>OX387602.1:5908048-6614820 GCA_947568835.1 Protonemura montana | reverse complement strand
ATTGCAGAGAGTGAAGTATTTAATAGATATGATTTATGTGACTAGGTGCAGACTTATGAAAATTTCATTTTTGATTACTTCTAGCAGAAGAAGTATCCAAATAGTACATATATTTTTTGAATTGTACCAATTTCATAAAAATAAATGGCTTGTAAAAATATATCCCAGTCTTTGTAGTGTATTAGTACTACACTTGTGGACTCATTGTTTAAGACAATATTACAATTCTAAGGCACAAAATTGCTTAAGAAATTAAAAATAGTAATCCTTGCCACTGGCTTAGTAGGAAATTTGCATGCTTCACAAACAACTTAATAAAAACCGATTATTTCTACCTAATTAAAAATTGTGTGTTGGACTAGCTTCTGAAAGAACCTACAGTGGTAAAATGTGAGTAACGCAATGTAAATTTAAAACAGGTTGCAATAATTAAGAAATTAAAATATAAAACTCATCACACTCTCTTTGGTTAGTTGATGCACACATTGCATTTTGGGTTAGCAGGTTTAATCTTCAAATTGCCGTTTAATGAGACCAAATCAGATCCAAGCGAAACACCTGAATTACAAGTCTCCCTTTCTCTCATTATTGTGCTGTCAAAAGCCAGAGCAGCCATTCTGTTGAAGAACTCCAATACTCCTTCTCCTGTTTTTGAAGAAACTGCCCAAAATTCTGCATTTATTTTTCTTGCCAGTTTAATGGCGTGCGCCTCAATTTCAATAAAAGTTGACGGCAACATGTTGTCTCTTTTCGTGCCCACCAAGAAGATATGAGGGCAGGTTCCTGTGTTTGCTCTCATGGCTTCATCCAACCATTGAGGACAATGTGACAACGTTATCAAGTTGGAAAGATCAAATACTATGACGATAGTGTGAGCGCAGCGGTAGTACGAAGAGGCGATGCATTTAAACCGTTCTTGTCCAGCTGTATCCCAGATTTGCAAGTTAAAAGGCACTTGTAGTATGTCAAATCTTTCAACTTCAAAGTCGACTCCAATAGTTGCTTTGTAGTTGCTGTCGAACACTTGATGACAGAATCTGTTTACAAGAGATGTTTTTCCAACAGCAACATCCCCAAGAAAGATTACTTTCGATATTTTAAGTCCAGCCATTATTGGTAGACTAGTAGCACAAGCATCCTTGACGTCAATATTGAAGTCTTGCTGATTATATGGTGTAACATCTGCTCTGTATGGCTTGGGAAATATTGTTATTCGCTTTTCCTTACTTGCTTGATCTTTCATCATTTTATAAATTGCAGAACGAGTCTCAAACATTTAACACGGAAATTTCAGAGCGAAGTTTTGAAGATAAAATTGTGTAGCATAAAAATACTCGTTGTGACATCAACAGGTGCAACTTGTTTACCTTCGGCTTCATTTTAAACGCCATATGCAAATTGCCACCGCCTTGCTAACTGTGGCCGTAGGTTAAGAAACTTTAAATATAATTTTGCTACAAAAATAGTTTATGTACTTTATGTACTCACATAAAATATACAATTTGTATGAATAATAGTTTATGGATAATATAAATTATAATATATCTACTAATTTATAATTTTAAGTTGAGCGTACAAAACAAGTCAAGTAAAGTTTATTCTTGATATCCGTTTCCGTTCTTGTTCATTCCTGTAAATCGTCAAGATGGCTCCTAAACCTAAGCCGACTGATAAAACAGGTAATTTAAACGTTTTGGTGGAGTTTTAGCATGCTGAGCTTTTTTTCTTCAAAACCTAATTTAACAAAATATTTCCTGAAATGGTTACATATTAACATTCTCTAATCTTTTCGGAAACATCAGATAAACGCTGGAACCACGCGGGCCGTCAACGTGTTCCCCAGGCTTGGCCGCCACATATTCACCACATATTGTCATAATTTTGTCAATATGTTAATATTTACTAAATGCTTGTTTCCATGGCCTGCTAAGCGCGCACAATGATATATCATACAATTACTGAATGTCTTATAGTGACCACTAGACAGTTCAGGTGTGCTATATCTAGAAAGCTGATTGATGAAGTCACATGTTGCCTCATTGTATGTTTGGAATAATTCTATAAACATTCTTTTTAACTTCTACAATTCAAGATGCGATCCTTAATAATTCCATGAGATTGGCGATGTTATTAAAATTACATACAGAGTTGGTATTGTTTGCTATATAGTAGTTAGGAACAACAAATTGCTGCAATTTTGCAGTTGGACGATGGGCAGCAGAACTTTTTATAAGGTTAAAATTAGCTTTCAACTTTCGAGGCAGAAGGGCCTGAATATAGCAAGTGTTCCTCAATCATCTGTTAATACCTCATCTGTACTAATCTGGTCTTTCTTTCATAGATAAGCCTGAAAAGAAGGCTGAAAAAAAGACCGAAAAGAAGCCGGTAGAGAAGAAACCAGCAGAGAAGAAGCCTGCTGAGAAGAAGGAAAAGAAACCAGCTTCTGCCCCAGCTGCTGGTGCCGCCGCTGGAGCCGCCGCCTCTACCTCTAAAACTTCGAAGCCCGCTGCCCCTAAGGGCGCCAAGAAAGCTGCGGCTAAGCCTGATGCTAAGCCCGCTGCCAAAGGTGCCGCTAAGGCTGCTAAGGCTGCCAAGCCTGCGGCGAAGGGAGCTGCCAAGCCTGCAGCCAAGGGAGCTGCGAAGACCCCAGTGAAGGGAGCCAAGCCCGCTGCAAAGGGAGCGGCCAAGACCCCTGTAAAGGGAGCTGCCGCCAAGGCTGGAGCCGCCAAGGGTAAAAAGGATGTCGCTGGCGTCAAGGGACTCACCAAGGCAGAGAAGAAGAGGAAGCAACTCGCTCTCAGCAAGGCACTGAAAACACAGAAGAAGGTAAGCTAGTTGTACATTTTTTTGTCAATGGGTTTTTAATATCTGTACTGATATCTGATCGGTTATGTTAATTTTTGAGGTAGTAGTAATGTTATTAACACTATTATCACAAATCACTATTTAAATAAGTTTCAACAAAATATAATTTGTACTAGTTAGCAATTTATTTATTTTCTCACTACCTACTTTGGCACCAACGTCTATGACCGATCACCTTGTTAGCTGGTGAAAAGCAGCTACATTGGTTTAACCTTAGAAAAAAGATAGGTTAAAGTTCTCCCAATGTAGTTCTCTCAAATAGTTCTCGCATGTGCCAATCTGCGCGCCAGTTTGTACTGCCGATTAAAAAAATCTGGAGTTTATTCTTGCCTGCTACAAGTGCTAGGAATACAGTTGAATTGAAAGGGACTTCTAGCGCTCGTAGCAGGCAAGTATGAACTATGGGTTTTTTTAACTAAACGTTGTGTCTACTACTAGCGAGCAGATTGGCACATGGGAGAACTATTTTGCTGCAAGACACGTTGATTGTATAACGTTAGGCTTCTACCTAACCTTTCTTTTTTCTATGGTTTAGCCCTTCTTAATTTGCATTTTTATAAATGAGGAATGATGAACTCATGATGATTTTTTGTGGGAATCTCTCTGATAATGTTGAAGATGCATTTACACACCACTGATTTTCATTGTCCTTGTTTTGTTACTGCACCTATTTCTTTTTTGAAACCTGGTCGCTTCTGCTGGTTTAAGAGCTGTTCTTGTTTTGTTTACAGGTGATCAAGGGTATCTATGGAACGCGTACGAGAAAGATCAGGACTTCGGTGCACTTCCACCGCCCGAAGACTTTCTGCATCCCCAAGAGCCCCCAGTACCCGAGGAAGTCGGTTCCACACAGGAGTCGGTGAGTTGAATGCCATGCTGTTTCAGGAGGGCTACGGACAGTTTTTGTGGGCCTGTTCGAACCAAGGAACAAAATGGATTTTATTCGATTTATATAGTCGATTTGTCGAGTGGTTTTTTAAAGATCCAGAACCAACCATGCCACCTTATTGCATGTGATAACATTTTCGACCCCTTCAAAAAATCCAAGCAGTTTTATCAAATATGATGATCACATTGTGGGAATCTCTCTGAGAAATATGTGAGGTCAAAAATACACAACGCTGATTTGATGCTGCTATGTTCTTTACATCCATTGCGCATACTTACCTTGTACTAACTTATCTTTGAAAATATTTTAATTGCACTTAAAATTGCACTATACAAGTTTTGTTTTACATTGGGCTAACAACGGTGGAAATAAATGCAGAAAGACAATTTCATACATTTTTATATAAACACTAAACGTAAAATAATATTGCAATTGCCCATTTGCAGTTAAAATCAGATTTACTGCCTTTCCTCTTCCTGTAACTAAAGGGTCATAGACATTCTCCTGTTCTTCAATTTGATTCATCATAAATTAGATGATAGATGTGAATTCTATGTATTCCATGTGAATTTAGATGTTTTGTGTTTTACCCATTCTAAAGTGTCAACTTGTTTCTTGCAGCATGGATGCCTTCAACATTGTCAAGTACCCGTTGACTACTGAAGCAGCGATGAAGAAGATTGAAGATAACAACACACTAGTCTTCATCGTCCACATCAAGGCCAACAAGCACCACATCAAAGCTGCCGTTAAGAAGCTGTATGATATCGATGTTGCCAAAGTCAACACTCTCATCAGGTGAGAATCTGGAAAGAAATCAAAATCAGAAAAAAAAACTTGAAGAATCTTGTATTATTTAGTGGGTGTCCAATTGGGAACTTGATTAATTTTTAGGGTCAAAAACGTACTTTGAAGGAGTATTAGGGTTTATAATAAGTAATAACATTAAAATGTTTTTGTAAGCACAAGCATTTGTAATTTGAAGTAGAATTTACCAAAGGGCTCGTTAGAAGTCTTATTAAGCTGCTGCTATAAAAATCCCACCAAAAAAGTGAGAACTAATTTTTGAAATATTTTGCAACTACTGTGAAAGAGGAAGACTGGAAATGCAATTTTCTAACGTTTAAAAGGGTTGTTGCAAAATGTGAGTACAGTGTCTTTCTTTTTCGTACTCAGTTCCGCAACTTTGCATTTAAATTGCCACTGATACAGTTAAGTAGATCATTTGTTATAGCTGCTGATTTACCCCAAATATCTAAGTGGAAAAGACCACAGAGTATCAAAAACCACTGGATAAGATCGTTTTGTTCACTGCGCTAAGACAAAACGCTCGTTTTAAATTTAAATAGCTCTCTGACTGGAGAGCCAGATAATGTTATAATATGATGAATCAATGAGTGGGAATCTCTCTGAATACCAGTGATAGACACTCATTAACTCGAAACTGAAACTAAAACACACCGTGGTGTGTTGTTTTAGTGTCATTGCAACTACTCCTTGTACAAATGTGGTTCTGTTTGCTCTGTTCCAGGCCCGATGGCAAGAAGAAGGCGTACGTCCGACTTGCGAGGGATTACGATGCTCTTGACGTCGCTAACAAGATTGGAATTATATAAACGGCGAATTTTTTCATTTCTCTCTGCTTATATTTCTGGACATTTGTTAGATTAAAGGGATCGTAAGCCTTGAGACTTGTCAATGTACTATTCTTATTCATAATTTTTGCCCTGGTTCCACAAAATCCCTGCCACACTTACCTTTTCCTTTTTTTTTTGTGATACTTCACTTGAAAATCCTAACGAGCCATGGAATTTTGCAGTGAACCTGCATACAAGTTAGGTGTTCGTGATTTCTTGTCAATGTGATTTATCTTGGAGGATCGGTTATATGTAGTTGATGGACTGGTGAGAGTTTGGGTTGTATGACTGCCTTTTACCTTATTTTGCGTTTTAGGTAACCCTGTGGGAAGGTTAACAAATGGGTGATGGGACTTCAGACTTTCTTGTAAACGCTCACATTTGGTGCATCGTGGATGGGAAGGTAAACAGCAAAATATTGTTTTTGTTAAGGTGTGTGCTAGATAGTACATTAGTTTTTTTTTTGAGTTGTGAGAAATCCACTGAAATAAATGTAAGATATTTCACACTTTCTGACCCTTGTGTCAAACATCTCCAAGTGTTGCTTAAGGCTCTAGATCCCTGGCAAGGCGTTTGCTTTTCGAGATTTTGATTGACAGGGGGTGTGAAATTTAAGCACAAAGGGGCTGGACTTTTTGCTTGTCACGTGACTGCAAATTTTAGCGCGCCGTAAGGCACGGGCACGGGCGAATGCTACCTGTTCCCAAACAGACCTTTCCGAACAAACGAACACAATAAAACCTATTTCTCATTTGTTTTACTGTGCTTTTTATTATCATTATTATCATTATTATTTAATCATGTGCACCCAGGCACGCAGATGCCGTGAGTGCAGCTCAAATATCCACGGCGTCCTAAGTCGATGAAAGACATCTGTCAAATGTTAATCTTTGATCTGTCACTCCAAATCTAGTTTTGGCAAAATTATCGATAAGAAACTAATCAAGTGTGTTTGGTTGTTAAAAAACCCTATTAAGCTTTTGTTTTTTTGGCTCGAAAAAATAAATTAGCCTCGAAAAACAATGTACAAAAAACACTATCACTAACATGTCTTTACAACGCACTTTCAAGTGTCATTCGGCCGCCGTCACAAAAAACTCATACGTGAACTGAAAACATTCCTTCACTTCGACGACGAAGTCGACGGACCATCCGTGTCCACGGGACGGTTTGCTTTAGAAGCACGCAGCAACTTTTGTTTTTCTACCTAAGTGTGTGTATCACCTAAATGACCTGTACCGAGAAAAACTGTGCTCAGCAGCAGGTACACAAACCCTCACAAGCAGTCTCACAAGCCAAAGCAAGAGATTGACAGCAGGAGGCGGGGTTTAGAATCTGAAAGATAAGTTGCCTATCTCGCACAACACAGGGGTTGCGAGCAGAGCCAAAATATCGAAAATGTAGACTATATTTTTGACCGGTTTAACGGCAAGGCTGTTCAAGATAGACCATATTAACCAGCGGCAATATTGTAGCTAAAGGATGAAATTTGGTCGGTAGCATGGCCGATTTTTCAATTTCCTTTTAGTTTTTATTTATTAAAGACCGCAAAACTACCAAATATTCCACTTTTTTAACTTAATTAACGCCCCTTCGTGCCAAAAAAATCCAAAATTAATCATGCTACAGACCTTCCTCAATCCTTTATCAACAACTTTCTTTTTACCATGTGAGGCTATCTCTTACGGTTTAGTCACAAAAACGGTCAAAAAATAGGTCTGCTATGGGAGATTGTCTAGGGGGTGATCTAGGGCCTTAAGATCCAAGAAATAGAATTGAATTAGAAGAAGGACACCCCCTCCCCAAAATAAAACAAAATCATGGACGATACAATTTCCCATGCCACTGTTCCTGGTCATGCCATTCTTGTCTGGAATTAAAAATTATTTATATGGATAAAGTATCCAAATACCCGACATTTTTAGAGTTAATTGGTTAAAATTATCTGTATAGATTGACCAATATCCAAATTGAAAGTATTGTACATTTTTCCGAATTTTGATAGTATTTCTGTTAAATTTCCAAAGTGCCTGAAACATAGACAACTTTAGTTACATTCAAGCGCGACCTGAAGCTTAACTATGTCACAATGATTTGCCCGATTTACTTGATTCTATCTGCAACCGAAGGTTATATACTGGGATAATATAATAAAAACAGGTTAGGTTATATTTTAAATCTCAAGATAGATCTTTAGTAGGTTAACGTCATCTAAGATAAATGTTCATGGATCTTTAATACACATCATCTTTATTTCATCTTTGGTTCCCTGCACAAACAGGACCACAACAAAGTCACTGCCACGATGCTTTCGTACAAAGAAAACGTGTTAATCCTTTTTCAAAAGCGAGAACCAAGCAATTTTTTGTTGTCTTGTTGACGCATCGCACACCGACGGTAGAATGTATCTCTGGCGTCCGAGCGGCGCGTTGCCGTTCAGCCGGTGAAGTCGGTGTGGTGTGCTTGACGTGTAGTGCGCGTACGACCTCCGACCGGCGAGGAGCTTCGCGTCAGTCTTGCGTTAGTCGGTGCGAGCTCGCCGCCAGCGAGAACAGGAAAGCCACACTCCATCAATTTCACACACGACAAGTGATCCAAGTGTCATGTCTCACTTGCAACCACTCTTCTTTCTGGCTGAAGAGACAATTGCTCCTAGAATAAGCTTCAAACTTGTGTCGATCTTCGCTGAAGCTGATGCTTCCAGTCGCCACAAGTGTTTTCAACACGCGATGTCGTAGTATGGATACTTATTAGCCAGAAATTAAAACAGTTATCATTTGTGGCTGATCGATAATGAGAAGTTAGGTTGCCATGTGGTAAAGCGCAGCGATGGAAGTGGTGTGTGGTGTATTCAACGCGACAGGACGTCGCGACGCCGATGCCGACGCTGCTGCGTGGACGGCCTGTCATGTGGACGTCCTGAACGTTTACATTGGAGTCGCTCTAACGGCATCTACGCTCGCCGCAGCGATATTCATGCAGTGTCAAAGGTTCGACAAAACACTTGTCTAAAAATCAGATTGCGATTTAGTCCACAGGTGGGGTTGAAGAAACGCGATTTCAATTGAGATAATGCATTATTGCTTTATTGCATGCTTAAAAACAAGCATTGCATGTGTTTTAGAATTGGAGCGGTGGCTTTTTGACAGGTGATTAATTGAAGACTTCGCTATACGCTTCAATAGACGACTTCAGTGTTCATTCAACTCTTTAGTGTTATATCTCATACATCTCAGATTCTTGGTCGATGCATACACGCCTCCAAGAAACCTGTCCGATCGAATCATTATACGCCACACCACACTACATTGATCATGAAGATGTGTAATCCACTATCATATTGCCTTACAGTGCCGGACAAGACGTCCTCCAACCGCGCCTTCAAGGCCATGCCCTCCGTAGCCTCCTCTTCATCTTCATCTTTCTGGCGAGTCTCGTGGACATAGCCGACGCTCTCCTCAGCAAGTACCAGCCCATTCTGTTGACGTCTTCCGCCGCGACGCTCGCCACTTGGCTCGGCATCGCCGTGTTCCATTACCACGTCGAGTCCCGACGTCGTCCTGGGTTTCTGCTTCTGAGCGGCGTCGGTTGCCTGGCGTTCGGGGCGTCCAGAACCGTCCGATGCCAGCCCTGGTACCTGACGGACCTGGGTCTAGACTGGTCCTTTGTGCGCCCTGTGGAGGCGGCAGCTGTCGCCGCGCTATTCGGTGCCCTGGCACTTTTGGACCTCTGCGTACTTGCCAAAGAGGTAGGCGCTAATCCTCTAATGGTTGGCTATTTCTGTAAATATTTCCGCTTCAAACACGTCGGGGCCGTTCGATCTATTTACCTAACACTTGCAAACTATTTTAAGGAATTTTATAGACTTTGAAAATTGAAAGGAAGATAAAACTCTAAATATTATCTTTCGGAAAGTTTTCAGAAAAGTTTCCTACGAAGTTCTAGCAAATCCGTTATTTAAAAGTTCAACCAATCTGTGGTTCAACCAGATCTTTTGCGTTTACGGAGCTAGAAATTGAGAGCAATTATTTCAAAGAATTTTTCATGAAAGGTCAACTGCCGTCGCTAGTAATAACTGTCCATGATCACGCATTGTAACCAATTTTGCAAAAAAGTTCGCTATGGCGGCTGCTCATCACATTCACATTCACACATGATCATATTATCACATGGACGAGAGAGAGAGAGAGAGAGAGGGCAGGAGGCGTGAAGAGTGACGGGAGAGGCTCAAGTTCATGATTAAAAGGGAGCTCTAATTGATTGGGCTCCACGCTTCCTGTGTATCTCTCTCTCATGAGATCACCTCAATTTGTGTAGCCACAGCAGGGTTGACGATCGAAGCCGCCACATCACGTGGGGTTTCCACCAAGCCCCGAAGAAACCAACGAAAAATCGAAATTGATGAACAAGATTCTTTCAGGGTGATTCATTCTGTAGATAATTTCTACGGAGCTGATGCTGTGAAGAAGGTTGCGTTCTATAGTGCTACGTTGTTGATTGCTATTGATGGGAGGTTGTACCTAGCCATTTTCTTCCTTCTAACTTTATTATACGTGATGTCTTCTCTAATTTATATTTTCTGCGTAAAGTGCTTGGCCTTGCCGGAGCGTCGTTAAGAAAATGCATTGAGAGGTAATCACAAAGCATTTCCGTGAATGTTGAAAAAACACACTCTTGCGTCGTAAAATGGTCATGATGGCTCCATTTTACGTGTCACGTAAATAGCGTTCGTACCGCCGGTCCAATCGATGTTTAGCAGAAACAGGCTACAATGTTTAGCAGGAGAATTAATCAGCAATTGGCGCAGACAATGTCCAGAGTATTCTATTTACTGTGTGTATAAATAATACATGTGCCACCAGTTTGGCGATCACCCAGACAGACAGTGGTCGAAATCAGCAAACCGAGATCTTACCAAGCGCCTAATTTGCTCTGGCAAGTCACTAACAAGACATATAAAATCAAAAGTAGAGCAAATAAAGCGTCTGACTTTATTGATATCAGTTTCGACGTTGAAGTTCAGAATGGATTGCTTTTACAAATCACCATACGAATTGGACGTTCCGTTACGCAATTCACGTTCAGTGAAAGTAATGTGTGCCATAGTAGTGGACACGTTATGATATTTCAGGATGTAAAATGTATTAATCACTGGGTATAATGAGAACAAGGAACGCTGCACGTTGGTGACTGGGCCACAGAAATCGAAAGTTTATACACCTAAACGGATGCCTAGCACCCCGACCAACCGGCCTCCCACGCTATTCTCTGAACGGCTCATTAAACCCGACGAAACCAGAGGCACGAACACCTTAGCGGCGAACACGCCATTCCAGGTCGACCGACCAAGAAACCAATTGCGATGAAAGGATGCTTTGCACGCAAAACGGGAATAAAATTTTACGTAAATATAATTAGTCCAAGTTCTCGATGATTGACGGGGACGTGTATATTTATAAACACACCCCAATTTAACTTCCCGTTTTAGATACACGTTTATGAAAAGAAGACCGAGCATTGACTATGCGCTAAACACATAAAGGTATGTTATTTTAAATAAAATATTTATTTTTGCAATCTGTTTCGGCATCAGCTCCGTCGACGAAAAAGCTATGTAATTGGCCAGTACGCTAATTGCGGAGAGAAGGTGATTTACCGGCACTGGAGCGCCAACTTCTTCAGCAAGGCGACGTTCTACTGGCTGACTTCGTTGCTGCGCGTCGGCCATGCTAACCCCCTGGAGCTTGAGGACCTCGGGGTACTGCCTCCTCAGGAGACTACGGACAGGGTCTACGCCAAGTTCAAGAAAATTTACGACGAAGAGAAGGTGAGAGAAAGCGAGGGAACTCTAACCTAGCAATGTTTTCCTTTAAAAACCCATTTTAACTGCCTGTACCAGTTGTTCTGTAGAGTTGAAACGAAAGCACTATCGGCCCAAAATTTTAACAAACCCCGAAATATGTATAACATAAAAATACGCATTTAAAATTAAAACTAGAACTAGTATTACTATATAAAGAAACGAAACGATAAAGGCTATCGGTTCATAAAGAAACGAAAGATCCCTTCAAGTAAAGGAAACTTGTCAATAAAAAAAAGAATGCATGTGAATGTGATGTGCGTTTGCTCATCCACAAGTGTACCCCTTCATGTTAGCTTATAACCATTGATTCTAGGAAGGTGTATCGCTGGTATTGAGTTATATCATCATCAATTTAATGAAATTACGCACTCTCAAGATAATCTGGTTAGATCCCACTTTGGCTGTGGTCTGTGTAATTTCTTCAGCAACCACACGGCCTCCAAATCAAAAGCAGAGCTCTCGTCACTAACTTGGCACAACTTCCTCCTCATCCCGTCTCGGGATATCCCGGGAAGTCCAATCTAGAATTTTCTGATTCGAGGAGGCCTCACTAAAGATTGTGTGACTTCCTGAAAAATGTCCATCAACGAAAACGATGGGTTGCTTTCCTATTGCAGCGCTGCGCCTTGGCGAAACGCCGAGGCGTCTCTCTGTGGCGCTGCTACGCCAAGAGCTGCTGGCCCATGTTTGCCCTCGGAGGACTGTTCAAACTGTGCGGCGATTTTGTGGGGTTCGTTGGCCCTTTCGGCATCTCCATTATCATCCAGTACGTGGGGAAACTGGCAAGCAATGGGCCAGAACAGAATGCAGCTCATGACGTAAGCGACTTACCGCAAGAAATAGCATTGTAAACCTTTCGTGATTATGATTAGTTTATTTTTTTTTGTCGTTTTACCAGGTGACAATCAGAGAATTCTTTGAAAACGGTTACGTCATGAGTGTCATCATCTTTGTTTCGGCGCTGGCACAAGGGACGTTTTCTCAGAGCTCCACACACCTTGTAAATGTTGAGGGGATTCACTTGAAAAGTGCATTGCAGGTAAATAGTAACCAATAGAGTTGTCACGATTTTGCAACTACACACCTTGAGCAAATATTCCTAATGTGTTTCTTGTCTGCAGGCTCTTGTCTACAACAAGGCTCTTCGCCTTTGCGTCTGGAACATTGCCGACCAGAAAGATGAGATGGAAACGGTGGCGGTGGAAAACGAGAAAGATGCCGCAGTTCGAAACGAGGGCGGTGACAAGATCAAACTGGAGAAGACTTCCAGCAACCGCAGCGCAGCTTCCAACTCAGATGTTGGCACGATTACGAACCTAATGTCGGAAGACGCTCTAAATGTGATGAGCTGCATTTGGATCGGTCATTATATTTGGGCAATTCCACTCAAGGTAGTTATTATAAGGTTGGGATCGTCCTTAAAACGGCGTTGAATATTAACCCCGCATGACTGACTAAACGAGAGATAATTGGAGCTTGATTGCTACGAGACGATAATAAGGCTTCTGGTTTCAGATAGGTGTTCTAATATACCTTCTCTACGTGAAGCTTGGCATAAGTGCCATCGTGGGTTCGGCTATCTGCATCCTCACGATGACGCCATTGCAATTTCTCATCGGCAAAAAGATGTCGACAAATTCGAAGGCTATAACAGTAAGAATTAGTTGATTTGCACATCCGATGTATGAGCTAATAATGTGTTACTCGTCGCTGACGTTCATAATGTATGATGTGTTATGAACAACATGCGTTAATCACTTCAGGAAAAGAGCGACGAACGGCTGCGGAAAGTCAACGAAGTGCTGCAAGGAATCAAACTTCTCAAACTCTACGGTTGGGAATGCGTTTACGGGAAACGAATCTCCGAGACGAGGAAAAACGAGCTGGTATTTCTCGACAAGGACTCTCTCTATTGGGCGCTCATGAGTAAGAATACTTTATGTTCATAAATAAATTGGACCAAGACCTCAAGAGCAAGTGACACTCTATAGGCGAACAAAGTACGCAGCTCTGAGTAGAAAATTAATTAGTTTGTTTGTCTTACTCAGTCCGTTATCAAGCAGGGGGTAAAATTAAAAAAATAACCATGCAAACTCATTTTATCTTACAACAATCTCCCGAAATATGGCGTACGATCTTGCAAAATTCGGGAATGCCGAAACGACCCATTAAAACAAAACATAATGACGAGCTCTTCTAAAGCCAAGTGGTTTGCTCGCAAGGATGCAAGGACCAGCTTGAGGGAAAGTATACCCCCCCTCCCCCCCCCCCCCCCATCCTGGTGGAAAACCTCCCGAAAGCAGGGGAAACTCCTGCGCGCTAAAGAATGCGTTTATGATCACGACGTCTCCCGTCGTCAGCGTTCCTGACTCAGGCGTCGTCGGTGATGGTGACGCTGGTGACGTTTGGAGTCTACTTTGCGTGGGACCGGACGTCGATGACAGCTGACAAGGTGTTCGCCGGGCTGGCGCTGTTCAATCAGCTGACCGTACCATTGTTCATCTTTCCCATTACGGTGCCCATCATTATCAGCGCGCTGGTCAGTATAACTACCCATGTGTTCAATTTTAATAATTTTGACAATATGATCATTTTTGATAAATTTTTGACTGTTTTACCATTTGTGATTTGACGATTTCATAATCTTTTGGCAATGGCCATCCTGTTTGTGTCGCTTAAGACCAGTTTAACGTATACCAGCAGGAGCGTGATGAGCCTGTTTGTTAAGTTAACAGTGCTTGAAAATGATAGATCCGCAGGTCTGCGGACCTTTATTCACATTCACAACTTACAATATGTATTTTTTATAATTCTTAGCCGTTTTTTAACGATTCACTGAGCGATCGTTTCCAGTAATATTTTGCGTCCAAATTTAACAGAAATAAGTAATGCATAAGCAAGTTCCTCACTTTAAAACGAGTCAATATGTCTCACAATTCACTCATACCTCAACGCGACTCTGCTTGCATAGTGATATGTACCCACGCACCTACCACACCGCGCAAAACCGCACCTACATCTAGACATACCAAGATGTGTGAATTCTCAACAAGCAACATTTTCTTCCTTGAAATTACCAGGTTTCCGTTAATCTGTGATTAGAAGTGATTATCTTTCACGGACGCTGTTAATGTCCTCGTGTAGCTAAGCACCAAACGCCTCGAGGACTTCCTCGCGCTACCAGAGACCACGACACCCCTCCTTGGCGAGGTTGACGATAGCGCTGACGCCAAAGGGGTGGTAGAAACGATTGTCACCCCATCAGCGGCCGGTCTGGTCGAAACTGTGCCAATGAACCAACGACCAAGTGCGTTTGGTTTGGTCAACATTCTCGAGAACGAGGAGGGGACGCGCGACGACGAGGAGGACGAGGAAGAAGATGCCGAGGAGGGCAAGGAGACTGAGGACGTGAAGGAAGTGGAGGAGAAGGCAGTGGACGCCGGGGACGTCGTGTTGTCCGTGAAAAACGGGTGCTTTTCTTGGAGTGGTGATAACAAGGCTTCGCTTTCCACAATCAATGTCGACGTTGAAACGGGTGAGTATCATGACGCTTTATGGAGTTAAGAAACGCAAAAAAATGGTCACACAGTTTAAAACTTAACACGCCAAATTTGAAAAAAAAACGTCATTTAAATTAAAAGGGCGACATTAAGCTTTGTCAGGTGACTTTAGCCCAATGACCTGACGTTGCTACCCGTATTGCCACATTGAACTCTCACCAAAATACAAAAATATCAAAATCTGTGTTCTTTACCCTCTTCTTTTTTCTCTTGCAGCCAAATTGACGCTGGTAGTTGGAAAAGTCGGCAGCGGAAAAACATCGTTGCTCTCGGCTCTTTTGGGAGAAATGCACACAGTTGGCGGGAAAATTGACTGGAAAAAGTATGTAACACAATTCGAGAAATTGAGCTTTGACATTGGTTTTACAAAGGCAATGGAACGTTTATTGATTTCGGTTTTCCTGTGTTTTGAAAAAAAAGGCTTTTTTGAATGATTGAAGGGAGCAAAATTGTTTTGTAAACGACAAAATTTGGTGGCAATTCGGTGTTTTAGTTTGTTTTAGATGTTTTACTTTGTTCTATTTGTTAGTTTTCCAAATAGTCTCTGAAATTTTAGCGTTCTTTTACCGTCCTATTCAGACCAGGATCTAGAATCGTGATAAACCAAACTTACTCTTACACGGCAGCGTCCACATAACAACATTTCAGTATCATCCCCCTATTTTCAGAGGGTCGAGTATCGCGTACGCCGCGCAGAAGCCGTGGCTGCTCAACGCGAGCGTACGCGACAACATCCTGTTCGGCGAGCCCTTCCGGCCACGTCGCTACGCACGCGTGATCGCCGCCTGCGCTTTGCAGCCCGACATCGACATCTTGCCTGGGAAGGACGACACCGAGATCGGGGAAAAAGGCATCACGCTGTCGGGTGGACAGAAGCAACGCGTCTCGATCGCTAGAGCGCTCTATACGCAGGCCACCGTCGTCGTCATGGTGCGCCTAGAGATAGGATATCTAATAGCTTTCTTTTAAAAAATAAAGGATACAATGTCTCAATGATAGTACGCACGCGAATATGCTGTAAATATCATATTTTATTTGGGTTTCATTTTGGATACTACTCTTGACTGGCAGATTTTCCTAAATTTGGTTTAATGACCGCGTTATCGGGAATTAATTCTGGACCGAAGGGTTTTGCGTGTTGGAAACACCGGTTCTCGTGAGATCACCGAAGTTAAGCAACACTGCGCTGAGTCAGGTATTGGATGGGTGACCACCAGTTTTGTTCGGGAGAGAGGTTAGAGGGACGAAAGTTAGTACAGCAACTTCATTCGCCCTGCTTATCAATCTCTCGACACCATGTATTTGTGGAGGAATCCTTCTCTTCGAGTTGTTTGCCTTCATTCGGAAGGGACGTTTAGCTGGTGGTCTACTTGGTGCTCTCCGACAGGGATAGGCTACGTGCCGTCACCGGGTTTCCCCTCCTCCCTTCTAGGCTATGTTAGGTTCATCATCATCCTCATCATCATCCACTCAATCACCGACGCCAGTAGACCAGTACCGCAGGGCCAGTTGTCAAAACAGTGCATCGCCAAACACCACAAATAAATACATTTATTCTGGCAATCTCGGGCAGCATTTCGAAAAATACACAATGTTTGACCCGTATAAGATCATAAATATAATAACGATAATATTAATAACGTACGAAAGTTAACGAAAATGGCAATTTGGTAGAAAAAATATTGTCAGCTTAACACAGTTTTTCCCGTGAAATGCACAATTATGACGTCTATAATACGAACTAATCATATGAATGTCGAGTGGGTCAGTCCATTAGTTTTTTTCTCTTGGGAATTCTGATTTCGAGGAAGTGACTTGGATTATAGCCAGAAAAAATTAGAGTTGGAAAATTTACTTTTTAGGCGTTTGAAGTGAAATTCTTAAAAGCTTGATGCATCGATAACACCGTTGCTTTTGACGGGCAAATGAAAATCATAACTTGTGCCCTGAGACGATGATATTTTTACCACCACGATTTCTCATAATCGGAATCATAAAAATACACCATTTAACAAACAAACACAGCGACAAAGTTACAGCAAACAAAGCAAACAATTTTCAGAACTGGTCGCTCATGTCTTCTGCTAATTGTTTAGTCAACCATTGCTAATCCGCATAAATTTCGAACTGTTTTGATAGCGTATGTGTTCATCATTATTCATGAAGTAGTACGTCGTTATGCCCCCGACAAAACAAGCACATATACCGTTCGAACCTGACACCATACCCGTCCCCAGGATGACCCATTGTCTGCACTGGACCATCAAGTCGGCCAGCAGGTCTTCGACAACGGTATCAAGAGATTACTACTTAGGCAGCGAAGAACTGTCATCCTAGTCACACATCGTCTCCAACTGCTGTCACATGCACACAAGGTGAGCCCGAAGACTTTTAGAGGTCGTTCACACAGTCAATGCATTAAAGGGACATAGTTCATAGAGCCGGCGTCATGTTTTCGTTAAATGAGGCTCAAAGGTACAACGCTGACGCTGAACTCTGAACGATGAACTACGCCAAACGAGGACGAGAAAGGTAATTTTGGTTAGAAAACCGAGAGAGAGTTGTCTCATCTATATCTATCCTGCACAGTGCTCAATAAATTGAGCACTGTGCAGGAAACTAAATGAAAAGATACCAAACCACTTTCCTCATACTATTTTTTTTCTCTGGAGAGGAGTTCCGTACGACTCGTCCTCAATCCGCTGTCTCTGGTCCTTCAGATTGTGGCGCTGGAGGACGGGAAGATCCGCGCGCAAGGCAGCCTGCTCGAGATCGAGTCATCTGATGCAGCGTTGGCGCAGGAGTGGGTGACCATCATGAGTCGTGAGGCGCAGGAGGAGCAGGCCAAGTGGCGGACCGCCAGGGAGCGCTGGCAGCTGGTCAAACTGGTGTCGCGTGTCGGCGTCCAACTCAAGCAAAGGAACGGTGCAGTGGCGTCCTGGCAGAACGAAGAACAGCCGACCGTGGTACGTGGACGCTGGGACTTGCTTTCGAAGACATTTTACGAGATAAAGTGTAGGAAGCGAGGGAAATAAATGTTTACATTACATTTGGTGCCAGCGGGTGGGAAGAGAGATGTAATCAGTCAATTAGTTGAATGCGTTGCAAAAACTGTTCTTGCACATTACGGAATTCCACGTTTCTGTAAAAGCTTCCTTCAAAAACAAGCTATCGCGATACGGACTCAAGTTCTCAAGGACTCAAGTGCTCGTCACCAAAAACAAATTAAAATTATACATTTTTCTGTGTCTTTATCTCATAGACACCTCCAACGTTCGTGCGCCTCCGTCGACGCATTGGCAACTTCTCGGGGTCGCGTTACTTCAGCCACGACCTGCCCCTGCCGACCGACGAGTGCGACGACGAGTTTGTCAGCCGGCCCGCTCGTCCATCCATAAAGAGGAACCGCATGTCCGGCTCGGTACACTCGAACTACTCGATCGGGGTGTCTGCCTTGCCCCAGCACCGAGCCGTCGTCCGCACGTCCTCCTTGCAGATGCACGACGGACTTCCCTATCGCGTGGTGCGCCAGTCGTCGTCGCCAAACATGCAGAACGACGGACTACAGCAGGCACCTTGCAGGTTAGTTATTAGGCTTAGTCGGAGTCACAGGGCTAATGCTAACCTGTCTTTGCCAAAAAATACTGTCTGGTCACCTTTTTTGCCTGTTAAAATTGTTAATGTTTCTAGGTGGAGCTAACGACTCTTTATTGCTAAGAAATTCAATTTAATTATTTCTTGTAGATTACACTTATTTGAAATTGGTCTACGCTCAACTCTTAATTGTTATTCATCAAGCGATTGGTGTACCATCATCAATATAATGACTGATAATTTGACTGATAATTTTGACTGGAAGATTTCTTAAAAACAACGGCCACCAGCTCCTTCTGGTAGCAGCTACCATCACAACGTTTTAACATCTTGTTGCAGACTACGAACCCTCTTCATTTGGAATTTGGCCAACCATGCGCTGAGGATTAATTACGTTTATAAGGCCATTAAAATTACTCTCAGCCTGAACCTCTACACCAACGGGAACATAGAATGTGCATCACCAAAAAAAACTTACCCGCTCTCCTCCGTGTTCGCCTGCGAGAAACAATAACTCTTTTTACGTTTCCAGAACAAGAAATTTCACCATGGAGGGCGAGCCGCGGACTAACATGTTCAAGCGTATCTTGTCTCTGAAGGAGAGGCGAATCACAGGTTCGTTTAGCGCGGCACCTGACGCTCCTTCGGGTGCTGCGAAAGAGCACAGCGTGCTGACGAGGTTGATGTCGACAACCGTCAGCAAGCCAGCGGTGCCCGTCAACCAGGAACATGCCAAGTTGAAGAGAATGCTATCCACGGCATCAACCTTCAGCGAAGACTTTAATGACGACGACGATTGTGAGTGTTTTCGCGCTAGACTCCTAAAATTAACACCAATTATGTTTCAGGAGTTGGCATGACACTGACAGAAACCTCATCCCACCCCTAGTCCTAACCCTAACCATGAAACTAACTGTAAACCATCCCAACCTAACCGATTCGAATGCTTCGTTTCTACCTCTTTGTTATCTAGAAGGATAAGAATGTAACAAATCTGTGTATCCAAACTAGAAGAATAAATTTGGATAAAGAATAGGATATTCCTCCCTAGGCTGGGTAAAAAAAGGGAGTATGTCAATTTTGGAAGTCTATGACCACGTTGAGGGGTGGGTAGAGATTCAACATACGTTGTCTTGAAGTCGATGGTCAAAACAAAACCAACCTCTGTGTGCCACTAACACCTAAGCTTAAAATCTAGACAGGTCTTCCTTGTCGAGAAAGAATTCTCAGCGTCTCCTGACCCTCCACTCGGGTTTGCAGACGAGGGCGGCGCCGACTCAGCAGCGGGTCGCCTTATCTCCGAAGAGGAACGCGAGTACGGTAAGATCCCGCGCAGGATCTACGCCGTCTACCTCTGCGCATGCGGGGTGACCGTCGGGCTGGGCTACGTCGTCTCCACTATCGTTTGGCAGGGCCTCCGAGTGTACACGGACTTCTGGCTCAGCAAGTGGACGAACAGCTACAATGACCCGGTTACTTTGGGGAACTCCACTTGCGGGGACAGCCAGGAACTGAAGGGGAACTTGGGCGTTTCGGGCGGAGACGATGAGAACGACGAGGTGAGCACAAAAAGAGATTTTAAAATAAATAGTAAACCCTATACACGGCAAAAACGGTGCTTCATATCTCCACCTAACCCGACAACTGAAAGAGTGTTAGTTTAGATCCTTTAGTTGACGACCAACTGCCAGGCATCGGGAAATAGTGTCATGGTCACTTTGAATGATGGCTACCAATTACCGTATTTCCTGATTGGGATGGATTACAGTGCGGTAAGGGGAGGGGAGAGGTTTGAAATAAATTTAAATTCAAAGCATAGAAAGAAAAGATGTTCCATTTGACCATTTGAGGAGTTTGTCTTCGCGACTGGCTACTGGACTGGTCTGACCAAGGAATCGTAAGGAAATCCACATTTTTCCCAGCTGGTTCGGTCACATTGGAATAGGAGAGGGCATGCACACTTTGCACAACACACCCTTTAGATTTGTTTCGTTTTCTGGTTGTCTGCAGATGCTGCGCTATCTTGAGGTGTACGCCGGCCTGTCGGTAATCTCGATCCTTCTGTCGCTCTCGTCGAACGCGATCGGCCAGTACGCAGGCGCGAAAGCGCGCAGGACCCTTCACGACAAAATGCTGCTCAACCTCTTGCGATGCCCGATCAGGTTCTTCGAGACGACACCGGTTGGCAGGATCATCAACAGATTTTCCACGGACATGTCCGTTATTGACAAGGTCCGTGTGTGATACTTTGTTGAGATATTTTATGCGTTTAGACATTGGAAGCCGTATGAGGGGTTTCGGAAGGATGCGGTGGTATGCATTTAGTGATGAGACCACTTAAAACTCACGTGAGTTAATTCTGTTCAATTTAAACACAAACCTAATATCCTTGATCTCAACTACAGAAGAGAGAAGTCGACGAAATTAAGGATATAAATATAGCACATAAACGAACCTATCTTTTTCGTGTGCAGAAAATCGCGACCACCATCCAGCGACTGCTGCAGTTTTTGTTGATGGTCTTCTCAGCCATCTTGGTGAACGCGTACGTGTCTTACTGGTTCCTGCTACTGGCAGTTCCCATTTGCGTGGCGTACTTCCTCGTACAACGGTTCTACAGAAATTCGGCCAGGTATTTACAAATTCTCCGTGATTTTTGTCTGTAGCGCTATCAGCAGGCCAGCAACAAGTACTTACCTCTAGGTCTAGGAGATGAAAAGCGTGAAAACAAGAGACTGGAAATGACACAAAAAAAACTTGAAGAAACTTCGGAATTTGCTTGTCACTGATAGTAAAAGATGCACCGTGATTTTCGAATTCTCAAAATAATTTGCAAATTAATAAATGAGCAGTTAGTAGTGCGTCGTTTAACAGCTTAATCCAATCAAGGTGATCGTGCGTGTTGTCACAGGGAGCTACAACGTCTGGACAACATCACGCGGTCGCCCATTTTCTCGCACTTCTCGGAGACTCTCGGTGGTCTCTCAACAATCCGTGCGTTCTCGCACCAGCGTCGTTTCACCGGGATGCTGCACGCAAGGCTGGACGTGCACACCAACGTGTTCCTCATCATCAACACCGGCAACCGGTGGCTCGGCATCGCGCTGGTTAGTTCTTTAGGCCAATGGATTTATAACTTACAAATGCAGTTAAGTATGGTAAAGATATGTTGTTTCCGCCGGGCGCCAATTTTTGATGGTAATTGTTATTTATGATGGCGCTCGAGCAGATCTTTACCATCTGAATTAAAGCTAACTTCAACGATTGATACTCATGTATCGATATTTTGAGTCGTAATTATTTAATTGTAGAAGTGTGTTAACATTAAAAAGGGCGGCCGCAAGCGCCATTACCACGTGTTGCCGGCTCGTTCTCTGAGCAGAAAGTTAAACATTAACGCAGACACTTTGACTAAACCTATAAACTCAACTGTAAAACGTTGCGGAAATTTCTCTCCAAAATCTGAAGAGTCGTGTTATTGTAGAATTGAAGTGACATCTAACCTATAGAGACGTTTGGATTTTCCTTGTACCCACTGGGAATACAATTTACCGGAGCAAAATGTTCATCTGCTTTCCTTATAGGATTACCTTGGCGGCGTGATCGTGTTCGTTGCGATCATCGTCTCCCTGGTGACCGCCACCTTCGCGTCTTGTCTGATCACGCCAGCGCAGGTGGGCCTGGCCATCAACTACACACTGTTGGTGCCCATCTACCTGCACTGGGTCGTCAAGTTCCTCTCCGACATGGAGGTATATATGAGCGCCGTCGAACGCGTCGAGCAGTACGCGCTCACGCCAACAGAAGACTACCGGGAACGAGGTATGGACACATTCGTTTCGAACCCCATAGAGTTTCAATATTTGCATTTACTCTAAGCCAGGCACTAATAACGCCATCTTGGTTGGTGCGTTGCAGGGATGTCAGTGCCGTTGAACTGGCCAGAGAAGGGTGACATTGTCTTCGAAGGAGTCTCCCTGCGATACGACGTTGGAAGAGAGCCTGTCGTTTCCAACTTCAGCCTCCACATTCCTGCGGGACAGAAGGTACTTCGCTTTTCGACGCCATTCTTATTCCAGTTCTTATTTCCTTAGCTGGGAAAAGCGATAAGTTTGAAAGTGTCGACGCATCTAGACTTTGATTTGTCGACAGGTGGGCATCTGCGGACGTTCCGGCAGCGGCAAGTCATCGTTGGTGCTGTCATTGTTCAACATGATCGATGTGTTCGAAGGCAGCATACTGATCGACGGCGTGGACATCAAGAAGGTGCCGTTGCAGGTGCTGCGCTCCCGGCTTTCCATCATCCCGCAGGATGTGCTTATGTTCAGTGGGACGATCAGGTCGGTACACCTACTCAAGTTTCTGAGAACTCACTATAATCGCGCCACGGGGACTGGAGGGGGCCAATCGCACTATTTTCAGGCGAAAACATGAGTCCATGCCTTGAGCTGAGCACAGAGCGAATAGTATCAGTTTTGAAATGTTTGACTTAATCTAGGACGACTAGGACGACTAGGCATGTCCCGTTATCAATAAAAAAATGCTCACTTCTATTGGATCAAATAGGTTCAGATATTCATTAAAAATTATTTAAAGGCTCGAAAGTGTATGCAGCCTCTTGAGGGGTTTGGTTATTGTATAATTTGTGGTAAAAAATGTACTATAGGAAAAAATACCGTCAAAATGTTTTGTTTTTGTCATTGGCGGCTTGTATTAGTTTTATGATGAAAAGAGGCCTACTGCTGTTGATTAACACTACTGAGACATTCCTTCTGAAGATTATTACACCTAGAACAGCATGCCTACATGCCTACGTTATGTTTCCCGAACAGAAGTGGCTTCAAGTGGAATGATAACCAATTCAATTAATAGATTTTTATTTTGACATGCCAAATCTTATTCGTTTTGGGTGATAGGCACGACGGGGGTTTTACAGTACACAGGAACATACACATATTTTACACTTTATGATCTTCCTACAAATCGCATTCGTGAAAGAGAACGAGCTGCCACTGTGATGACTTTGGCCCGTTGGAAAGTACGTAATGGCACCCAAAACGGCTGGGCCACTGACGCCAGCTTGCTCTATTGTTTTAACTTCTGTCGAGATAGCTCAGATTGATTAGGAAACGGTCCAATGGAAAAATGTGATTTTATCACGTCTAATTTTAAGCGAATTCTTTGCGTGTTCAACGCTTGGCCACGCTGATCGATCAAGCAAAATGTCAGCTTATGTATTGTGGAACAAACAGTACTCTTGCTTTAATCCCTATAATCAGATCAAATTTAATTTGAAATTGCTCTGAAGCAAATGAGCAAACAATGTCTCGTCACTTGCTGCCTAGCTGGTTCAGTAGTTTTGGTGAAGCTTAGGGTTTGATTTGATCTCCAGTTGGTTGATTGATAAGAGATGATTGATGGAGGCACATTTTGATTTGGCTCGTGTTTCGTGATTTAACATTCCAGGAGTAATCTCGACCCGAAGGCACAGTACTCCGACGAGAAACTATGGAAGAGTCTGGAATTGGCTCAACTAAAGGATATTGTCAGAAAATATCCCGGAGGATTGGGTAAGGACTTCAGATGGAAATATTCTGAGATAAAACTAACATGATGTGAAATGTAACCGCCTGAACCACCAAGAATGTTTTATAGTGATCTGTATTATTGTAGATATATCGATATTTCACACGCAATTTAAGAAATTTTCAGTCCAAGGTACTGTGCGATGGACAGTTTATTGCAGACTGAACCACGAACTTAGGCAAATACGATTCTAGCAGTGCAGTAATCCTTCCTAATTCCATGAATTTTGTCCAACCCGTATTTAAAGAAAAACCATGACAAGTCCATTGCCTATTGAGCATGATAGAAATGGCACCCCTTGCAAAAAGAGCTAAATTGAATTTACATCAATGATGATATGTCCCCCGCCCACCTCCAACGTCTTTACTTTTGAACCATGATTTGCATGTGGAAAGACGGCGAGGTTCGCGAAGGTGGCGAAAACCTGAGCGCCGGCCAGAAGCAGCTGTTTTGTCTCGCGAGGGCCATCCTGCACGAAGCGGCCTGCCTGGTGATGGACGAGGCGACATCTTCCATTGACCCCGCCACCGAGAAAGCGTTGCTAGCGGCTGCCACGAGGGCCTTTTCTGCGCGCACCGTCATTACAATAGCGGTGAGAGCAAACACCACACTCTGGTAGTACAGTAGAATTTTGAACCGTAGTCCTGGGTGAAGCATGACGGCAAGCTTGTAGTTCGCCACTCTTTGCCAATGAAGGTTCTCTTTGACAGTGACATGACGTTCAAAGTGGTAAAGACCTTGCATGTTATTTTGTTCACGAAGTCCCCCTCGTAGTCACCCCCTGTTAAAGTGGTAACCAAGTGAGAAATTTTATAAAACACCTTTTTAAAGCCAGGTAATGTCTACTGATAAGGATGGCTACTGTAGCTCTTCAATGAAATTCGGGTCAAATTGGCAGCCAAACGCGATATTTGCTACATGTTTGGCTACGATGTTTAATTACGATGAATCTCTACCTGATAGCAGATTGCATCGATAGCTGACGTAGGACGGGTTATCACGACACAAGTATGATAATCGCCAAAGATGCAATGACATCAAAGTTAATCTGGTCGAGGAGAGTTTTATCAATGTGTACACATTCCTTTCCGAACAACGATGGCGAGTTTTTGTCCTCGCATTGCGAGATAGACCGTGTTTGGCAGGGAAGTGTTGTAGATGGGTCAATGTGCTCCAATCAAGAAAACCTAGATCGCAAAGTCAATGAAAATAAGCTACATGATACGCAGCTTGAAGAAGCTTCATGACAAGCTTTTTTCATGCTTCATGTAAGAAGCTTTTTTCATGAAGCTTTACTATTCATTTCGCGGGTTGGTCAGTGAAAGAAATTCTAATCCGTACATTTAATTGATTTAGGGGGACAGTTACACCAGACACTGTTCATTCTGTCAGAAATCACGCTCAGCATGGCCGAATAATCCTTATCAATTCTGAACCATTCCCATCTAAATTGGTGGATCTGAATTAACCATAATCAAATGTGTCACGATAAGAAAGACAGTCTCGGAATGTATCACACAATTCTGTTCAAACATTATAAATGTGGGGCATCTCCCTGGAAGCCCTAGTTTCGAAACGCTGGTAAAAGTTTCACGCCACTGTCATGTATGTTACAGCACCGCTTGCCGACGATCCTGGATTGCGACAGAATCATAGTCCTGGACGCCGGGAGAGTGGTTGAGGATGGGAAACCCAGCCAATTGCTGAACCGGTCCATGGGTATCTTCTCCACGATGCTTCGGGCCTCGGAGGAAGGCACACCCGCCGCACATCCATAATGATACCAATAATGTATACTCTATTTTATATGCGATCAACCGTAAAAACAAATAAAACTTTACGCCGTTTTTTAAGCATTTCGCAAGCAATTGGAAATTGTAATTTTTATTATTGTCTTTAATATCGTTGCAATGTGTCATTCTCTTCTCCTTTTCTTTGTGCCTCGAAGTCTTATCAGACTCATTTCCATTATTCAACTAGTAAATGTATAATCAGACACTCACTGCAGGAAGCTAGTAACTTTATAGACATAAGCACGTACCTGGCAGCAACTCTAAGCTAATTGGTGACTCTTTTGCTGGCCTACCTGTACGTTCATATCTGTGTGATAAGGCACACAGGCCACGATGAAGGACAGCGATAGCCAGGTTGCCCCTTCCTAACAAACTATCGTCGCATTTCATCGTCTGCTGCGGCTTCGGAAGGAGAGATGATCCTTCTGGATCTGTAAATATTTGTGTGCCTGTTAGGTATTATGCCATTTATTGTGCCATTGTCGTGCATTATCTACGTCAGTGGTGGTATCAGTAGCTAGGTGGTGCTCGCTGTCTTTGGTGTATTCTGTGAATTCCGTCAGTGTACACTTCGACAAGACGAGTGCACGGCGAGATGAAGTTTTTTCTTTGCATACCGATCGGAAATTCGAAGGGCACATTTGACTTGCCGCCGACGCCGACGAAATCGAAACGAGAGAGCAGCGTTATTTCGTACACGGTAGGCGTCAACCAGTGACTTGTTGAGATTGACATCACAAGCCGTGCAAATATGCACAAAAGATTATAGCGCTAGCTGAAAAAGTTTACATAACTATGAGAGAGATGTTGTGATTTGTGCAGATTACAGTAACATGATGTCAATTTCAACCATTACTATTACATTTTATAAGGCAGACACTTTTATATGTACCTACCCCTTCAAGCTAGCTAGCAACGAGGAAAACATGACCATAGAAAATAGCTTGGATATAAATGAGCCGATTGGTCGTGAATATATCATATTTGTGGGCGCAGTTGTAAAGTTATCAAGGGTATTTGTCGCATCATGTTTTTATGTTAGCGCGATCATTCTTGTTTACGATTGCGAGTATTTAATTGTAAAAGTCGTCATTGCTACTAAATCATTAGTAATTACTTTTATTTGTCTTGAAAAAAGTAGAATTGCGTAACCTTTTCAGCACATGCAGTAAGCGACTGGAGACAGACCAGACAATTGCCTATAGGTCTATGTGACGTCATTGCAAAGTTCCTACCGTAAACAATAATAATTATTGAAATGAAGGTGATTATTATAGACTGTAAATTGTAGGTAAATGTATCCTTTCTATTGTTTAGAATAAACCGGAACAAGTGATTAACAACAATGGCTACCTTAAGCCGGACCCTTCGACGGAGACACGAAAATCCAGTCAGTTGGTACCGGAACCGATCCCGGTTCCTACCCCGATGCCCGTCGAAAACCCGGCTCCTGAGATCGTCATCGAACCGGTTTCAGAACCCCATTATGACGAACCGGTACAGCCACAGAAAAAGAGGGAGGGTATCATTGCCGAGAGTATGTTCAAGGAAATACTTTCCGGAGAAGACATAAAAACCAGGAGATATAGCAAAGATGCGAGGTAAGGCCATTTTATTTCATTAGAGATGTATGCCATTGCGAGGAACCAACGAGATGAGCAATGAGGCATTCTTTGGCCATTTATGTTGGCCTCTCAAGCCTCTCAGCCCAACATTTAGGTCAATATGATAGTTAACAAATGTGCAACCGGACTTGAAAGTCAATATTAAGGCCAATATCCCCAAATAATACGAAACCTCATTGATAAAGTTTCTCTCATCTCAGTTCCGAAAAGTTGATCAAAGATGCGATAATGGGCAACGAGTTCCTGAACAACCTGGACCCGGCGCAGATCGACGCCATAGTGGAGGCGATGTACCTCAAAGACTTGGCCGACAACAGCTTCGTCATCACCGAAGGCGAACCGGGTAAGGAATTCAATTATCTTGATTTTCACAATCGACTCAATCCGTTAATCCCTAAGAACTAGCTCTTGTGTTCCGCGACGACGTATCGAGATAACGATTGCTTCCAGGTTCCCATCTGTACGTTTCGGCCGAGGGAATGTTCGAGGTGCACAAGGGAGGGAGGAAGCTGGGGGAGTTCGGCCCGGGAACGGCCTTCGGCGAGCTCGCCATACTCTACAACTCCAAGAGGATGGCGTCAATTAAAGGTAAACATCTGCCGTGTGAAAATGGAACTTTTATCAAAGGGGGCGACAACGGTATAAGGGTGAAATGAAGAAAAAATTATCTTATTTTCTGTGGCGACTTTCTTGCTCACATGAATCTGTGTACGAATGTTGTAGCTTGGTTGAGACAAGGATAATGGTATTGAGGAGTTCTGGCTTGCTGGATTACACTACGATAAGGATACTCCACTAGAGTCGTTACTGGAATCGTCCTAATACATGATGACGGGCATCAGTGCTCAGACGCTTTTCATTCGATGTTTTTCATAACTATTACTCGCTTCTTAGGAAATTATTCTTCTCCAAAGTTCATTGGCTGTTTCGCTCCTTGCAGTGCTGAAAGCGTCGAAGGTTTGGGTCCTGGAACGCCGGGAGTTCCAGAGGATCATGGTGCGCACGAGGCTCGAACAGACTCGAGAGAAGGTCAAGTTCCTGCGCAGTGTTCCTCTGCTGCAGACACTCAGCACCGAAGTGCTGACAAAGATGTCCGACTTACTGCAAGTGGTGAGTTGGCCTCAAACAATGCGGATTGATGCCCTTTGTGTGCCTTTGCAATTGTGAATTAAACATTCCCTGATTAGGAGTGGATATGTAGAGATTCTAACAACCAGGCATTGTGCCCGACTACATAGAGCGACTACGAAATTTAGAAAAATTTCTTTCTTTGACGGAAAAATATTTTCTTCCTACCCGGCAGGAATTGTACACATCAGGAACCAAAATCGTGACCCAGGGCGACCGCGGAGATGCTTTCTACATAATCAGTGGCGGTACCGTCCTGATAACAAAAAGAATTGAAGGTAGGAAAATTCACTGCCAAGGGCAATTGTTTCAAGTTACAAAAACGCTCGGAATTTCACTGGTATTTCGCTGGTAAGTACCTACGTCAAGGATAAGTAGCAGATACGATAGGATATCAGTAAGTAGCTTCTGTCGAGGACACTCTACTTCGCCTGCCATTATTTTCCCCATGCTTTGTTGCCATTGTCTGTCCCGTCCGTTAGAACACTGGCGAAAAACTGCTGTGAGAATTTCGAAACCATCTACTGCTATCGGGGTAGGTACGTTCACTTAGTGTATAACGGATTCCGTTCGTTTTTCTTCAACACTTCTTGGAACTTTCAATCCCTTCCGGGGCTAGACACAGAATATCTGAACACTGAAAGACATCAGTTGTAATTGATTTGTGGTCTTTTTGTATAATAAATCATTGCGTAATATTGCATAATATTGATCATGCTAATCAGTACGATGGATCGACGAATGACAATTTGGCTGATCAGGTTGTGTGTTCCAATTGTAATCACAGTAAAAACCTGCGTATGTCCGCCTCTGTTCGACAACGTAAATTTGTTGGATCTGGTTCCTGGAAGTAAGACCGACTTAAAACAGTTGTAAAACTCATTGCTGACGTCCTCGTCTTCAGTTGACTGACATGATGCTTCAGTTCAACCTGATTATTTTGTCAGGAGAGACCAAGGAGGAGGAGTTCGGCAAGCTGGGTCGCGGCGACTTCTTCGGGGAGTTGGCACTGATAAACGACGACCTACGTCAGGCTACCATCACGGCGCTCGCGCCTGCCGTCGAGTGCCTCGTCCTGGAGCGAGAGTAAGCTAAGACCAAGACGACAACGATGCCCTCCGCTCCTTCTCTACATACTGGTCATCTGCAACTGGTCGTAGATTGACGTTCTTGGGACTTTACATCTCACGCAATTGGCTCAATGTTTGATTAAGACGATCACCCACAATCTATAGTTGAAGTGTGCCCCTCGCCTGTGTGAAAGGGGTGTATTGTAGCAAACATAGATGAACAAAGAAGTTATGTAGTAAATCGCCAAGTGATAACTTATAACAAACTTGGTTTGGCCGTTGGTCATAAATAATGTAATGGACGTGAATGTACTTCATTTTAACGATGCAAACCGCAACGGTGCACACAGCGGCAATTATAGGTAGTAATGTGACAAAAAGCTCAAATTAATTTAATTTCTGATCACGACACGGTATTTAAATATGAATGATTTCCTATATCTGCAGTTCGTTCGTCAACTACCTGGGGCATTTGTCGGAACTGAAGCAACATAATTACGGCACAACACCAAAGTCTTCGGTGATTGCACCGGTAGCAGTGAAGCAAAAATCAGGTTAGTGCGAAGGGCAGAGCCAGGATTAATTCGGGTCTTTAAATAGTTAAAGCAGTGTGGTAAAAATGAATCCGCAACATTGAAGTGTGAAACCCCGGTTGAATTGAAATTTGTTTAAAACGATGATATTTAATCATATCCACCTGCAAATGAGATTACATACGATAGCCAGTTTGCTCATGGTTGTCGCAATTTCAGAATACTCGCACATCGAGCTGAAAGACCTGACGGTGATTGGCACCCTTGGTGTCGGAGGATTCGGACGCGTCGAGCTAGTGCAATACTCGAAGGACAAGCGACAAACTTTTGCGCTCAAATGCCTTAAGAAAGTGCACGTCGTCGAGCAGCAACAGGAGGAGCACGCTTACAACGAGAAGGCAGTCATGATGCAATGCACCGACTGTACCTTCATCTCCAGACTCTTCCGGACGTACAAGGACACTCGATACATTTACTTCCTTATGGAACCGTGTCTCGGCGGGGACGTCTTCACCTTACTGCAGAAAAACCGATTCTTCGACGATCGAACTGGTCGGTTCATGACTGCGTGTGTAATAGAGGCGTTGGAATATCTTCACGGAAAAGGATTCATCTTCAGAGACCTCAAACCGGAGAACCTGCTGTTAGATACCCAGGGTTATATCAAAATGGTGAGTGGACGGGACCCGCATATTTTCTATGGTTTGCACTTATAGTATGTGCTGTTTCACATACATGTTTATCATGTTTCACATGTGACGAATATCAATATAGCAATTCCATGCATTTTTATTCACCGAGATTCTCCATAAAAAATTTTGTAACTGCCCTTGGTTTTCGACAAAAAAGTGTTTATTGTGATGGATTTAAAATGGGTTTGCTTGGAGAAATTGCCAGGAGAAGGATTGCAGCTGAAGTTTATAAATATTCAGTTCTGTTGCATATTTTTGTTGGTTAAGACAAGACTGGAGGCCATGAAAATGTCAGAACTAGGACGAGCTCTTTTAAAAGTAATACTGGTTTTCATCCTGATCTGCCCTGCAGATAGATTTCGGCTTCGCTAAGAGTCTCGGCTCCAGCGGTAAGACATGGACATTTGCCGGAACGCCCGAGTACGTCGCTCCTGAAATCATCCTGAACAAGGGGCATGACCGCGCCGTAGACTACTGGGCACTCGGTGTGCTCATGCACGAGTTCCTCACTGGACGGTTAGTTGGAGAACCCGTCTGTATAGGAACTGCTTAAAGGGCAGAGAGCGATTGTTACATGAACTGAAATTGTTTTAAACACCATTTTAAGTCAATACGAAGAGAAAGATTTAAACTCGAGGTCTTATCTTAGTTCCAAAGCTGTAAAACTTGCTAGACTGTTGTGAAAGTTGCTTCTCACTTCCATGTCATAGGGCATGGTGCTTGGAAATAAGAAATAAAAGTCGAGATTCATGCCTTAAATCATTGAAAGGATTTGAATTATCTGTCAAATTATGGGATTGCCGACAACAAGCTTTAAAAAACTTAATTTTCCACTATCTGCTTAAATCCTGGATTTAGTAAATCTTGTCATGAAGCTTCAAATATTTAAAGACCGTTGATCTTTTTAATTTTATAATCTAATAATCTAATAATCCAAACATCTATTTACAGTTACACTGAGCACTTTCGGCTGATGGTACGCGGTTGAGTCTACTTTGCTTGCATGTTACATTGATTGACACCGGTTTGCAGACCTCCCTTCCGGGGCAGCGACCACATGAAGACGTACAACCTGATCCTGAAGGGCATTGAGGCGGTAACGTTTCCCAAGTATGTGCAGAAACCGGCGTCCCACTTGATCCGACGCCTGTGCCGTGCCGTACCGACGGAGCGAATGGGCTACCAGAAGGCAGGCGTCAAAGATATCAAGAACCACAAGTGCGTGCTTTCTAGATTAAAAGATTAACGGGTGGAGTTGGCGACGGGTTGTTACATGGAAAGTGGTAAATGTTTGTTTTGGGTTTTTTCCAGGTGGTTTCAAGGGTTCGACTGGCTTGCGTTGAGAACTAGGACGATGAAGGCGCCGATAGTGCAACCGGTACGAACTAGTGCAAACTATTTTAGCTAAAGTCAAGTTACCGATAGTGTCAAACTCAACTTTGTAACTAGCCTTCCCCGTACACAACTGAAAACAATGTCTATGTCAATTTCCAGAAGCAATCTAGTGGAACCAAAATTTGTATTTATTTTGCAGATAAGCGGACCAACAGATCTATCGCATTTTGATCGGTACAAGAAGAACACCGAAGTACCTCCGCAAGAGATTTCCGGCTGGGACAAAGACTTTTGATATCGTTATTGTTATCTACCGAAGATATCATTCGGCCTAACCGTCAATTCTTATCATACTCAACAATCGCAATAATATAAAATATTTTTGTACTTCTTTGATAAGATATGATGCAAATTCGTTCTAAGAAGTCAGAAGTCGACTTGCAGAACAGAACAATGATGGTTCTTGTAACTTTCAGACTGGAATTGATGATTTGATATTTTATTATTTGAACGATTTGAGACGATATGTTTTAATTATGTAAATATTTGCTTTCGTGTTCTCAGATATAAATATACACCGAGTATTTTTTTTTTGCCAAACGAATATTATTTTTCTATCCAAATTCCACTAAACAGCACAAGATTATTGAAAATGTGTCAAAAAATAAAAAACAAATATTTCCAGAGATCGTATTTCGCGAGTTATTGTTGAGTTGAACAGAATCTTCTTTGTTGTTAGAGTTTTTTTTGACAATCCTATTTCAAGTGAACTTAGTACGGCGGTATCCTTTGCCCTTGAAGTTCATAGCGTAGGCTGTAGAAAATCTGATGACCCTCTTGCGTCAACGATCAGGATTCAGGACCCGCATCGAGCATCGCACCTAGCAGGGAAGTTCCTTGTGGTGATGGGCTGGCAAGGCGGCAAGGAACTGATCGATTGCCAAATATTAATAATAATAATAATAATAATAATTTTTATTTATTCTCGATTGACCAATAGCTTTGGTATGAGACATGTCATTACAATATATTCGTGTTTTACACTCAGTCATATTATATAATATTTACATATTCACTTAGTTAATTCTATTACATACTAATTACACAGTCTTAAAGGCTAAAAAACTATTAACAGAATAAAATGCGTTATCTGCCAAAAACTTTTTAACATTCATTTTAAACACCTCGTCATCTTTGTTAGTTTTTTTGATGCTAAAAATGGATAATATTTTGTTATAAATTAATATTCCAAGCATAAAAGGATTGTTCTTCTCGTATGTCGTATATATTATCAAATGATTAAACATTATGACAACCAGCTCTCTTGAAAGAAAAGGTAGTCTTTAAAAAACGGACCAGCCGGATCTTAAACCCACACAATTAGTTAGAAATCCTGGCAGTTGGTCTCCATAGTCAACGCTCGCTCCATCTATATTTACGGTGAAAGAACGTTGTCGGCGTTTTCAATGTTGACAGTTTTGACTCATTTCTACCATTTTGCGCAGAGTTGGTCGCTTTTCACGCGGCCGTGGTGGTTGAGTTGTCTGCCTGTTAGAGCGTTCCGTTCCATCAATAGCTGTTATAAATGACTCATCAGCCATTGCAAACTCCAGTATCACCATCGTCCTGGACGCCGGGAGGGCGGAGGAGGACGGCAAATCCTGACAACTGACAACAGAGGAAGCCACGCTCGCCTCGAACCAACTACAATACATACACCAAAGGACAAATACTCAACGATAATACCATTCACTGCATAAATAGGCACACTACAACGCAGCCTTTTTAACAATTTTTACGTTTTGATTACACATTTTTAGTTCAATTGTGTATTTCACCTTCTGCCATGGCTTAGGATTGTATTGTATTGTATTGTATTTTTATTTTCTTCCACGATTGATTACATATTTGGTAAAAATTTGAAAGTCAGATACATAAAAGATACATAGATATAAAATTTTAGGACCACAAATCAATCACAACAGAGCAAATCCGATACTCACCACAAAATTCACCCACGGCTCTGAACCACTTCACCAAACCATAGATATAAAAGATGAAGAAACAGATACATAAAATACCTTTTTTATTCTTTGTGTTTTAAAAAGGCCTCAACAGAATGAAAAAAATTTCTTCATAAATATTCTTTCAGTGCATTCTTAAAAGCCAGATCACCTTGATATTTTATTGATTCTGGTTACCTGTTAAAAAATGTGGCCCCCATTTCGGTCGACCCTCTGGACCATTTAACTGTTTTATGAGCGTTTTGGCTTAAGTCCTCCTTATTTCTTAAATCATGGCCTTGCATTTCATCAATAGATTACAAATTGTTACAATTTTCAATTATTAAATGGAGTTGTTATCTTTCTGTATCGTAAAGATATTGTTTATAAGTCAAATGGGTATTAAGTAATTTATTGTGCATTCGTCAAGAAATATCTGCGGCTGAGTTGGAATCAGTAGCTAGGTGGTGCTCGCAGTCTTTGGTATAGTGGGTGTGCAGGTCGGTGATTTTCGTCCGTGTGCTCTGAAAGAGGTGTGGCGAGATGAAGTTTTTCTGTTTAAAGATCGGAAAGACGCGGGGCACATTTAAGCCTCCACCGCGGCTGACGATTTCGAAACGGGAAGAGGAGAGAGAAGGTATTATTGCCGAAAGTGTGACGAAAGAAATACTTTCCGGAGAAGGCATACAAACTAGAAGATATAGCAAAGACTCGAGGTAAGCACTCTCAATCAATTGATTCAGGAAAGATTATATTGTGTAGACGTAAATGCGAAGGGTTCATCGCTTTTGGAAGTGCTCTTCTTCACCGAAGTCGTCGGTTGGTTTCACCAGCATGCATTACGTTTGATAGCGTTACTTTAGGTCAGAGATGCAAATGCATCGAGTTTGAACGAACTCCGCCATTAGTTTCACCTTAATTTCAGTTCCGATAAGTTGATCAGAGATGCGATATTGTGCAACGAGTTTCTGACCAACCTAGACCCGGCGCAGATCGACGCCATAGTGGAGGCGATGTACCTCAAAGACTTGGCCGACAACAGTTTCCTCATCACCGAAGGCGAATCGGGTAAGGAATTCAAATATCTCGATTTACACAAATATCTCAATCCGATAATCCCCAAGAAAGAGCTCTTGTTTTCCACGATGAAGAAACGAGGTAACGAATGCATCCAGGTTCCCGTCTGTACGTTTCGGCCGCGGGAATGTTCGAGGTGTACAAAGGAGGGAAGTGGATGGGACAGTTCGGCCCAGGAACGGCATTCGGCGAACTCGCCATACTCTACAACTCCAAGAGGATGGCGTCAATCAAGGGTAACAACCACTGCCATGCCGTGTAACGCTGGAGCAAAAATGGGGTTAAGGGGTACAGTGGACTACTTGTCACAGCTATAAAATGATTGTATTAGAAAATGTTTCGCGATGACAGTTTGACCTTGGAGAAAGATTGGCATTAGCGGTTTTGGTAGTACCTATACGATGCTAGTATACGATGAACACTTCTACCATCTCAAAAATGGATGCCCATTTTTTTAGACAGTAGTAATGTTCATAATAATAAAATACCCCACGCATTGCAAGCGTTTGCAATTTAAATAAGATTTCAAATAAGTATACGATGGAATTTTTGCGCGGTTAAAATTCTCTGATCAAGTTTACACTCCAGTGCCTGCTAAACACACTTACTGTCGCCGGTTTAGACTGTAGGTCTGCCTCTTAGTTCATCCCCTTGATCTGATTTTCTCACTCCCTGCAGTGCTTCAGGCGTCGAAGGTTTGGGTCCTGGAACGCCGGGAATTCCAGAGGATCATGATGCGTACGGGGATCGAACAGACCCGCGAAAAGGTCAAGTATCTGCGCAGTGTTCCTCTGCTGCAGACACTCAGCACCGAAGTGCTGACAAAGATGTCCGACTTACTGCAAGTGGTGAGTTGGCCTCGAATGAACGCCAATTATTCTTTAAGTGCATGTGGAATAATTACTTTTTTTTTTTAAGATTTAAGATTTTAAATCCAATCCAATCAAATCAAATTAAATTATTTGTATATATCTTGCTTGAACTGCATAGTATTTTGATGCTTATTTTCAATATTTTGGTATTCTTTTTGTATGTTATTCCTATTGTAATACTATTTAAATATAATGTTTTATTAATATTTGACAGAAAAGTTATATTATCTAGTGGGATATTAACTATGTAGTTCAAAATATATATCCCATTAACGTTGCCCAGCAGTTTTACCAGTGGGAAACCGTATTCCCACAATAGCACGCGCCCTGGCTCTTTCGCGACTATGTAAAGACGATATTTTTTAGATATAATAATAATCTTGTATTGTCTTAACATCTAAAAATAGGTGCAGACATTTGATATAGGGCAACACCAATCGAAGCCGGCCAGCCACGCCTGACGCTCCGTTTCTTTTGCATCTTTCATGCTCTGTTGTAGTCTTCCTCCAAACATTTCTCAAGTACCATCTTTCACAACTTCTCTTCTCGTCCCACAAATTCTTTTCTTAAACTTCCTTCCAAAATACTTTTTGTATTTTTTTTTTCGAAATGTTTACTTTTGTATTTTCCAAAATACAAAATACTTTTCCCGTTTCTCGCCAGGAAATTTATACAGCCGGGACTAAAATTGTATCCCAGGGCGATCTCGGAGATGCATTCTACATAATCAGTGGTGGTACAGTCGTGATAACGAAGAGTATTGAAGGTAGGAAAACTCGCCGCCAAGAACGATTGTTGCTTTTATAGAAACGCTCTGAATGTCTTGACTTCACGCAAACTGCCGAGCGATTCTTCCCGGTATAAATACCGAGCATTATTCATTTGCTTCTCCGTAGAGTGGATCAATAGAATGCAAAGTTATCTCATAATTGGTTGAAGATTTTCAAAATTTTCGTTTCTTGTTCCAGTTGATAGCACTGTTTGCACAAAATTTTGGAAGTTAAGGCCATTAAAAGCTGAAAATCGATGTTCTAGCAATTTTGTTTCACCAACAAAAGTGGATCATGTATGATAAAATGTATGATCAAAATGTAAAATGTATGTAAAATATTATAATAAAATAAACGGTAGAATGAGAATAACTGCGCATAATAATAATAATAATTGTTAATAATAATAAGTCATAGTGATATCAGTAGGAAATCCAAAAGTTAGACAATTTTATAGAGGTAGAGATCGCTAGTCACATATCTTCATGTCATCACTGGCTTCTAGGAGAGACCGAGGAGGAAGATTGCGGGGAGCTTGGGCCAGGCGACTTTTTCGGGCATTTGGCGCTGATCAACGAGGACCGACGCCAAGCGACAGTCACGGCACTTACGGCAAGGGTCGAATGCCTCACACTGGAAAGAGAGTAAGCCACGGAACCCCTATTCCTCCTCAGCTCTCCAAAAACTGGACTATTGGGAATAGTAGTCCGTTGGTTCCCCTCGAGTTAAGAACATGGCTTCGACTGAACCACTTCCTTATTCCCGGCCATATGCTAAGTACATAAGTGCCTACTATATCACTGAAGGACTATATCACTATATCACCTTACGGCTGGTTTCTGAAAACTTGACAAGTCTGGTGGTCGTCATCAAATCCACGCCATTTTAACAGATATTTCCTTGGCGGCAATTCCAGTGAGCGAGTTGTGACAATGTCGTATTTTTCTTTCCTGAACGGTTTGGTGTGTTTCAAGCAACACTGCGCTCAGATATCTGGGTCAGATATTGGATGGGTGACCATCACACACATATCTAGTTCTGTTGGGATGAGAGGTTGGAAGGATGAAACTTAGTATAGCAACTTCATTCAAATAGCTTTTCTCCTTTCGGCAGCGTAGATTTGTCCATAGATCCTGTTATTAAAATTGTACCGTCCTTCGCATGGGACTTTAAGCCGGTGGTCCCTTGGTGCTCTTCGATTGGAGTAGGCTACGTGCCGGCACCAGGATTTTCTTCCACCCTTCTAGCTAAGTTAGGTTCATCATCAGCTTCTCCATTATCCAATAATTCACCGACGCCATTTGAGCAGTGCTTGCTTTATGGCCCATTGTGAAAACAGTGCGTCGTTCGTTATACACAAGTAATCAACAAGTGTTTTCATTGTAGTTTAAGTTTAAAATTAAACACGATGACTAACATTGTCAGAGCTTCTTAGTCATGACAGTACACAGTGAGGACCTATGACTAAGATGATATCTGATCACGATAAAATTCCAATTTAATCGCAATTAATTCCTTTTGTCTTATCTGCAGATCGTTTGTCAATTACCTAGGACATTTGTCGGAACTGAAGCAATCCAATTTCTACACCACTCCAAAGTCTTCCGTGGTTGCGCCAGTGGTAGTGGAGCAAACCTCAGGTTAGAGTGCAGAAAATGTGTGCGCCAACCTTACCAAAAGTTAAGGATAAAATTATTATGAATAAGTTACACGGTTGTGAAAAAATGTATGCGTAATTGATATGAAAATATCCATATTAATGAACAATATTTAGAACAATCTGTATTTTTCCCACAGCCTACCTCAGAAGTATTAAAAGATATGCGACTTATTCATTCAAGATTAGTTTTTAAATCTTAACGTTTCCAAGGTATTGGTCCTAAAAATTATGAAACTTACGGAAATCGAGAAATTCAAAAATCGAGCCTTAACGTCATACCACCAGAAATTGAGAACGGAGAATTCCTTGACCAATGTGATCATGGTTGTCGCAATTTCAGGATACTCTCACATCGAGCTAAAAGACCTGACGGTGATCGGCACCCTTGGTGTCGGAGGATTCGGACGCGTCGAGCTAGTACAATACTCGAAGGACAAGCAGCTGACTTTTGCGCTCAAGAGCATAAAGAAGGTGCGAATTGTCGAGCTGCAACAGGAGGAGTATGCATACAACGAGAAGGCAGCCATGATGCAATGCACCGACTGTACCTTCATCTCCAGACTCTTCCGGACGTATAAGGACACTCGATACATTTACTTCCTTATGGAACCGTGTCTCGGCGGGGACGTCTTCACCTTGCTGCAGAAGAAACGGTTCTTCGACAACCGTACAAGCCGGTTCATGACTGCGTGTGTAATAGAGGCTTTGGAATATCTTCACGGAAAAGGATTCCTCTTCAGAGATCTCAAACCGGAGAACCTGATGTTGGATACTCAGGGGTATATCAAGATGGTGAGTGAGTAGGATCCAATATCGTGCGTGGTGTCATTGGAACTTTGGTGACCTATTGATGAAGGTAGCGAGCAAATTAATCGAAGCAAAATCTTCAATGTCACTACACCTAAATAATTAACTTTTTTTTTTCTTCCCAGCTATTAGGGTTCTAAAACTTTGAATCATGGCAGAGCTACATGACAAAAATATGGCAGATAGAGCCCTTATCGTCCGCAAATTAACATATGACCATTGGAGCAATGGTCACGGCAATAATTCACAAAAATATATCGGCAGTTTATAGTTTATGATTGTTTTTAGACTCATGTCTACTTGATTTAACCTTAGCACTAGTCTTAACAAAAACTATTTGAACTGGGTTTTGAATGCTAAGTTGAGAACAACTAAATTTCCCAACGTTTCGTAACTTGTACCGGTTACTTCTTCAAGGGTAAGAGCAATTTTCCGATAACAAAAGGACCACATAAAATTATAACAATTACCTAGTTCAAGCATCCTAAATGCATCTAAAGAAAATAATCAGGGTCAGTAACTGAAAAACTAACGTATTTTGTTTTATTATTATGTACCTACACTAAAAAAGTCTCAAAAATTGATGCCCAAACGGGGACTCGAACCCCGATCACCACTTTGGAGATTTCCATCTCCGTTCTAATTGCATTGCAAGCGTTAGCAATGTCAATAAGATTTCATCTAATACTTATATTGTGTTTTCTGAAATAAAATCCCGAACAAATTGGCGTTTTTTTATTAACTAACCAATTATGTGAATGGAAAAAACGCCAATTTTTCGAGGTTGTCCTTATCGTTATGTGATATAATCAAAATTTCCTTATTCATTACGTTTAGTTGTTAATCTACCTATCCAAATCCTTTCTTCTGGATCCTTTATGCTGACTTCTACCTCCTCACTGATATTCTCTATTCCATTTTTCTGTTGTAAAATTGTTCCCCATGCTCTATCTAGTTGAAAACTATCATCCCTATTGAATTTATTGGTCTGTTTTGTTTTGTTTTTTTAATTTATATTGCTTCTTTGACTTTTCTAGTGAATTTCTTATCATCTCGACATAAAATCCTTACCCTGTCTATTTGAATGTGGTGTTGAAACTCATTCCCGTGTTCTGCACTAGCTGATTGATTTAAGTGTCTTTGTTTTTCCCCAACACTGCTAGATTATTTTTCTAATCTTATGTGTCTTTCGTGTTCCTTGACTCTTGTGCTAATTTTCCTACCTGTTTCTCCTATATATAGTTTTCCACTCTCACAACTTACCTCATAGACGCCTTTGCAATCTAATGGATCCTGATCCTTCACTGGTCTTACCATTGTAATTTTTTTTCTATCCGCCCAAAACGCTGTAAAAATCTGGTTTTTCGACAGTACTTTTTTAATCTTTTCTCCTATCTTAGGTACATATGGTAAAACTGCGATGGATTTGATTTCATCTAAACTGCTTTCACCAATTCCCCTTTCAATTATTTCAGTGTTTATTTCCCTACTTTCTTTATTTTTTTAACCGGTTCATTTTTTCAAGTAGCTACTCTTCATATTTCTGTAGTTTTATAACCATTCTCTTGGAAAATTGTCCAAGTGTTTCTTTTTCTGCCTCGTAGTGTTCCTCTGTTAATCTCGCTGATCTAGTAGCTAATGTGATATGAATCTGCCTGTAAGACCCTGTTTGTGTTTGTTTTCTTTCTGTAGACTGCGTGTCCTAATGAGCCATCTTCTTTTCTAATAACCAAAACATCAAGAAAAGCTAAAAAGCTATTCTCTTCTACCTCCATAGTGAATTTTATCCAATCATGTTGTCTATTCATGTGCTCTAAAAAGGTATGCAAATTTTCTCTCCCATGTTGCCAAACCAAAAAAGTGGCATCTACATACCTGAAGAAACATCTCGGTTTCAGTGCTGCACTATTCAACGCTATTGTCTCTAGATTTTCCATAAAGGTATTCGCTAATCCTGGAGATAAAGGTGACCCCATTGCTATTCCTTCTTTCTGCTGATAAATTTGACCATCCCATAAGAAATAATTGCACTTTAAACATTCTTCTTCTTAAACATTCATTTACCTGTTTTACCTTTGATAAGAAGTCTTGAAAATTCTTTACAAATAATTTAGCCTTCACTGCTGGTTCTCTTAAAACCTTTCCTATGGTTCTAGCTATTTCATGTGCTGGTGCACCTATCGCACTGATTACTAATCGCATTGGCACTTGTATCTCTTCTGAACTATCCTTCTGCTTTTCCCAATCTATTTTGTGAATTTTTGGTAACCAATAGGCTTTTGGAATGATTGATTCTTTTGGAACTAATTCTCTTTTTAACTTTTCTTCTACTGGCGCCTTCTCTAAGTATTCTGTTAATCTCTTCTCAAATTTTGTTGTGGGGTCTTTATTCAGTTTTACGTAATCTTCTGATTGTATTACTTCATTTAGATGTATTTAGATGTATTTAGATGTATTATACACCCCTGAAGAAGTAACCGGTCAAAGTTACGAAACTTTGGGAAATTTCGTTGTTCTTTACCAACACCCATTCATTCCGAACCCAGTTCAAAAAGTTTTTGTTACATCGGCAGTTGCTTAGCTAGGGTACCACCGACCAACGTAATTTATTATGAAAATTTGCTGAATTTTATAATCGTAAATGTTACCCTTTGCGGCTGCTTATGTCAGGTAAACGTAAACCCTAACCTGGCTATACCAAATTAACCCTCCAACAATACACCAATCTGATAACTGGTTGATCTGGGCAACCCTGCAGATTGACTTCGGCTTCGCCAAGAGTCTCGGCTCCAGCGGCAAGACATGGACATTTGCCGGAACGCCGGAATACGTCGCTCCTGAAATCATCCTGAACAAGGGGCATGACCGCGCCGTTGACTTCTGGGCACTCGGTGTGCTTATGTACGAGTTCCTCACTGGACGGTAAGCCAAATAATGTGCCTTTATCGACTATCGGGTGAGGCGTTGAATGACCAATAAGAATTTATGACCTAAGGACTCGGAGGATTTAAATCACTTTCTTAATTAGCAAATTGTTTAAAATTGCAGTAATCGTGTAATTTCACAGCTTTGCTTCTCCAGCTTAACAAGTTACAGAGACTTCGATATTTTAACAGTACTTTTTTTTGCAACTTCCACGGTAACTTTATTTTGGTTGTTGTGATATCAATCGTAGGACAAAATTTGGTTTTTCTCCTTATTTGAGAGCCATAATGGCGTCTGACGATTCCTACAAATGTATATCAAAACAACTTTTGGTTTTTTTTTGGCGAACTTGCATTTTACTGTGAATTTAAAAAAGATAAATTGTACCCCTTCAGCATTTTTTTTTTTGCCCAAAATTGAATGTTCATATTGTACTTATTGATTGGATCTTAATTAAGCTGACCTCCCGTTTGCAGTGCACCCTTCCGAGGCAGCGACCACATGAGCACGTACAACCTGATCCTGAAGGGCATTGAGGAGGTGAAGTTCTCCAAGAACGTGCAGAAGCCAGCAATGCATCTAATTCGTCGTCTGTGTCGCGCCGTTCCGACCCAGCGAATGGGCTACCAGAAGGCGGGAGTGAAAGATATAAAGTGCCACAAGTGCGTGTTACCGAGATTTAAAGCTTACCAGAGGAAGTTTGGAAAAGTGTTTGAAGTTCACTTTGTGTTTTTACAGGTGGTTTGAAGGATTTGATTGGCTAGCTCTGCAAACCCGGACGACGAAGGCGCCTATTGTGCAATCGGTACGAACTTTACTTATCAACAATTTAGACATTATTAAGTTGATTCAGAGTTAAAAAAAGTTCATGGCAATCTAGTAGAAAATTGTCCATGGTTGTCCAGTAATGCATAAGAATTTTGTTCTGTTGTAGATAAGTGGTCCAACAGATCTGTCACGTTTTGACCGATACAAGAAAAACAGAGAGGTACCCCCGCAAGAGAATTCCGGCTGGGACAAAGACTTTTGACAAAGACTTTGAATCAAAGAGTCATCCAGTGCAGAAAGATAATATCAGAAGGTGTGACTTTTCTTCTGGATTTCTGATTTGAAGATTTTTCTATTTGAAAGATTTGAGGCGAGACTTTTCAGTGTATTTATAATTACTTAAGTTTTCGCATTAAAAGGGTTTCCTCGCACTGCGAATATTATTTTTTCATTTAACATTTTTGTTCCGAAAATATCATGTTTAATCAAGTTCATATGTTCATGACATTCGCGCGTTGGTCGACAGAGTACCATGAATCCCCGAGAGATACCGCATGCTGCGCTTTCGTCCGCTCTGTCCCACAATCAGCCAGCCTGCTGTTTTCCTTGTTGTTTTGATAGTTGATTTGATACGTCATAATAATTTGTGCTCTGCTCTCGTGAACATGGCGACGGTGAGAGACAAGAATGCGTGAGAAAAAGGTAGCAGTAACCCTATTTCTAGCCCGCCCGTAATGTGACAGTGTCCATGCCGTACTTTATTTGTCGGTGATATGCAGTGCGGTGAAATATTGTGCCAAAAAGTGCCCATCATGACACAAGGAACAGACGTTAGTGACAGTAATTTGCCCAAGAAAATGGAAAAAGAGTCGATACATTCGGGTCATTTTATGGTATCAGATTTTAATGCTGAAGCACAAGATGACGAGTTTGAAGTGGCTGTGCCAGTGCCTGTTCAAGCAGGGACAGAGTCAACTTTTACTGTCAACAATTGCAAGAAAGAAGAGACCCAACTATCCATCGAGACATCTCTGAACAAACTTTTTCAGTGCATGTCCTTGGCATATAGGTAGGCCTAATAACCTATGTAAACATAGTTTGTGATATAGAACACCTGTTCCTACCATTATTCAACAGAAAAAAATTGAGAAATATTATACATCTGAGTGGTGCTTGTTTTACCGTGCAGTGTACTACTTGACGGTTTTTGAATCGGAAAGTTAGTTTTGCCTTAGCAATTACATTCGAACACATGTCTCGGTGACCCGTGATAGCATGACAAAACATGAAACTTGTCATTCACACATTTTTAAATTGGGTGCTAGATCTTGAAGGGGCTAGAATCTTGAAAGGACTTGAAAAGGCTAGAAATCTGACCATCCTTATTGAATGTCATTAACCAACTAGGCCGCTATCTGACTCTGACAGCTAGGTACGATATACCTTTAAGCCCCTACAATAATTTTAGTAAATGTCTCGATTAAACCAGGACTGAGCCCTGAAAGCTTGTTATTATTATATCTACGTAAATGAGCCTAAGCATTAGGTAGCATATAGATATATGTACCTCTTGATAGAACATGTTCTATTAATTTAGCCTTCTCGCTCTCTCTCTCTCTCTCTCTCTATCTCTCTCTCTCGACACAGTTTTACTGCTCTTTTTAAACTATCAATAGTTAGATAGTAACAAGAGCAAATAGTCTTGTTACTAGCTCATTACCCCTTGCAGATCGGTCAAAGATCTTTGAAGACCAGATGAGTCCAAATGGCTATCCCTTTGACCTACGGTGATTGAAAAGCTGAGTTGAAAAGCCAAACATAATCTTTCTAGAGAGATGAATAAGCAAAATAAATTAAGTGTAATGTCTCCTTCACTTCTAAATTGAAGAGTACAGGTAGTCTCAATGTGAAAATTATGAAACTACATTTCTAGGTAGCACATTTCTTGGTAGGTAGAGATAAAAATGTGTCTCTTAAGCATTTTCACATCTTTTGGACTATGGTACTGCTGAGCCATAAGCCCTCTGTAGTTGGTGGGGTGGTGGTATGTGCTATGTGCTATGTATGTTGGTATTATCTACCAATGAAAAGGTAATTTCTAGCCTGCAAGCAAGTTTCTCAACTATTGAACATACGTGCACACCTTACCCAAATATATTGTATAGCTCACTGTGCAGAGCATGTTTCTATGCAGATCTTGAGATATCATAATCAAATCCAAGCTCTATGAGTTATAACTAAATAAGAGGTCAAAAGTGCAAGCTAGCTGACCTTTTTGTTGAGCTGAGTATAGTGTTGTTATTATTTATAGCATGCAAATCCAGTACGGATTTAATATTACACAAAAGTTGCATATTATATCGTTACTTATTGACCTAGAGGTGAAGGTTGTACTGTTATCATTTACAACTGTTAAGATTTTGCTTTACATTTCTGATCAAAGTCCTCTGAAATCGAGATGTTTTATGGGAAATCGAGCTACTCACTCAATTGAGAAATAATTACGCTAATTTTGCCGATAATAATGCCAGGTAGGTAAAGTTTGTCGTAGAATAGCAAATCTCTGTTTACGGGTAGTTGGCAGGCAAAATCTTTATTCTCTTTTAAGTACTAGTGCTGTGGTTGGTTTAGCATTGGAATACATTATTTAGTTGCTGGGTGCCCACTGGTGAATGCAACACAATTTTTAAGACAATATTATACCTACCAGTTATCTAAGTCTCATACTAGGTATTTTCGTAGAGGAGGCATTAGAGGTAATGTTGTGAAGATTATTGATAAGATAAAGAAAACAATCTGCTGTAGATAGAAACAGCTTATGATTAATATTTTATAAATAATAAGGAAAGGTTGTAGGTCTCTAAGTAGGAAGAGAATAAAAGTAAGACAAAATGGGAGTGATGCTGGGGAAACTGAAGAAAGGCCTAGTCCAAGGTTGCCTAGTCCATAATTTCTTATGTAGCTTTATTTTTAATTCTTGGTTGATCACTCACAGTATCTTAATTGGAACAAATGCCTGCTATTTGGTGGAGTGAAATAGTACTTTATATTTTGTAGCATTTTATAGAATTTTATAGCTTTTTATAGCATTAATGACTATTTAAAGGGAACAAACTGTTTATAACTATACTGTAAACTATAACATTTTATTGTATTTTATGACATGATTTATAACCTGACTATTTCCAAGACTCCGGCTTTATTTAAAAAATAAAACTATTATGGAGTGAGCCTAACTTGTATGTTAAAATATTATGTACCTGAATACTGTGCGACGGAAAATAATAAATAAATAAATAAATAAATAAATACTACTAGACTGTGTATGCCCAATTAGGTGCATGCACCTAATAACTAAGTACCTACACCTAGTATAGAAGTGTAGATCTGGGATTGCGAGCTATTGAATATTGTATACTGCTATAGTATTTTATAAGGTATCTATGTTTTTTCTTGGTTGCAAGTTTAATATTTACCTGAGCACATGTTCAGGGACAAATTACATAATGTATATGCTTATTAAGGTTAACTCTGACGCAGGGTTCTCGACAGTTGTAGGTATGGTACCTACATCAAATCTCAAAAGCATCCACTCAATATTAGGATAATAAAGATAATAATCTACATTAATGTAGTAAAGATAAGAGTGTCTATCAGTCTGACTTGTTAACTGTTCAGCATGGAGATATACTTACCCATGCTTTATTTACAAACATAATGTCAAAATAATTAAAGCTATTTCCCAAACCAAACGTTTTGCCAAATTAACTTTTGTTGTGTTGTTTTCTGTGCAGGCAAAAGTTGACTTCGCCAAAATGGAACCGCTTCAAAGGCATTCGGCTGCGCTGGAAGGACAAGATTCGCTTGAACAATGTTATTTGGCGGTGTTGGCATATGCAATGTAAGGATGCATGGCATGGTTCTGACTACCTCTAAATCGTTTCCAAGAGCAAGATTTGATTTTCTCTCTCTCAGATGACCAACGACCAACGCTTTTTCACCCCATTTACTTGGTCGCTTACTTAGCGCCTTGCCTCTGAACTTGTACGGGTTCTCTTTCTCCCTGGTTTGCTGGATTGTTAATTAAACTAGATGGGGTTTTATTCACACTGTCTCATTGTTTTTCAAGTGCGTGTTTAAGCTCTCTTAACATATTCTTATATAAACATTTTCTGTTTTTGATCACTCTGGCTTGTTCAAACCGTTTTCAAAAAAATCTGCCAGTTGGCATTAGAAATGAAGAGCATTGGGAACTGGACACAAATTGTCTGTGTCCATTTTAAATCCGGTGGGAGTGGGAATACGTTTTGAATGAATGGCACCCAATTATTTTATAATGAAAATGACAATAATAATATTATTTAAATTAATTAATCAAAGTTCGGTAAATACCATTGGATTTGTGCACGGTCATGGCTTTGTTGTTGGGTTACAAATTTTTTTGCAACACATTTTTTTCTCCCAAAATACGGCAGATAACCTTTTGTGGTCTCAACAAAAACTATTTGAAATGGGTTTTGAATGCTAAGTAAAGGACCCATTTCAAATAGTTTTTGTTAAAACTAGTGCAGAGGATAAATCAATTAGACATGAGTCTAAAAACCATCATTTTGTGGTCTCATATTGAACAACCATGTAAACTAATTCGATTTCCTTTGAGAGATGAAGGGATACCAAACAAACTAAAAGATCATACCTTAGACAGTGAAACTTTCTGAAAAATGAAACTTGAAATTAAAGCCCTCAAATCATGCAACACACTTTTTAACTCGAGAGAAAGATTTATTATCTTAGTCCCCAAAATATAATTAGGCAAATTCCAACCAGATCCATGCTGCTACATTTTAAAAAAGTTTATCCCTTTTAGTGACTCAGGGCAACGGCTATGGTATAGTGAAATCTTGCTATCCTTTATGGATGCCAGTAGTTAAAATAAGAAATTGACAGAACAAAAAGTTCTGCAGTAAACTAGTATTTTTTAGCACTTAAAAATATAATTCCTAGCACGTAAATTCACTTGATGTCAGAAAACTCCTATTCCCTACTTAATTTCATGAACTTATCTACTAAAGCTCTGCTTTAAAAGTCTTGATTGACCAAGATGTGCATTGTTGCTAAGACTAAATGACAGTACCAGCAAAACAGATGCAATAGGTGTTGGCGATGATGAATATAAGTGTAGTGAAGTCAATAAGTACATAGATAAAACTAATGATATGTAATCTCATTTTGTTTGCAGTTATAATGAAACAAAACACTCTCGTCTGTCAATTCGCTTCGCCATTAGACGTGGACACACACAACAAACCAGAGGTGGGTGTCTTGTTGACGTTGCCAACGCCAGTGAACAATGAAATAAATTGGCCATCACTTATAGATATTCTCCGAGTTAATTGATGAAGCCGTATGACATCATGAGTGACTGAGGCAAGGAATGATTGAAAGAGTGATTGGTTTTGCAGGCCGTCGTCCTTGAGGGGAAGTACTGGAAGAGGAAACTGGCTGCCGTCACAGCTGAATACAAGAAATGGCGCATGTTTTATCGAAATCGAATAATGGGATGGCCCTCAAAAGATGGATCCGAATCAGATATGGTCAGTGTATTTTTTTTTGCTTTTAGATCATTTAATCAATTCCCTGGTTTTTGTTTATTTTATTTTCAATGTTTCTTTGTTTTTTCTGAAAATACTGAAAATTACTCCTAACATTACATTGTCTTAGTATTTATTCCTACCCAGAAAATATGAAATTTGTTCAGACAGAGCATTGGTTGCAAATGCCTGAGTTCTGGTACTGGATTCTTAAAAGTTGTTTGACTTTATAGATAAAAATTACTAGATAGACATTAGTCATGGCTTAACATAACACACTTGGTATAAAAAACGTTTTGCGTTTCCTGTCCAGCTCACGGACATGGACATGTTCGACTGGCAGCCTCACAGCAACGAGAGCGTGATGGGTGGAATGATGGTCGACGAGGACTACATGGAGTTCATGAGCGACACACTTTTCTCAACCATCACGGCCAACCAACCGTTCGCATTTCCGGACACCCGCGAAATCGGTATGTTTCTTTCACGTACAACGCTTTGAGAGGCGGGGAAATCAGAAACGTGTCTTTGTTGTCTGCCATGTTGGCAAATAAATCTGTGGTAGACAATGCTTCCAGCTTTTGGAGTAGTTTCTGTGCTACGAGGCATAAGTAAGGATAGCCGAGCTCATTTCTACTCTCCCTCATTAAAGCACCATCAGAGAAAATGTTAACGATTTGATTGGGTGAAGAAAGAGCAAAATATTAGAACACATTGTAAGATGGTTCTGTATTTTTTTCTGTGTTTTTTAATTTATCTACATGTCGAGACTTTTGTGGGACAGTGGAAGATTTGTAACATTATAACCCCGAAAGGGCACAGCTTGTTTATGCGTAAGCTTACATCCAATTTAATAAGCCAATCCACAATCCCAGATACAAGAAAATCTACTTGTTTTAAGACATTCTGCATTTCACAGTTGTTTCTCAACTTGCCCTAATTTGACACGTTGTTACAGCTCGTGGAGTGAGCATAGCTGATTTCATTCAGCCAAGTTTGGTCCAGCTGCAGCCGAATTTAGACGACTTCATGGACACTTTGGAGCCGCTCCAAGGTAAATAGATTAAGTGTGAAACGATGCAATTCTAATTAGTCTTTAGTCTTTCTTTTGCTCTTTTACTCTCATGCATTTTGCTGAGGACCCATGCCAGGTTTATGACTACTATACATACTTTGTGCAGCAAAATTAACTTCCTAGATAATCATTAATAGTTATTGAAATTCATTATCATGATGTGCCTGATGACACACATACTGTCTAGTTCCTAAATAAACTCGCCTGGTCCATTGTAGTTGGGAAGTACTTTAAGCTTGGAGTTATGTTAGTAAGAGAGTGAGGTTTTCTTACAACATTCGGCGTTGCTTTCGCATGCAGAGAAACTATACCGAGTGCACCATTAGCACACATCTAACACAAAGATGATGTAACTTTCATTGAAAGTTGAAACATTTGCCCAGATGTCAGATGACTGTTTTAGACATACCGCCCCTGTGCCTATTATCTAATTTTTTTAAAAATTATGCCGAGTTTACAGTTAATAAATGATCTCTTTCTTCTGTTTAGACCTGCTTTGCTCAAAGCTTCCGTCAGTTCCTGAGGAGAGCGTGGCAGACAGCATGTTTCGGAACGTGTGTGGCGTGAACAACTACCAGGCAATGCTAATGTCGGGCAGCACAAGCAACATAGTACAAAGCCAGCCGCCGGCGTTAATGAACCAGCGTCGGCAGCAGCAGAACCTTCAATATACAGCTACGATATTTGCTCAATCGGAATCAACTGCAAATTTTCAGACTGCGCCTAATGCAGCGCCTAGGTCTGACGATTACGCTCAAGGTACGTATTTTGCTCAAGCTAATATGCTAGAGACTGAAGGCCCTTTTCTGGAAACTAAATGCCAGTTTCTCAGTGGTCTTCTAGAGCCTAAATGGTTTGTAACCACGTAATACTATTGGGATTACATAACTACTGAGATTTGGCTATTTTTTGTTTTGTTCGAGGTTATTTCTTTGCGTTGGACAAAGTCACTAATGGCACCCAATCTAGCAATTTATATTTGACTCTGGAGGTACACAATCATGACTTACAGATGTGTGTGGTGTACACACAGGATTCTATAAATATATCATAACAATATTTGAAAATAACCTGAGTCGGAGTATTTTATCAATCATATCAACTTCGATTCATTGGAGCCACTAATAACTACAATGTATAAATGTAACTTCATCTCAAAGTATATTGTCAAAGAGAACTTGACTCATAGAACGAAGGTTTTTGAAACAATGTGAAAGTATGTCGAAAGAAAATTGCTTACACCAACTGCCCAATCATGTTTCATCAGGTTCCGTCCCCCCCTCGTACCAAGAAGTGCCTATGCTGCGGTCCCCAGGCAAGAGCCTGACCTCTCCGCGTGGTTCGTACTCGACGCAGCCTGCGCCACGCATGCCTCCATTCCAGGGGTACGATGTGACACCGTCGACAACCCATGTGACCGTTCGAACGCAGCTGCCGTACCCATCGCCCACCGCGCCTACGCAGGTTTGCCACTCTCCTCTCATCACTATCTTCAGCACTTGCTAGCAACTACCGTTAATTGCATTCGGCAAAACCTTGTTACTCGGAAGCTCAAGAGAGCGAAACAAAACCGACTTTAACATATACAGCTTAAATGTCTCAATTTTTTTCGAATGTGCATCATAGTTAGAACGGTGACTGAATGTTAAATAGTCTGATATTAAAATACAACTTAATTCTGTCCTATTGGAAATAAGATAGTCATACTCAGCTTTCTTAACTCAGACATAAAAATGTTCACTATTGTGTAAGTTGCCCCTATCATGAAACTTTTTTCAAAGACAGATCTTGAATACTATTATTGGTCTTAATTAATTAGAAAATAAATAATTGTCTTCTACTGGATAGTATATGAGTTTATAATGGTCTAGAATGAAGTGGTATTTGAGAATATGGTCTGTCTACATTTTGTTGCCACCCTATGATACCATTACAGTTACACCATTCAAAACAACAGTGGAACTGTCTCGATTAGTCCTCCTTTAATCTGGGTTCCCCGACCGGCTCAACAGGGCTTCAAGTTCCCGCCGGCGACATATCGGTATACGTCGACACAGGCTCAGGGATACAAGAACTTCCGGCTGCCGTCTCCGCCCCCACTGTCAGAGGCAGGCGTTGGATCGGGTGCGGTGGCCAAGCCCCCGCGCTCAAACAGCCTGCCAGGCCCAGAGAACGAGATGTTTGCCTTGCCAAAGGTAGGTCACTTTTTTTTTAATTCACTCTTCTCTTCATTGTGATTGGTGTAAAGTGGTTCCAGGAAGCTATTGTTTTACCATCACATTTTTCATGATTGGGTGATGATGAGTTTAGATGATGAACCTAACCTAGCCTAGAAGAGAGGAGGGGAACTTAGTGCCAGTACGTAGACTACTCTTGTCGAAGAGCACCTAAGGAACCCCTGGCTTAACGTCCTTTCCGAAGGAAGGTACACCTCAATCAACACGATTCTTCCACAAATTCAGTGAATTTACTGTTCTAACTTTCATTCTTTCAACCTCTTTCCTGATCAGAACTGGTAATGTGTTCGATGGTCACCCATCCAATACCTGACCCAGTGCAGTGTTTGTTAACTTGGGTATTCTCACAAAACTTTGCGCTTGGGCAATTTGTGGATAGTTCTGGTTGAAAGATGTGATGTGGTCTGCTGAGAATTCACGATATTAAGCTACCTCACTGTTGCAGTACAACAAGCTGACCAAGCGGAATCGCTCGCGTAGCGGGCCTCTGCACGTACCCAGTAGCAGTGGGCAACGGCAGATCCCTCCGCCTTTGCTGACGGCTGCTAGCGACCCGTCACTGCCGACAATCAACAGCATGCAGCCGCTGCTGGCTCAGCTGCTCACCAACAGTACGTTCAGAACTGGTCAGTTAAATGGCAACGCTAGCAAGAAAAGAAAGTGGTTGCGTGTTGATAGTATTGCAAACAAATTAATTAAAAGAATTTCTCAAAAATAATTGGACTAGTAGGTACGGTAGCCTAAGATTTGGAATGCAAGCCGACAACATACTCTTTTTAGGAGGTTTTTTACTAATTAAAAATTGCAGCTGAGAGAGGGTGGACTTATAAATCTATCTTGGCAAATACTTTTATTCATCATGAATATAAAAATATCCAATGATCTTATTCATTACCAATGGTGAAATAGAGTAAGAAGGTGACGGAGCTGTAAGATGTTCTTGAACGTCTCTTGCAGACCCTGTTGTGTACAACTTTGGGGCGACAGACAAGATGGCGCCATTGTCTGGGCAGCTAAAGAGCACTTCGGTTGTGCCAATTTTGCCGATGCCGACCCGAACGCAGCTTCCACAGACGAGCACAGCGCTGCTCATAACAACCACGCCTGTTACTCTCAGTCAACAGGCCAGCCTCCCTTCCAGACAGGTACCTAACAAAGCATTGCTCACTTTCAAGCATTTGATGTTACCTTAATAAAAGTGAAAGAGATTTTATCATTTTATGATTGATTTATGGTTTGAATTGGTTTTATTGGTTATGGTATGGTGTCAATTTTGAAAATTTAGAGAAGAGAGACCAACTAAGGGAGTTCTGACAGTGTCAACGGCATAAATTGCACGGCTAACACACAGCGGTGTGAATTCTCGCCATATCTCTAACCTGCTGATAAATTGGGGTCCCACTGTTTATTTGCCTTATTATTTTTACAGTCCCAAATTTAATTAAGTACTTGTCTTTTGCCCATCCAACAACTACGATAGAATATATTAAGACTTGCTTAGAAATTTTCTTTTCCAGTAACAAGATAAAATAATAAATCCTTGAACATGAATAAAAATAAAATGCAAGCCAATATTAAAATCATGAGCCATGGCTATGTTGCAGCTATTCCCAAGCTCGCTCGGCAGCCCAAACAAGCCGCCTGCAGACTCCCCATCAGACCAGTCGTCGGTGTCATCGTCGCTCTTTGCCATGTCTCCGCTGTCATCGCCCAAGCCTGCCGAAAGCCCCGGGTCGCCGTCCAAGCCTGGCAGCTCGAAGACCGACGCTGAGAACGGCTCTAAGGCGTCAGGCATTCGTCCCAGGCGGACCGAGACTCCTGCCATACAGGTACGTTACCGTGTTTACTGACATTTCCTGATGCAAACGATTGGGAGAGGCTCACTCCACATATTTCATATTTTGGTAAAAAAGTATAACAAACCAGAAAACAACATTTTGTGGCTTGGGAAACTTTAATGCTTAAATTCCTCAATCTAGAGTTCTGACTGATACCTGGCATGTGATCTAGTGCATATCATAGCAAGCTCCACACCATGTAAATAAGTTTCTTGGTCTTTCCAAAGCTGATGTGTCCTACGATTGCAGGAAAATTGGCGACACATAATGGCCGAGCAGAAAAGGCGGTGCAACATCAAGAATGGCTTCGACATGCTGCACAAGCTGATTCCCTCGCTACATCAAAACCCAAACGTCAAGGTGAGTCCGTGCCGCTTTGGTTTAATGATCGCATTGGCACTAATAACAGTGCATTAATAAACATTTAGTAAAAATGTATGTAGAAATTGGAAAAAATCATTTGACATAATTATTTTAATCCACATTTTCTGAAAACCTTGAGATTTCCCATCCTCAGCTTAGCAAAGCGGCCATGCTGCAAAAAGGAGCGGATTATATCCGACAGCTTCAATCTGAGAGAGTACAACTTCGCGATGAGATGGATAACCTTCGGCAGCAAGTTGAATGCCTCAACGCATCCATCAGGTTGGTTTATTGTGCCATTATTAGTTTTAGATTTCTGTTGGAATTGATGTTAATTCTTGTCCATTATAATACACCATTCCAAATTTGGAATTTTTTTATAATTATTTAAAATTTGGTTAATAAAAGTAAGTTTAGAAATGCATTCAAGTCGAGGATCATTTTAAGAGGCCAAATTATGTCTAGTGTTTGATATGAGCTTTCAGTGTCCTGGTTTGGTTAAAACTATACAATTTTTAGAAGTTAAGAAAGTGATGAGTTGTTTTCATTTGTAGATCAGGATGTGGTTTGAAAAGTAAGGCCCCACAACTGAATTAAACGCCATTATCGTTTATTTCGGTGATATGCTTACTAAACACTTATCTTGGAGTCACTGTGCTGAGTGCTTGGACTCTGTTATTCAACTTGCATTGTGCGGTGTTTTCTAGCAACTGCCAGTCGCTTCTGCCCGCGACCGGGGCGCCGGTTTCCCGGCAACGCTCCAGCAAGATGAGGGAGATGTTCGATGACTATGTTCGAAGACGCACAGTAGAGAATTGGAGATTCTGGATCGTATCCTTTAACTTGCTCTATTTGGTACGAAAAGGAAGTATATTCGGTAGTATTTTCAGATGTTTGTTAGTGGTTATTGGATCAGCTGACGAAACATTTCGATCATTCAACGTACAACCCCTCTTTAAAAAATATCTGATGTGAAAACTGATATTATTAAATATTGGTTTTATTTTGTGGTATCCATTGTTTTCCTAAGCTGTATTCAGTTCAGCATCTTGATCGAGCCGCTGTTAGTTTCGTACTCAGCATCCGTGTCCACTGCCAACCTCGACGATCTTTATCGGTCCACACTCCTCTGGACAGAACAACACTGTTCATTGGTTGATCTCAGGCCTGGTATGTACTTCTTTGACAAGGACAGAATTATATTTGATAATTTGACATATAACAGGTTTTGGTGAAAAAGCATTATCCTTATTGTGTTTTGATATTTAAATGCTTGCCCTTAAGCTAGAAATGTCATGATTAAAATTGAGATGTGTGCTAACCTTCATTTGCAATCCAAACTGAACCTCAAGTCAAACTTCTATACATTTGCTAAACTTTGAACTCGAGACAAATATTTTCTCAGAAATGCGAGGTTGAAATGTTTAGATGAAATCTGACTTAAATTGCAAACGCTTGCAATGCGCGGGGTATTTTATTATTATCAACACTTTAACTGTCTGAAAAATTGATGCCCAAACGGGTTCGAGTCCCCGTTGGGGCATCAATTTTTGAGACGGTCATTGTGTTGATAATAATAAAAAATTAATGTTGTTGCTAAATCTACGAGGAAATGTTGCTTAGAATATAATTAATGGAATATTGGGTGGTTTCAGTTCTGGAAACCAAAATGAAGTAAATCAGTTAACAAATTAGTACATTTTTATAAAATCGTTGATACTAGTCTCCTGACCCTCTTTTGTCGTGGGTCCAGTAACTCCCAATGACATTATATTAGCCGATTCCGTAGCTATTGTAATTCTAGCCAAGTGCTAGTCCTTGATACAAGGTATTGTTCTAGCCGTGCTGAACTCGCTGAGGTATTTGTGCACGTCCACAGACATCCTGTCTGACCCATCAAAGCTTCCTGAGGAGGCGCGCAAGGCGACGTGCAAATCAGAACGCCACGCCCAGTGACATAGCGTTCACTTGGCCGTCGCGACCAAATCAAATCCAAGAGATACGCTAAGTTTTTTGCTGGTTATTTGTTTATCGATATCTTTATTTAGTTTTATCCATGCAATTATAATTGCTCGCATAATTACAGTAAGTTGGCAGCCTTTTGTGTTTTGGACGAACAGTTCGTTTTACTTCAGTGCCATATTATGATATTTGGAGCCGAAGGTTCTTATTAATTGATGTTTTATATTATAAATGCCTGTCTTTATGAACCAGTTATATAGACATGGCAACATTAAATAGTCATTTTAATTGACAGTGTTGAAAACATTTCTTTGGTACTGTAACAAATAACATATTTTCACATCTCTATTACGTACAAAATTACTGATACGGCAGATACAAATTTAGAAATAGAACAGTAGCCAAACAACACTTCTTTCAACTTCACTTCAGCACTGCTTAAAGCAAAATTTAAAATAAATACCACCTAGGGTCTTTTTCAAACTAATAATACTTAAGTAGACTGTACCACATATGAACAAATGATGACATACAAGTGCCATTTGCCATGTCGATACTATTTTGACATGAATTTAAATTTTTTAAACGCTCTCATCAGAGTACAAAATAAGTACATATTTAAAGCTGTGCGCTACTGCTTTTAAGCCTGTCTTGTACTCCGGCACAAACATTGCAGCAATTTCGCATGAAAATTCTTCCATCTTCTATCTCATCATTTCTTTCCTTCACATCAGAAATTATGTTCTCAACCCAATTGTCAGAATACCAATTGACAGAAAAAAAAACCAATTAATAAATTTTGTGATTTAGTTCCGATTTTCATCGTCCTCTTTAAAACAGGATTAACAAACCTCTAATGCAACTCATTTCAAATCATATCCATAAGACAGGTACTTCAGCTATCAAAATCACAATTGTTGCTATTGCACATTCATCTATTAAAATACAACATTTATTTACTCATAATTTAATCCATTAATTTTTGGCATTTTTGCCAGAACTGTACAATTGAAACCTAAGTCAGCATTCATAGCACTGGTTCATGAATAACATTAATGGAATTTCTCATTGCACCAAAATCAGCTGCAGTAGTACTTTGTATTTGTAAACATATGCACAACTGTTGCACTTGCAATGCAATAGATATTTAGCATGTTAGTTGTTAATACTTACATATTTTACCACTTTTATATTTTTTAATCGAGAACAATTGGTTAATAATTTATATCATTCTATCAAAGATACTATGCAGTAACTCTGTTTGAAAGACTTCATTTATTGGATTGTTTTTTCTTTGTAAAATAATATATGATCACTCACAACCTACGTTTGAGATGTAAATAAAATTACATATATTATCTATCACTATACATAAAAATTAATTACAACATTTTGTTATTTGGTTGATAGAGACTTGTTTAAATAGCTCTTTATATTTACACTTTATGTTTTATGAAAATAAAAACATGTTTTTGAGATTTAAAACTATTCTGATTGATGTTCCATTTCGATGATTGATTGTGGTGTTTAACGTCATTAGTGGCGTCAGTGATTGAATGGATGATGATGATCCTAACCTAGCCTAGAAGGGAGGAGGGGAAACCCGGTGCCGGAACGTAGCCTACTCCTGTCGAAGAATACCGAGGGGACCACCAGCTATACGTCCCTTCTGAAGGACGGTACAACTCGAACAGCAAGATTCCTCCACAAATCCATGCTGTCAAGAGATTGATAAGCAAGGCGAATGAAGTTGCTGTGCTACCATTCATCCCTCCAACCTCTCTTCCGAACAGAACTGGTCATGTGTATGATGGTCATCCATCCAATACCTGACTCAGCGCAGTGTTGCTCAACTTCGGTGATTTACCAAACCGTTTGGTAAATTTCCCATTTTACAAATCCAATCCAATTTGTCTGTCTTTCCTGGGCAGAGAGTAAGGCATTCAATTAAGATTGATATTTCAGGATTTTACAGAAAATTATATATTTGAGAATAAAGTATTTATAGCCAGTGATGTATTGGTCAATACACGCGATTGTACGCAGTCCACCACTATTCATTTTATTTTTGGCCGTACCCCCACTTTGAATTTTTGAGGGAAGGCAGGTGAACGCACGGGAACGCAGTATTAAATTATGATATTTCAAAATATCGTACACTTCTTTATTTTCAAGACGAAAATATCCCAGTTAAGGGATTCATTCCTAATAATCCACTTACTTAAAAATAAACCTACCAAGAATGCCACTGTATGCGAACGTACTAAGAGTAGGTAGGCTGGAACTATGTCGGCGTCGCGACTCGCAACAAAGGGGTTATTTAGAACCATATTACTGTTATCACTAAGGGAAGTCGGTAGCCGCTTTCGCGGCGTCGCACGGCGGTGCAAGCTCTCAGAAGCAAGCCCGCTTCAAATAATAAGAATTCGCAGGAAAGACAAAAATACAAACAATAACCAAAATGCCACATACGAGCCACACTGGACGAGTTAGTTCAATTCAAGATGCAGAAGAGGAAGCAAGTGGATTTGCATTCCCTTTGGGGCCTTGCTCCTCCTAAAAAACCAAAATTTGGTTTGGGGGAAGTTGAAGACACCACCAACGTCGCATCACGCAGCAGCAAGAAGCCCAATGAAAAAGAGTCACTGTGGAAACTGATGTAATCTCCTCAACGCGAAAGTACGCGCGTATCTATGAATAGTTTCAACAAAAATTAAAACCAGTATTCGACTAAAATGATCGACTTTCTTTTACCAAATTCCCCAATCCCCACCAAATCTAAAGACTGCAACAATGTGGGAAGGTGTAGACATGAGAGGGGGGAATTAATTTAATTTTCTCAAAATCATTACGTAATTAAAAATGCAGTTCTGACCATGTCATTCCAAGCCCAATTTCATCGTAAACTAGTAGATTGACTCCAAAAGAAACCTTAGAATAAAAATTCACTTGAGCTGCGCCCGAAGCCCCCTATTTCCCACTCTTCCGGTGCATTCGCGTTGGGTCTCCTCCCTCCCCCCCCCCCCCCCCCCCCACCCACCGACACAAAAAATGGGTCATTTTTGCGTACTCCCACTAAACATTTTACAAATGCATCACTGTTTATAGCCATAATAAGGACAATGAAATTGAATCCATAGATGAACCTATAGTTTTTGTGGCTCCAATTCTTTAGCTGCATTCAGCGATTGAAAAATAGGGTGTCTTTTGAATTGTCAGTTGCAGACTGGACCAACGTTTGTTTTGAGAGAAGTATTTGTGTAGCCGGTTGCTAGTTAAAATCAAATTTTGATCCATTGAAATGACTAGCTCATGTTTGGGTGAAGTCGTTAGAGTGATTCTCGAAGATCGCACTGTATGCCTATGGAACCGCCCTTCTCGTCCAATCGAGAAGCATCTACCTTATTGGAACGCACCTCTATTACCACATTGTTTACGCCCTGAGTCTTTGCTTCACTTGCAATGCTTATCTAAACATCTATTTGACCAATTTAGATGAAATACGTTAGTCACGTGGGAAAAAAACCGTAACATTTTTTTAGTCAGTCACAAAATAATAATATCAAAAGGAAAAAATGTAAAAAGCTTAAAGTATATGATTTAGCTTATCAATATATTCAGTATGATTTTAAAATCTGATCATTTAAAAAAACCCCTGTTGGCCACTTCAACTGGCCGATTTCATCGGGTGCTTAATCAGGCATATATCTAGGATTACTGGATAGAACTATCAGCCAAACCACTTTTCCGATCGCGACTCATCACATTTTTGACAACAGATTGACGCTTTGAAAATAAAAAATATTGTTACGTCTTATTGTTACAAGCGTTGTAAAAGAGCATGAGGAATTTTTCCGGTGTTTTTCAGAAGAAAAAAAATTTGTTTTTGTAGCAGCTGAAGATCCCAAATTTCTTCAATCTGTTGACACTACCAAACTACATATAAAAAAATACTTGAGCCAACCATTTTAAAAACTCTCCCTGATTAGACCCTTGTCCTTATTAAAAAACCCTTGACCAGTTTTTATATACCTTTTTTAAGAGGATTTCCAGAAGAATGTGCACTATACGAGATTTTTTTAGTTTCTGAAACAGTTTTTATCAACCCCCAGAAAAAGAAGATGGGGACAATACAACCTTTTAACCAGGACAGTAACCTCTTCAAGACACTGATATTTTGAATATTGCCAACTAAAAATTGTAGCCTACAAATAATTAATAAGAAAGAAACGTTTGAAATCTCATTTTAATTGTAAACGCTTGCAATGCGCAGGAACACTATTAACTCTACTACCGTCTCAAAAATGTATGCCCGAACCGGGGTTGTTTGCAAATTGATGCCCCGTTTGGGCATCCATTTTTGAGACGGTAGTAGCGTTGAGTGTAGTAGTGTTTATAATAATAAAAAAAGAAAGGGTTTCTTGCATTGTGTTTGTTTTAAAAGGAATATTTCTAACCATATAAATAGAAACAACATATGCTTGGGACTTACTTACTTTGATCTCTAAATTATAGTTTAATGTAACCCCTATTCTGTTAGGTTCAAATATTTAAACAAAAATTGGAGTAGAGAGAATCAACTTTGCCATAAAACCTCCCAATTCAGCAAGACGTACTAGCTGTTAGTGAAATTATACCCCAAGTTGAGAAAAATATTAAAACCGTACGGTAAGCAGATGGCATATAGAAATATAGTATTTGGTCATTTGAAACTTTTAGAAGTGAATCCTCTTAGCTATAAAAACTGCCATTCCTAACAAAATAAACAACCTTCAACTCAAAGATGTATACATTTATTTATTAGGCAACACAGCATTGTAGCTAGTTACTTGATCATTAATTAACATTGAACATTTAAAGAAAATGGGAGCTTCATGCAAGCAAACAAAGTAAATTATTTACAGTACCAATAGATAAAATTGAAAACTATCAACTTAAGCAAGTTTTATAAAAAAAAAAGACGAAAAAATTGTTGCTTAGCAAAGAAAACTAACTGTACCACAAGTTATTTTATGATCGTTCTATAGTTGCATTTAGCACAAAGTAATTCTAGCCATTGGGTGTTTTGCACAGATTTATAGATAGTCCAGTCACAAGATGCATTATGCCATTCCATTATTGCCTGAAGGAGGTCAACCAATTCTTCAATTTTCAAAGAAGCAGGCAATTGTGTATCACATTTGTGATTATTACATATGATTGCAGAACCATCACTAGAATAAATTAGTTTTCCAGACTCGCAGATCATGCAAAGAAGTTCTTTTGGGTAGTTTTCGTCCAAAAATGAATTGATCAACTTTTCATCTTCAGACATATATTCTTCGTACATCTGCATTAACCACCACTCTAGTTCAGAATCCAACTCAGAACTTTCATTTGCACTCTCTGGCATTGGTGCTGCGGCACAGCCAATTCCATCATGTTCCATTTCATTCCAAATAATTTTTTCTTCTATTTTAAGAGTCTGTTGTACTTCTTCGCGGGTCATATGTCGTAATCGGTTCATGAATTCTCCACGATTTTCTTTCAGCCTGCATTTGAACCTCTGAAACACAAACAGCATCAAACTCCAAATTCTATGGGTGGACAAGGTAGGAAGGTGGTAGCACAGAATAAGGATCTCATCTGTGGTGGTAGCAGGGACATGTAGTGGAGAAGGAAGTGGGTATGCTTCCATCTTTAAAATGCCGGTCTAACTGACTAACAAACCACTGGTAGTTAAATGATATTCTCCGGCTTTGTTTTGAAAACTCCTTGGTTAACTTGGTAGGTATGCGTCGCACACCCACCAAGGTTACGCTGCATACCCAGCACATTTTCAATGCACGCTTCAGGAGAAACGGGTAAATTGTCTGTGAATGCATTCCATTGCAATGACATTGTGACCTCCTTTATTGGTGCAGTCATAAAATTTTGAATATTCCAAATGCCAAACTGACCTATTTTGGGTTCCAACTTATTCCACATGCTATGTTTATAGTATTGTGATTTTTGACATTCAGTGGTTACGCAGCAGGTGATAACCCAAAACTTACCTCACGATGAATTTCTCTCAATTGTGGGGATCGTTTCCGTAATTTGAGAACCGCATTTCTGTTTTTGAGCACGTTGTTGGGAACTTTTTGTATAAGTTCCATCGAGAAATCAATATTTAGCAAAAAAATAGCATAGATAAAAATATTAGAAAGAAAATATTCTAATGTCGCACAGACCCGCGTTTTTTAGATAAAATTTGAAAACAGCTGTTTAGTGTTCGCTTGTAAAGTCCACACAAGGCGGTGTGGCGCGGCACAGCAAGTTTACCGTGTTCTCATTGGCTGATTCTTGGGTTTTCTAGGTAGGTGATTACCTTGCCCTACATAAAATGACTAACAAAATTCCTTCCCGTAATAATTGGTAATTTTTATAAACCCCAATGGTATCTTTTCATGTCTTCGTATTTTTATATGGTCAGCAAATCATATTTCTGAAAGAAATAAACAAATTCAAACTTGAACTTTGATTACCGACTGCACTGCACTAGCAGCAGAGCGACAACTTTCACAACCACCAACCATTCAGTGCGACCGAGTGCGACTGCGACCATTCATTTCCACACATGAAGCAGGTGGCCTATTCAGGGAATTTTTGTTGAATAGGCTGATTGTGAAAAATAATTTGGTGAGCTCTGGCTCATTTAGAAGTTCTTTCGATCGTGTTTCTCACTAGCATTTAATTTTTTATACTTTGTGGCTAGTGAAGTCTGGTTATCCATGTGACATCCTATTCCTAGGCAACGATGGCAGGAGTTTTCGATATAGAATTGCATGATACAGATGTTGACCAAGATGATTCGGATGACGACGTAATAGAAATAGAGGAGGTGAGAACTTTCTTATAGAAAACTTTAAATAAATGTATTTTAGATTTGGAGTACAAGTAGCAGGGATTCAATCTGTGTTACTGAAACAGCACATAGGATAAGCCTGTACTGTTAGCCTAGTTACAGGTAGGTTCCAAGTAAATATCAATTAAATTTATAGATAAGTTAAGTTATATTTATTGGAAACAGTCCTATTGCTCGCTTAGAATATAGTATCTGTTATTTCCCTGGAACAAATTAATTGAGTTCACCCTGACAAATGCTCGTTTTCAGGGAGATTACGATCAGGATCCGAACGTGAATGCCATATTTGAGTGAGTATTTAGCTTAATTAACAAAAGCAAGGCCTCGTCTTTGTTGAACAAACAATAAATCCATGTCGTCGGATGAGCTCTCTTTAGACACTATTTAGACACGCATTGTTTTATCACTTAAACTTACAATTCTGGATGTTCACAATGTCAATTAGAATAATAATAATGTACATAGCTACACTTAAATTGATTGTAATAAAAATCTGCATAGCCAAACAAGTTTTTTGTTAGCAGGATATTCATACTAACTGTTGCATGATATTTGGTACATTAGATAAAAATAACTGGTATGAGTCACCGGTTCTTTTCTTTAGTATATAGCCACACTGCTTTTAAGGGGTTATCTAAGTTTTATGTTTTGGAATTGAAATAAACAATCCTTCTACCTCTTCAGGTCTGAAGACGTTGAGACAGTGGATCTCTCAGAACAGAATGTCAACACAGGGAAAGAAAAAACTGGACCTCAAGACTTCGAGCTTCGCAAAGTTCTTGGAAAGGGTGGATATGGAAAAGTGTTCCAAGTCAGGAAGGTGACCGGACAAGATTCAGGAACAATTTTTGCTATGAAAGTCTTACGAAAGGCTTCAATTGTACGAAACCAGAAAGATACAGCACACACCAAAGCCGAACGAAATATTCTAGAAGCAGTGAAGGTGTGAATACGTATTATTTCTTATTATCATAAATATTTTTGTCCAGAATGTAACTTATGCTAGTAAATGATCTGTAAATTGAAAATTGATAAATCAGTTGTATTACTGGTCAGTGCAAGTGGTTGAATGTGATTTGACAATAGTCAAATACCAATTTTGATGTCTAACTTGCTACTTTCTCTTTTCTCAGCATCCATTCATCGTGGACCTCATATACGCTTTCCAAACCGGTGGAAAGCTTTACCTCATACTTGAATACCTCAGTGGCGGAGAGTTATTCATGCATCTCGAACGCGAAGGCATTTTCCTTGAAGACACCGCTTGCTTTTATCTGTCTGAAATAATTTTAGCTCTGGAGCATTTACACATATTAGGAATAATTTACCGGGATTTGAAACCAGAGAATATACTCCTCGATGCGCATGGCCATGTGAAGTTGACTGACTTCGGTTTGTGTAAGGAGCACATACAGGAGGGTATTGTGACCCACACGTTTTGCGGGACAATCGAGTACATGGCTCCCGAGATCTTGACCCGCAGTGGACATGGCAAAGCAGTAGACTGGTGGTCTTTAGGTGCCTTGATGTATGATATGCTGACTGGCGCTGTAAGTCACTTTGGTTTAAAAATCTCTGTAATCTTGCATAGAAAGTTAGTAAGGTGTATTTATTTATTTATTTATTTATTTATGCATGCATTTATGCTTCAAACAATGACAAGGTTGTTGTGAGTTAATTATTATGGAGGAGAATAATGTAGAGTAGCAGTAGAGGTATTGCATATATACAATTTCAAAGTTTGCTATTGAGAATTGGGATTGGTTAAAGTGGCAATTTGGCAAATGTCAAAATTATGCAATTAAGAACATTTCACTGTTCTTGTGTGGAAGATTTACCATTTATTTATATTTTTGATTTGGCAATGCAACCTGACTCTGCCTTCTTTCAAAGCGTTCTGACATTTTTTATTTTTTCCAGCCACCGTTTACAGCAGAAAATAGAAAGAAAACAATAGAAAAGATTCTAAAAGGGAAGCTAAATTTACCGCCATATTTAACCCCTGATGCCCGGGATCTAATAAGGAAGTTATTAAAGGTCAGTAAGAATATCGTCTCACTATTTTCAAACATACGACCGCCTAGATTCTCAATTGATTAATAGCCGCATGTGGGGCCTTTGAAGCATCCATCCTCAATAGACAACCCAACTAAAAACATAGTTTATTTCTAGTTTGCATAAGAAATTGTGAAAATGTAGATCGATTGGATGGATAATTATAATAAGGAACAAGATTTGCCTACGGGCTGAAGGGAAAGAAAGCACATGCAAAACTCCCAACTTGCTACAACATGATGGCATTGGTGTAGGTACAACAAGAAATAGGCATGAGCTTTGATCCTTGTCCAAAGAACTCTCTCAAATGATAAAGCGTAAGGCTATTGGAGTTGGCTCTTACTCAAGTCTATGTCTAGGTTTACTGGATGCAACTTATCAGCTACACCACTTGTCCGATCGCGACAAAACAAACTAGGCAACTCATAGCAACAGATTGATGCTTCTCAAAATAAAAAATATTAATTTTTCTTGCAGTTACATGCATTGTAAAAGAACCTGTTCAAGGCATTTTCTCGGTGATTTTCAGAGAAAATAGTCCCCGAGTTTTCGTAGCTGCTGTGGATTCAAAATTTTTTCAATCTGTAAACACTACCAAACTACACTTAACACAAATAAACAAGAGCCAACCATTTTGAAGGCTCCCTTACTAGTTGTATCCATTAAAAAAAATGTAGAGTGGATTTTTCAGAAAATGTGTATTCAAAGCGATTTTTTAGTCGATGAAACAGTTTAAACCCACCTCAATTAAAGAATAAAAAATATGATGTTGTTCTCTGGATCCCCCAGGATAAAATAATGAGGAACTACAACCCCCTTACGAAATAGTCAAAACCTCTTAAATCACTTCTTTGAATCCCTGTAAAAAGTGCAATTCCAGTATTTGCCCTGAGCATTGCTCTGATGTTTGTGCAGAGGCAAGTTACGCAGCGGCTGGGCTCTCTGCCAGGCGATGGTGAGGCAATCAAGATCCACGCTTTCTTCCGACAAATCAACTGGGGCGAGGTGGTTGGCCGCAAGATGGAGCCGCCATTTAAACCGGCGTTGTCTGGCGAAGACGACGTGTCACAGTTCGACACCAAGTTCACCAAGCAGACTCCCATTGACTCGCCTGATGAATCAACGCTCAGCGAGAGTGCTAATCTAGTTTTCCAGGTGAGCAAACATAAATTTAGTTTTTTCCATCCATGTTGATCGTTGCCTAGAACTTAAGAGGAATTTTAACCCGAACCTTCAGATATTTATAATGGCATTCACATTCTACATTAAATTAGGAAAATATTCCTTTTTAAATATTCTAAAAAAATTTGAAATTTTTTAAAATATTGGGTGGTGTATTGGCATGTTAACTTTATAAAAATACTTCTACATTCCAAGGGTTTTAATTTTAGGTGCCATGATAAACATTATCTCTTATCAGTAAAGTATTAAATAATTTTATTTGCAGCTACCTAGTAACAAAAATCTTTGATAAATAATAATAGTGTATCACTCTTATCAGACCATTAACCTTGGGCTTCTAATGGCTAGCCATACCTGCAATCAACTAAACACTCACAATCACAACATTAGCTCAAGCTTAGCATTTCTTATGGAATTTCCCATGGATATTACTTCTTCTCTGCTACCAATCTGATCTTAAATTTTAACTTTGTTTACTGCAGAACATTTTCATGTTGTTCAAAATAATTTGTTCTCAGCTAAAGGTAAAAATGAAAAACATTGAAGAATTAACAATTTCCCCTTTTGCGAATCTGCAGGGCTTCACGTATGTCGCCCCGTCAGTATTGGAGGAGATGTACAAGCCGCCGCGTATAGTTCGCGCACGCTCCCCGCGCAAGACGGCCTACCCACAGCCGGTACTGCGAAACCCGTTTGCCCAGAGGCACCACCTAGGCCCGGCAGGCTTTGCCTTTGCGCACCACCACCGGGACTATCCCATGGGCACCCCGATGAGCGGGCCTCCGTGTCAGGAGGAGATGATGGAGGTGCAGGCACATCCACATGTATAGTGAGTATCAGTTGCCTTTCTTTCTAGGTTGTAGACAGTCCTTGACATCTAGATTCTATCATCCAGTCCACTCCCAACCAAAAAAAAAGCTTCTGGCAAACCGTTCAAATCCAGGAAATCGGAACAGATCATCACTCTCCACACCGAATCCGACTCCATAACTTTCAACATCTGTCTCACTCAAATACAATAAGCTGAAACACAGTGCTTCTCTTAATCTCTTGCAATTGCCACTTCTGCCCAGTATTTTGTGTTTCTTTCTTTTCTCTTTCCCCTTTTTCCTTTCAGTGATAAATTTATCATTTGTTGTTAGACCCATGGGCTGGAAATATGTATATTCTGATTCGGACCCTTAGTAAGAATCATTCCCCATAGATTCATAGATGCATAGATCATTAGTTATTTCTACAGTGTTGACTTCATCCTTTATTCAGGTGAAGGTTAATTTTGTTATTTCCAATTTGCTCTCGAGAAGAAGTAGAGGTTTGATTGTATCTTCAAGGGGCTGTTCCTTCTCCACATGTTGCCAGAGCCCATTCTGTTTTTACTGGACAATAATAACAAATGTTTTCCTTTTTCAGGCGTAGGTTTCAATATAGCACCAATTCGAAGCAATTTGTTTGACAAGGGACGTGTTGTTCATAGCTTCTGTAATATTTTTAACCAATAGTAGTTGAATTTTTCACGCCAGGATTTGTTGTATGTTTGCGTACCGTAAATTAGCAATGACCGAAAGTGTTCAAGGTTTGCCATGGCCTAAAATACTGGGACTGAATGATTGGGAAACTTGCTGATCCCTTTGCTTCAATAATTAATTATGTAAATAATACAACAGGACACCAGTTTTTGGTATTCATTTTTTCATGTTAGCTGAGCTAGCGTTAATTTTAGCGGAATGTAGATACTTCACCTTGCGTCTGCTGACACGTCCACAAGAGCGTACGCGGCAAATCATTGTTATTGAGTTACGATTAGAAACGACGACGGTCCTGAGAGGTGTCAAAGACACTGGCTAGCATATCAGCAAGGATGAACACGCTTCTGTGACAGCATAAATATCTAAACTATCCAGCAGAGATGAACTACCTTTACAAAGCAATCATTTACTAGGTCTATAATAAATATTTGATAAGTCCTTATTCGGTCGATTGTTTGTACCGAACTGAATTTCATGTAGATAAATAAGATATTATTATGTGATTCAGTGCTGTAACTCATTTGACCGCAAGCAACGTTTCAGTCGATGATTATTTGTTAAACAATATTTACAAAATACTTAGCATAGGTTCTAGGCTATTATTATAAATAGCTTTTAAGTCCTCTTGTTTTAGTTTATCTTGTTATGCTATAGACGTGAATGGGTAGCTGAAATGAAGATTTGATTCACTAAAGATATTTTTATTTAGATTTTTCAATGAGATATTAGTAGTGAATAGTATGTTAAGACTATTGAATACCATGGTGTGCACACTTTCAATAACTTATTTGTGCATAATACATAATAACAAATACATGTTCATAATAAAATTTAATATTATCCAATATCTACCTGATACATATTTTAAATGTCCACACCCTGAGAAGAAAACCACATCCTTTCAGTCTCAAGTGACTAACTGCACTGCAGACAATTTTAGAATGTTCTTTACGATGTTTTAAACCCTAATGATCTTTTCTGCAGCACTTAATTTTTTGTGTGCAAGGAACTACACCTAAATTAGTAATCCAATTTCTTCCAGCTTCTTTTCGTAATTCTATTTCTTCTGTTATTTCATATGGTTGGATTAAAGATTAATTTTCACTATTTCCATTTGTTCTTCATGGTCTACTCATATAGTTGGGGTACACCCAACTCTATCTATCTGTACATTTTTCCCGTCTCTCTAATTTTGCGGCCTGTCTGGAAATGTAACGCAGTTACCAAATCTCGGGTTATATATCTCTTTGGAAGAAAATATCTGAAATGTCCACAGCTTTTTTGTTAGCATCGAACCCCTATGCAGATTTTATTAAGCATATTAACAAAAAAATGTCTTACAATTAACTATTATAATTAGACTTAGTTAGATAGTTGAAATATTGCCTTGTTTTGAAAAATGTAATTGCTCTTCCAGCGCTTCGATATAAAATATCAAGTAATTGGAATGCAGTAAGGAAAATACCAAAAATATTTAGGTAAGATGTTTTTTTTTTTAAGTTATAGTTTACAGGTGCTGCTGGTGCTGCTCTCGTGACAAGTGGAACATTCTGGAGTTATATTTCTGTCATTCATCGACTGCTTGTTGGCGTAGCCACGTCGTCTGGTTGAATGTACCTGTCATGAAATTATAATATTCGATCGTGTTTTATCTGAGCTAAGTTGCAAAAAAATAAACGCTATTATTCGAAATGGGAGGATCGCATAGTGTTGAGATTCCGGGCGGCGGTACGGAAGGCTATCACGTACTGCGTGTAAGTTACTAACCTTCCCACTCGTTAATATGATCTGACACTACGTGATAACAAAACCCGCTACTGCCGGCTGGCCAAATATCATATTATATTAATACATATCACACTCTTCAATGCTTTTACAGGTACAAGATGGGTCACCTGGTCAAAAGGCAGGTCTCGAAGCATTTTTCGATTTCGTTGTTGCGATCGAGAGTACGAGACTAGATCAGGACAACGACACGCTGAAAGACCTTTTGAAAGCAGGCATCGACAAAAATGTGAAAATGATGGTTTATAGTAGTAAAACCCAATCGGTGAGGGAAGTCTCTATTGTTCCCAGTACTTCTTGGGGAGGTCAGGGTTTATTGGGTGTCAGCATCCGGTTCTGCTCATTTGAAGGCGCCAATGAAAATGTTTGGCATGTTCTTGTAAGTAAACGAGTCCTATTTACCATATCGGTCAATTTTTAATTGTGGATTGTTATTAGGATGCCTAATCTATTCAAAGCCTACATCTGGCACTGGGTCTGCACAAAATTATTTTTGGTAACATAGACATTAGCAATGCTTTGTGACACCTCCCCACCTAACTTCCTACTTACACAGTTCATCACTTCAACTGTAACTTCCAGGAAGTCCATCCATCTTCACCTGCTGAATTAGCAGGCCTCCGTTCTTTCAACGACTACATAATCGGAGCTGATTCGATTCTTCATGAGAGTGAAGATCTTTACACACTGATCGAGGCACACGAAGCTCGTCCTCTTAAGCTTTACGTCTACAACACTGACGAAGACTCGTGCCGAGAGGTTTCAATCACACCAAACTCATCGTGGGGTGGAGAAGGCAGTCTGGGTTGTGGCATCGGTTATGGTTATCTTCATCGAATTCCAATTCGAGGCATACCTCAGTCAACTCCTACGACTAAACCTGTTGCAAAGATTCCAAATGTACCTGCACCTAACCTGCCTGTGCCTCAAAAGGCGTTGACGCCTGATGTTGTGACGTCTGAAGAGCAGAAAAATGATCTGCCTACGACAATGGGCAACTTGAACTTGTCTGGCCATCCGATACAACAGCCTCATCCAGCTGTGGTTGGCGGTTCCACAACAACCGGTTTCTCGGCAACGTCTGAGCATCTGTTTGCGAGTTTGCCTCCTCGTAGTGGTGTGGAGACGATTTCTGCTGCCAGTGGTGTAGTACCTGCTTTCTCAACCATGGCAACTACGATGACGTCAGGTGCGCTTGTAGGAAACTGAATCTGTAGTTTAGATGGGTTTATATCCAAGCAGGTAATGACTGATTTAAGATAACCAAAATGTTCTTATACAGATTACTTTGTCAAAAGAAAAAAATCCAGACTTATTTTAGATGGCAATATCAAACAATTTGCCTTGCTGCTAACGTTCATCAGTAAGTTAAGACTGCGAGTTGGTAATATACGCTAATTTAAAAATGATTTTTCCAGGATTCCAAATACCAGGAATGCCGGTCACTACACCGATTTCATTGCCAGGAATGCCGCCAATCACAGTCAGCGCTACTCTGCCGTTTGCTACATATGAAGCCTTACAGTCGGAGATGGGAGCGGCACCCGCAGGCTACGGAGGCCAGCAATATCATCCGCAGCCACACCAGCACTACCCACAGCAGCCGCAGTATCAACAAGAGCAGCCACAATACCAACAGGAGCAATCACCTTATCAGCATCAGCAACCACAATATCAACATCAGCCTCAAACGCAATATCCGCAGCAACCGCAGTACCAACCAGTGCAACAACTACAGCAGCAACCTCAGCAACCGCCAATATTCCCAATGTCTGTGCCTGCAAACCAGTAAAAATATCGAGTCTACAAGGAGGGAGAAGTTAATTGGAAATTATTTTAACCAATTGATTTAATCTATTTACACTTTACAATGGCTTTATTCAAATTATATTATTGTATAACTGAGTTTGGTTATAAATATCTTGTATATGCAATTTTTGTTTCAATCTTTGATCTAAGATAAGTAGTAATTGCAGTAAGCCATTATTAATACACAATACAGTTCTCCGTAGTACCTAATTTTCTAGTGATGTCAATGAAGAAAATAAAATGTGAATAATTTGTGATATTTTGCACAAAAGCTACAAGAAAGTTATTATCTTACAACAATTAAAGAAACATTAAAATTTTAGCTTATTCTACGAAATTGCACAGAATAACACCTAAATAATGATTTCTGTATCGCCCAGGTCTTCTTCCGCAGGTAGTATAATCTTGTCCGCAGGAATGAGGTTTCCGTCAATTGGTATGATTCCTTGCTGTTCTCTTCTTCGAAGTTCCAGGTACCCTTCTCGTTGAGCCCAATCCCTCATTCCGTAGTCGGGCAGATATGCCCAGAGAAACCCACCGAATACAAGACATAACGTTACAGAGAAGAAAAAGGTTTGATGCATAGCATTCAAGTCGCTAGCTTCGTCTTTGAAGTCGAACCCATAGCTAACCCAATTTTTCTTCACTGCGCTAGTCTCTGTCTTACATTTTTCTATAGGTTCTGCGACTGTGGCTGTCTCTCGCTTTTTTCCAGATGTTGATATAGTACGCAACTGATTCCGAGCGTGTAGGGAAATTATACGTTGAAAGACTGGAGACTGTCCCAGTCGCACGATCGACGCCATTTTCCACGATGGATGACGATCGACGGTAAGCAGCTGATGAGCATTTATGAAATTTCAATCTGTCAAAGTGGTAAGCATGGTTTTGCTAGCGTTAGATTGTACGCCGCGTATTGTATCGCGCGCCAAGGCATATCGCTCGTCGGCCACATTGCTTTTCGGCAGAGTTGTTGATACGCTGCTCAGAAATCGTGCGTTAACATTCTAGAAGAAAAACGTTTCATAATTCATGATTGTTCTTGACTTGGGCACATAAATAGGGGAACATTTCTGTTTGTGCGATTTCTACGTAAGAATGTCGAATCCAACTCTCGATAAAGATGCTTTCTTCAAGCGGATGCATAGATTTTACTCGGCATGGAAGGTGAGCATAAAGGAATCTTGGTAACCTCTCAGGCTATGGTGACCACGAATATCTTTTAAACTACAGGTTTAAGGAATGTTTGTATTCATTGCGATGGCTAGACGCCGTAGGACCAGGAGCCACAGGGTCAGTTGTTGAAGCCGTAGGTTGTGGAAACACTACCATAAATAAAAACCGGCTCTGAGAGTAGATGAATAGGTAGTTTATTTATAATAAAATGTGTTCAAATCTGCCAAAATTATACCCTAGTAAATTTGAGTTCAGTTACTTTTAACTTTAAGCTTCTGTTCTGACATTACTTGCTCCGTTCCTCATCCTCGACTTGTAGAGTAGAGATTGATGCTGTATTTGTTTTGTAAAACAGGCGGCAGATGGTGATCATGCATTTTCACGAATGGATTGTCTGCTCACTGCGGTTGGAGTCGACGAGGAAATCGTGTATAGCAAATCCTCAGCACTACAGACATGGCTTCTTGGTTACGAACTCACAGACTCAATTATGGTATTGACTGAACAGTCGATATTTTTCTTAGCAAGCAAGAAGAAAATTGAGTTCTTGAGACAAGCTGAGGCGAAGGAAGATTCAAGTGTTCCTTCTGTTAAACTTCTTGTCCGGGACAAGGTAAATGAAGATTTTAAAGTTTTTGTCTGTATATTTATTTCCTACCAACTTCCTACTTACCTAGGGGTACATAAAACCACGTGTAACTACTACCATTACAGCATGTGATGATTTGTGTTATTCATATCACCTCTGGATTACAATATCATTGATATTTAAAAAAAAAATGTAGTGTTAAACTTGTTAAGGAATGATCATCATTCATCACTGATAATCCAAACACATTTTTCTCTCTGTACTGAAGTTGTTTTTTTCTTTTATATTCTCACAGAGTGATGATGATGCATCCAATTTTAAAAAGCTCATCGACGCAATAAAAAAAAGTCGTGGTGGAAAATTTCTTGGTGTTTTCTCTAAGGATCAGTATCCAGGGGCGTTCATGGAATCGTGGCGAGCTGCCATTAAGAAGGAAGATTTTGACACTGTAAGATGCAATAGTTGAAGCCTACTATTGTTTAGTTAGTGATTATGAAGAAATCATAGTTGTTAAGATATAGCAGGTTTCCTCGTACTTAATGATTTTTAAATGTGTTTTAAAGGTTGACATCAGTTCGGTTGTTGCTTACTTAATGGCACCCAAAGACGAGAGTGAGATCATGACAATGAAGAAGGCTGCCTCTGTGTCGAGTGATGTCTTTACAAAGTATTTGAAAGATCAGATAATGGAAATTATTGATTCCGACAAGGTATGGAGTATGGAATATCAAGTCAAGTCTGAATTTACAGCCGTGCAAAATTAATGTTACATCACGAGTTTCTACATTTCAAATTTGCTGTCTTTGCTCTTGTCATAGATTAATAAAGCAAATTATCTAGTCTCTGTTGCACGACCTAAGATCGATCTCAATAGTAACCTGCATCACCTCCCAACAGAAAGTGAAGCACTCCAAGCTCGCCGAGGGAGTCGAGTCCGCTGTCTCGGACAAAAAATTTGTGTCTGGCGTAGACACGAGTCAGGTGGAGATGTGCTACCCAGCAATTATTCAGAGCGGGGGCCACTACAGTCTAAAGTTCAGTGTGGTCAGCGACAAAAACGTGCTGCACTTTGGAGCTATCGTTTGCTCACTGGGGGCCCGCTACAAGTCATACTGCTCAAACATCGTTCGGACTCTCATGGTCAACCCTACCACCATCGTTCAGGTCAGCAGTCTTGTGTTTTAAGTACATGGTTGATACTTAAACTCAAATACCAAGTTTCTTGATTAATTTCATCATTCAGTTGGTGGCGTTTTTATTTAAATTATATTCGTCAATTTCGACCACCTTTACAAAAAAAAGTTTTTCTGATGATGCTTGGATTTACGTCAGGTTTTGATAAGAATTGAGAAGTCATTGATTTGACATTGAAAGTTAAGTACACGTGTGCTTAAGAAAATTAGACCAATATCTCTGTAGAGGATGTGAACCAATGTTTTTGATAAGTGTGATGTAGAAATCTCAGGACAAGCAGTCGCTCCAAATTTTATGACATTTTTCGGATATCATTTCGTGTTCTTAGCTTGGACTCCTGTTGACTTTGACTGATTTTGAATCCCATCATCTTTTAAATAGTTTTTCAAGCATTCAAAATATCCAAACATCTGCGAGCCAAAAAAGTAAATTAGTTTTTAATATTTTCTTGCCACACTTACCAAGTATATTACAGTTCCAAAGCATGCCGTAAGATTTTAACTCAGTATGTATTTTTGTTACCCTTTTTCTCAATTTTTCTCATTTTTTTTTTTTTTAGTTTTCATGTCATAGATTTATTTAAATTAATTTTTATTGAAATTTTACAAACTCCCTTTAAAGTTTTATAAGTTTCAGACTTGTTCTTGTCCATGCATTCTTTTTCAATTGACTACCAATAAATAGCTATGCTCACCTGCAACACAACTACGATTGCTTTTGCCAAGACGTAGTTAACATCAATGGATTGGGTCAAATATATTCCCTACTAAAATATGGGATTTTAATTTTTTCTGCAGGAAAATTACAAATTTCTTTTGGACTTGGAAGAGGAGTTATTAAAAAAGCTGACAAATGGAACTGAGCTGTCCCAAGTCTATGAGGCAGGAATAAGCTTTGTAAAAAAAGAGAAGCCACATTTAGTTGACAACCTCACAAAGAACTTTGGGTAAGTGCACTTTTAATTCAGTTGACCACTTATCTAGCACCAAAAGTTCACGCATTTCTGTTTGGACGAAATCACTAATTATTTTGCAATTTTGTAATTAAAATACACACATTACATACATTATATTATACATACATACGTTATAATAGATTTGCAATGGGAATCGAGTTCCGTGAAAGTTCCCTTGTGATTGGGCCCAAGACTTCGGCAATTGCCAAGAAAGGAATGGTATTTAACATCAACGTTGGTCTCTCTGGCTTAATCAACAAGGAAGCATCTGACAAAGAAGGAAAAACATACGCTTTGTTTGTAGGAGACACTGTAACTGTCAACGATGTAAGTGTGGCGGCTTTTCAATCTCTTTACCACTTTGCTTATTGAACTACATAAATTGTAGCCTTTCAAATCTTGTTTAGGGCCAGCAAGCTACTCTGATGACTCTTCCTAAAAAATTGATAAAAAATGTGGGAATCTTCTTAAAAGATGAGGATGAAGACGATGAAGAGGAGGAAGAACCAAAGGAAAAAAAACGCGAAAAAGAAGCTGAAATCCTCGGGCGTGGAAAACGCACAACAGTTTTGGACTCGAAGCTTCGAGTGAGTAAACGTAACTGAAGGGTTTTAGTCCTACAGATTGCTAACACTGAACCCCCCCCCCCCCCCCCAACATGATAATAAGAAAACAATTGGTAAATAGGACATCCATTGTGCCAGTTAGTACAAAAAATCGTTGCACACTTCTGACCAAGTCCCTTACAAGTTGGTAAGCCAACAAAATTGTGTGTACATTGGTCAATTGCAACTAAAAATTTGGCGTTTATGCACGTTTTATTTGGTTATCCCAAAACCAAAGTGTCAAGTTTTAAGACATCAGTGGGAAGTTGCAATCTTTTACTTGCTTGCTTCCTGCTGGGGGGCCCCAAGTTTGTATTATAACCGCGTGATGTCTTGCAGTCTGAGCACTCGACAGAGGAAAAGCGCAAGCAGCACCAGAAGGAGCTGGGGCAGCAGCTGAACATCACGGCTCAGCAGCGTTTGGCTAACCAGTCCGGCGGCAAAGAGCAGGAGAAGGTGCGCAAGTCCACCATCTCGTACAAGAGCCACAGCCAGATGCCGCGGGAGAAGGAGGTCAAGGAGCTACAGATATATGTTGGTGAGTTGTTTAGTAGGTTTAGTTGATAGTTAGATAGATTAGTTGACGCTTTTTGAAAGTACGTTTGTGCAAGGAGTTACACTTTTCTGAAATGTTATCTGAAATATTCTAATGTTCTGAAATGAAATCTCTAGTGACTGTTTGCTTACATTTGTTGACTAGAAGTTACCAAGTCACTAAGTGGCATCAAATCAATTTTGAGATGATAATGAATCTTGCCTGGCTGATGCCTCGTTGTTACTCTCGCAGACCGCAAGTACGAGACGGTGATCTTGCCGGTGTTTGGCCTGGCCGTGCCTTTCCACATCTCGACGGTGAAGAACATCTCGCAGTCCGTGGAGGGTGACTACACCTACCTGCGAGTTAACTTCTTCTTCCCCGGTGCAACGATGGGCCGGAATGAGGGAGGCAGCTATCCCCAGCCGGATGCAACGTTCGTCAAAGAAGTGTAAGCACGTCTGCAAATATCTGGTGCACATCTCAGGGCAGTTTGGCACTTTTCGTCAGTTAGTAAACGCGTTGTGGTCCCTATGAAGTGCAATGAAATGCCAAAAAATTTAAAGTACATTTTTTTTCCAACAAAATTTGAAGAATGAAAGAATTGGATTGATGGATAATTCTACCAGTTCGACAATTAAATATACTTTATGCTGGTTAGTGGCAATCTGCCATCAGTTCATTTATCCATCTATACAATTCCTTGTGTCAAATTCCAATTTTGTTGTAAATTTATCTGCATCATGTCTACAGTGTTTGTCACAATCTAACCTCTCCCCTTGCATCCGGGTGTACTTAGAACGTACCGAAGTACAAACGTCAAGGAGCCAGGCGAGCTGACTGCCCCGTCGTCCAACCTCAACACTGCCTTCCGGATGATCAAGGAAGTGCAGAAAAAATTCAAGAATCGAGAGGCCGAGGAGCGGGAAAAGGAGGACCTCGTCAAGCAGGACACGCTGGTGATGTCGCAGAACAAGGGAAACCCCAAGCTCAAGGACCTCTTTATTCGACCCAACATCGTTTCCAAGAGAATGACTGGTAAGAGCCTTTGATTTTGTCAGCCAATTCTCTCGTTCAAATCCACAGAGGGAGGGCTTCACAAACCTGGTACTTCTGGTAATATTATTCACTATCCGTATCCAATCATTCATATTTGGTTTTTATTAATAGATGGGTGTTTTCCACAATTACCTAATTGGTAAGCAGAGGTTAAGTTTTGGATGATAATAATGTGTGTGTGTTTCCAGGTTTACTTGAGGCGCATATCAACGGCTTCCGATTCACATCAGTGCGCGGCGATAAAGTGGACATCCTCTACAACAACATAAAGATTGCGTTCTTCCAGCCATGTGACGGAGAGATGATCATCCTGCTGCATTTCCATCTCAAGGTCAATTGGGCAGCCAATATTAGTGCATCTCGTTAGACCGGTAGCGATCAGACCTATAAGCGTTTGGAGAGTAATTGGCGTAAGAAAGTTGCTTTGGTTGAGCTGATAACTGATATATTTACACTGACTTTTATTCCAATTAGTTTGTTGGGATAGAGTAGAAAGTCATTAATGGAAAAAAAGGAAATTTAAATATTATAACTTTATAGGAGATAGTGCCAATGACCAGTAATATTCCGCTTCCTTTCATGCTTCCGTGCTGAGCTATTTAATCGGTGAATAACTAAAAGCAAGCCATGAAGAGCTCGCTCTGTACAAAGTTTGTCTAGAAAGGAACATACATATAAACCATCGAAAATGATGAAGGTGAATCCCTGAAATTGGTTCTGTGTTTGCAGCACGCAATCATGTTTGGCAAAAAGAAACACCTGGACGTTCAGTTCTACACTGAGGTGGGCGAGGTGACGACCGATCTTGGCAAACACCAGCACATGCACGACCGCGATGACCTGGCAGCTGAGCAGTCTGAGCGTGAGCTGCGACACAAGCTTAAGACTGCGTTCAAGAGCTTCTGCGAGAAGGTCGAAGGAATGACTAAGCAGGAGATCGAGTTTGACACGCCGTTCCGAGAACTGGGTTTCCCTGGCGTGCCAGTACGTAGCACCGTGCTGTTGCAGCCGACCAGTGGGTGTCTGGTGTCTCTTTCCGAATGGGTGAGTGGGACCTGCTTGACAAAACGAATATTTGGGGCTACAAGTCATAGAGTGATCCTTAATTTCCAATTGGGTATCACTTCCGGGATGGAGCAATGCGCGTACATGGTAACAGGGTGATAAGAAAATAATCAGGGGGATAGGTGGGGTATAGCCGCGTACACTAGGATTAATTTGAGTTTGCCACTTTCTGGGGTGCTTGTACCAACCTAGAAAACATGAAACCATGACGCTACTTTTAGCTATCCGATTTAAAATTAACAAAATAATGTTTTTCTTTGGTTGAAACATTTAATAATTTCAGGAAAACAATATATTTTATGAAAAACAATTAATGTTAATCAACCAAAGCTAAAATTAATATGTTTTGGATTACTTTGAACTTTTATCAGGTTTTGGCAGGAAACCAAGTTTGCAAACTGCTTTTTGGCAGCCATGGCTAGAATCCGCTAGTGTACGGTAGGTATTTAGCAGAAGCCATTAGGACTTTTAGTTTTGCAATTTAAGTTCTTATTTTTCAATAGAATTAATTTCACGTAAATAAACTGTTAAATTCACAAAGAATTTAAGTGCATGATGCATTGTTTGATCATAATTTTCTGGTTAATTTTCAAACTCCCCGGTGAAGACTGGCTTTATTTTGCATTCTAAAGTTGGCAATGCGTAGTCAGAGTCCACCAGGTTGTGGCAAGGTAAGGCTAACACAACTGTAGGTGTTAGTTGGGCAGTGTGGCCAACTCTATTGTAACTCGGAGCCAAAGATGTTGTGAAATAAAGCGTTGGTTGTTTGCAGCCACCATTTGTCATCACTCTGGAGGACGTCGAGCTGGTACATTTCGAGCGCGTGCAGTTTCACCTGAAGAATTTCGATATGAACTTCGTGTTCAAGGACTACAGCCGAAAGGTGGCCATGGTCACTGCTATCCCCATGAACATGCTGGACCATGTCAAGGAGTGGCTCAAGTGAGTCTGAAAGCTGCTCAAAATCCCTAAAGTGTTGCTTTAAAAAAATCTCATTGAAGTCCTTAAATTTTAAAATTTATTTTTATTGTTGCTATGCAGAAAGTCACTGTGCACGTACACTATTTTTTTGTTAATTAAATAGGGTTGGAGCAGCCAGTTGAGGCCAAAAATATACCTGCTGGTACAGTCTTGATCTTGGGTAATTTTCTACTTACCCTCCCACAAGCCATCAGTATCACCCTAGGGAATAAAATGTACTTTAAACAGTCTTAAGTGAAACACCCTCTTAATTCAGAGTTGCATCATTGGATGGATATGGTTATTTTATTTTAATCCCTCCCAACGAGAAAAAATAAACAACTAACTAACTGAGCTATTTAGGCACAGTCTCTACTTTGCCATGTTATTTGTGCTTTGGCCTTGTATGTGACAATGGTACTTGAGTGATAATCTACTCTAATCCGTTTGCCGGCAGCTCGTGTGATATCCGCTACTCTGAGGGCATCCAGTCCTTGAACTGGACCAAGATCATGAAGACAATCACAGACGATCCAGAGGGCTTCTTCGAGTCAGGCGGCTGGACTTTCCTGGACCCGGAATCCGACGACGAGGGGGGCCGCGAAGATGTTGAGGAAGAAGAAGAAGACGAAGCATATGAACCCACTGACGTCGAAGTCACGGATGAGTCCGACGACGACTCCGAGGACTATTCAGAGTGTTCTGAAGACGGCGACAGCGAAGGTAGGCCTCGGCCTCTTGCAAAGCAATGCAAATGAGGTCCACATTTATTACACCAAGTTAGCCGTATTTTTAATGAACCTGCAAGCAAATTTGGTTTCGTTTGACAAGTCAAGTAAAATGATGACTGCCTAATAAGCGATTGGGCCCCCGATTTTCAGAGGAAGAGGGTAGCTCCGAGGAATCTGGCAAAGACTGGTCGGACTTAGAGCAGGAGGCAGCAGAGGCGGACAAGGAGCGTAGCGACTACCAGGACGATTATTCACACGGCAAGGGCGGTGGCGGGGCTACTGTCGGTGGCAAGTCGCGGTCTGCCCCCTCGTACGGCAGCAGCCGGCCACCGAGCAAGCACTCGAAGAGCTCTTCATCACCCAACAAGAGCAAGCACTCGTCGTCACCCAACAAGAGCAAGCACTCGTCGTCTTCCTCCAAGCACCGGTCGTCGACTAGAAGCTCGTCGAACCACAGGGACAGCCACAAGAGCAAGTCTAGCTCCTCTTCCAAGCAAAGGTTTGTTTTCAATTTTCATCTACAGGAGCAAATCCAGATAAGTTTGCAAAGAAAGATTTGACCTAATTAAAATTATGCTTTAGTTTCTTTGGCTGTGACTCTTATTTGATATTTTCCCTGTTTCATGGTGGCGTACTAAGTTTCTAACTTCCTTACCATTCTCAATTACTGATGCTTAATCTTGCATTGTCTGTTCTCTTTCTCTATCTTCCTTCTATCTACATGCTGACTAGAACGTCACCCACTAAACATGGTGCTAGTGGATCAAAGAAAAGTTCTTCGAAACACAGGTACCAATTGTGATGGATAACACTGAAAATCTGTTGCCACAACCACTTGTACAACATTCCGATGTTTTGTGGAACATTTTTCTTAAATGTGTGTTTTTGCTTAGCCCGTCGAAAAATCGTGACAAACACAGTTCGTCTTCTTCGAAGGACAAGAAACGTAGCCGAGATGACAGTGGAAGCAGAGACCGCAGCAAACGAAGGTTAGTCTACTTTGCCATATGTAGATAGCTGCTAACTGGCATTGTCAGGGCATCTGGTGAATTGTAGAGATAAACTGTGTAAACTGGTACAGAGAAAAAATAAGAGTGCCATAAGGTTGAAAAATAAATTAGTGAAGTACCTTTTGGCACTCTTACTTTACTCTGTACCTTTTGAACTTTTCACCATAAAACCTAAAGAGTTCTTACACTTTCTACTTATTTAACTTGTCATCTAGTCATTAGTAGCAGCAGAACTGATAAGGAAGTCCCAATCTCCTATAATAAGATCTTGAATGTTAAGATATTACGACGAAGGTGAGAAATTATATGGAATCTAAGTGGTTCTTTTTGTCTATTTCAGGAAATGAAGGGCTGGGTATGTGCTCTGCATATGTCACATATTACTCATTCCATGCCTAGTAAACGTTCTGTCTAACTTCTGGAAAATCTGGCGTCCGTTGAAAAATATGTCGTGGAGTTTGTACGGAAACTTTTTACGGAAATGAACGCCAGCACCTGACGGTTTGGATTTTATTCTTTGTTCAAGGTTAGCTCTGAAAAGCTGTGCGAAGTCAGCAAATTCAGAGTCCAGTGTTAAATATAATAATTTTCATTTTTTACAAAGAAACGCGAAAAGATAACATTTCATAGCCCAAGAAAGAAAAAAATAGTGTAGGTTATAATATTTATGTCTCCAGGATTAGTTTGTATAACTGTTGATTAATTTCAGAATTAAGATTTCTTGGTGTTAATGTGGTTGTAAAGTCGGCCCAAGTTTACTGACAGTATGCAAGATGTGACAGTGCAGGTAACAGAAACTAGGAACTCCTGCAAGAATATTAGGCTTTCTAAACTGGCTAAAATGATTGGACTAGATTATTGTCAATGGATCAGGTAGCCAGCCAGTTTATTTACCTTGCAGGAGGGCTGTCTTACTATTCGTAGGTATTATAACTTAACAGATGAACACAACCGACTCTTGTAAATTAAAGTAGAATCTGAAATCTGAAATGATAATTCCTAAATGAGCTTGAAGATTATTCTTACAACTAATTCAGTGGTTTATTGGAAGAAAAACAAAAAATTTAATCTAATAAAATGTCTACTTCTTTTTGTCTGTGTTGTTTTGCAGGGATCTAGTATTTAGGAAATTAATTGCAAACTTTATTGTGATCATGACTTCTTTGATGACCATAGTTTTACCTGTCAGTGACTCCCAAGAGTCAAACCAGATCTAACCCTATCTATAGTCTTTGGACCAGATCGAGACTGATCGAGACTATGGCCTGAGTACCACTGTCGTTCTGTTGAGTATAATTCTAGGTGTTCTGAATAAGTTCTGGAATATTTTTTGTTGTTGTAAATGACACCTATCAACAGGGCCTATATTTCTAAGAAAAAAACTCTGTATTCTGGAGCTAAAGTACTCAAGATTATTATCAGCAAATTCATGGGTATCAAAAACTGGCTTGCTTGCTAACTGGCAATTTGAAATGAACTGGGTAAGTATACACATCTTCAGGACTCACTGATTGGTTACTACTTACTGTGAAGGCTTGTAGATTTTGAGAGCTTTTCAGTAAATTCAGTTAGCTTAAAGAAGCAATCACTAACTCTCTGAGTATCTCGACTGTAACAAATTTTTTACGTTTCGCCCCTTGATTTTGTTTATTAGATCAGTTATGTAACTTTTTCCACATTCTGTAGCAGACTTGCTTTATCTAATTTAATTTTAATTTTTTCTTTATAACCACCCGGTAAGGCGCAACAATTTTTGAGATATTTTGCTCGTACATAAACATTTATAGCTTCAAAAAGTCACAGAACGAACCACATAAACCATCTTTGCTCTAACCTACCTTTGAATAGCCATTTGAACGGTAGCGCTGATACAGCCGTGAGTGTTATGTTAAATTGTTGGTACCTCTGTTGGTACAGAAAGGGGATGGTCCGTGTAATGACAGTGCTGGAGCTAGGCTAGAATTAATTACGAAATAGCGTATAAAAAAGGTTTGGAGAATGAATAGACAAATATTGTGCGTTGTCGAAACATCAATGTACCTATGGTGTTGTTAACTATACAATTTTTCGCTCATTATTGGTAAGTTACCCTCTGACATAGTCTGTATAGGTACTGAGCATAAAATAAAGGGTAGGCCTAGTTGCACACCAAGTGCCCTCTATGCTACTACGTACCTGTTAGAAAATGTTTAATTCTTTTGATAATATTGCGTGTGAACTATAAGAAATAGAGCTTTAAATGCTAATGGATTTTTCTTTTACATCCTTTGACAGAATGCACCGTAATGACAGAAAATGTGGTACACGAGTGGCTGGCGGACTATGGTGCCCTCAGTCCCGTAGAAGTCCACAGTTTTGCAAGCAGCTTGGAGCATGACCAAAATGTTGTCGCTGCTTTGTACAATGTGCTTGAAGAGCGCAACAAGTTCCAAGAACTGATTGATCCTGTGTGTAACCAACTGTTTGGGTTTTATCGTTCTCGCGAGGTTGAACTTCAACGGTTCACTCTTCAATTCCTTCCAACATTGATTTATGTTTATCTTAACTCTGTTGCCCATAATGACAAAAAGGTAGGATACGATTTTGAAAGCTGCATTAAATTGAAAATCTCAGAAAGCTAAAAAAAAACAAAGCTTTTGAGCCACAGTAGTCCATAAAGGGTTCTTTCTCTGTTTCAGAATTGCCGCAGTGTTGAAACTCTTTTGATTGGTTTGTACAACCTTGAGGTGGTAGATGAAAATGGTCAGCCAAAAGTAATTTCATTTCGACTACCCTCGTTGGCACAGTCATCAGTTTATCACGAACCAATGAGTTTGGCACCAGCCTCATTAACTGAAAGCGCTCTGCGAAGGCTAGAAGAATGTAACACAAAGCTTGTCAATTGGGGCCCATTACCCCAGGTTGAAGGCCTGAACGCTCAAAACCGGCTGAAAGTCATGACCGCGCTTCTTTTTGTGTACAATAGACAGCTTAGTTTATTGCACAAGTCTGCTTTAAAAGCACTGTGCAAGGTGTCTTCCAAGTGAGTCTTAATTTGATTGTTTTCTGGTACCCAATTTTTCCATATATCTTGCTTTAGTAAGTAGTGCAGGATATATTATTTTGTAGGATTTTCCTGGTCTTGGAACAGTATATTCTTTATTGTAATGAATATACTTGCTTCTACTTTATCTAACCTTAGCACTAATTTTTAAGTCAAGAAATGCTTGGAAATTGGTTGATATTATTCAGCATTCAAAACCCAGTTAAGAAAGTATTTTCCAAAATGTTTTTTTTATAAGCTAGCTAATTATGTGATATTTTGTTTTATCTCTTGCTTATCTAGACTTGTAACACAAGGATTTAGTAAATTGGGCCATCATCAGAGGTCATCCTACGGCAGCGATTCTAGCTTCGTGCCCAGGCTTCTTCCAAGGATACCAGTGTCCTCGCAATTTCTGCTCGAGTTCATGCACGCCATCTACTACGCCCTGTTCAACGAGTTTGGATACTTGGCAACTCCTGCGCTTGAAGACATTTACACTCGTGGCTGTTACGAAGGCTACACAGAGGTGGCACTTGTTAGCAGTGCAATCAAGAACTCTCTGCATCTCAGTTCTTCCGGTAAGAATTTGGCCATGATATATCGGTCCAAATAAGTTGTTGGTTTCAAAAAACAATATCTTACAATACGATTGATTAGTTTATTATGGTATACATCATTTTATAGTCTTCTATTTTGCAACATTCATATTTTTCTTGTGTTCCCTTACCTACCTACCCACCTACCTAGAAGCTAAACCTAGCAGCAAATCTAAAAAACAGATAAATATTTTATTTTTGAACTTGGCAAATTTTTTTTCAGGCCAACCATGTGACGGGCCAATGGGTATAAGTGTTGCGCTCTCGCCGGCGACTACCACCGTAACAACTGTTTCCAAGTCCATGATAACCAACGCTTCATTCCGAACGAAGAAACTTCCCGGTAAGTCTGCGTGGATTTCACATGGGAGCGGAACCAGAACTTCCATTGCATTGAGATGAGTTGGGGTTGGGTCTATATTTTTTCTTGGACTGCTATTTCTAGATGCAATTTTGATGTTATTATTTTGCAACTTGTAAAACTCAATGGTGCATGTGTGTATGAGTTCTCTAGTAAGAGTATAATGACAATGATTTATTTTGTTTCCTCTACACCCTTTTTTATGTTGGGAGGTTGGTCCATTTCATTATTTGTTGTTGTAGGTACTTGACTTTTGTATCTAGACATTTCTTTGTTCAGATGTAAGCAAATAGCCGAGAACTTCAAACACTTACTCATCATGATTTTTTCATCATTCTTGGGGGTTGAGCTTGTTGACTAAGCAATTATTTTGTTCTTATGATTTGAAAGTGAAATGCAATTGAGGATGTTTTTGCTTGTGCAATAATAACAATGGAACGGTAGAAAAGTGGCACACAACAATATTACAGTACATCCTTTTTTGTTGTTATGTACCTACAATTTGATCAGCAAATTGAAGATCACAAGTTCATACTTACACTCTGTTAATGATAAGATCTTATTTATTTTAAATGAATAATGTTACATAACAGTATCTAAGAAATACAATTACTCCTGTGCCCAATGCAGATTAGCGATAGTAGTACAATGAGAAAGGTGTCGAAGATAATTTTTAAATGCATAATTTACTATCCTGACTACCGTTATTGCTCAACATAAGTTATCTGCAATCTTTTACCATGTTACCATAAACTAACATGAGAAAGCAATATGTGACCTTAGGTAAACCTTATATATTATCCTAATTGAAGGTCATATAACTCTTCTTGATAACAGGAATCATTGTTGTAAATATATGTTATTTTGACATACTTTGACGAATCTTCTGCAATACTGTTTTAACTAAACCATTAAGTAACCACAATCTTTGTGCATGCTGCATGAAATTGACAACTACTTCAGATGACTTGGAAGAGGAGTTTTTATCAAATTTCTCGGAAAGTCAACTGGAGCTCATGAATCGTTCCTCGCCAAACCAAACAAAAGACGAAGAAAGTGCCACAGAGGCTTCGAAGCCTGTTAAGTCGGGGAAATGGCGCGGCTGGGGCTGGAAACATACAAACAAAGAGTCGGTGGACGAAGACGATCCACCGTCGCCCACGCGGCGCCAGTCTCGTCGCGGCAGCGGCAAGAGCGGACCAGACTCCCCATCACGCAGCGGCCGGCAGTCCAAGGCCAGTAGTCGTCGAGGCAGCGCCGCTGACGTGGTCTCCCCCAAGCGCACGCAGAGCTCCAAGTCTCTCGTACTCGAACTCGAAGCCAGGTCGCTCGAAAGCTCGCCCAAAAAGCGACTGGCCAATTCGGCGCTGACGTTTTACCCGTCACCAAACAGGATGAGCGCCGGTGCAAGGCTGTGCAAGGTTTTCGAGGAATCACTATCCGAAGACAGCACCAATGACGTATTGGTCGAGGACGAAGTTTTACAAAGTCTATTCGTGGCGGGACGACCGGCTAGCGTTAGTCTGTTACAGACGGCAGGGACTAAGTTCCAGCTTTAACCAACGGACTGTTTAAAAGAGAAAATTAGTTCAGTTTAGGCGCAGGTATGCATTGGGTGGCTTTCCATTTTCCTAACAGCGACAATGCACTGGCACTAGATGAACACTTTGAAGTTTGAAGCATGAATGGCACTCGGATGAGTTGCGGCTTGAGAAGATTCTTCGACACATCGAACTTAGCCACTTTTTAAATATCAATCGACGATCGTGCTTGCGCTAGGTCAGACGGCAATCTCTGTAGATACTCCTCCGTCGTTTGCGTTGTACTTGACTATGAGGTTGCTGCACCACTTCTGGAGGTGGCCTCTTTTTGAGATGTGCTCCGTCAAAAACCTGTGTCCTATCCCTGCATGTCCTGATTGTAATCCTACCGATGCTCTTTTCTTCCTTACAGAGCATGTTCCTCGTAAAAAGCACTCTTAGTTATCGATGGTTTTTCAATCACATAACCTTTCCTGCTTCTTCTCCGGCATGCTCACACTTTTGAGTGGAGGCCACTGACAATCAAGTTATGTAAGCATGCATAATGTCTCTCCTCGTATCTTAATTCCATTAGTAACACTTATCAAAATATTTTGTCTATATTTATTGTATGATCTTGGATTTTGTTTCTTGTTTTGATTTTCTCTTCTTCATAAAGGCTGGAGAAAAATTCACAGTTGACAGAATGACATGTCCAACTAGAAATCAAACAGTAAAAGTTATTTTCCATGCAAGAAGCTTGTATTTTTTTATGAAAATTTGAAAATTTCCTTAAATATTCTTCGATATTAAATATTTTGACGTGTCACAAGATTCTATGCTAACGCTGCTTGTTACCTTTGTGCAGATGACATTCCAATCGTGCCGAAAGACGACGGCGCTGCTGACGGCAACAAGAGCCTGATGGCGATCTCGGAGGAGCAGGAGGAGCTAGCGGGTGCGCCAAGCGAAAAGTTGACTCCACGCGGTAGCTCCCTGCGCAGCTCCAAAGATGCAGGCAGTGGTGGCACACCAGTTGGCAAGAACCTGCCCAAGCTGCCTACCTTCCCCGGGCTTGGCAAGAAGGCTAAGGACAAGGACGGCAAGGGAGCTGCCAAGAATGGTGTCATGCTCGAGCGTAAAGAGTCAGCAGAATCTAAAAAAGAGGGGAAGGGCAAGGAGGGGAAGGGGCTAACGAGTCGAGGCTCGTTGCTCAACGTCGTGCTCAACGGAGACACGACGGAAGCCGACAGTCCGCAGCCGCCCGTCAGGAAGAAGGACGTTACAAACGCAGAGTTGGGCGCAAATGGGACTGTTAATTCGGCGCTCGCTTTGGAGATGGAGAAGTTGGCAACTGATTCAGCGACAGCGGTCAGCGTGGGGCAAGGGGACACGATGGATTCCGTCGAAGATAGGACTGAGAAGGCAATAGAGAGTCAAGTTCCGCTTAAGAAGCTGGATATGGATCGTTTGTCGATGCAGGTTAGTTCCGTCTAATGGCGGACCTAGAAATAAATAATACCATAGGCTGTGACCTAAGGAAACTTATCAATGTTGGTTCATGGTCCCTTTTGTCTAATTGTGTAGATAGTCAATTTTCTTATAATATTTTGTGTCTTGTGAAAATTTTTAAATTCCATGGTCTCTTATTTGGTGTCCATACGTAAGTGTACTTAAATATGACAACGTTTTGTTGATCATATGATCTGTTTGCGTAGACATTTCCACCTGCACGGCTACCGATTGATTCACCTTGCCAGCTTTGAGAACGTTAATTTTATAGGTTTATTTTGGCTCTCTTTCTTTTTAAACACTGAGTGGCAAGCACATCTTTGCTGAATGATTATATTCGCGGAAAAATAGGCCAATGCATCACACTTACATATATTTCAATATCATCTTGAGGTAGCTGTTCCCCATCTTATTTTCATATACTTTCGTTACCATGCATTTTTATATTTTACAAAAAAAAAACAGAACAGATATATCAATTATTTGAATCCAAAGGAATAAGGAAATACACTTTGAAATTAAATACTCTTCTTTGCATGCACTTTGCGTATGCTGTTAAGACGCGCAATAATCCATTTAAGAAACTTCATATTCCTTGAATGCTATTACTTAGCTGCCCACGCATAGAAAAATATATTTAAACTGTCAAAAATACCTGAATGTCTAAATTGTACAATAACAAACCTACTATTGTAATCCCCCACCTAGTCTTTTAGAAAACCCATTGTTATAACCTACCTAATTAATAAAACTAACTAAAGCTGTGATCTTTGCATGTTGCATTTCTCAACACTTTCACAAGAGAGTTGTGTGTTTATAATGAATGTTTATTAGTTCATACTTGTAGGGTGGGTAATAGGTTCAATTTCAAATCATAAGCAAAATATTATGTTGAGTGGTCATTGACTGTGTTTAAATAATTCAAAGCTGTCTGTTTTGAGATTTTATCTCCAGGCAAGATGTAACATTTTTACGGGGTCCCACTAAATTATCACTTCACTTGTAGTTACCATTCTGTTGAATGCTTTTCTAGTTTACCACTATACTTATGAGTAAGAAAGTGTATTTGAAAACAATCTTTATTTTGCTTTGTTCTAGAATTTGATATTTGGTGTTTCTTTTTGTTTGCCATTATAAAATGCTGAATTTCTTACCGATTTTCGAAACTCGACAGTATTCTTGTCCCACTGTAGAGAGCACTCAATATTACCAACCTTGGTTTTTGCTGTCATGATTTCACAAGCTTTGCACTTCCCAAATTTGCACTCTCAAAAACCTGGAATAATTTTTATTGAAATCAATTAATTGGTCTTTTTGCATTATAAAAATAAAAGATTTGTGGCAAATGACAACAGTTCTATGTGTCTTATGTAGTATATTAAATTACCAAATAGAATCTTTGAAAGGCAATGCCGATATTTAATATATCGCCCATGTTTAGATTTACATATAAGATAGATCATAACATGATTGATCAGTAATGTGCGTCAAAGTACTTGTATAGAGAGTCATTCTAAATGTAAGTAGGTAGCAAATAATATTCTTTTGCAGAAGAAGAACTCTTGTTGAATAGTTTTACAGCATCCTTTTGCAGGAATTCCATTTTATTTGTGATGTTATTTAATTATTAAATCTTAATTTCATGTTTATTATCACATCATTTGCCCAACTTGAGTGACATGAACATAGTGTGATGAAAACGGAATGATATCGACCTTGTACCTGAAAATGGTGGAACTGCTCAAGGCTCATACAGACCTTGGTAATTGATCAAGGCTTTTGCAAACTGCTGTATTTTGGGCGTTTAGATTTTTATAGGGATTTATTTTTATGGTGTGATGGTGATTGTTGATATATTATATTGGTTCTTTTATTGTGCTTGTGTTTTGGGTGTGTGGTTTCTACGTTAGACATCTCTAAAGAAAGTGGAAACTACCTACCGACTTGAATACCTGCAAAAATATGTATCTGTCACTGACCATGTATATGATTATACTCCCTTTGTTGTGGCTTTTTGTATAATGTCCTTGAGGTTGAAGTGAATTGAAATTAGTACTGGCCTTAGAATGAAAATCTTCGAGAGAAAAGATTTTTTTATCAACAAAACTTACTAAAAATTTGTATGGTACAAAGGAATTTGTTATTTTGATTGAGGTGGTGTACGTAGCAAACTTTTTCTTCCATTCTTAAATAAAGATGTACAGTAGATTTTAGTTATATGTACAGAATGTAATTATCAATTATAGTAATATATATAAGCAAGTTATGAAATTTACCGTACTTTCAACTTATTTTTTTGCTTCAGGCTACCTGTTAACTGAAGCATAGTGTAAATGGATCAAGACCTTGATCAATTCCTGAAGACTTTTTTGCTCAATTTTACCCGTTTACACGAGACAATTCATTGATGTGTATAATTGAGCTCAAGGTATTGATCTGTGTAAACTAGGCTTAAAAACAGACATTTTAAAATTAAAATTTAGTTTTGTGGAACATCGCAAATGATTAACCGGGGGGGGGGTTACCATTATAGAAAAATAACAACTACGGGTGTTGCTCTCTTATTGCTATGCGATGATCACCATTTTGTCTTGCAGATGCAGTAGGTCGAAATTGTTGCCCCCTTACAGTCAGTCTTGATAAAAAATAGGCCTTACCTGCTTGCCAATTACTAATCTACGATATTATGGTAAATTGATGAAATTTTTCTCCTGGGTATCAATATTTTTGTTAGTAACCAATATGTCTTTGATGGTTCTCGTCAGTGGAGTAGCCCGAGAAAGGGTATGGAGGGGGGGGGGGGGGGGGGGGGCTGAAGGGTACGGCGCCCGGTATTTCCTTTCAGTACAGGAAACATCTCAAGTAGCTCAAATGCCTGGCGCGAAGCTCCTGGCCCAAGGTTTCTGGCCCCTTAACACTTAGGTACATCTGTTAATTTTTGAAACAATTAATAAGACTTAAAAAAAATTGATCGCCTCTTTACTGGGCGCTGATTAATCTGATTGTAAAGAATGTAAATCTGCAGATTTATGTCTGGCTAGAGCCCCAAAATGTTTCTCCAAAATATTTGCTCGAAAGTATGACAGCTTGATTAAAAAATGTTAGTTTTTTTTTCGTTGTCAAGACTCGACCTCTCATAACACGAAGTTACATGTCGCTCACTCTATGTTCATTGAGGGACAGATAAAAAACATTAGGCATTCCTAATGTTCTTTTCGCCCCCCTAGGCCACTGGTCCAAGTACGTTTCTAGGAGGAATCGTTGTGGATTCAGAGTATGGAACTCAGAAGCCTACAGCCCAAAGCAACAAGTCCTGCTAAAACGATCGTCGGTGAGTGCCTTAACACGTCAATTAGTAACTAGCATGAATGCTAGGTAGAGAGCGTCTACGTATACGTGGACGCTTCACTGTATCACAATCTGTCAGCCCATTTTGAGTTTTTTTTGCCTCCTAACATCCCATAGATTTTAATGGCAACAGGTTTGGGGGTGGTGTGGTTCTATTTCTGCAGGTACAGAACCTGCAAGAACAAAAAGTTTATACTAAAATTAAATTAACTTTAAAAAATGAAACATTGACCGGTCAAACTTGAAGAGGACTCTTGACTCGTGTAGGTAGTCAACACCCCTCCCCACATGGACATTGGATGGGTCTTCTCGCATAGGTGCTCTCGTTGGCAAATGACAATGATTGAAAGTTCGTAAAGGGCCAGAAAAATACAATTACTCTAAATTGGCCTTTTGTTTTTGTTCTGGTATACTTAAAACTTCTTTGACAAAAAGCCTTCTGTCAACTGTCAAGCAAACTGTCTGTATGCCTGTAAGGTGTTCATCAACACCTACACCTACTACTATCATCAACCTATCAACTATCATCAGCTATTTTTGAACTGGATATTGTTTAGATCGAAGGTGGTTAGCAAGTAAACGGCAGAGAGGAAAATGTAAAAATACGCCGATAAAGTTCACTTAATGAATGCTATGCTAATGATGGGGTGGGCTGCCAGTCCCACCGACGGACGCAGTAGATATATATGAGCCAGTCAATCTAATTCCACCCAGAAGCTGCTTTTACACACGTGCTAAATAATAAATATTAGCCGCTACTCTAAACATGTTCTTAACGAAATGTCTTGATTGATTTTTTTTCGCTCAATCGTGGTTAGTCTGCGTAGAATTCAGGATGGTTGATGTTGTGTCTGCTTTGCCCAGAGCACTGAAGTACTTTGAATTATAGTACTTTGAAGTACGAACATCATGTTTTACTCATGCACATCATATTTTCTTTATAACATTTTTTTGTTGCGAATTCTGGCTTTCCGTCAGCTGCAACGACTGTATTATTTATTAACCACCTGTCATTATTCTAAACCACATGTCAAGCGAGATTGATTATAATAACATAAAAGATAGTGTCATCTAAATTCACCACGGAGTGAAAGCTCATATCCATCGGGTCGTGAGGTTTTTTATATATTTTTTCTTATAGGATAACGGCTTTTCACATAGCACGTTTCTTTTCTTTGAATACTTGCTATAAGCTCTAAGGATACAATTTTAGATCCATCAGCATGTGAAAAAGGACTATTATATAGGCAGCAGACACTGTGGGTAAATTTTCCACAATTTCCCGTAAAAAATCGACGGCATCGACAGAGAATTTAACAAAACAGGGAGGTGTTCGTCATGGGCATTGCATATTTTTTCTTTCGATGGAAATGAAGGCGTAATTAGGGTAGTACGGACGTACGACTAATTCACGATACTAATCAAGTAATTAGGGATCTCTTTGCACGCATTTGTTATCACATGACACATCGCGGTTCCAGAAAGCCAGAGAATTACGACCTCGTTTGGTTCATAACTTACATGCGCTTTCATTAAATGAGATGCCAAATTTTTTTGATCACTTTTACGTTCCTCGAATTTCATTCTGCGAATTTCAGCTGAGCATTAAGTAATTTCTTAAAAGCTTTTTTTTTAATACTGTAGCTATAAAAATGTCACCGATGATTTAAAAATTGTGCGATGTATAAAGTTACCTTCCACACGCTAATAATTCAAGGGTGCCGAGCGCAGGCGATATGATGGTATATCTACTCGTTTTTGGTTTGCGGGGAGTCACACAATTGAGGATACTCCTTTTATGCATGACTAAGGTACCATGAGCGCAAAAAATTATTTACGAATCACGATTATTAATGAAGCCTTCGTTACAAAAACAAACAGTCCTCAGTTTGGTGTGAAGTAAAATTTAGAAATTACAATCAAAATTCTGGTTCTAGTTGATGGATAGCCGAACGTTTGCCGGATGTTGTAGTTTGGCTTTGATCCATGGCCTTGAATCATGGCCATACAATACAACCTGTGCAACAGTTCGGGAGCTGGAGGTGGACTTTGCTCGCCAATAACTTATCATCAACCCCTCGACAGCGTGGATTTGTTGAAATCCTGAAATCCTGTTGTTCGAGTTGAACCAAACTTCGGTGCTCATCGATAGGATTAGGCTACGTACAGGCAACGGGTCCTCATTATAATCCGTTCATTTACCAATTCCTCTAGACTAGTGCCACAGGACTCATAATCAAAACAATGCGTCATTTAACACAACAAAACAATTAAGAAATAAACAGCTACGCATCATAGACCACGATTCGAAAAAGGTTCTTAAGATACCTATACTATCTTTCCATGGTAAGACGGCCACTTCGTTGGAAAGGTTTCATAAGTGAATCTGGCTCACGGGTATGGTTTTTAGACTCATGTCTACTATATCTAACCTAAGCTGTAGTGTTGACACAACACTTTTTAAACTGAGTTTTGATTGCTATGTAAAGAACAACTAAATTTTCCAACGTTTCGTAACTTGTACCAGCTACTTTATCCAGGGGTAAAGCAGTCCTGACAGTTTTTCGTTAAAAAAGAACCACTAACAATGAAAAAAATTACCTAGCTAGAGCATCTAACTAAAATAATCAACTAAAAAAAATTGACATTGATTATTTTAGTTAGATGCATTTAGGATACCTGAACTAGGCAATTGTTGTAATTTTGTGTGGTTCTTTTTTTTTCCGGAATACACTGCTTTAACCCATGACAAAGTAACAGGTACAAGTTACGAAACGCTGGAAAATTTGGCTGAAGGTTATTTTCAATCTCTTAAAATCAGATTACTGGAGGGAGTCTTGCATTTCGTGCAATGCAGTTCTTTGCATGGCCCTTCGTAAGGTCTCACAATATCTTTCTTGACATTAAACATATCTGAACATTAAATATCCTGCGGGATCTTTGCCCCTTGTGTGTGTGTTGTATTCTGTAAGCTGCAACATCGAGCGAATATAAATCTAAAAGAGAATATGTGTCGAGGGTTTTTAGGAAGAGAGCTTTGTCGAGAAAAGCTATTGAAACGGTATTTGTGCAGTGATTTTTATTGTCTATCTCAAATATCGACTTACATGTTACAATCTCCATGAGAAAAACAAAATGCGGTGTACAATTTCCTTTACACAAAAGCTTTCCGTCGAACGACGATTGTATTTTGAGTTGCAAGACACGCACGTAGACGTGGCTTTCTAGGTCATGACGTTTAAAGTGCAATAATGCATCGAGACCTGCATTTACCGCTGCAGCGGGGGCAAAGTGCAGCCAGCAGAAATAATGTATGAACACGTGTATCATATAACAAGGCATTGAAGTATTATATAGGATAACGTGAGATTAATAAAGAGAATGAGTGCTCTTGTTTGCCATACATTTTCAAGGGGTGCTATTTTTCACAAATATACAGCGTAAAGTTAATTAACCAACTAAATTAATCAATTAAATAAATGCATTAAATTAACTAAATTATGTTATCATTTTAATGAAATGCGCAGTATTTTCCAGCTGACGTATAAAATAGATATATTTATCCCCATTTGCAAATTATAGAATTTATCGTTGTCGTTTTTCAGTCTGCACAAACAAAGCGGGGCACTAATTCTAAAATCCCAGTGTCAATTTGGTTGACCGAACTGTTTGGCGTGTTGGAAACACAGGTTCTCGTGAGATCACCGAAGTTAAGCAATATTGCGCTGAATCAGGTATTAGATGGGTGACCATCATACATACACATGCCCAGTTCTGTTCGGGAGAGAGGTTGGAGGGATGAAATTTAGTACAGCAACTTCATTCGCCTTGCTTGTCAATCTCTCGACAGCATGGATTTGTGGAGGAATCCTGCTGTTTGCGTTGCACCGTCCTTCGGAAGGTACGTTAAGCCGGTGGTCCCATTGACACTCTTCGACAGGAGGCACCAGGATCCCCTCCTCCCATCAAGCCTAGGTTCGGTTCATCATCATCCCCATCATCATCTGCTCATTTACCGACGCCATTATACCAGTGCCACAGGCCCAGTTGTCAAAACAGTGCGTCGTTCAACCCCAATAACCAATCAATTTGGTTGAAATCAAATGATATTCTATGCAGGTGTAAAGACAGAGTGGCGCATTATCCTGAAGTGTTTAAAAAGTCCCTAAAGTACAACAGTCACTAACTGACATACACTGAGCTAGTATGGGTTTGTAAGTTAGTTTAAACAAAATCAATCGAGTTCAGAAAACGAAAAAAAGGGAAATAGGACAAACAACTAAATTTCTTTGTCCACTTCGGGGCTGATGCTGCGCAGGGGATATGGTCGACGTTGGGGCATCAACATGTTTTCAAGGGCGATATCTTAAACCCCATACAAATCTATGGGAGAGCGATCCATGGTCGCCATTCCAGCACCCTAAAAGGAGTTGACTTCCAGCACAGAGAGCGATGGTGTGAAAAATCTACCTTAACCCGTTTTCCCTCTATTGCTAACTTGAGTATATCTCATTTTCATTGCGAACAATTATAGCTAATTTTTATGATAGGTTTTCATGCGGGAATAATAATGCTCAATTTGCATTTCGATAGATATTGACTGGCTGATTGATTGGATGCAATGGTTAGGCTTCATTGAAACTCTCTCGGAGTTTTCCGCCTTCCCTCCTTGTGCCACAATCCCCAAAAAGAAGCGGTCAAAGATTAAACAACGAATTGAAATTTTTCACGTTTATGCTCAAATTGATCAGTATTTTTTTTAAATTATACCTGCTTTAAAATTTCATGTAAAACCTATTAAAATGCCATGGCATTCTTTTAACCATTTCCTCCTTGAAGAAATTTGAGTCCCAAGCCAATTTTTTTTGCAATTTTTTTAATTTGATATCATAATGTCTGTCTCAATCCCACAATAAAATGGAAAGAGCATATCATTAACCGCCTAGAGTTATTTACGTTATTGTGCCGGGGAGGATTGTTGAAATACTTTGCTGTCTCTCGTTCATTCCTTATGCAGATCGACTCCAAATTAATAACTCAGAGTTCGACATACCCGAACGCAAAAAGTAAAACAAAAGCCTGGTGTTTTTTTGTGACCCAGTGAAAGTCAAATTTTGTCAATTCTGGTTTATTTAATTTGGTAGCATCTTGAATCACACATTTGATTCATTTTATTAGCCAACAAATGCAAACAATCCAACCACTTGAACGCAATTATTGTCTCTTGATCCCACATTCAATCGATAACGCGTGTAATACGCTTGAAATTTATCCCATTCAATTTCACATTACGATAATTTGTTTTCCGGCCTTCACTTCATACGGTCTGTTCATCGTTCGACCTCTGAGCCGAGAAATGTTTGAGACGGAGGAAAACTCACACGACGACTTTCCTTTGCATGCCCAAATTCCCGCATTTCTATTCTCTTTGCGAGCGGCGAGCAATTCGCCTGCGATGCGTGGCTCTACTGATATTATCGTGATACACGCATCATTTAACGTGTTGCAATCACCAAAATAAATCCTTTTTTAAGTCACATAATGTTCTTGCTTTCTGTATTACCAAAGAAATAAGTAAAAAAAAGGCATGTCGTTTTGAAACTACCTCATTACTTTATCAATGATTTTATTGAAATGATTGATTTCAAAGAACTCCTGGAATATGAATGTTGATTGTCCCTTAGTATTGTTTTAAGTTTAAGCATTCCGTTGTGCCGCCAAATTTAGTTCTTGGGGTGAAAGCACTTTGAACGAAAAGGCAATCGAGTATAACATTAGAGTAAAGACGACGGTATCAGCATTTCCTTCGACAGACTTCACTCGGGGCCATGAATGAAGGATGCGTCAAGTTTCGCTTAAGGAACTCCGGTAATCTCACTTCGCGGTAAGGTAGTTGAGAGTAGAGACATTCCAAGTCGAGCCAGGATTTCTCTAGAGGTTGGAGAATCCAATGTTCACTCCAAGCGCCGTTCACATAATACGTAAGAGACACGTATTAAAACAATGTCGCGTTTTGGTCTGGCTTTAGGCAATCAACGAACTGCTTTCCAGACTTGTCGAGATATCAGTCAATGTCGAGGAGATTAGGAGAATCGATTTGTCGATATTTTTTAACTTTTCTCGACAGTCAGACAGTGTAGGTGTAACTGAATGAACGTTAGTTAAGTAGCAACATTTCTAATCCTCCTTACTGAGAGCGTACTTATCAACTTACTGACAGCGCTACATGATATCAGTGGCGTTCACTTGACATTGGTATATTTTGGTATACATTTTTTAATGGTATATAGCACGCAGCACGCACCAAGTTTCTTACAGTGAAATTCACGGAAATTCGACAATTCGTGACATTTTATGTTGCTTTTGGAAGAATACACATTTTTTTTGCAAGAACTTCGCACCCTCAGATGAACTCAGTTTTAGAAAATTATAAAGATTCCGAGTTTCTCAGATTATTGTTAGAATTCTTCGATATCATGAAAACATCATGAAAAAGGTCATGAATTTCGCCTAACATTCGCAGCTCGGGTAGAACCGATTCATTCCATGCTCCTAGAAAGAAGAACATAAAATGAAACTGAACTCAAGAACTCAAGAACATAAGTGAAGATTTTCACGATTTTTCACCAAGATTTTCTCGAATTCCCTTAGCCTTTTTCGTGATCTAGATCTGTCCTGGTGAGTGCTGAGACTGCTCGAATTTGGTGACGGATCTTTGTTCTCCCGTCAACTTGAAACCTTTGCCGGTATTCCGAAGAAAAAGTTTGAACGTGAAGTGTTATCAAAAAGGTGATGCTATCTAAATTTAACTCGCCTGTCTGTTCTTAATCTTACTGTCAGCTTGATTGTCATTTTTATACCGGAGTGACATAAGAATACTGTCTACGTGGAGTGACTATTCCTGTCATAATATAATTTAGCTTTAAAACTTTGACTTCCAGCACGTCACGAAATTGCACAATCATATTTGAATGGACAGAAAAAGCGGAGACGAGACACACACAGTTGTGTCTCGTACGCGTACGATGCTCATACGAGTTGTATGAGCATTTGTCTTTCTGCTTAAAAACATAATTAAAGCAGATTACTCCTAACTAGCTTCCAAAACCATTGAACATGCCTAAACATAACATCAAAAGCTTGCCTCTCCACTCCCATTGGTTTATTACCGCGACCGTCACTAACCCTGTGAATGCCACACGTTCAACCCTAAGCACCCTCTGGAGTAAGTGTTCGAAATCTTAGGAGTTATTCGACGCTTGTCCCGTCATAACATCGGCATGATTGCTAGGATCTCCGACTCGGACGGCAGTCCGATATTCCAAAGCGTCGCCGGCGTCGTCGTTGTCACGTCAGGCGTCGATGTGTGCGCGTCGTTTCGTAAGATGAAAGCCCCTTGGGACTAGTCGACTCCAGCATACAGTCGTGCGTGAACATCGGGCTTCGGCATCATTTCTGTTCTCTAGGCACCGGAGGTTATTACTAAGAAGATACCACTTTAAGGTATTTTGCAGTTGCGCAGTCTGTATTTTCTGCCTGTAATGTTCTCTGGGATGATCTTTGGATCTTGAGAGATGACATGAAAGCCTAATATTATTATTGGCTGGTAACCTTAGAGAAACGTTTCTACAGTTAATTTGCTTGTTTTTAGTGATAGCGGTGAATGGTGTGGAAGCTTTGAAGCTAGAAAGTTTATTTTTGCTACTATTGTGAAATGTTTTAAATCTACCCTGATGGTATAGCTTCCCTCAAATGAGCAGCCACTATAAAGAAAATATCATTATCACTGTTTGATTATTTTGGCAGAATTTTATTGATAGGATGTCACTTTATTTTTATTAACAAGTCAGCGGAGTTACAGCACAAAATTTTAAAAGCCTTATATAATATATATATGTATTTATATCATATGTATATGTATATATATCGAGTTCTCGGTCAATGCCCGGCATGTTTACGGTCGGCTGACACTGTTGTCTAAGCTCAGGTGCAAAAATACACGATCACGTTCACAATTCAACGGGAGTGCGTCCAGATTATACAATGGTTAACGTCCTGCAAACAGCACAATTCCCGAAAGTCCTGGGGCGCTTTCAGTTAGGGTACAGGGTATGGCGAAGTCTGTAAATGGGATTTTAATGTATGCATAAATCATAAAGTGCTTAAATTATTGGAAAACTACGTTATGAATGAGAAGTCAGATAACCACACACTCACTTTTGGAAAGAACATTCGTCAACTTTTCTCGCAGCTGCTATTGTATTTTCAGTAGGAATGTTTTTTTAAACATGGAATCTGAGCTTTAACATCAGAAAAGGGAACCATAAAAAATGATTTATAATTTTTATCACAGGAACTAAAACCAAAAATATTCTGGATGCCATTGTAAACATTTAAATCAGCAGGGAAAAACACAAAATGCTTTGCCGCATCCCTAAAAAATGTATTCACAGATATTTGTGCTTGAGTGTATCTCCGATTACCATATCGTACTTGCGTGGGTGACAATTCCTTGACGAATTTCTCGACAGAACACTTTCATTTACCGCTTCGCCCTCTCGGCGACCTCGGGGTGCGCGAGGGCGGTGCACAGGGGATGATACGAAGCAGACTCGAACCGAGGGCTTTCGTCTCGCGGCAAATCCGTCACGCGTCGCGCCGAAACCAATCGCATCCGAATGAAATCCCGTCTCGAACTTTGCTCAGAGGTTACTGGCGAGACTGAGTTGCCGAACTGGACGAAATGCGTGGAAGTTCAAGGGCTTTCATTTCGATCTCTCAGCTAGAAGTAACAGGATGGAAGGTGCACATTTTCTTAGACTCGTGTGAGCTTCATTTAAAAAAATGTTAAAATCTTTCACATATATGTGAAGCTGAAAAAAAAAATGCAGGCCTCCTAAAAAATGTCTCATATGCTTTAACATCACAAATTTGTATTGGTGGTGCTTTCCCGAAAGTGTATACAATCATAAATGAGAAGTAGTTTAAGAAAAGTATTTCGAAGATTGGCGTTATCATTGTCAGTCGTTGACCACACCGAAGAGTTTTAAAATAACTAGTGATAATACTAGAACCTGCTTCAAAAATGCTCGTCGATAAACAAATTATATAAATACTTCCACCTTGATGCCATTGTAACTCACGACCTGAGTAGTGAAAATCCCACCCACCGCTACCAATTTTTTTTTTCAGGCGTTCGCTTGCATGGTAAACAGAAAATGAATGAAACAAACACATATTCGAAGCATGCTTTGTTCTAATTTGTTAAGTTACCACAATGCAGTTTTCCCCATTAATAGATGTGCAGATTTCTAGCTTCAACGTACCTGGTATCTGTTTACTGACATTCTGATGCTTGACATCTGCGTGTCTAATGGGAAAAACTTCTGGGTAAATCCCACGCAAAGCCACCGTTGTAACGGACAAGTTTAAAAAAAACCATTTGGAATAAGCCTTGATAAATTTTTTATTGGGTACTAAATTTTTTATTTAGGACGTAATTTCTGTAACACGATACTTTGGTTTGAGCATTTCTCAAAATGTAACAAAAAAACGCAACGACCAAAATTCAATTAGATATTATATTTATCTCGCAGATAATTGAAGCACGTCATTTTATTTAGTCAAAGCAAAAATAATGTATGGTTTTATAAAACCCTAAAACATTTTCATCCGCTTTTGCACGTAACCCATCCCTACACCCCTTAACTACTCAGTTTCCATTCAATATCCTCAATTTCATTCCGAATTGTGTCTTAGCCTTGTGGCATGACATACTTAAGATACCATAAAACCCCAAGCTCTGCAGCCATTCTATGGTGCGCTGATCTTTCTTGCTCGGCGACCACGTTCATGCCGAATTAGCACGCAGCCTATTTATTACTTCCATTCACAAGAATCACTAGATCCGTCCGGGTCAAGCGGATGACAGAATAAAACAACCAGAGTTCTTTGGGACGAAGGTGATTTATTACTTAGATTCTGTGTTCTTATTTTCATTTAAATTAAAATTATTCTCATGGCAAAGAGTCATGTGCCCGTACAAGACTTCCCCAAAGAAAACAAACTCTGATAATCACAAAACATAGTCATGCTCTACTCATTAACAAGGCAACATAAAATCTTCGGCGCCATTATTATTTAGACGTGTTTTAAATGTCCGGGACGTTGAATCGTGCAAAACGATAACGAACGCTTTTTGCTTGCTCATTTCCGCCAATGAAACAAACACAGAAAACCGTAAAAGTGTATCGACAAGACGGATTCGTGAAATTGAGATCAGCTGGGTGATTGGTCTCTTGAATAGCGCAATTTTTAGCTTCATCACTCATTTCAACGGATTGAAATTTGAATTCCAAAAATGCAATGCCTTCAATTGACCACCCCAATTCATTTAGTATTTATTAACCACCAATTTCCACCAATTACCATCCACCATATATTCATTATATCACCTTCAATTGAGTGGATTTGGGTATGGCAAAAATGGGTCGATTTGGCTTTGAAATTGGTGGTTCTAATAAAACAAAGTCTATACAAGTCACCTGTTAAAAATCTTTTTTTGAGCAAATTTGATGGTCAAGGTTTTCATGACCTTGATGCAATCTCCAGAACTCACTCGTCAAGATGAAACCGTAAAACTTGAACTTAATCCGTGAACTAGTACACGCCATTACCCGCTATTATCCAATGCTCTTCATACTTGTTCTAAACTAAAATTGAATTGAATGTAAAAAGTCGTTGCCCATATGTAACTTTCTTACGCAAGAGTTGCCGTGGCTGAGACCCCAGATACCGTGGAGGGTCTTTCAGGCAACAGAAAATAAATCCCACGCGTCGATGCCACGGTAGCGTGTCGATTCTCCCAGCGTTCGCGAGATGGAGTGGAACCGATATCGAATTAACACCCTGCTGTGACGAGATGCCGCCTGTTTATTTCGCCCGATGATTAGACTCACCACGCCCGAGATGAAACCAAGAGCCGGACGCTACGCACCGCGCCAAGAAAACAGAGAGCGTTCTCCCGCAGGTCGTTCCTTATTGGTTCTTTTGTGTTCGCCCTAGCTGGGATAATGTAGTGGAGAAGAAAATGAGTTTCCAAGCGGAGAAAATAGCTCGCTCTTCGTGGGCGTGGGAGGTTTTTCTTGAGGATAAAAGGAATAGAACATTCTTGTCACGCGTGGACCCGGCGCTTCCACCGCGAGTGACGCGAGTGAATGAAGCGCCAAAACTGCATGATAAGGTGCACGGGATGAGATTCTAGACGGATTTGGACAGGGGATGAAATGGCTGGCAGGGAAAAGAAGACGGTGAGCCTATTTCAGAGATAAGTTTATCGGAGAATTTTTTCGAGGCGAAATCTCGAAGTTTTGCACTATTTTTCCAACAGAAATATTTTTTTTTAGAGACTTGCAGAGCTCTGAAACTATTTAGTGGCCACCAGAACTACATGTATTAATTGAGAAGGGTTTACTTACAACACTTTTACTAGCAAACGTGGTCTTGGTTTAGGTTGACCACTGGAAAGTTTAACTCCGAATTTCATCACCTTGAAAAAATAACACATGATTATCTACGTGGTCGGAATAGAGATCAGTCCCAAAAATAAAAAATAAGATCTCCATCAAATATCTCTTTTGAGAACAAAATGTAAATGCAAAACGTAAGGGGCACTCCCGAGAGTTTGCAAGTCCTGTGACATTTTATGTGTTTTCCCAGGATAAACTTACCCCCCCGGTGCCATGACATCTTTATAATGATTCGCACATCGCAAGATTTATCATGCTATCTTAACACATCGTAAAATATCATTTTGTTCACATCATAAAATATGATTCTACATTCGTGCTCCCAGAATGCTAACGTCTACGTAACTTTGTCCGCCTTGCTAGCGTAATCTTGCCGCCAGACGTTTCAAATCCAAATAAACACACACCTCCACCAAATGGAAATTTAAAAGTGCTGGCAAAATAGCTCTGCACTGTAACGGCAAAAATGGAAAGATAGCGTTACTGTGCGCTGCGTGGTTTGCTCGTAGCGTTAATTGAGTTTCATACTTGTCTCCCTCACTTGCGCCGGTGCTGATAAAAAAATATTACACCGGGTTTTTCTTCGATGTGGCGACCCTCCATTGGCTAGAACCGTGGAGGCGCGACAAGCCAGATGGGCTCCAGAGTGCATTTCCCAGCTTCGCGCTTTCCTCAGATGATTTATGGCCGTGCGAATGTCGATTTAACTTTTATATCGATGATCCGAACTTTTACCTGGAACATTTTTATTTTTTAAGGTTTGTTATTGATGGGATTTTTGCTTCCCGAGTTTTAAATTTTTATGGAAGTTTCTATAGTGTTGGGAGGCAATCAAATCAGAAAACTGGAAAGCAAGACTTTGGTTGGAGACCTGCAATTGAAAATGATCGAACTGGAAACCAAAGCCGAAAACGATAAGTCGAAGAATCTGAAGAGGCTCATAAAAGGAAGCGACAGGCCAAATCAAATAATTAATCATGTATTGGGGTAAACGAGTTAACATTTGTATTGGAAAACATGATCTTGCCAATGTCATCAACTCAAAACTAAAAAATAGCTGTCCGGATTGCTGGCCTACTCAAGTGCTCTGTAAACGCTGACAACCAGAAAGCTGATAATTGTAGACTGCAGTTGGTAATAAAATGTTGGACCATTAACCCAACTCGATTTCATGGCTAAAGATGGCGTTAGTAAGATTTTTTTTTTTTTATAAATAAACATCTACCAGTACAAGTCTCGATCCGAATCGATTTTCATTTGGCTTCGTGACCAGTACTCGAGACCACGTACTTTTTTGCCAAACTTCGCGCTCCTTGGCCACCCAATGGAAACCCGGCCCCTGCGCCGTAACTCCCCTGTCCCGTAACTTCGAGAAACTTTCCTATTTGCGATGCGAAAATGTCCGTACACTCTTTACATAGAGTGGTCGTATCTCGATTCAACTTTCATGGTTGTTAGATGTTTGCTTTGCAATTACACTTTTGTCAAGAGGAGAAGTTTTGATGGAACCAATTCGCCCAATTGCATAGTCAACAAGATATCTAAAGCAATTTCAATTCATTCATCATCTCTCACAATTTGAATGTCATTCACATATAAAAGGAAAGGAAGTGTTGCACTCTGATATATTAACCTTTTCCATGATCTTCCTAAGCCTTATCAAGAATAAACTTAGCACAATCAATTCACGACTTTCTTCCCTCGCTATGATTGTTTTTAGACTCATGTCTACTTGATGTAACCTTAGCACTAGTTTTGACAAAAACTATTTGAACTGGGTTTTGAGTACTAAGTAAAGAACAACTAAATTTCCCAACGTTTTTTAACTTGTACCTGTTACTTTTTCAAGGGTAAGAGCAGTCCTGACAATTTTATAAAAACAAAAGGACCACCTACAATTATAACAATTACCTAGTTCAACCATCCTAAATGCATCTAAATAAAATAATCAGGGTAAATAACTAAAAAACTAACGTATTTTGTGATGAAATCTTATTCAAATTACAAACGCTTGCAATGCGCGGGGTATGTTATAAGTGTGCGCAGGGTGTTGCTCTAACCCAATGAGCTCAATGGGTTAGAGCAACACCCGCGATAGGTGGAGATCGGGGTTCGAGTCCCTGTTAAGGCATCAATTTTTGAGACGGTTAGTGTTTATAATAATATAACGTATTTTGTATTTTCTGATATAAAATCCCGAACAAATTGGCGTTTTTTACTAACTAACCAATTATGTGTAAGGAAAAACTTCATCAAAATTGAACCTTTCAACATTTTTGAAAATTTAAATTTAATTAAAAAAAAAAATCATGAAGGACTGCTCTAACCCTTAAAAAAGTAACAGGTACAAGTTACGAAACGATGGGAAATTTAGTTGTTCTTTACTTAGCATTCAAAACCCAGTTGGAATATTTTTTGTCAATTCTCCCTTCGCTACTTCCTGGCGTGGCATTATTGTGCACCGCGTTAAGAAAAGTTAGGTTACTTTTCAGTCTTTCATCTCTTCCACGCTGCAACGTCATTGCTACGTAGTGCCTTTGACATGTGACTTATGCACGGATTTCCTGGGTCTATCCATGACCCATGTGGCAAAATCTTGGTCTGTTCTACAGCGTCTACTTGCGCTAATTTTATTAAGTAAATCGTCACGTTGGGATGTTTCGTTTCATGCTTCTTCATGTTTAAATTAATCCCGGTATCAACGTGTCAAGTTATAGCGAGACGGCCAATCACGTGCTTTCTTTGTTTCCATTTATTGACGATCGTAAAGTGGAGAAGTTTAAACGAAATTTAATTTAGAAGAGTGTCCTTAATTGGATAGACGGAGGACAAATACGCCCCAGTTTATAAAGTTGAACAGTTTTTGTATTACAGTATGACAATTGGAATTAAAGTTCAAACACCACGAACACTTGCATGGTTTATCCGAAGAAACATCTGGCAAAAAATAATGTTAACTTCAATTTATAAAGCAAAAACCTTTGCGTAGAAAACCCTTCAAAAAAACTCTCATGCGCTTTCAGTCCTGATTCGTTTTAAACCTATCCAGACAGACGTCACGTGCGCGAGCCGCACGTGGTCTGAACACGTGTCCAATCGGCGAGGTGTCGACACAGCCGCCTACTCCATGGTGACCCGTCACCCATGGGTGCGACGCTTGTCAGCTGCTACTGATACAATGGCGTCGGCGTCGGCGTCGCTGGAAAACCGCGGTGAACTTCATAAAAAAAAATGGAACGTGTCAAACGAGTACAATGCTGTAAAACTTTTCAATTTATCGCGGTTACAGATCGAATCGTGTAATTTAAAAACAACGATGAAGTTGGAAGGTTGTATTCGAATACATATAGATTAACGAGGGCAGAAATGTCATTTCGATACTCTTGGGGTGATAGATCCGAGAAATCATAGGAATATTGGGATAGTTTTGATGAATAATGGTGCAATTTGACAACTAATTTCATAAAATTCAGCTAGGTATTGTCGCTGTTCCTTTTCAAAATAATGGTCTAACGCTATATGCACGTAAAGTCGTATCGAGGGATTAGAATGTCTAAAGTGATGCGACAACATTTCGTTTTTCTCGCTACGCTCATCCAAAACACCGGTGAAAAGTCACAAAATGGTGAGCATAGAGACGCTAGACGTTTCTGGAACAGTCGGGAAGCTGAAGGAAAGATTACATTTATGACCGATGCAGCTATGAAAATGCAAGAGTTGTCGTAGAATACGAACATTGCATACCAAGAGTTTTATGACATTGCTGTGTATTTATTCACAGGTCGTATCAAAAAGTCTTGGATTTCATAGCATCGTGAAAAGAAAACAGTATGCCTATCATTGTGGTTTTTCTGGATCAGAGCATTGTGAGTGCAAATATGGGTAAGGTTCAATCGCAAAGTGTTGCGAATTCGCAGAATTTACGAGTGCAATTTCATCACCATGTATACTACAGTTAAAAAAAAAAATGTGGAGGAGAAATAAGGCACAGATTTGGGAAAATGGGAAAATGGGAAATTCCAATGAAATCACTGTTCTTGTTGGTGTTCGGCGAATAACGACACAATACGTTTTTTGTAAAATTAACTAATTAGATCAGCCATAATGAAAATTTTAAAGACTTTTAGTATTAATATAAAAGAAATTTGAGAATTTGTGGTTACGGTCCGTGGGAAGTGGGTAGAATTGACTAATCTGCTCAAACAAACTTACAGCGAGCATTAGCGCTGATAATACAATAACATTACAAAAACCCAAACCTTTTAGATATTTTCACTGTTATTTCATTTCTCTAAAAGCATTGCCCCAAGGCAGGGATTTGTTCCAGGAATTACGAAGTACGCCAGCAGCCCCGCTGCACCAACTAGACCAAGCAATCCTGTTCGTCGCTCGTCTGAAATCCTCGCGGCATCCATAGGCAAATAATGCGATTTTTATTATCCTTGAAAACTGCTCATCTCCCGCCTTATCCGTGCTCGTGAAATACCCACGCAGCTATTGGAACGGCGACACCCATCCAAATTCTTTAAAAGCATTGGTAGGTAATGGCGCGCAAAAACTGTGATTTTTTTTGCTCGTAAAATATGGCCGCGGAAGTCAATACGCTATATAAAATAATAAATGACATAAATTCTCGAATGGCTCCTACAGATTGCTTCGTGGTTTTTAAATGGCGTGGTCCAAACAGCTCAAAAATGCACCGAGAGATTCTTGTTGATCGGTCTAATTCGCCTTGGTCTTGTTTTAGAACGACTGATTTACGTAGAGCCGACGTAAGCGACGGGCATGTTCCTTCTTTCAGCGTTGAAAGGTCCCGGCTGGCGATACGTAGCAGAGCGAGTAGCGAATTGCGGCGTGAAATCTACCACTGCTTTCAATGAAGTCAAATTACAGTTGAAATCTTTCACATGTTCTTAATGTCTTCCAGTTCCAAAAGAAGATCCATCTATTATTTTAATGTCACGTTGATTTTAATTGTTCGTAACTCACTTTCAGAAATAGCATTATATTCGCCCTTGTCGAACACCACTGGAAAGCACTTACAATTGGATCTAGAAACTCATCAGGCTTCAAATCACATGCACTGTAAAACCATGCAGACTTCAAGATTGTATGTAAGATATTGATAGTAAAGATTTCATTTTCATTGTTTACTAGTGGTATAGTTAGAAGTTAAACATGAATTGAAACTTGCATCTAACATCTTGCCATTGTTGAAGTTGTTACAAGACATCTGCAAGTAACAAGCGGTGCAGATAAAACGCCAGCACTGTTTACTTATGCGAAAGATTATTTCAAAGCCCAAATGTAGAAAATGTTTTACGACATTCTGCCTGTTTTAACGACGCTCGCTAATCGATATCAATGCTCCGTAATATTTGGAATTCGTTAAGACACTTCGGATATATAAGCAGCTTCTCAGAATTACCTACCGAACGGTTTGGCGATTTGAAAACACCGGTTCTCATGAGATCACCGGCGCTGTGTCAGGTATTGGATGGGTGACCATCATACACATGTGCCCAGTTCTGTTCGGGAGAGAGGTTGAAGGGATGAAAGATAGTACAGCAACTTAATTCGCCTTACTTATCAGCCTCTCGACGGCATGGATTTGTGGAGGAATCCTGCTGTTCAATTGTACCGGCCTTCGGAAGGGACGTTCAGCCAATGGTCCGGACTCCCCTTGGTGTTCTTCGACAGGAGTAGGCTGCGTGCCGACACCGGGTTTCGCCTCCTCCCTTCTAGGCTAGGTTAGGTTCATCATCATCCTCATCATCAACCTCTCATTTACCGACGCCATTAGACCAGTGCCGCAGGGCCAGTCGTCAAAACAGCGCGTCGTTAAACACCACAAGTCAATAAATCAATATTACCTTGGTAGTTGGTTTCCAGGAAAGATCTTATGGGATCGCTTGGAAACGGACAACTTGATTTTTATAGGAAAACGGAATGGAAGTATCTAAGATATATGGTTGATAATTAAAATATACAGATTTAAGGTAGTAGTATACTTTTTCTTATCTCATAGCTACTGTTAAGCATAGATTTCTGTGTCGAGTATTTTCTTCATGTCCGAATTCAGATTTATTTCTGCAGAATTCAGCAAGACTGCGAAATAGCTTGGAATCAAATAGGAAAATGTGGGTTCGGCTACAGTTTTTAAATATTAAAATATAAATATGAAATCATTCAAATGCTGGACGATTAGGTATGTTCTTAAAACCAAATCAAGGCTTCAAAATAATGTAATAAAAGTGTAATTTACTCAAAGATGGTTTAAACTTCAGAACCGGCAACACAGACGATTTACTCTCATCACATCAGCTTTTAGTTCCATTGGGAGTATTTTTATAATTAGTATTGTTATTATTTAAAAGTGTCCACTGTGTACCTACCCCAGATCAGAACGTGATATGTTTCGCTGTATCATTAACGAATCAGTGATTCAGTTATGCTGATCCCATCCTAACCCCGTGGCTAACCCAGGTTAGCAGGATGCAAACATGATCGACGACCACAAGCTCGCTCGTGGCAAATCGTGATTCGTGACTAATCCATTGCTAATTCACCGCGGACACGACCAATATAATACCAATAAATAATCAACAGAACGCTATACAAATGATCAATTGGACTAAATTAGATATCCAAATATGAGTCCACGAGGAAGATAACTTCACGATGGCTCTTTGTTATTGGTCAGAGAAGTGAAGAATCTCCCTACAAAATTACGGCTCGGTCTTACCGTCTATACGTTCTTTGTCTTCCATTTTCTTCCTCAAAGTTCTCTCCAAAAATCCCTTGCCATGAAACTTCCCATAGAAGAGACTGACGTTTAATTTGGAGATTGAACACCGTCTATTTTTCATTTCAACGAGAGAAGGAAATATTATTTCTTCGAGATCTTCTTTCTACATTTTCCTCGTTTAAATGCACTCCTACCGCCATGATGCGGCAAAAGTTTGAACTTGTAGTCCAGCTGTTGTCATCTGTCATGTACATTTTTGAACGTAGACTTGGACTTGGGTGCTGGATATACCGGTTCTCGTGAGATCATCGAAGGTCACCAACACTACGCAAGATCAGGAGTGGGATAAGTGTTCATTTAACTTAGCTGAGCACACTTATAGTTACAAATATATTGAAGTAAGTGTACAACAGCGAGCATAAAAAGCCGCTTGACAGCACGGATTAGTGACGAGTTAAGCTGTTAGAGTAGAACTGGTCTTTCGAAAAGTCCCTGTCCATTTGAACACTACTAAAAGAGTGAGGCTACCACGTGTTGGCATCGGCCGGGTTTGCCGTACACTGGTTAGTGGCTAGGTACACCGGGATCATCACTCACTCACTCATTCGCCACCGCCATTTGACCAGTGCCACTGGGCCAGTTATAGTAAGTAACAAAACTTCGTAAAACTGAACACCACAGTAAATTAATCGAATAATTGAAAAAAAAAACTTGTTTATGTTAATTCGAATATGTTTATTGAATAACGAATATGATTCAATTTTCCCGAATTAGGACTCCTTTTCAATTCGATTACACTTGTTCATGAAAGGTGAAAAGTGGCATATTTTATTATTATCAAAAATCGATTTTTGAGACGGTTATAGTGTTGATAATAATAAAATACCCCGCGCATTGCAAGCGTTTGCAATTTAAATAAGATTTCATCCTAGTGGCATATTTATTTATAATAGTCTTGCCATATCGAGCTTTAAAACAGGTAACAAGTGTTTTGAAATTCCACTGGGCGAAATTCACCTTCTCTATCCATCAATTTATCAGAAGGAAATAATGAATAAATAAATATCCACTTACGAGTTAGTGTATAATATTTCTTCAAGCTTTTCTTTTATGCCATCCCGAATTACTCTCTGAAATCGTGTTTTTTGGCGCTCATTCCTTTCCAATTTCAGTCGCGCGCCACTCCACGAATTACTATTTTATTTTGCTGTTTAAATTATTTAAGAGAGCGTACAGGTCGCGTTGAAAGCAAGCAATCGTCTTGCATCAAGGTAGCATCGATGAATGTCGGCGTGTCGTCCTGATTTCCACAGGATGATTGGAATTTGTCCGTTTGTCTGTTTGAAGTTTTTGAATTTTGAAAGAGCATCGCAACTCTTGCGTGTCTAGAGAAGAGAAGGGGAAGGGAGAAGGGCGGGGTGACGAATGAATAAGTACACCTGCTAACCTCACCCTCGCGTAAAAATCAAAGATGCTTAAGCAACAGATCATTTGAGAGTTTTTTTTTATTTATTTTTTATTTATTTATTTTTTTTTGCGCTGGAACAGGAATTGCTAAAAAGTGGTTGTATCCATCTGCTGGTCGCAAATCATCATAATCAAAGAACAGCGCAATTTAAATAATTCGAACAATTGTTTAAACGCACGTGATGCGACAATGCTCAGTGCGGAGGGTTGAAAACAATTAGTAAGGACGTAGGCAATTGGACTATGACGTCAGAAAATGTGACATAACCCATAGCCCATCAACAACCATCCTATCTCATGTGTTTTGTTGTTTTCTAATAACTAGATCGCGTATTGGCGGCATGCGTTTTGAGCATAAAATTCGAATGAGATGTGCGCTGAACACGCAAGTCATCCCACATCCAGCATGGTCACATGCGAGTTAGATGTCACCGAAGACCGCTAATGGGTAAGCTCAGAATTGAACTGAATATTGAATGTGCTTTCCGTGTACCCACCAAGCAGCGTAACGCTACTGTTGTCGCTTAGAGAGAACATAGCTCTGTGCATAGAACAACCAACCCATAGCGTTTTAGAACTTTGCCATGTTCCTTATCAACCAACATTTGGAAGTTGCAAACAATATATTAACGAAATGATAACAGTGCAGAAAAAACATGTTCTGCCTAAAAAAAAATAATATTTTAGAAATTTGTGCAAACGACACACTTTCAAAGTCTATAGCAGTATAAGACTACTGGAAAATATATCCACCAACAATAAATTCCAAATGTTGATCATTCTTACTTTAAAGATAGGGTCATACTATTTCTGGGAAGTTTGTTATGTTTCCCGACTTTTTCATTCACATTTTTTGATTTTGGTCTCTCTGGGAATCTCAAAAACCTGGGTAGAGCATAGGATCCAGCCTTCAGGAAAAATTGAAAGCACGCAAACCACTGTTGGCCTAGGGCTGCACAAAGTTATAGACAAATAAACAAAAAAGGAGAGAACTGAAGGGCTTTCCTTTGATGGTATTTTTTTGGATGATAAAAATGTGACCATCCAGGTAATTTGATTTTGAAACCCGAACATGACATATTGAAATACTGTAAAATGGGAGGACAACTTATCAACATGACCAACTGGACGTTCGAGCACTCAGTCGGCCACTCTCATGCTGCGAATACACTCTATATGGTACCTTGCCTGCAGTGAGGGCGATCACTAGCCCCACAGTTTATTGCTAAAGATATCTTCCCCTTCCTGGCACGGACTTATTTTCATTCTCCTTCATATCTTGTAAAACGAACGAGAATAAAAACTGTCTGATATCTCGGCCAGCTGTGCTGTAGATATCTGGGTTAGTTGTGAATGCAATGTTGTCTATGCAATTCGCTCACTAGATCAAATTATACGAGTAAGTACCTATAAAAAATAGTAATATTTTTCTGGTAATACCGTGCCGATGCCACATGCATCGAGAACATATCAAACTCAAGTCTACGAAGCCATTGGAAAAATATCCTGACAACAAGCCATGTTTGATAGTAATATTGAATCAGAATCAAATGCTGCTAAAAGATTGGTATCTTATGGTCAGGAATCGCTTTTATGATCGACACATGAAAACAAACAGCTAGTCACAGCTAACGAGTAACGAAAAACAGTTCTTGGGTCGAATTGAACCCCTTTTTAATGCCAGATATGGACCAAGCAAGGGTTTGAATAAACTTCATTAATTATTATACTTTTCTAAAGAATCAAACCGTGGAATTCCATGACCAAACCAATCTTTTAAGACCACTCTACGACAAATCATTCCGTCTGAATGATTATTGCTAGATGTTTCCATGCGGCAGTACCTTAAATTGGTCAATTGCCCAAATTATTTAGACACGTAGCATACTGCCTGATTGTCTCATCAAGGTTTCTATTAAAACACAAAATTAATTAAAATTATCTGTATTTGATTGCTGTAGGATTCAGAAAGTAATTTTTGTGCAGAAGTTATCTAGCTTCGACGATACGCAGATTACGGAAATGGACAAGTACCAATGGCACTGAAATGTAAAAGGAAATAATACAATTTCCGCGTCGCCGGAATCCATTTTGGAGCCAGTATGCCGTTTGCTTGGCTACATTTTCTAGACGCTGTACCATTTGAAATTTCTGGGAAAGGTTCTATTAACATCGTACCGACGAATTTAATAAGACATTCAATTTATTGTTGGATCTTTTACAAAGACAGTCTTTTAAAACATCTTTTGAAAAATCTCATTCCATTTGATTGAGTAGCTTATTTTTCCACGCGTTTTGCCCCTCAATGAGTCTCTTTTTCTTTGAGCACCGTAAAAACGTGTATGTAAATGATAGCATTATGAAAATTATCAGGAAAAACCCGTTCGAACAAGAGCGTGATTTGAAGAGAACCATTACCGCAAGGTGCAGGTTCATTGCTCTTTGACAGTTGACTTCTCGTAAGGACAATACCGAGGAAATAACCCCATTTTTTGTTACAACATTGTTCTACAGTCTTTTTTAAGGCCCGTTACAAACGATGTTTGCAAAGCCAACAAACCAAGAAACAAACAGAAAAACACAAAACAAATACTATCTGGGCGCTTTGAAATGGCCGCTCATTTCTTTTCTGAAAGTCGACATGGTTCCTAAAAATGTAGACCAATAAAAGCAAATATAGAAGGCAAACTAATCTGTTTTTCTTTAAAAAACGAAAGATATATTTCTAATGAACCAATTAAAACCTCGTATGTATTAAATACCATATGGCCAACGGCGAATAGCTGGGGAAATGTACGCTACATTTATTAGGCCAGCATGTGGCGCAATGTAAAACGTCGGATAGATTGGTCCACGCATGTTTAAACAGACGTACCACAAACGACGGACAGAGACAGATGGACAGATATAAAGTATACACACTCGAAAAGGTGGATAGCCGAGCCGAAAACAAGAACCAGAACCACCCGCAGGCTCTGACATTTTATTGCCCGAAACGATCGAGGAAAATGTGTTGGATAGGAACTTAAAACGGAATGAATTTCCTCAGGAAATTAAGTAACCCGTTGGCCCTGCCTCTTTCACTGGTCTCTGCTACGACCACATAGAACGTGTCCCATCGCCCCACCCCGGCCAAAGTCAATTTCTTGCGCGAACGAATGTCCGAAACGAAGATAAATTTGTTTCCACCGTTTTTACAACCGTTGGTTTTTAGTTACGAATTGGTGTTAATGATTAAATTAGATGGACCCTCGTTTCGTTCAAACGCTCCTTATTTTCGGGTGCTCGTTTCAGAATTTTTTTTTTTGTATTGAAACAAATGAATAAAGTGCTATTTGGTGGAGGTGCCATTTTTCGATGGAAGTCATTCTTTAGCAGAGATGCCATTCTTCGACGGAGGTCCCATTCCTCGCGAAGGAGCCCTTCGTTGGTGGAGGTGCCATGCTTTGGTGGTGGTCCCTTGTTTCGGTGGCGTTACTGCCGTAATTCAGTGAGGTCGCCACGAGTTACTTGCGGACGTGGGACTGGAAGGAAAACTGTGTACGTGCTGGTCTCCTTTAGGCCTCGATGTAGGTTTGTGCGTGATCGGACTAGCGAAGACTATCTGGTATACAGATGTTGTTTAGTGAATCCCCAAGGGTTTGAAAAAAAGAAATATATCTAAGGTGTTAGAAATATATCTAAGGTGTTATGCTCGCATAAATTTTTGCGTACTGAACAAGTTTACAGCTGGGAATTATTAATACATTATCTTAGTTTTTTCCCTTTAGTACCTGAATATCTAGAAATGTATTGACAGGTTTAATTTTATAAAATGGCAATTAATTACCTAAATGGCACGATAAACATTGAGTGCGTGTGATTTTAGTGTAAACTCGTTCATAACACCCACCCCTACCACCATCACCACACTACAAGGATTGCACTACAAGGGTAAGCGAAGCCAATTTAAAATCTTGCGATAGAACGTTTAGTTAAAGATTTATAAGCCATTACCAAAGTGACACTGGTGACACTTCCTAGCGATTGGCTGTCACTCTCAAGACGTGACACTCTAAACTTAGTTGATTCGATAAACATTTTAATGGCGTCACGGACGCAGCTAAAAAAAAGACGAGCTATTTTGAGTTTCATGCCAGCAATGCAACGTTTAGCACATCTGTTACCTGTGTAAAAAGTCACCGAGAGCTTATAGGCTAGACACGGGGAGTTCGTCTTGACATTCTTAGTCTGCCGCTGTACCGCGCATTTGTCATGAGTCGTGCTGGCATTTTCCGGCTAGTCTGGCTGCTGTTCTGGTGTTTGGCGGGTTGCTGGAGGAACTGGATCAGGTTTAGAAAGCAGTAACTGTTGTCTGCGTTTCTTGCTGTCTACAAGATCCCTCGATAGCTCAGTTGGTAGAGCGGTGGACTGTAGTTGGGCATGTTTCAGAAATCCATAGGTCGCTGGTTCGACTCCGGCTCGAGGGATACGTTTTGTATTTATTTATTGGTTTATTATGTACAAATCCATTCGAAGTTAGTTTCAGATTGCATATATTTTTTATTTTTAAAGTTTCTGAAAATTGCACTTGGGCCACTTATTTGTTATACTTGTATTCGCCAAAGTCTTCTGCCTTTGGAGAGAAAGAAAGGTCAGAACAACCCCCAAATATAAAAATAAAATTTCCAATTTTTAATATGAGACTAACATTGAAGAAAAACAAAGATGGATACTCCGAAAAATGAACTTCAAACTTCACCCGTTTGTTTTGAAAACCTAGAGTGGATTTTTTAAAAACATTACCAAACAAACAATTTGTTTTCATTTATAAATTGAAAACTACGTGTCCTGATGAGAAGTTGTTTAAGAATGGGGCATCGTACACTTTCCTTAGAAGTTTTCCCTGTTTTTTTTTTTTTTATTTTTATTTATTTTTTTATTTTAGATTTTCTTGAATGAACGTCACTACACCCAATTTTGCATTTAAGCCTAAAAGTCTTGCTACCAAATTTGGCGATCGGGGTTGTGCGAATTTTAATTCACACACTCGATGGAGCAGGAGACGTGGAAATCTTTGACAGCGACGCATTTTTCACTCGTTTCAGAATCCTTTTGCGAATGCCATGAAGCTCTATAATTATCGTGCACAGTGCATCTTAATTCGACCCTTTTCAGTTCCCTCAACACTTTGATTTACACCATTTGAAATTTGTCCATACAAAATTTTGCACTGCTCTAGTCATTTGCATTTAGGAGTTTACTAATAACATCGGATTAGATAACTATTTTAACTGGGTTAAGCAAACGGTGAGTCCTGACTCATTTATAAAGTGTGCGCTCTTGAAAATGAATGGGTTTTTGAGACGTTGTATGCTCAAGAGTGCATTTGAAAACTTAAGACAGGGTATGTCGAGAAACTTTGTATCCTGCGGCGCTTTTGAACGTTGCTCTGGGAATTGCGGAACTGCATCAAGATTGCACTATGCTTTGAAACGATGCATTCATTCACAACTCAAATAGTTGCATGTACGTTCGACAATTCGCCTCTCTTGGGACTAATCTTTACGAATTAACGTCAACATGGCTTGACTTTCTGGGATAATTCGGAATAGTGACGTTAACTTCCAGTTCAATCAGGAAACGCGATCGAACAGGACGTGTACTTTCTGGGTTTTCTTCAATTTGATTTTTGTCCATTGGTTGGATAGTTATTTTTTTAAGCGATTTTTTTCTGGATATTTTTTTTTTCGGGCGGTTGATAGCGTTTCATTGGTACAACCAATGCCACATATTGAAGAAAACTGTTTCTTTCTTCACTGCGGTTAAAATGCATCTGAGAAGTTGTTAGAATTCGCGTCACTGGCCTAAACATTTCACAATCTTGCACTACCTAGGCGATCTAGTCAACTAGAGTACTCTCAACATCTTAGTAGCGAAGACTTACCGTACCGCGAGCAATCTTCGTGCTGGCAAACATGCCAGGGACATGAGTATACTTAGGTGACGGTTCTCCAGCGCACTGCGATTAACAAATACTAAACACTAATTTCCACTCGGCGCCTCGCACTGTGCTCCCCATATTTATTATGGAACTTCCATTAACATAACAATAAGTCAGTGTGAACCCCTTAAAAGTAGGCAAAGCAGGTAGCAATTTGACGGTGAATTGGTTAAGCACGTGTGAGACAAAACGTTTATAACCCTTGCAAATGGGTTCCCCTTTTCGCGCACCAATTATCATTGAAACGCGTGTGCGTGGTAATGCGTGGTTATGCGTTTGAGCGATTATTCACGTCTCACTTTAAGTTGCTTCAAGTTGCGTAGTGACAAGAATGGTATAAACACTGACGCGAATTTGAATTCGAAAGTTGGATGCGTCTGTCTTTGTATTTTTCTGAGGCTATCTTCAATGGAAGGATAAGGGTTGCGTAAAATATCTAGTTTGTAATCTGTGGTGGTATCAAAAACCATAACCAAAGCCAGTTGACATTTTTCTTGCAACATTCTGCTGATGATGCTTAATTCGGGCTTGTTCCTTTGCAGACTGCCTTGACCCTTCATCTCCTTATTCGAGATTTATAGAGTGAGGTTTCCCTTTCATGTTCCCATTCGCCGCGCTTATTATACCTTCGAGTTTCACCAGCGAATTGAAATCATTTCGTGTTCACGGTGTTGCTCAACGTCACTTTCAATTAAATTCCATCGCTGATTTATGCTCAAATACTTTGTATTTTATAGTCGAGCTGTCTTTTAGTTTCGCACAGTTTCAACGTTTCACTCAAAGTTTCCTTGATGAGAAACTGTAGGCATGGGAGGGCGGAAAATACTTCGGCACATTTCAGAAATCCTGCATGCCAAGCACAGAACGTTTACAAAGAGTTCGAGAAGAGCTCTCTCCTATATTCAATTTTCATTTCAATTTCATCTCATCGAATATTTTAGCCTAGCAGCTTTTATGCTAGAAACTAAGATTGTATACGTCCCTCAACACGACATGGTTCTCCGTAAGTTAACATTAAATTAAATAAGATTGACAAAGTTTTCCATTAGCGGTCGCAAATCTTAACCTAATGACGCTGTCAAGTGCAAGTTTCTCGACTGTTGCGTGCGCTGTTTTTATTGTTGCTGTTTCCTCGGTCCTAAGCCAGCACGCACCCGCAGGTTCCATCAATCTTAAGGGTTTCAGACTTAACTTGTTGTCGCCGCCGCTTATACGACAAGCGATCGCATTCCTGTGCAATTCCAGTTGCCAAAACTTGATTTCAGTGGTGAATAAACAGAACCTCACGGGGCTAGAAGGGAAATTCATCGCGTATTAATACATCCAGTTTGCGTACCAACAAAAAAAAAAATGTGTAAATATGACATAGCACACATATTTTCGGCTCAGCTCGTCTAACCCTCAGATTTTTCTTAGGATCTTGCACCTGTCTTTATGACAATAATTAGTACAGTTGTACATTTTTCCGCTACCACTCAGCAGTTTCTTCCAGCCTTCCTTCGCGTTCATTGCAACCCCTTTTTACCTGCCAATGTTGCGGCAGCGTCTGTCAAGATGTTGTCTTAGAAGTTTATAACATACGATATTTAATAGGTCGAGCTCATATGAGTGGTTAATATTCCATATCAAAACTATTCGCCCTATTAGTTCGATTAGCCACTGAGAAGCGATCTCAAGCTCTCGAGCCTCAAGTGCAGTACAATCACCATCAAATGGAGAAGTTCAATACCAATTACCAATACTACTCGGCGACCACTCTTAGTTTGCCAAAACAACACAACCAATCGAATCTCACGCCAAAGATATCGTATCTTAACCTCAATTGAAGTAAGCCTATCTCTAGCTTTATACGTACCCTTCTATTGTGTCAAAGCTACGACTTGTCCTAATTGGTCTGTCGGACCACAGCCATTTTCGTAGAGTGATAGTAAGAATGACACGACCAAGGCAGCTACAACAAAACAAGCAATCTAATTACAGGCTGCTCAATTAGCGCTGTGAATAGCTGGCTGCTTGGTGTCCCGTCTTCTAGTTTGCGAAGTTCTTTGATTTGATTACACGTCACTTTCTCCTGAGACCGACTACCAAGTTTTAGAGACATCTAGCGACCGAGGCACTAGCTTGCGACGAAAAGCGCTGAAAGAATAAAGTTGTTGAAAACGAAAGTCGCACGAAGCTGATGAACATCCCTTGTAACGATTTGTAATCCATAATGGAACAAGAACTTATACTCCGTTGTCTAATTGTGTAATGCGACTTTCGTAACAAATTAATTTTCTTGGAAGTCGTTTGATCTTGGTTCCCATTAAGACAGTCCTGTAATATTTGTTCACTTCGTTATCTCACAGGAAATAATACATTATTATACATAAGAAAACAAACTCTGAAAAGCAGCGGTACAGAAGTGTATGTTACACTGTCTTCGCGAAAAATGGTCGCTAAGTGACTACTTTACCGACAAAATAGAGGATACTTTTAGTGAAGTCACCGTCGTTTTGAGTGTCAAGCAATTTAATTTGTTATTAGTGCAGATTAGTCGAATTTGAACCTGGTTTACGCTCAATTAATCTGTTAATCGATTAAGCTAAACTTACCGATTCATAATCATGTACCGATATTTTGAGTCGTAAATATTTAATTGTAGAGGTTTATTAGAAAGGACGGGCGAAAGCGCCATCGGGTATCAACCCCCGTTACCACTCGTTCCCGGCTCGTTGCCATTCATGCCATGGCAACTACTTGCCATTCATGTGACGCGTCTCAATATCGCACCTCGAAAAAAAGCACCTATTCTACGATCATGAACTCTCGACGTATATAGAACCTCTCCATACCAGTCACTCCGTATACCAGTATTTGAACGCACGTCTTCACCTGCTTCAAATCTTTACAACGGAGTCATATTCATTCTTCGTTGCACATTCAATCCTCTCTCACGGGCGTGATGCCTCTTGCTTTTGTATATTTTCTCGAACGACACTCTACTTTATCACACCCAAGTAAACAGCTTCAAAAATAAAATTGATTGTGATAATATTCAATTGATGCAAGATGGCGTGAGCGATAAATCCTAATTTGCCCATACTGTGCAGCGGAGACGGTCGCACTTATGAAATATCTCTGTTTTCCCTTCGAACCTTTCAAAGATTTGTCGATTTATTGTCTCCAGATTTTAATATCAAATGTCCCGCTTCATGGAGATCCACGAGTCGTTTCTTCGTCGCACCACTTGCTGGAAAACCATGAAGAAAAACAGAGAAGTTTGTCACGTGACGAGAGGAAAGAAATTGTGAAGTCTTGGTTTGGAATACTATGCATGACACACGTTACTCGAGGATAGAAAGATGTGAAATAGTGTGATGACAGGAAAAGTATGTCCCTCTGCGGGATTTCCTCGGGACTCGGTCACGGACCGAGGGCGATGCAGTATATTTTCCGGTAGAAAATCATTTTTATTTTATAACCGACTCGTCATTCATAATCTATGACCTCCGACCCAGGCTCGTAACTTCCACCAGGCCGCTCTAGTGCACAGACACTGCAGGTATGTTAATTTTTCACACGCTTTATTTAAGATTTCTTAATCTGCTTAACATCGCGTTACCTTCTGGTATTATTCCAGATTATTCTAGATTATTCTACGGCTGTTTGCATGAACAGTGGTGGTCTTAATCCTATTTTCTGCTTGTTCCTGCCGAGCGCGAAGTCATGGCTTTCCTTTCCAAGTTTAAAAGTAATCCTCAAGATAACTGAAAGGTAAGAAAAGCCCGTTAAAAGATTTCACGATTATCCATGTCAATTTTTGAAGTTTCATTCATTTATTTAGCTGAGCCATTGCCATGCTGACAATGCTTGATTGTCAGGATTTTGAGACATCAATGGGAAAACTATTTAAAAATGGTTAAATTCAGTTTGTTGCCAATATTTCTGCGCGATCTCGCTAAAATATAAAAACTCTGAGTCTTGCGACTTGATGGTAAAATTAGTTCTTGCCAATCATATTACTTATTGACAAGCTTTTGACAATTTTTACAATGTTTTTAAATCTCATTTCGATCCTTGAAAGAGATTTCTAGATCATACATGATCAGTTCTTTCAGCAAAGTACACTGCATAATTGACATGCTTTTCTTTTACGAATGTCGAATCTCTTCGAAAATAAACTGGCAGAGAAAAGATTAATTCTCCCTTCCGAAGACAAAGCTAGAAGCTGGATTGCGTCGAGAAGTGCACTCTGGTTGTGCTCTAGAGGCAGACAGGCCTGCTTGTTATCCTTCATCCAGCAGCAGCGTTGATAGAGTGGAAGGAAAGTGCGCCAGCGACATAGCGACCCTTACGGTAATTGAACGCGAACGACCATTAGTTCAAGACGTCGCCGCGAGTAGCGCATTCAAAGTCCCGGATACTGATTTATATTGTCGATTCATTTGGAATGAATTTCAATTGAAAGCAGGTCCGATTTAAGGATTTCATGTAAGAATTTGTAAGGAAATTGGTAGATTTCCAAAACGTTGTAAGAGGTCTTAAATGTTGTATCCCAGCTAGTCCTGTTGATGCTTTAATTATTTAAAATTCTATGACAAGAAAAGCGAATCGCGCTTATTTGAAGCGGGAGATTATAATTTTGGTATTTTTTTTAGTGTCGTTACTGAATTAAAAGCGTTTTAATATTTCTCATATAATTTATCTCATCTCAAAATCCCAATGTAGCCTTATTATACCATACATTAAATTTTACCAACAATGTACACCATTTTTTTTTTTACAGTTTCCCCTATGTATTGTTCGAATATATTCAATTCAAAATCTCTAAAGCCATTAATTTTGTGGCTTCATTTCAATATCATTAATATCTCCTAGAAACTCGGCTTACCATGTTTTTGCTGCTTATGACAGACCACCCCTATGCACGTATCATTTGACTGGACAGCCAATGCCGAACACGCAGATTTCCGCCCTGGCCAGTTCAACCTGACTCATGTGAGTGCCATTTACATTCCAGATGTGTTACACCATGTGTTCCACCCAACTTATTCAATATCAACTCATGTGAAGTTTTTGACTATTTTCACTACACTCCCTAAAAAATGTATTTTCTGAAATAAAATTCGATAGTTTCCAAATCCCACTGCTTCCTGCATCCATAGCACCATCACCTTGGTTTCGCCCAGTAGTGCCAATGTTCCCTAGGGGCGCTGTCAAGAACATACGGTCCACATGTTTACTCGCTCTCCAGCTGCAATATACAAAAAAAAGCGAGCAGTGAAAGGAAAAGTGAAAAGTTTCCCCAAAAGATAACACTAAATGCTGCTGAAAGAAAAGTTGGCTCATAGTCCAGAGCTAATCTCAAAACTATTATATTCTACTGAGTAAATATCCTTTACCCGAAGGCCGGGGCCGCCTGGGGTTCACATCATGGGTTCACATCGATCAATGTATTGACAATTGTTTGCTGTTGGCACAAGCCATAGACGCTATAGACCGCGCTACGGAAGTGACAGGAGCGTTTGCCTCTATTGTTTCCGGAGGCGAAATGTTAGCCGGGAACACCTTGTAACGAACACAATGAAGACATGTTCCCGTTAATGAAACATTTTACCTCGCTTAGTACATCGCCTACGAAGTCCCTATCAAGTTACCCTTAGCTACATTTCACTTGCAATTTGCTTTAAAATGATCTCTTCGCAAAGAGATTTGTGCACGATCTTACCACGCTTTCGCTATTTTTAAAGATAATTTAAAAAGTTACTGCGTAGGATTTCAACATAATTAAATGGATTTCCTAAATGGGCGTCGGGGTGCCTTACACGTGTTCAATTTTATTACTGAGAACGATCAAATGGGTGCCGGCAGGTGAGAATGAGGGGGGGGGGGCGTACTTGCCATTAGCGTTATAGCGTAGAAAATGCTCGAAGCTGCTAATGTGTGTGGGTATATGCCATGTTTGCTTTAATTTCATGAAGCCACAGGATTGCCGTAGTGAGGAGTTATCCCCCTTCTGTTTAATGAAAATTTGGCTTCACAGCTTCAGACGTTCTTTTAAATCTAGCTTTCTTTTGTAATTACTGGAGAAAAGGTGGGCAAGCTGCAGTGATCGATGTAAAAATCCGATTCCATTAGACTAATGTGAAGATTTCGCTAAGACAAATACTGGGAAATTGCTGTGTAAGATGCTTATCATTATCCTTTTATTCTGGTCCTTCAATTATCCTTTCAACCTTTAAACGCAAGACATCTGAAGGAGGTAGAAGCGGGTCACGTGTAGAAGGTTAAATGTGTAGCTTTCACAGATTTTTTTACAAAAAATGCGCGTTTCCCTGTAGAATTTTATTGGCTTATTGGCTTATTGACTTTTATTGGTTTGAAGTTGTATTTCAGCAAAACCAAGCTTGCGACTCGTAAAAAATTAGTAAACAACAGATAAAAAAAAACAATTTTTACCCCCTAACAGAAAAATCCCAAAATCTCCCAAGTTCAAGACTGCTGCCACTCGCTCCACCTTAAAGCCTAGGCCCAGTGCCCGACCGATGAGCGTCCAAAGACTTCAACTGCATTACTTATTACGAGCAGACACCATTTTAGTTTTCAGTTACTAACTCCGTGGTTATGGTCGAGCCTGCGACCGCGAACGTCTGAAAGCACTTTATGCAAATTGAGCTCACCCCCAACGTGTTTAATATTGTGTTATCATAGGTCTGATCCCTTTGCTCCACCCTTTTCATACAGGTGTCTAGTGTTACTCAGTTTGGTGTTATTAATAAGCATGGATACAACGTGTTACAACTTACAATATTTGGACGTGATGCTGTATAATCGACTGGAGTTAGAAGGTTCATAATAAGAAAATATCCCGCGTATTGCAGGCGTTTGCAATTTAAATAAGATTTCATCTAAGGCTTATCTACTTCACCTGTATCTGTATAAGAATATTAACTCAATGCGCATTAAGGTGAACAATTTTTGTCGCAGTGCTTTTGTAGGGTTTTGGTGGAGAGTTTTTGTTGAAGGTGTTCGGTTAAGGGCTTTTGGTATAGGGTTTTATTGAGTGTACAATTTTCGGAAGGGCGTGTCGACCATTACTGTTAGGTTTTGGTGCTACCGCAGAGTGTGCTGGCCACCCTCTACCAAAACTATTTTAACCAGCACGGCACAAATAATATTTTTAATTAAATATGTTTGAATTAAAACTTTAAACACATACAGACAAGTCTTTTAATTTCTCTCCAATGCATAATACATATGCAAATTTCAAAACTTAGGTACGATTTATTCACAAAATACAAAAGGTCAATTGCAATAAAAGTAAATGGTCGTAATATATTTTCTTGGTAATGCTTCACTTATTATAATTAAGAAAGAGTGAGTGGGCGAGTACTTAATCCCTTGTCAGACTTTAAAAGGAGAGGACAAAAAATTCTCTTGCGACCGGGTATCAATTTTCTGAGAGTAATTAAATGAAAGACCTCGCGCGGAGTTTTCATTTACAAAATGTGTCTTCTACCTCAAAGTCAGACTTATCGTGCTAAACAGCGGCGGCATCATTTCACCCAACCACCCTTTCTATAGTTTTACTATCATCTGTTTAGAAATCAAACCTCATCACTGACATTTATAAAATACTGTACCGCATATTTGACCCTACTATAGCCATTCACTGAATTAACTCCATAGAAGACAATCAATCATTTGCTTAAATTGCCTATACATTAGCTCCGAGTTGACAGTTTAACAACTCACGGTCAAACCCACGAAATTGACATTAAATCTTTAAAACGGCCCATTTCTATCACATCAATGTCACAATATAAGGGCGGACGGGGAGGGGCGGTGTACGAATTTTGGGCGCAGTGTTTTTCGCAGTGACAAAGACGCTGCATGATGGAGCGGGCGTCCTCTCGATCGGAACCTGCACGGTACGTTTCATTTCCTCTCGCGAATGAGATTTCTTGATCAAAAAACATTACACATGATATTACCTTAAAGCTGCACTCGTGCATCAATGAACATCTCCGAAACAGAACGCTCTATACATGAAATGTTTTTCTTATGCTATTATTGGATTCACATCTCAGACATATACGGTTAAAATATAAAGGGCTACAACAAAATAAAAATTCAAATGTCATTTTCTTCCCCGTTTTTGTTTTGCATGACATCAGCGTACCGCATTTTTTGCAGCCTTTCATTTCATTGGCGCCAGCGGTGGTGGGATGAGTACGCTGGGATCTCAAACAATTCGAACACACATCTCTTTGCCGTGCTGTTCCATTCTTTCCCACGTATTTCCACTGTTTATGATTGATTCCGTTTGATAGTCTTGAAAAACGCCCGCGGTTGTCGAGAGCCTGTGTCGCCTCGTTTTCTCGCTTCGCAGTCTCGGGGCCTCAACGCACACGCTTTGTTGGCCTTGTAATAATAAAGCGTGTTTTGTATTCGTTACCCATGCTGGCGTGCATTCAAGTGAGAATTCTAGCTCATATCATGTGTACCTACTGGCTAGCTACATTCTTCGCCTACGGGGCAGTTACGCATTTTTCGCATGTATGGAAAATAATAAATAGGACGTAAAGGCGTGGAAAAGCATCATGGTACTATTTTCCTTTCAAAACTGCAAACTGCCCACGGCATTTTTCTTTGTTCTTTTTCTTTTTTCAGCTTCCAGTATCTAGTTCGTTTTTATGTAGGTGTATTACCGATTTATATCAACCTTAAGCTCACGCAGATTCTCATTTTACAACAACAAGCCGGGGTGGAATGACATTCTAGTAAAAACCTTTTGTTTCGAAGTATGTGGCGCCACCACAGTTCGGCCTACAGCTCGCCTATAAAATGCTTACTGTTATGGTGCGATATCAATATCAAATTCCAATATCAGTTTACCGCCGACATCAAAACGTCCTTTGGTATTGATATTTCGGTATTTTCGTTCAGTTCACGTGATTAAAAGCACCGTGTTCCACAAGGTCCACTAACGCAAGGTGTTCCACTAACGCAAGGTGTTTCACGAACGCATAACCACAGATTGAATTGATATTATTGAGTATTAACCTGTAAGCCCTAACTCCAGTGATTTATTACTTATGGAGGTAGATTAAAATTCAAGGTAATCGTGTTAATGTTGCTAGTATAATATAAGTGATTAACTTATATTACTAACTGACTAATTAGTTTATTGAAATATTTTTGACGATACGTCTTGTTGATATATTATTTGTTATAGTTTTAATAAAAGTTCTGATAGTGAAGCCACATATAAGCGTGGTCTATTTTGGGGTTCCTGCACGTGGGTCTTTGAAACAATGCTGGAGCCGTATAATGCACGTTGCCCCCCTCCATAATAGAGATTTTTGTATTTTAGCATTATATAAATTAGCGATTATCCATCACGAAACTTAACCAGCAGAAATAGAAGTGTAACTTAATAGTGTAAACAATATCGACACAGTCTAGACAGGGATAGGAGATATGCCAGCCCTCCAGCATTAATTCCAACTCAAAATTGAAATTTTAGTTTGTTTGAAGTTGTTTATTTAGCAAAGAAATGCTAAAAAAATATTTTCGATGAGTTTAAACATACTTATTATATCTGCAAAATAAATTCCAGGATTGTTATAATTGGTAGAAAAATGTTTATTATAGTTTGAAAAAATAAAGATCTTGGCTCGACAAAAGATTTAGAGCAAAACGAAATTTGCGAACATCAGTGGAAAAACATTTTTGTAGTATTTTTTTAATGTAAGTTGATCCTCATGTCACCCCAAAACGTTTGGGGGTGCGCTTGCCTGAAAGAGTATATATGTTCTCTCGCTCCAGAAGGATGAGCTGTAAAAAATTCTAGTTAGTCAAACTCACCGTCCCCTATATACGTTTCTCCCTGGGGACTCCAGACTGTCACCTGAAATTTCCATAAACTGAGTAAGTCGTTGTTCACGAAAGGCTCAGTGCAAATAGTAAAATTCAATTAATTAGCGTCGTGATAACGCCCTCATGTTCCCACCGCGGTATGACATTTCGTTGGCGAGAAAATGGCTCAGAAATATGATGATAAGTTGCAAGTACCTTTAAAAACAACAAGTAAATTATTCATATATTTATTTTACCAATGCTTGGTACAACATTCCAGAGGGTTATTATTAGTTATTTGGTGATTTTTGGCAGGAGATGATTATTTTAATTATTAGGTTAATTTTGAATGCTCGTAGTCTTTTTCTAGCTTCTAACTTGATCTTAATATACATGTTACGAAAAGTTAAGACAAATCTTAGATCAATTGATCTTTTTTTAAATCTAGTGGTACTTTTAGGAAAACAAGTGTGCCCAGAAAGCCGGTCATTAGAACCCATTTTGAACGAAGTTTAAAGTTCAACGAAGTTTCAATTGTTGTATGACGTTGTACCATTAGCTCTTGGGCGCGTTTATGTATGGACGTGAACCGCTGTGTATTTCAGCCCAAGTGGACGCTAGACTTTAACGTGGGCGTCGTGACGGCTGCGGCGTCGACACGTGGACGCTTTTGCTCGTGGCGTGTTTTAGCGCGTTTAAATAGATACGGCGTCCGTCAAAATTTGCATAGCGTTATTTACTGATGGGAAAAGATAGACTCCTAATTGATGTTGTGTATGGAAAAAGTTGTTATGAAAAGTGTTAGGTACTATGGGTACGATACATACATTTGAGTGAAAAAGTAATAAATTAGAGCACCTGTCCAAAAACGATTAAATTTTACTTAAAAAAAGGGGAAATTGTAACTGCGTCAAGTCTCACTGCAAGCAAATTCCTTTTAGAGGACCACATTATAGGTTTTAGGTTTACCAATAATCTAATAATAATCTAATCAAGAAAATCTTAAAGTACTATCAAGCATGAAATTGAATGGTAGATTAACTTTTGATAGCCATGTAGATGATGAGATCGCCGGAAAGAGCTTCTAAAATCTGCTTTCTTATTTTACCGCGAGGATTGTTACCGCGTGCAAATTGTTGCGGGTAGGCCTCAATAATAAAGTTCCGCCACTGGTTACTAGCAGACCACTGTTCGTGCTTTTTTTTTTTAATTAATTCTTTGTTTATCCGAGCGTTAGGGAAAAAATTGAGAACGAAACTTGTGAGCCAACCCGTTATCCGCCTACCAACTGTCGTATGTGGGCATGCTTTGGCTATCGTCTAGGACCATCAGCCTATCACAAAACATCAGAACCTCAGAACCTCAGAACCTCTGAACCTTAGAATCTCAGAACGTCTGTGCGACATCATAGAAGGTCTGTGATGGGTGCACGGTTTGCCTAATTTGCAGCCCGATTTCTATAATCATATTTTGATAAAATAAGGAAAATAAGGCAGTTTCCAGTATCATGCGTTATCGATAGCTACAAGAGACGTTTATTATTCCATGGCAGACAGTACCGTGAGTTACCTCACTGATAAGGTGTTTAAATCTTCAAGTTGGGCTCAAAAATGGCGAAATCCACCACCACTTTGTCACCCATGGCCTTCTCACCTCCAATGACCATCACTTGTTGCTTCTTAAATTCTATTTAAATTTTCGATGCTACCACGTGGCTAAATTTTATTACTACTGCATTAGGAAATTCTCAACCTTAAGATCAAATCCCCAAACTCATTAAAATACAAAAATAAATCCAAAAATCCACTTTTTGATTGGTAGTGTGTTGTAGAGTTTATAATAATACAGTTGGTTTGTTACTCTGTTTTATTTAAAGAGCACACAGCAATTAAAGACGAGTCAAAGACAGTGTCGTATTTCCAAACTGGCACTTTCAACAAGGTCATGAATTTGTCCAAATGGGTAACATTTTTTGCCTAAACAGAGAAAGATTTCAAAAACCAATTTTATAAACACGCATCTCCAGCATACACCTTACTCATTTATTCCCTTCTCTTCCTTCAAAAAATTATTCCGCATTTTATCTTAGACTTCCAGTTTAATTTTTCATTTATTTTCAACCAGTTCCCATTTCTATCGGCTCTCCTCCAAATTGAAGTCCACCTTCAACGTGAAATTCATCCCTTTTACTTTAAGCGAGCAGTTACTGCTGATTTAGATGAAATTCGCATTAAAAAGTTACCATCAAATTGATTTTGAGGGAAACGGGAATGGGTATCAAAAACGTCCAGTCTGCTGTGGCTTCCCAACGGTATCTCCTAGAAAGATTTCATGGCTACAGGTCGCACTTTCTCGCCTTCGCCCAGCTGTCGAACATGGTCCGGGACGACCGCTGGCACGTTCGAGGCTTGACCCTTCTCTGACCAGTCAGGCCACGGGGTGGGACCACTAGTCGAGATTTAATTGGAAAACACCTAGCGTGCTTACTGAACAGTCCTGGAGTAATGAAATCATGATTTTATTTCGGAAATTTCGTCGAATTTCCACTTAAACAAGGGATTTAGTATCAAATGAAAATGCTCTGTGAATAAAACACAGTTTAATTGATCCCCCTTTGAAGGGAGATGATTAAATAGCTCATTAAAATGATATGATTAGGAACAGTAAACATAAAGTTGAGAGCTTTTTGAGTTAATGCTGCACTGTTACAACGTATTGTATGGCTAGGTGGGTCTTTTACCTAAGTCCTATCAGTTCACATATAAACAAGCATCATACTACCGGAATATAGACGGACGGGCCAATGAAACTTCTGATGTTATGTATGGAGAGCCAAACATAAAAAAATCAAGTTTACGACATTTTAATTTGAAGCTAAAGAAGTAAGTTCCAGTTATCTCAATTTCATTTCGAAACTGCAGCCGTCAACGAATATAAAATGAGTAAAGACCAATCTTGTTTCTCAGCCTGAGCTCCCATAGACCCAACAAATAATGTACGCCATTCCAAAAGTAAACTTAAATGCCGGTAAGAGTTTTCCTCTGTGTCCTGCTTCTACAGGGGCGTTTATCACTGGTTGCGAACACGGCTCGGGTAAATGACAGAGACCCACTCAACGTTCCCTCGACGTCTAAACGACGACGTCGCCTCGGCGAGCCGAGAGCTCGAGGCTTTTCTTGCACAGGACGCCAATGTTCAGAACGTTCCTGTGTTCAGAACCGGAGAGGAAAACATTTTTCTTTAAACACTCACACACACACACACACACACACACGTATATGTATCTTTTTCTGTTACGATGCGTAGGGCGCATTGTTTTTCAAGGAATTTTCCATGTGTCATTTTCTTTGTAAGCCAGTTCTTGTTTGATCTTCGAGCCCTTCACTTCTATCTTCGAAATAAATGTCAAAGTGAAGATTTCACATCCCTATTTTCTTAGTTTACATAGAGATTTCTATCCAGCCAACGGCAAACGAGAAGATAGACCCGCGCACACACTGAGTGGATGTGCACACTGTCTAGATATAATCACACGAAAAAAGCAAACGTCGTCTACGCGGGAAGTTTTCTTTTAAACAATTTTGCAGCATTCCCTTCCTCTGCTTTTCGGGCCGTGGAAGTCGGTGCCAATTCATTATCATCTCTGACGTTACTAAGTACTTCTTTATACTATTTTTTCTTATTGTTCAAAAGATTGTTAAATGCTCATGCTTTTCGGCGTTTATCTTATGCTACACGCAAGAACCCCATTGTTAGGTTATGACAATTGCTTATCGCAGAAAACAGGAACGCACAGAACATTTTAGACGTGTTCGAAGCAAGAACCTTGACCTTCGCCTCTCATGGTCCCCATTCCCAAGGCCTTGACAACGTGGAACCGTCCCAATTATGCTCGTGCAGCCAGGATCTGTTTTCGGGGGTTGGCGCTGTAGGCCCCTAGGCGATGGTCAAACAGATTGTAGGTACATTGTATTGCGCTGAGAAGCCAGTGATTTAGATGCTCGAATTTTAGATTGCGAAGAGGCGGTGACCCAGCTGTTTTGCGTGTCAGTGGAGCTTGTTAAATGAAGAAGCGAGCTGCTCCAATTGCGGGACACGAATGCCGAGAATGAAGCCTAGAAGATAAATACTTTCTGTCTTGGTGGTTGTCAGAAACTTCTTAGTTAAGTGACTGCAAATAATATTATTTCGTCATTTTATGGTGGCGCACATCAATGTCCATACGGATTATTCTACTACGAATAAAATGCAGTGGAAAACACCGAGTGCTTGCCTAGAAGCATTCTATGCGACGGTTTCTTTCGCGTCTGCAAATCCGTGTCAAGGATGGGAAGATACAAGGTAAGAGGCAGGATATGAAACTGATGCAATCCCATTTGAAACCGGATACATAAAATCCTTGCTCGAGTCTTCAATGAAGAAGCATCGAATTTAATACGGGTTGATTAAATTTTTTCGAAACATACCATTGAACGTTTTGATTGGATTTGTCAGCAAATAAAAACGCAAAGCGCCAGCCCACGATAAAATAATTGATACACATACATATTATGTTACGACAATTTTACGTTGCGAACGTTGAAGTAAAATTAATTTGGCTAACAACAAACGAATTCCGATATTCCATCCTCAGTATCAAGCTTATCGTATCAACTACGCTGTGAGGCTACCTAATCCTCGGTGTGATTAATCACTAATTAGTCATCAGCTATGAGCCAATCCATGGTGAATAGTACCTAACGCTATTTGCATTCCACCTACTACCGGTACACGGCCTACAATGTCCGTAAGCCAATTAGCTCAACGTAATTTTGTAATCACTCGCCTGATAGATAACTTATTGAATGCACAATGTACCCTTGCTTGTCGAGCCGACACATAAGTTGCATAGTGTTTGCCATCGTGCACCCCTATGATCAATGTCAGCACATATATCACAAAGGTCGCCGCCGTCGTCCGCCCTTTGTGTGTTCCATTGGTACCTAGTGGTTTGTGACCTGACTGCAGTGACTGTTATGCGTGTCGGGGGGTGGGCGGTTGGGAGAGCCAGGCGCCCTTCGAAATGGGTGGGTTTTGATAACGTAAGACCATGGGATATTCGTGTGCGCTGCAGCACCTTGGAGACTTTCTTAAATCCCATCCATGGAGTGGGAATCGTTCAATGCACATGTTTTAGGTTATGCGCTTGGGAAGGTTTCATTATACCAAAACTGTAAGAATCTTTAAGCGTAATGCAACTCTTATAACAAACAAAAAGTCTTATTTATTTTAACTACACAGCGTGGAAGCAATTTTGTTGTCTTTTTGGTTTCATAACAATGTTAAGATACAAATACTAAATATTTGTGACCTTTTTGAAATAAACTTCCATTAATAAGTACTTACAATGCGTAACAATATCTAGGAAGTGAGAGTGCAACGTTAAGCGTAATAATGTGAAAACTCTGATCTCACAGCAGACCCTTGCTGCCATGTTTTTCCTGCCATATGAATGCATTAAAGGTTAAAGACTTCTGAGAAGTTCCTAAAGGTAGATTTTCTTTCAAACAAGCAGGCGCTGAGAAATGGGAACGAGCAGGCGTGGTAGGTGAAATTTTATAAAGCGCGTGAAAAGCTTGGCATGTGGTATTTAGGCCTATGGCAACGTTAAAAGGAAAATTTCTCCAGAGCATTAGCACTTAGAACTTTGCTCGGCCAAGACGGGGCTACCTTGTGTAGTTATTTACTGCGGGAGGCAAGCGTCTCGTGTATGGAAAATAAGAATGCAGAAGATTTTCTGTGATGGCCGTAGTTGATAATTAAAATAAAATAAAAAATCTCGTGAGCTCTACTAGTCACTGGCAGGCGCTGGCTAGCAATTTAAAATTTTGCGCGTGAAAATTGTTGCAGACGTTTGGAGAAATCTCTACTCCTTGGTAGTTTAGGGAGTACATATACGTCTTCTTGAGTTAAAAAATGTTTCATTCCTATTTGCGAACTTCCTTGAACTTCCTCGAGCCCGGGAATTTATATTGTTTGAAAACTCCTGGCTTCCTCATTCATCAATCTTGGAATGGTCTGTGTATGACTGGATACAAGACGCAGATTTTCTATCGATAAGTACTGATAAACCAGATGTTTGAATTGCCTTAAATACTGTCACAATTCGCCATCTTAACAACCTCCGGGTATTAACATGTGATATGCTGCAAGTAGCTCAAAAGTTTGAAGTCTGACGCTTCTTATATTCTGTTTTTACACTTACTCTACAAAGGCCGGTAAGTTCATCTGAACATCGCACATCTTCTAAATTATATGGTACCAATTACAGATGATAGTCTGTCCCTAGAAGGTGACCTTGTTAATGACAATTACCTCAATCAATGTTTGCATAATAAAGGATTAACCCCCAGCACTGAATCACTCCTGTTCAAAATGGAGAAGCCGAGTTCAATTGTTCGTATCAGCTTTAACCTTTACCCTAATGTATGCACTTAGCAAATGCAACGTCTAATGCTGTAACCACCTGCAGCAGTTAGAAAATTACCAAGTGCATTTGCCCCGAAACTGTGCCCGGGATGCAGACGCTGAATCCTTTCTCTAAAATCTATACACGAGGAGTTTGTCATTTTGGGTGCTTAACACACACCCAACCGTGGCACCAACTTATGATTTACGTTCCAGCACGGCTCGTGGTCCACTTGGGTATTTATTTAACATGCTAAACCTTTTGGGACCCGCATATTTTGACTCGCGCCCGCAAATTTGGGTCAATGGGGGTGTAAAATAGTCTGTCTGCTCCACAAAATAGTATCTGTATAACGATCTAAATTACATATTTTTTGTCGGGATAATGGGTGAATACGATCTGTATGTAGTTTTCTCTGACTGTCAAAATGTAATTTGTATCTTTTTTGTTCCCCTTTTCAACCAACAAAGATATCATTGCATTAAACAATTGTGTGGCCTAGAATTTCTTTGACGCTTATTTGCTCTATTTTAGAATGTGTCGTGGTTTCATTTAATTACTCCCCACCCTGCGTAACCATGTTTGTTGTTCAAATATCCATGTTTAGTAAAAAAAATGCCATTAGCTCCATCATTTACTGCGCATCATGTTGAAAAATAAACTATGAAGTTCAGATACATTTTAAATCGCAATAATTTGATTACCAACTATTTCATTATTGTATTTCTAGCTCAGAAGAATCGGGGCATGAAATTTAGCTATAGTGGTAGATGAAGATAGCAGAGCATTCGGTAATTCGGCAGGGAATTTGGCATTCGATTTTATTTTACATTTATGACAAAAATTCGAATGATAAAATCACATCATTTATAATCCGCATACACCCCTCTTCGAGTTTATTTATAGCATTGTCGCTATATATGAAGTTAGAACCTCCTTTAATGAACATCGAGTCTTGACTCTACGTGTATGCAAGTTCGAGACGACTTAACAGTCCGTTACAATGTAGGTCACAGCTATATTAAATTTGCCCACATCGCCAGCGAGTTGGACGCGATACGCTGACCGCAAAACGATTTCCTCTTTGAACTGCTTCTTGCGCGGTAAGACGACTGGTAATTCTAGTGCACGACATAACGCCATCTACTTACTGCTATCGGTAAAAGGAATTTCTGTGCAATGTGGTTGCTGCAGTGCTTGCAACCTTCAAATCGGATGGGAAATCTCTATGAATTATCACTGCAAAAGCCGAAAGCTACGCTGCATCAAAACAAAGACCTTATCTAACCTAAATTTACTGAATCTTTTGAAACCACCTACATTTCTTTTAAGATATGGCTCCTCAGAAATAGTTTATAGTTCAGACTTAAATCTGAAAGTCACTTTATCTCGATTTTATTACGCGGTGGAGCTCTGACTTGTCCTTGGCTCTTGACCTTGACATTTGCCCTTGGCAGAAGGTCTTGACAGACGGCCTTGACTATCCAAATGACCTATTCGCGCTTTTCGCTACACAGTTTTTACACCGTGCCGGAAAACGTGATCCACTCTTTGAGATGTGGACTTTGAAGTTTCGAGTGCTTCTCTCTCTAGCGACGCCAGATAAATATCTGATGTCCCAATTTGCTGCACTATTGGTCGGCCGTAACTTGTAAGAACACTTGGCGGCATTCTCGATACTATTTTTTCTTATTGTACTTGCCATTAAATTGGAAATGGTTTTTGGAGTCATTCAGTCTTGACTTATTTCAACTCTTTGTCTACGTAAAAATGAATCGCTGCCAAAAACCCATTACCCTGTCTGCTTTTCCTCGTGCAAAACGTTCAGCAACACAGCCATAGACTTCTATTGAAGCCAAATACTCGGATTAATAATGATTTCACAAATTATTTAGAAAAAGCTTTCAGCTTTTTTGTTTAGCACATACGACTATCAAGGCGCTCATTCTTCATCACACCAAGGCAATACACAAGAAAATAAACAATGGAACTCCAAAGAAACGGCAAAGAAATCCTCAGTGTCTACCTAACGCTAAAAATATAAAATAGTTCACATAGCATCTTAGTGATTAATGTTTAACAATTCTGAACTAAAATTTTGCCATATGACACTCTTGTTCCTGTGTTTATAATTTGTACGCACTAGCTACAAGACGTCAAACTTCAACCAGTGAACCATTTTTACTGTTAGCTGTAAAGCGTAAAAAAGTTGCTGAACAACAGTATCGCTGTGCCCATTCCTTTGCATGATATATTTAGATTCTAGTCCTTTCAACAAACCACTAGAATAATATTTAATAAAGTTGCTTAATGATTTACTCGAGGCAAATTTCGCTCTTTGATTGGTTAGCGTGAGTGGAGTGGCTTCTTCCCCGGAAATTTCAATTTGGCTGCTTATATTGGAGTGGGCAGAGCGGGCAAATTCGGGTAAACAAGAGAGCCTGAGTTTCCAGCACCCAACTGTCAGCTGTAGGTACATTGTGTTCTGATGTTTCAACAATACAACCGCAATCCTACGAATTCGGGTTCCTGTTCAGGATATTAGACCACAAACATGGCGGCATGGTACAAATGGTGAGGGGGGGGGGGGGGGGGGGATAAGGTAACAAGGAATTAATATTTTTGCGTATTTTGGAATTTACTTGTAACGTATTACCATAGCTCTAGTGTGAAACTGCCCTCACGAAAAATGGCCGTAAAATTACTTCTTTACCGACCTTTATTGATGATTCCGCTAGGGGAGTCACATTTGTTTGAGTGTAGAAATTTCATTTTGAAATTAATCGGCGATTACACTCCCATTTGAGACTGATTTACTCTTAATCAATCTTTTTCAATATTAACCTCAACGAATTATGTTATTCTATCGATATTTTGAGGCGTGATTATTTAAATATAGAGATTTGTTTTCAAGAACGGCCGCAAGGGTCATCAGGTGGCACCTACCGTTACCATTTGCTACCGGCTCGTTTGTTCAGCAAAAGCTTAAAAATAACGTTAGCCCTCTGATTTTCCTATAAACTCATTGCTAATGGCTTCATTGAAAAATATTTTAATTAGAAACTGGCTTTTAAAAAAGGGAAATTCCATAGAAATATTACTAATCTGAATAAGATTTTTTTTTTTTTTGCCGTGGCCCCCATCCCGCCACGGCTGCATGGCGATCGCTTCACACTACATCGCCTCTGCCTCGCACTACTAAAGATTGTGCAGCCCGTTGCAAGCAACAGGAATCTTTAATGTGCGGACATGCAAGGATTCATGCAAGGATCAACGATTTCGGAGAGGTAGAATGCATTGTTCAGATTTTCGGCTGGTATAATGCTGTAATGCTTGGTTGTTAGTTGGTTTGACATTCCAAGATGGAATCGAGAAGAGAGAGAGAGGCAGTAAAAAGACCGGCACGAAAGTAAGATTGTGACGATCAAAAACTCTGCCGTGACATGCAGATAGAGAAGAGCAGGTTGCATCCCCACTAGAAGTGAGTTTGCTAAATCTGCGATAGGGCTATCAATTTAGTCTTCGTGGGAGTAGGAATTGAAGTAGATGCAGGAATTTCTAGCTCTGGGAGGAGCATTTCCGTTAGAATGTCCACATGAGAGAGCAATGGTCGTACAGGTATAAGAATATAGTTGATATTGCTTTATATTTCATAGGCAATCGGCTATTCATGCTACAACGCACATATAGAAACAAAGAAAAGTCGCGTATCGTAGGAATTGCCAAGACAACAAGGAATCGTGTTTGTCTTTTATGATATCATAATGAATACACCAAAGGAAAATGTTATAATTTTCCTCTCTATCACGATGAGACTTGAGTCGAGGAAGATAAATAATCTGAAACTGCTAGCCCATGCACCGAGGCCCAGTTAAATGCGGTGGACCGTGAAATAAGTTTTCTGGAAATCTCTTGGATGCTGGGACTACGTTCGGTTATCAGAGTAAGGACGTGAGTACGCCGGATTTGATCAAAGCTTATTCGAATGAGATTAGCCGGGTCTCATACTTTCAGGATACCCAAAAGAAATAACTACACAACCAAGCACTTAAAAAAAAAACTTAGAAACAGAATTTTAAATGAACAACGAATTTCGGTAAGATCGATTTTTTTCTGAGCAGGGAACTGGTGATGGAAAATATATTAAAACATTTTGCGTCGACAGTCTAGCAAGTCGCACATTTGCATAATGCCTGCACATCTATCACCAAAATTTAAATCTGGGCGTTAGGCCGCCTTGTAATTTCCGTTTCAGTGATCGAGAATACAAAGCCAGCCACGCAAAGATGAAGTGTATACGTTTTAAGGTACTGCTGATGAATCTTGCGCCACTGTTTAACGAGGCTGTTACGTTCTCGATCTGTCCGCCACTGCCCATAACTCGATCAAATTATGAAACAGATCAGAACGCATTAACCAATTGAATGGAAATGAAACGATGGTTACTCTAGTGCAGGAGCAACGCAATATTGTGACGAATTCCTACCGTTTTGCAGCTCTCGTCACCAATATTTCCACTAATTAGATGTGTTTTAATTGCTGAAGTACCATAACCTATATATTGTACATAAAATAGTATGATTAGATATTCCATTTCATTTCATTTCATATTATTAATCCAGATTGATTGATAGACAATCCTAGACATGTACATTAATTATAACTTTAACTGAAACTATACGTTGCTAAATATTATTATATTAACAATTAATAATATTAATAATTATTTAAACATTAATATTATTATTATTATTATCCAAATTAAGGAAGTTACCGGTTAAGGATCTCTGTGTATCTAAAAAATCCTTTAAGTAAACATTTGTTGTATTTCTTCTCTGTCAAGTTCAATGATAGTTTGTTAAAAAGTTTCATTCTCCTAATAACAGGTCCCTTTACATGATCAGAATCGATTGTGTCAATATTAAAATGTCTACTGCACACTCTCTCATCATTTTCATGCTTTTTTTAGCTGAATTTGTTTATAGTTGTTTGTTATTAATTACATGCATAATTATACTAAAGTTGTACATACATGATAAAGGTAAAATAGATAATTTAACAAAATCTCGCCAAAAGTTGAGCGTTGGGGGTTGTTAAGCAAGGGTTTAATTTACGATCGCTGCACTAAAAAAAATAAACTTTTTATAAAAGCACAATAAAATGCACAAAAGCTAAATCTGGGCAACGTTTCTCGTTTTCAAGAATTTTTCGTCCAAACTATGGTTTCTTGAAGGAGCCAGTCTAAAAAATTTCCAGCGTTTCTAACAGATTACGAAAGGAAATCGAAACTGTAAATCGAGAGTCAAATCAGATAGAAGACATCTATTCGGAAAAGCGTGAAATTATACAAAAAGGTGTGATCAGAAATATTTAAGGTGCTTTCAAAAGTGACTTTTTTTCTTGAGTGCTTCACCTCTGCACACAATGGTCTGCATACCATATCTGAAATTACATGAAATTAAATGAAATACCAACTGCAAAAGAACTCTAAAACAAAGGCTGAAAAAACTGAAGAAATGTAATAAAATTATAAAATAATTCCCAGCGCATTCACCGAACCTGCTCAGCAATTTAAAAGAATCGTACACAAAAAGGAATGCTTGAAATCACAATCATGCTACCCGCAACAAAAGTGTAGTTCTGTAGAACGTGGCAAATTATTCGTGTGTCACTAAGGGATCAGTGAAACGTAGATTCCCATGCATGTTTTGAACATCATTCTTTCACCCACGCTGGATTTTAGTTTTTCTTTGTCGCCAAAAATCGTTAGCTTTTTAAATTTTTTCTCAAGTTTTGTAGGTCTCCTTATTCACAGTTATGGACCACAAAGTAGCCACTTTTAGCTTTTAAAGTAACGTCCCCATTACAGCCTAATGATTAGAGCAGAATCGTATTAGCACTATACATACACGCTGTAATGAAGACAAGGGTACGCCCACAAATTAGCCTTAGCTTTGAAACACGTACAATCCTCTTCGAGCAATTATGGTCAATAGCGCTAGTTCCAGTTAGGTGGCAAAATTGGGGTGCCACAGAATGCTTTTATAGAATGCTGTTATCCTCCTAGCGCGGCCCAAATGGGCCTGTTCGAAGACGAACGCTTCTGAGGGACATATAGAGTGTCTTTGCTTCTGTTCTCAAAGAATGGTACGCGGCGCCCGAGGAATCAGGTCCTCCCCGATGAAAACTTTGAACAAAGCACACAGAAAAGTATGAAGTCGTTGGGAATTTTGATTTGTTTGAATAACAAACAAACTTTCGTCAGTCAATAAAATATACGTGCTTTAAAATTGCTATCTGAATCTCGATAGCGTTTGAAGTCGTCTCAAGGTACTTCCCCATTTCGTTAGAGGTAGAGTAAATAAAAAAAAAAACGGATTGCTCTTGGCTCTTTACTTGAAAAAAAATGGAGATTGTTTTCAACAAATCGGCAATGTTCTCACACCCGTATAAATCGTACATTTTCATTCCAATATATTTGAGATAATGCTTAATTACTGTCCTGAAAATGAGTTTATAGTCCAAAAAAACTTAGTTACATTTTTACTCAAAATTGACAGATTGGATTTTTCTCTGGACATAAAATTAAATCAGTCTGAAAAAAAAACTTTTTGAGGCGTTGTACCTAGCGGCTGCGAACAGTAACACCCTATTAAAAGTTTCGGGCATTATAATGTAAAATCCTTCTTTTCTGTCGCGTGAAATTTACATACTACCCGAATTTACAGTCAGAGGTAGATTTTTTTTAATAACGTCCCGTATTCTACCACGCCAAGACAAAAGGTACTGACGCTATGAACTATAATATAGAGTAATATAGAGTATAATATAGATTCAAAGGTTGAAAAGATTGAAATGGGATTGTTGTTGCATTGCAGTACACGTTATGTGACCAAAATATAATTTCATACCAAATACATTTTCTAAAGGCACACGAATAACAGTATTTTCAAAGTAATTTAATTTCAACTGTTCCTCGCTGTTGTTCTTAAATGGTGTTTATGATTAAATGGAAAATGCACTTATGAAATGAACCCACTCATTGTTCACATTTCATTTCATGGGCGCCACGCGAATCGCATGAAATAAAATGAAAATAATGCGAGAAAATCATTTGAACTTCAAAACACAGTCAACCACTGATTCGAGAAACGGTAAACAATTTTGCTGCCCTTGTCGGTCTGCAGTTCATGGTACAGTAGGTATATTATTACAAACTAGTACATGGTGTACACATGCAATATGCGCGTCGCGTGTGCCTTGATAAAAAATGGTAATTTCAGGCAAGTTGCGGTTTATCAACGTATGTTTTTTCTGTTTTTTGATAAGCAAATTAGAAAGAGTAGACAAGTGGAAACAATCTTAACTTACCAATCATTACGCTTTTTGATTCATGAATTTTAAACACAGGTCATAAAGGGGAACAACTAAGTAGGAACTTTAAATACTCGTTAACCGCTGTTTTAAAAGCATGTATTATAGAAGAATTTATATCGTGCGCCCTAGCATGGTACCTTTATGCTAGTGCCAAGGAAAATTGCCTCCCAACAAATTGTATTACTTCAAATTTAGTTGATGCAGAGTTCAGATTCATTGAGAAGTAATACAGTTCAGCCCGTAAAACAATTGGTACTGAGTCATAAATGAGTTATGATTCAGTGCAGAATTCCAAAATACTTCTTATTTCTTCAAAATAATTCGCATAGATTAATTGATATAACAACTCTTATAATGTCTCAAAATACAAAATATCTTGGCACGATAAAAGTTTTAGAGCGAAGGAATTAATCTCAGGAATCAGTGGAGAAGATTTGTTGTGTGTGTGTGTGTTTGTGTGTGTGTGTTTTTAAACTGACAGTTGGCCAGCATGCCTCCCCGAAACGACCGGGAGCATCTCATCTGTGCTCACGCTGAACGGAGTTTAAGTTACATTGTAAATCACAGAGCTTGAGCGAATTTTTAAGAAGCTTGGAAATACAAAGATCAGACTGCCTAATCCTCTATCATGAACGCTTTATTTTAACGCTTGCTCTTTGACGAAAGAATTAGATGTGTGCTACGTGGTTTCTGGTATGTACAACTGAATTTCTCCGAAGCAATGCTTTTTAGTGTTTACCTAAACACCGAAAATAACTGGCATGACCTCAAAAATTTCACACGCACATTAAAATTAGAATTAAGACCCAAACGTTCCAGACATGTTTCGTCAAGAAGCGTATAATCTCTGAAGAAATGTTTGTTTGTCAACTGTAGGCGGTAAGATAATTGGTAGGCGAGGGTAATTTTTTTTTTGTAATTTTTTTCGGTTTGGTCAAAGTACTCACCACCATCAGAGTAGATGGCTTGCGGTCTGGCAGCCTTGATTTGTGCGGGATCGAGTAAAGCTTTAAAGTAAATACGTAGTTTTAATTGATATCGATCTGATCAAATACAATCAAACTTTCGAAGCGTTGCTCTGATGGAAACTCCATCACAAGCAAAACTAAACATTGTAAAGTTTCGTTCGGTATTCTACTTTCAAATTTGATTAGTTCGATCTGGTACCTAAATCAAATTTTGTAGAAAAAATCGTTTGCCTGGAGATAATGAACACATATTGAATGATTTCACGATGTGTTTGATTCCATTTCGATTTTAGTTCAATTTGTATGGCTCAAATTGAATTATCGTTGAATAACAAAGATTCTAAGAACATCCGTTATGGAAAACATACATGGACGCCTTTTTAATTACAAACTTTAATACGAAAGCTCATACTCCATTCATAATTTTCTTTGGAAATTGAGTGGCTCTTAATCATCATCATCTTTTCAATATTATCATCATAAGCCATGACCCATCCATGACCGATGGCCCTCGCTAAGAGATTAGCCAGCCAATGAAGTTTCTGTCTGTACCGGGCATATACCACCATTACAAGAACCATTCTTTGTTTTCGGCCAAGAATCATATTTTGATACCGTGAGGCCAGGTAATAGCTCGTGACGGGTGTCAAGTCTTGTTAGCATGGCGCATTGTCTACGGAGCGTGGAAGACTGATGGCCCTATCGTGGAGGGGACATGCCACAGTCCCGTTGACCGATGACGCCATTGACCGAGCCAACCATTCATCACCACGAGACATACGGTCCAGTAATTTCCGTAGACCGCCAGAGAGATTGCTTCTTCGGGTAACTCGTATTCGTATGATTTGTGTGAGGAAAGACCGAAAATTTTAAACACTTGGTTAGCAAACATTAAAAATATTAAACTGACAAAAGAAACTCGAAAGGTTCTTTACTTTCCATAGTTTTAGGTTGTTAGTAACTGAGGTAGATTTGTAATTGTATGGGCTTAACACAATGCATGCATCACACTGTGCTTGTGCCAAATGATCCACCCAATCTCGATTGTGACAAATTTCTTCGTTGTGACATCTGATTTAAAATCAGGACTTCAATGTTAACGACGGCGTCTTGAAAATGGCTCGTTTATAGCTCGTTTTGAGGAGAATATGAAAATGAACTGATTTTGAAATACTAAAATTTGTTTCAGTTGTTAGGATGGAAACGCATACTACAATTGATGCCAGTGGTTGGGATAGAGCCACTACAATTGGTGCCAGTGGTTGGGGTGGAGCCACTACAATTGATGCCAGTGGTTGGGATAGAGCCACTACAATTGGTGCCAGTGGTTGGGATAGAGCCACTACAATTGGTGCCAGTGGTTGGGATAGAGCAACTACAATTGGTGCCAGTGGTTGGTATGGAAACCCTTACATTGGTGCCAGTGGTATCAGCTGTTTTTTCTCTAGCACAAATCAGATACCAAAGATACTGCTTTGTTGAAGGATTTTTATTCATTAGTTGATCAATTTTAGCTTTTAAATATAGGTGTGGAGAATTTTAACGGGAGCCGAATGTTTATGGCACTCTTGCGAATTGGAATGGAAAAAGTGTCATGTTTTTTTTTAAATTTAAAATTACATCTATTTGTTGATTAATTCTGCTTCCTGTGTGGTTTGCAAATGTAGTTGACGGTTTTCAACAGCCTCTGATGTTATTTGCGATGCTAATTATCATATAACAAGCTGACTTAAAGGCCAGTTTGAAGTCATGCATAATTGATTCGTCTCATTGACCGTGTTAAAACTAGAGGTCAAAGAAAAAAAGAGTCGTTTACGTAAATTATCAAGATATCCTTGATAACTGGAAGCCTAACGCCTAGCTCTAATTGTAAGGACAAATATGTGGTTATTCTATCCTATGCATTCAACATGTTCAGAAATTTTAGCGTTCAGGTTCCAGTTTAAATTGCATTACGAAAATTAGATTTTTAAATACCGCTGCTTAATTGCAAAGTTGAATTAACTTCATTTCAAATGATCGCTTTTAAACAGCTACCCCACCAGTCTGTAATCAAAGTCCTCTTGAAGGTTTATTAAATTGGATACACGCGTTTCATGGAAAAATTGTTCCTCTCCTCGTTCATTCTTGTCTAATTATCGTTTGAACCACTCAAGGCTTCGTTTTGTAGTGTTTGTCTTGAACAAATGCTTGCACTTTTTGTGTCCACTAAGAATAAAAATGTAGTCAAAAAAAGTTGGTACGCTTAGCTGATATAACTTTTCACGGGTTAATTAAGTTAAAATTTAATAAATTAAATAACTATTACACACATTGTATAAGATGGTAACTATATATTTTTTATTATTATACTCCCTTATATTTTTGGGGTCATAGTCTGCTTCGTCCAAGCAGGCCGAGTTGATTCATGCGATTATCACCTTGCTAAACGGAGAGTAATGTAAGTAACATTAAACAAACGCGTGGTGCACACAGACTTGTGAATATTACGTTTAACTTGATAAACAAAATAGCTGCCGCCGAGAGAAGGTAAACGCGGGCTAAAACTTTAATAGGGACATCAATTCAGTTTACGTTTTGTTGTGTAACCCCGACCATTTCGTGAAGCGGTAGGTCTCGCTCTATATACAATCGTGAAACTGAAACGCCATCATCATATTTCTCCACGAAATTCGTAAAACCCGCCAGTCACCCTAAAATTAGGGATGAAATTGTTCTACCGTTATATATATATTTCACACAGGTACATGTGAGCATAGTGGGTATAACGAAACGTTCATAAGCACTTTTATCATTTTTTTTTCGTACGAGCTTTAAAATTGAAAACAGCCCTGCAGGCTGAAAAATATATGTGCAATGCCAAAATCAAAATAAATAGATACCAAAATAGATATTGATACTGATTTTTTATTTGCTATTGTATATAAAAATGTGTGTCGCTTAAGACGCTTCAGAACTTCAAGGATAAACAAAGTATTTTCAAACATACAGCTAAAAAGGTGTCTGACTGATGCCTTTGTCATCCCATTATCGTCTTTCGTCCTCGTTCTTCTAACTGTAAACCAACAATAATCAAAATCACAGGCAAATTATGAGAAAGAGCTACAATGACTAAACAGTTAAAATGTATGACATATGAAAGTATTTTTCTAGCGTGGTGTAATTTGTGGGTCAACTGCCATTTTTTAAACGTTATTATGCAAAACATTTTTTAAATTGTAGATGCTTGCGGTGAGTAGAGTATTTTGCTAGGAAAACTAATAACCTCTCGAAATTTGATGACCGACCGGGCATCTGCGCTGATGTCCGCCATTTGCCTTTTGGTCGTAGGCTTTTATCGGGTTAAGATGTTTCTCCAGATATGTCCTTGTGCTGGCATCTTCTCTCATGGGCGAGACGAGAAGTCTGCTATAATACAATTTTTGGGCTACTCTGTCGATGTTTGAGATGCTGTAGAAGTTTTGTGTATATATATATATAACTCTATGGATGTTTGGATAGGTGTTTCTTGGTTTCCAAGTTTATTTTATAACCACAAATAAATGACCGTAAATTATAAAACACATCAATTGTCATCTTACGAGTTTTTCCAAACGTGGCAACGCCACAACATCTTCAAGGTTAAAGTCTACATTCTCGACCTTGAAATTACGCTTGAACGAGTCGGACGCTTTTCGATATTGATATCGCAACAAAAAGAGCAGGAAAAGATCTGGAAAATGAGTAAAAAACGTGGCTAGGTGTGAAAAAGTGGGTCCGGCCACCTCATGCAGTAAGACAATTCCTAATACAGGCGGGCTAACAACCTTGACTCCACAGAAAGCAAACGCTACGGACTGGAGAATTGAAACCGAGTTAATTTTGAGCCCACTCACGAGTCCTGTTCGAACAGGAAAATTTTGACCACAAGAAAAAAATGTCTGGATGCATCTCGTAGCATATGCAGCACATATCTTTACATCAAATGATTCGAAGCGTAGACCTCTCTTTTCAATAGATTTTATGAAATATTGCTTGCTGCTCTGCTACACTGATCCTAGTCATTTTGTTTTTGGATGAACAGCGAGATGGTTTGTTTGAGTCTTTAGTTTTTATTCACTGTAGTTCACAATCGTACTTTCAGCCAGGAATCATTACTATTTTTACATCACTCGAGATATTTGCTACAAGCACTTGTATAACGCTCAGTACTCATTGATGAAATAAGATTTGCCATAAAGCAGCGTTGTTATAACTTCCTATTGTGCTGGCATCAGCATTTTTGTATTTAATGGTTTCCTGTGTGTTTTATGCACGAAAAGGCTCGTAAATACGGTAAGATCGTGCTGTCCATTTCTTGAGTACAAAACGTTCAGTATAACTATCTCGCATTGTATGCTTGAGTGGCCACAGTTTTTTTTTTTTTAACAAGAGAACATTTTAATGAAGCTATCATATTATCAAGCGTAAATGGCCATTCTCATTAACGTAATTGCATCTTGAAGCAGTGCACTTCGTGTGGTTGAATTTAATGTAAAACAATCCGTAGCATCGATGCTACACGTTTTGGTCTGTTTATAGTGATTTGGTTTATGGTTTATGGTTTATATGTAAAGAGTATCGCTGAGGTAATATGTATTAGTTCTGCAATATTCTAACTGTATTATCTCAAGTAATTATTTGCATGAACATGCATTATTTCTTGTATATTGGTTTGGAATTACTGAACCACCAGTCATCTATATTTACAAAGTGAATTGCGTTTAAAATAGCGTAAAATAGTGCTTCTCGTCTGTTAGTGTTTAGAAATCGTGAAAATGAAGACATATGTTTTTTGGTTTTTATGTAAATTTGAAAATAATTTATGTAGCTTGTTCAAAGTTTTGATATTTCCGCACACAGATAACATGTTAGGTTCAATTAGCATATCAAATTGTAAAGAGCTTCGGTTATTGCGTCTATGGTTATAAATGCATGCAATTTATGTGCTAAATTTTATAGAATGTTTTGATTTATGCTTTGAAATAATAAGGCTGCATGAAATACCACCCTCGGCAATCGGCATCCAACAAGCAATTGATAAAAATAATACTATACGGAATTTTGATAAAGCATTTCATTCTTCCGTTAGAAGCCCATTGTACCCGGAATATATTTCTTTATTCAATTAAATAATTTTTTTTACAGATCAGTTCTTCTGAAATAAAAATCAACAAATTAGCAGTGGAAAAATGAACTAATTGTCTTGCTAATATTCTTACGGCATTGGTTTTACGCAAAACCACACTGAATACTTAAGCGTCCAATCATAAAATTTCTTGATTAATTTCTCTGACGATTCCAGGTAAGAAATGAAAGAACGAGCGAGAATCCAAAATCCATTCCTGGTGCGCCATGCTTTTGCTGGGCGAAACACGCTGCTCCGATGTGAAAGTGGCAAGCGGAAAGTTCGGATGATGCGCCGTCCCTGCACTGAAGGTCTGTAAGCCTGTAGCGACACTTTCTAATGGATCTTTTTTTACCACCTCAAACATCTCTAAAACTAAGAGCTCGAGGCTGCCTTCTTTCTGACACATTTTCCACCAAATCCTTTATAGTATTTACTTAAAGAGTCCTTTCACAGGAATAAACCATAAAGAACCTTTAACCAATATGATTGGAAAAGTTGGATGATAAATTAATAGCTATTGAAATAAAGTTCTGGAAAGCGGGTCCCAGTTGGGAAGATTTTCCCCTGTATATTGGTGATTTTCAACGCTTTTCCACAGGCACAAGCTTCAACTTAAAGCTCGGACCACGTTTACAATCCCTACTCTGCTAAGGAAATCCAACATTTTGTTTGAAATGTGATTCTGGGAAAGATACGAAATAATATAGAGGCTCACAGTTCGGGTACGCTCAGGACATGGCCGTACATTATTTTGGTAAAGGAAATTAAGTTGGTAGGTTAAGTAAAAAGTTTAAAAAATTGAAGAAAATGCTGATCCATATTGATTACTATTTCACAGGTTATTGGCTTTGGATTTGGAAGAGGAAACATATAGACGAGCAAAATATGTACCACAGGTTTTTTTAACACCTTCACGCATTGATTTGGAAAAGGTTAGAATTAATGATCACTTTCCAGTGAATAGACAAGCAGAACTACCTAAACAATCAGTGATTATCAAGGTAATCAATGGTAATCAATAGGTAATCAATGATGATTGTATTTGGGTGCGGGAACAGTTTTAATGTGTCCAACGGTTTATCCACATTTTTGTCCCGCCCAGTTGCACTATTATATCCGACTCTAGTCCTTTAACTGGAAGAAAGGGCTTAAAAGTTTCGACTCAGACAAGCTTCCACTAAATTAAGCATGTTTTTGGACGCTACGACACGTCTGGGCGCAGACACCTCCGCCGGGTGGGCATCGTGCCAAACCGATAGCCGCCTGCCCCTTCAAAAAGAGAAGAAAATGACCGCCACAGGTTTTATAACCATTCCCGTATCCAAAAAAATAGATCACCCACGCAAGTTTCAAGTGTGATATCAATGGCAGGTTGTAATATTATCTTTGTGTATTTTATGGGACGTTTATTTGGCAGGGAGCATAGGAGGCTGAAGTAAAAATATCTTTATAAATTCAACGACCACACGCATGAGGTTTTGTATTTCTACGTCATAAAACGGGAACATATTTTTTGCAGACCTGAGCTGAACAGATGGATTGAGGTACTTTAAATGAAACACATGATATCGATTTATAAAATCATGGCAAATGTCTTGATATCCTATAATTTAATTTGTTTATTGAAGTGCGTGGACTCAGATCCCACTGTAAGAGGTCTTCACACAACTGCGTAGGACGGTTTTTTGTATATCCCATCGATAGCATTGCACTAAATTGGTATACCATCAGCTTGAAGGCTATCTACGAAACCGCTGGCGTCTTCAGAGCAAACGGCACGTAGACATGTACCTCCATGCCATATCAGATTCTCTCCACGACGTAAGGATCAAGGCCCTAATCCGGGATATATACCGTTGGTATATGTGCTAAATTTACGATAGCTACACTAAGTAAGGTTGTGGAACAAGTTGGAGATGTGTTCCTTTGCGCCAAATAGTGTGTTATTCAGCGAAAATATACTACTGCAATCGATCATACTAAAATTAAACCACCTGAACAAGGTATAGCACAGTTTGTTTCTGGAATTATCCGAGGATTAATAACAGAATTACGATATTCAAACAGACTTTAAACTTGTTGCGGACAATTTAATACCCCATGGTGAGAGTAGTCAGTTCATGTTAATTCAGTGTTGTGTAGAAAGTAGGAAAATAAAAGTGTTTTGCCAAATTGTGACTATGCGTAACCCAGAAAACCAGACCACATAAATGTATGATCACATTGAAGAAATGTAATTAAGAAATGTGTTACAATTACGTTTCTCTTCAGCCTTCTCTAATCTGCTTTATGTCACAAGCGTAACATAGCAGAAATACATCTTTGTAGCAGTAACTAAGCTTTGTTACCTATAGGGTGTCCAAACGTCCAAACGATAAGAAATAACTGTTAGTAATATGGCGCTGATAATCTTGATTGCGAACGGTACAATTGGATATGTGAACAATGGCACGTATAACGTAGACCCTTTCACTCCCATGAGCACTCGTTTACCCACCCATCCCACACTCTCTTCAACTTTGACGTCAATGGCGCAAACGTCGTTCCCAGAAGGTACGCCCCAAAATGACACTTGATACTTCCAAAATGTCACTCTAATCTCGTAGACCCTACTTGTTGAATTTTAAAGGATAATATCTAGCTTGTCCTGAATAAAAGTCGGTATTTATGCGTCTGGCGTCTGGCTTGGGAAAACTGGAACGACATCCAGAATCGAAGAGTGTTTTTCCAGGGAAATGTTCGCTTATCGGTTAATACTGACATTTGTAAGCTGAAGGAGAGTTGTCGTGCTTTTCCCCCAAGGGGACGGTCGGAATGAATATGAAAATTTCCCGAAGTTGGTATGGTTTTGAGCCCAACATCGTAGATATGTAAGATTATCGCCCAATAAGGAGCGCAGAGACATACATAAGTAGTTGACCTATTTTTATTTAGCAAAAAATATTTAATTTCATGATAAAAATGCTCGAGCTGCTCTATCAACTTCATCTGCTGCTTTGAATGGCAGAAATTTTATTTGTTGTTTATTCTTAAGACCATGGTTTACGAGTTAATCTAATTTACTTTTAATTACTTCTTTTTTACTTATTGCTTAGTTTTATTTTTAACTTGAACTACTTTTTTAATTACTTATCAGCTCACCGACAAAAACATACCTTGCTTGTTCTTGACAAGTGTAACAAATGTATATATAATTGTCAATACATAAAATATTCAAAGTGAATACAGAGTTGTGATACACAACGCTGTATTCACTTTGAATATTTTTAGCTTATTCGAAGCTTGGCATCTGATTTATAGCCAATAACAATGTCAATGACACTCTTAGCGAGATTTTCCCACAGCGTATCGATTTTCTTTCATCAATTAGAAACTGACATCGGATCGACATAGAAAAGTGATCGAAACGACCTTTTTCGAGGAAAACAATTTCCCTAGCGTTATCTGAAAAGTCATTTCTCAACGCGAGTTTGGATTCTTTTAGGTCACGTGCAGAGTTTGGTCTTTTTGTCACTGGGTCAAGAAGTTCGGCGATATCTCATTTAATTCTGGCTCCAGAGCATTCAAAGAGCTTGTTCACCTACCATACACGCGAGATAATATTTTTACTGGGGCGCCCAAAAATAAACGTTTTTTTAGAGGAGCGATTGTTCAAGCCTTGGTCTGTTATTCGATCTTAATTGAAAAACAGACGACTATACATTCGACTGGGTGAGTGAGCACGAAATAAGTGGAAAATGGGGTTAAGACTGCTCGTCAACGGTTAGTTTCACAAAAAAAAATCTGTACAACTACATGTTTAGTGCATTTGGAATGCACAAGATAACTTGAAAATAGAACTGATCCGCTCTTTCGTACATTGTAGTCGAACTTTATTTTTATTGTTACAAAGTAGGATAACAAATGATATCCTCATGCTTCCGCCAACTTGCCAAGCTGCCAATAACGCTCGAACTCTTCAGCGCTGAGTAGCACCATCCGTTTGACTCGAGAGGATTTCACGCCGTCGACTGCATTTCCACCAGCATTTGCATGTAAACTCGATCCATGCGGCACCGAATAATGATGTAGAGGAACGACCCTTACAGTCAGTACTGTAAATATGCATGTGTACCTACTCATCTTTTTACTTTATTAAAAAAATAAAAACGACACTGCTCGGTGATATATTTATTTTTGTTTTATTCACTGTTATTTTCATCAGTAATAACAAACATGAACACAAGAAATGCTTTTCCAAAGTGTGGGAGTGGTTTGCCTTGAGAGCGATCACTCGTCAGAGACGAAACAAAACATATTGTTTTTCAAATGCCACGTCGAATAAAGGTAGCTAATAAAAAATGTAGTATTCGCATTCCGCTCAAGGAGGCTTGACAATTCATACAAATGTCCACAAAATGTAATAAGCAGCGTCTGAGCAAAGGTATACTCTCAACAAATTGTATTAATATTAACTGTCAGATATCTCTATACCCTTTTTTTTTAAAGTATACCATGACAGTGATTTGGGATTCGGGGTAATCATAGAAGATATGCGAGAAAGCTGAAATTGATACTTCGGCATATTCATTCTGAGCGGACCGAAATCGGATCTATTTTTAGTAACGAGACCCGAAATCATTTTCTCGGCAAATTTTTTCCATCTTACAAGAATTCCCACTATGACCGCATAGAGGTTCATAAATGTGTTTGTACACCGATTTAATTGTCTCCTAACATTTTGTGCGAAGTTTCTGTCAAGAAGTTAATTAGCACAGAGCAGCGTTCTCTTACAAGACGAAAGGTCCATTCTTTTGGTCTGTCCATAAAATCTGAAGAAAAAAGAAAGAAAAAACCGCAAAGGCATCATGAAAAAAAAGTACAATTCGAAGACAAAGTGCTGAATTATTCTACCTTTCGTGACATCCCTTTAAATCGTAAAATGTCTTCAACTTCAAACTTGTGACACTTTACAGTCTTATTATACACTGGAGTTGAGGATAATTTCCCGGAATCTTCGTCATGATATTATGAAAGCATTTATAACTTTGATTGCTGATTCGGCATAAAATTACAATTTTAATTAACTACCGAGATGTAATTTATTTCTAAATTTTCGAGATTAAATTCAAAAATAGCATATGGTAACGTTGTAAGTTTTTTTTTTGATCGAATGAAGCTGTGATTTTGGTTATGAACTGGTCGTTTTTGAAATACATGAATATTATTAGCAAGATATGGGAGAGGAAGCATTCTGTAATTAAATTTAAATAAAGCTCACATTTTTTACTAGTGTTCCTCTGAAAAAATTAAAAGAAAAGCAGATTTTTTTTTGCTTTCCAATGCGATCGTGGAGGTGCCAGACTAAGCTTTAACCCTGGCTCCGCCACCAAAGAGGTTCAAAGCAAGACACCGATAGGAGGATCTATTGTTGTGGGGATTAATAAATTGTTCAATAATTAAAATTAAATGCTATCGCCTTTGAATTGAGGGTCTTTAATTACATTACCGTCAAAAGAATCACATTTTCAAGTTCGTTTACCATGAACGGAAAAGTAATTTTAATCTTTAATATAATTTTTTAAAGTAACATATGGCTGTGAAACACAACAGCACATTTAACATGTGTAGGTACATATCAATCAAATTTAAATACACATTTTATTGATACAATTAGATAATATAACATTGTGTCTGTTTAATGACTAACATGAAGTATAGGTACAATAAAGACAATCATGTTCACATTTTATTTATCTGCGTCGAAGGAATGAAAAGCTACCATTTATAAGGTCATTTCACAGAGGGCTCAAATTACATGAAATGACCCCATAAAGACAACTATTTTATACACCCATATCATGGGAAAAAAATTACTTATTTCACAAACAGATTTTTTTCACGCCATCGGAAAGTAAGTGACAGATTGTGTGAAAGTGAACGTAGACCATCGACAGCTATCAGAGTATAATATTCGAAACATTTAACAATCATACATGGCCTCTTTCGAAATGTATAGTCTTTATGTTCACTTCAAGTATTTGTTAGGTTATCGTTATTCTTTTCGGTCACATTTCACACGCTTTCGATAAATCCAGATTTCTTTCTCGTCAGCAAACCTCAATTAATACTGCTTAGGCACTGGCTCCGACATAAGCTCTTCATCAACTGCCAGAAATACTCATCCATAACAACAATCCGGATGAAAGACTAGAAAATAGTTAATATTCCACTGATAATATTCACTCCGCTTAAATTTGATACAAATTTGAGGGTATGTAGTACTTACATAATAGTTTCCTCATCAAACATTATTTTAGTAGCATATAATCTCTGTCACGAAAATCTATTAGTATACCAAAATAATAAAAAAACCCTGTAATCTCCTTTTGTTTGAAAGTTCGCACGTGCGCAGTCGCTCTGATCTGCACCACTGTAACTTTCAGCTTTAATTTCCAACTATCACGTCTAGTTGACCTGTACTTATAGTTCGAAGTAATGGCGGTCCAAATAACTTATGTCATTATTTGAACACCACAAGTACGTGGAAAACAAAACTGGCACAAGTTCGACATATGCTGGTGACACTGAAGCTAATCACTGCATTCGCTTATCGAGCGATGCATCGGTCTTGTTCGAGATAAGCTTGACGCTCTCGACACTCGTTACTAACGTTTGCCCGGAGTTTCAGTCGGGGCACGTTATTTCGCTCCGTCGTTTGACAGAGCAGGGTACTTTAACCGACTTACAAGTCGAGAAACCAAGTTTTACGCAAAACGTTCGTTACTAAAAAAAGAATTCACAGCTGTCACAACTCAAAGACTATCCCATTCTAACATCAACAGTCTTTCGCGAGAAGACGAGTTTTTAATTACTGGCAAATTAATTAACAACAAGACAGTTGACTTGTTATTTTCCCGTCAAGAAAACTAAAACAATTGCCATTTCACCCAGCTTTTTCCGACTCAATACGTTAATGGTTCCAACAACTATGCGGCAGAATGTTGTCATTTTTGCTTCAACGCCTCCACTCCCTTCTCATCTCTGTGCCTAGAGCATCGAGCACGGCCAGTGCCGATCGCGCCAATGCTAGACTTGTGTCACTTGCGTCGTCGCTCCAGTAGTGCCATTGTTGTCGCCGTTGTGCTGGGGTACCGCCGCCCATCTGTTCAACGCTTTCGGAATGAACAACAGGTTGAAAGTTGTGCGGAACTGCCGGCTCATCGCGCAGTACAGGATAAAGTTGATTGCCGAGTTGATCAGTGCCAGGATGTCCATCACATCTCCTAGTCTGATGTAGCAGTTGTTGAAGAATTTCTTACCCAAAGTGACGCTGAGAAGTCCGAGGATTCCTTGGGGGAACTCTGTGACGAGAAACAAAAGAAGGACGGCCAGCAGCATCCTTGTTGTGCGATCAGTCTGCCGTTCTTTGTCCAACACACGGGAAGACTTTTTCGACTTGAGCATCTTTTTAGTTTCGTCGCCTTCCTTTGGGCCGCTGGTGGTACCCGTCGAGATGTTGGTCATCGTGAGGGTTTGTCGCCGCCGTTTGGTCTCCAGCAGCGCGCAAATGAGCCGCAGACTGAGGACGGTGAGCGCGATGCACGGAATGATCTTGATGACCACGCTGTACACCCAGAAGTTGATGTCGTTCAGCAAGCCGTTGCACTTGAGGCTCAGTTCGCTGTGGTTCACGCGGTACAAGGTCACGTTGTGCGACCCGATGCTTGAGTCGTTGGTCACGTTGTCGCCAAGCGTCGGCGGCGTGAACCTCTGTCCTTCGTCGTTGACGAGCTGGAAGAACGGCTGGATGTTGTACGATAGGTAGATGGGAATGCAGAGAAGTGGACACACAACGTACCCGCTGCCGATGGCAATCACAGTCTTCTCCATCCGACACCAGTCACGGTTCTTCTGAGGATGAGCGATGGCGATGTACCTCCAGACTGCCAAAGTCACGGTCAGCCAGATTGATATGGTGTGGCAGACTTGCCCGAAGTTTGAGTGGAAGAGAACGAAGAACGACCACCCGAACGAGTACTTGTCAGTGAGAGGACGGTTCATGCCAACGGGCAGGTACATGTGACAGGCGAACGGGATGTACTCGAGCATTACCAGAAGGTCGGCGACGGCGAGACCAGTGAGGATGGCGTTGGTAGGGGAGACCATCTCGCGGCGAGTGAGGACTGCGATGTTGAGAACGTTAGCGATGGAACCGAACACACATACTAGGAGGCTGGCGTACCCGTGGATGGCACGGTACGAGTGCTGGAAGTCGGTGAACCCTTGGCCGCAGTAGAGGTTATCGAAGCCACCGCCGACGTCGGGCAAGATTGTAGCGTTGGTATCGTTCATTGTTTACGCTGAAGTGTAATTTTTTTGTAGTAGTTATTAAGTGATTTTGTCGCTGACGTTTTCTTGGACACGGCTGATGACCGATTAAATCATCTTGACGGGTTGGCGCAAGAGCCGGGTGTGATATGACCGTCGCTTTTGGTTTTTTGTGCCACTGATTTTTGCAGCAACATTTCAACCGTGGATATTGAGTCTAGACACTTGTTGATCGTACGAAAGTTGCTCAGCACGTCGCGTCTCGTCGACTCGGTCTGCTAGCGATGCAGGATCGCTCGATCACTTGCTCGTATCAATCTGAGGTTGCCATGCCAGCGAGTGACCTCCTCTGCACATGGCTCGAAAACAAACGATTAATATCGTGCTTAGTTGATGAAAAAAAACGTTTAATTATTTTTGAGTGATGAACGTGTACAACACATCGATAGAAATGTTTTAATTACAAAACATTTTCTAGTCTTTGTTTAACAGTTGATTACGCACCGAACTAACACACACGATTACATTCACTGCCGATAAGAAATGGGTATCGATCCACAAAACCAAGTTTTTATTTTCGAATACGACGCGGCTCAAATTTTTTAATTCAGACAAATTTAATTTACAAAAACAAACTCTTAATTCTTATTTCAACAATTAATAAACCTGGTTTTCAATGCCATCTATGTGTAAAATCGTATATCTCGTCGAATGATTTATCTACCAGCCGACATTCACAATGAGCCACTAATTCACTGAGAGATAGCGTATTACGCGCGCGACTTTGACGCCAAAGTCGCCGGTCGACGTCGACACGTGCTTCCCAATGCGTTCGACGTGCCCGAATGAACGGCGTCGCGATGCCTGCTGCCAAGTGAACGACGCGACCACTCCTATCGCGGCGCCGCGCACGCGTCCTTACTCTCGGCGTCGGCTTTGGCGTCCGCGTCGGCGTCGCCTAACCGACGACAATGTCGGACGTGCAGGAATCAACTTCGTGGACGAATCACTCTGTTACGAGTTGATACCAACCCGTGTATCGCTCGGGTATTGTTTGTTGTGTGGATCTATCGAAGATTGTGGATGTTGTCGCGGCTTAGTTACTTATTTGTCTGACTAATTGATTAAGTTTTCCACTTACACGGAGCGCTGTGTTTTCGTGTTCTAGTTCATTCAGAGTGGTAAGACGTAGGCGGAGAAGAGCAGTTAATGAAAGCACGCCAAACAAACTGTAGTCGGCTTACCACTCACGTATCTGGGCAACATTAATGTCCGGCTAACATCTTATTTTAAGCTTAACTCACAGTTAAATCCCAACTCAAACTAAGGTTTTGGCCTAGCTTTTGGGTTTGCACTGCCCCTGAATGTAGTCGGCCGATTGACGCGCTTTCTGAACCGGAAAAACTTTTTGAATTTTCCAACTCGACGGTTCTGCACCCGTGGTGTTCGCTGTTTGCATGTCCGAATATGCAAATTTCGCTCATTCGTTGATTGCGATAATTGCAGCTGCCGGTTTTCTGCCATTTTCATTTTTCATAAACGCCAGGCATTTCAGAAAAGCGTGAGACGAGCAGTTTTCTGAAATAACTTCGCACTGGAGTTTCAACGCACGAGTGAATCATTTACATTCCGTGAAAAGACAGAAGAGCATCACAGCGCCTAGCAAAACAATGTAAAACGCGTGGCGTCTGCTACGAAAGACTCGGTCATCAGGCGCTAAGGGAAACGGAAGCTAGCTCAGTTGGGCGAATAATTAGTTAAAATCTTCCCTGTGCGCACCGAATGCTAATTAGGGCTAATTAAAAGACATCCAGCATAGCATTGGACACGACTGGCATGCAGAAAAGACTGTCTAATTTATGATTTAATGATGTTGCACTGCAGATCACTGGGCAATTAAGACAAAAAAAATCACCGGGTTGGATTTTGTTCCAAGTCAAATGCGAGCGAGTGCTTTCACTGCACGTAAAGCTTCAAATTAGTCATTCTTAACTTTTGAAGAGAAGATTGAGTTCAATTAATACATTTTCACAACTTAACGAGAGAAATGGAGTTTATAAATTTTGTAATTAGCATTGTGCAATTTAATTGCTGATTTTCTAACAATTTTTGAGAACAATGCATCTTCTTGTAAATCACAAAGTAGTGCACACCCCTTTGTAGTTTGTAGAATGCAAATTGAAACATATATTTAACCCGAAGATTTGCGAAGATAATTAGCCCATCCCTTTCATAGAAAGTCCCTGTGAATACGAGTGACCCGCTCGTGATAATTGACAAGATTGCATTAACCCCGGAATTTTTCTATCGAACGTAACGCGTTACTTTAGAATTTTAACAATAATTTCCAGAATCTTCCAGAACCTCCGATCAGGTTGCGATAAAACATTATTTAAATGTCGGTCATTTTATATTGAAAATGTTAATTATATGCTAGTTCTTTTAATTATTACATCCTTGGTGTTTTTGTTAGATCCCAGATATTTTAAAAGCATTAAGGGTGCCTAGACAAGGTAATTGTTAAGATGTTTTTGGTTCTTTGATTATCGGAGAAAAGTCACGGCAGCCCTTGATGAAAAAATAGGCATAAGTTGCGAAACGTCGGGAAAAGCCCAATTTTAACTTACTTTTATTTTCAAAACTAGTTCGATTGTTAAGTAAAGCAGACAAAACATAACTTCGTTACTCTTTAGTTTTAACCAGAAGTAGTATAGTTTATTGCCAATCAAAAATGTTATTGTTAAACCCCTCAGGCCATGATAATCGATATACACAATCGACAGTTTGCATGGATCTCAATCAATTATCCAAATTTTACTGCCCACAATTAAAATTATTATGGACTACAGCAGTTAATATTTGTTGCTTGATTATACTACGCAAAGCGATGGTCAATTGAATTAAAAACCATTCGCGCCAAATCATGTCCGGTCAATCATTTAGAACGTTCAATTACCTACATGCACCGCGTTTGAAACTAATTTATTCAAATTAGCATGTAATTAATTGGCTAGCTGTTAGCTTACTTATGAATAGATTGTGTCATTGTGTTACGAGTACGATTCGAGGCTAAAATGAGACTGGATAACGCTTGTGTACGGTGGTAGTATAGCTATAACAGCGATTGATTGTAAATAAATGTGTGTAGGTAAATTGGCTTTTCCACGTGGTTCCCGTTGTTATAAGCAACGTCCCGTGGGTCACCTGGCTACTCCGCAATGAAACTTAGTACCTAGACAACAGTTCAATTTTTACCTATGTGTACGGTAAAAGTTTCCATAGAATATTTTGACCGCAATCGCTCCCCAATGTGTAATATTTCTCATGTATGTTATGGTACATTTGGGTTATGTTATGTGATAAAACATCTGAACTCTCAACCCACTAAAGTTTTATCACGCAATTTTTTCAACTAATTACTTCGAAAAGAACAATTTTTTCTGTCAGTGTCAGGTGATTCTTCGTCTAGCATCATCACACAATATCATCTCCGAGTTTTTCCCTATGTACCACGTCGAAATTCCTCTGCGTGCGAGATAGGCGAGTTCCCTTTAGGCTTTTCTCGACTCGGGAAGACAGTAAAGAACATTTGGCTTGTGTAACGGTTTCTACAAGTCCCCGAGGACACGCTCTCGTCTCGTTTCAAATATGGCGATAACGTGCAACTTTTCATCCGCAGAAATGGGTTTCCCCAAAACCTCCGTTTCGTGTCCCCAAACGAGAAGCGAACCATGGACGGAGAAATGGTGGTGGTGACATGTGGCACCAAATGAAGTCTATATGTACATTTTTTTTTTCATAGTTTTGTGTTCTGGGGTCTATTAATATTTGTTTAGCCGTAATGCTGTCAACACCATTTACATTATAAATTTATGGCAGAGAATGCGAGACGAAGCGAAAGTTTTTACCGGAAGAAAATCTCTGGGTACAGCTTGGAAAAACTTTTGCTAATTTGTAAGCAGCAATTGGTTGGTTGGACTTGGAAACTTTCTGTTGCTCTTGCCGCTCTTCGCTCGATAGAAATATTAGCCAGGAAAATGATTGAGCGCTCATGTCGCATCAAAGGACGGCTGATGGAATATTTAAGGAACTTGTTGCCATCAAAACCGCAAACTGCGACCAAAATTTCATGCCACTTTTCATTGGAGACGAGCTTTTCTTTAATACATTTTTCATCATGGAAACTCGGCGCTGTTTGTGTCATCGCCTGGTGAAACTTTCCGTTGAAGCTTTTAAATAAACACCTGATAAATAATAATTCAGCGCATTCCAGACGGTTGTAATCTGTAATAATGCGCAGAGTGTTGTGAATGAGTTTTCCCAGCTCATTAATCATGACGGCACATTGCGGAAACTTGCGAAATAATTACATTTAATGAGTTCTCTCAATTTGAGAACTTTATTTAAGTTAATTGTTAGTGTCGTGAGTAACTTCTTACACACATTAAGTGATATGAATTCATGGTTTCAGGACGTAGAGTGGTTGGCGTCAGTCCAACATAACCCCACTCTTATCAGATGTACTTTTGGCTATGCTAATGTCATGCATTTAAAGAAAGATACCTAAGGAGAGACAACAACATAAACCACATCACCACAAACATTAGAGCGAAGGAAATAGATTTTCCAGAAGAATTACCACGAGATTAACCTGTCTGAAAGTCTTCAGAGGAAGGATCTTTTGTTTATTTGACTTGAACTTTCTACAGCTTTAAGTCAACAATGGATTGCCTGACTTAAATGTTTAACAGCAAGCTGGATCCTATGCTCTATCCAGGTATTTGAGATTCTCGGGGATACCAAATTCACAAAATTAAAATGAAAAAGCCGGAAAACATACCAAACTTTCCAGAGATATCATGGTCCTGCCTTAAAAGTAGAATAGTCATAAGCGAGCATTTTGTAAAACAAAGATTTAGTTTCGGCACAGACGAATTTTTTTTATAAATATATATACTTATATTCTTTTTAATGTACATGCTTTACATACGCGTTGTGCTGAACATAGGTACAAAGTGAATTTTTGGTGGTTCATTTTGGCAAGAGATGGAAATATTTTGGAAACAATAACTCTGTTTTCCACTGTTTTTTCAAAGTTTAGTTATTTATCTACAACAAATTCAAATTCTAGCATTTTAGCTCTGTTACAGCCAGAAAATCCATGTGAAAATTGTTTAAAATCACTGGGGGTTTTTCCCCTTAACAAAAAAAAATCTACAGCTGACAAACTAAATTCAAAGATCGTGACGTGTATTGCATTACAAAGTGTAGTTTGTAGGTCAACCGATAGTGAGGTTACGCTGATATTGCTAACCGAACGTTCGATCTGCCATAAACCGAACCGAGAGATGTGACGCTCCAACGAAAGTAGGTACTGCATTCATCGTCTTGAATCCTGAATCGTCTTCGGACAGACCTGGCTGCTAACGATTTTTAAATTGATGTTGACCAAAGGTCTATCACTAATACAGTCGAAAAGTAATGGTAGCATCTACCAAACTTTAAACCCTCATCGCGGTTTTCAAAGCACTGAGAGACTTCACAATAAAAGGCGGTTGGAATGTATAGATTTTTTAAAATATTTTTTGCTCGCAATTCGTTAATTTCGTAAATAATAAAAATTCTTTTGCCAGCGGTTCTTGCATACTTGGTAAAAGTTTGAATTTTCCGCGGAGCAGATAATTGTTGCAAAGCCATGTTCACGAATCAAAACATTTGGAAAGAAAACACGTAGATTTATTTTCAGAGGAAGCATTACTTGGAAGACTTTTTCAATTTGAACAAAGAAACGGCCGATGCGAATTCAGTTTTGTAAAAACGCCAGCGTATGCTTGAACAATTGCATGCAAATTTTAAGATAACATAACCCTTTCCCCCGCAACCACCAAACAAAGACGATATTTTTCATCGAAAAAAATTCTCAGTAGCTTCTTGGTATCAAATAAGTATTTTTTTCAATAGGAATTCTTTCCATTATTACACACTTCTCAAAAAGCAATTCCCTTATTGCGAGCCACTTTATCGAGTTTGGTGCCTACTTTCGAGAAGAATGCTTGTTTCACAGAATTTTGCGTATCCACGTAAATCACTTCCTATGCCTACCAATTATCCAATAATCCAGCTACACAGTGGCACACAGAACTACTTAGTACTTAAAGTACTACTTAGTAGTACTTAGTACTAATTAAACGTTTTGATTCTACTTGTAAACTCTAGCCATGCATATGATCATATGAACCATAATATCTTTGAGATAGCCCCGTCATAAAACTGCCCTAACCACAGCATCTGCATTGCATGTGCATCAGTGCACATTCCAATTACTACCTGTGCCCCTTTGTGAGTCATCCTAGGAAGCCGGGTGATCTGCAGCCACGAAGCAACAAGATACAGTGCATTCACGTGCAATACGTTATAAGTACCATGCCAATTCAAGAGCTGATTTTCAACAAATGTCAAATACAAAAGATAATTTACAAAACAGTGAATTTGAAACAAGCGACTTCGAATACTTCAACAATTCCTATATGATCATTAGGTAAGTGTTTTAGACTTAAAATTACGTGACATTGCAATTACAATGACGTGAAAACCTATTTCTTGTTCCTACAGAACCCCTACCCAGAACCTCTTAGCCTACAGGACTTGTTAAGATTTTTTTATTTGGACCAGGCACTTGAAATTACCGACCCAATTTTCCTGTGGCCCATCATTGTAATTGTGAGAGCAGCTTGCACAAACAGTTTTGGCTAGTTTTACAAAACCCGAGAGGGTCATTTGGGTTGTCTCACAAGATGTACACCAATACTCTCCGTCTTTTAGTGCCGGAACAAATGGAATAAGGAAGCATTCAATTTTATGGAAACCAGGACCTAAATTGGCGACTGTAGCAGACTGTGAATCGATTTGCTTCTGGTCGAATTTATCTTTAGATTAACGAATTATGATTGGCTTAGCCATTTGTTACATATTTCGTCCATTTCTGACGCCTACAAATAGTTTTTAGACTAAAATGAATGCACTGTAGCCAGGTATAGGTCCATCCACCTATGTGCCGTGAGAGAGCAATATACCGAGCAATGCACCGAGTAAATAATGACCCGCATAATAACCCGCATTTCATTTCACTTATCTGTCCCCTATTCGCCCGTCCTCTCTACCTGCCCCCAAACCCCAGCCAGTTGAGCACGTCAGAGAATAATCATGACTTCATTACAACTGATAATTGGCAATTAGATCTCTGGGATTATTTATACTCTATAGCTTTGTTGTTTGGTTTGCATTGCAGTCACTGGCTTTATTTGGAGCAATCATAGTGATAGGAAATGCAAATACGAACAGCCTATTTGTAACTAAATTTGACTATGAGCTCCTGATTTGTGATTTCAGGTTGTTTTCAACCATTATTTTCGTATGACATACAGAAATTCGCGATAAACATTCATAAAATGATGATCAAAATTTACAATATTTGGAACATGTAATGTGTTACCAGCTGCAGCGCTATTTTGATTTAGCAAGACGCCTATTTTAAGATAATTTCTCGAGGACACATCTCAAGGTCAAGCCGTGAAATCTTGACCATCCAGCGCAGTTCCTAAAGGCAATGAAAATCGATTGCAAGCAAACAAACCACCAAAGTGTCACTAAGCCAGATCAGAGTGAGCCCCCAATTCTATTCCAGTTGTTATCTAAAATGATTCCGTTTGTTGTCTTGGGCTCTGTGATTAGCTTGCTTAGCCAAAATGTTCTTAAGCTATGTGTGAATCAGGACATCCATGACCAGCGCTTTAAAAAAAAAGGCCAAATTTCGTGTTCACATTCCCTTCACGACCTCAGAAAGTCATTGTTGATAGCTTATGCTGATGGCTATTTATAGTGCAATTGGCATTCCACGCACGGAGCCATCTCGCAAAGTAAAACAAAATATAGGTCCGGAAGCTGCGTATGTTTCCACTTTTGTGTGTGCGAAACATCACTAATGGTTGGTGGTAGGTACATGAAATGTAATGTAACTGGTCTCTGTTATGTACCTATAGGTGCGCAGTTTTCATACCGACTTCGGCGCATAGGGGCGCTATGGGGCTCGAGGCTAAAAGTGACGTTAGGGCTGAACTAGGTTTAATGTCTACCCATCATGTATAATGTGGTCATTCTGGCGTTGAAGAAAAAAACGTTCATTTTCATCTGCATCTACACTGAAAATAAACCGTCTATGTCACGTTCGTGTAATCGGTTGATAAAGTAAATTGATCAATTACGGAAAATTGCATTTTTATTTGGTAATATCATACTAATCTTGTACTGTGTAGATTAGGCTTTAGGAGAATAATAAATATACATAGTTTATCGTACGAAATGGGGTAAACTGTTTGGGAATGATAAATGATGGAATTCAATTAGTTTTCGACACGGTTTCCGTACTTTTCTGTCAATAAGAGTTGCATTAATGACGATCAAAACTCAGCGTGTGCCTGGTTGGTCGACCCAATGCAGTGAACGGGTTCCTATCGGCTTCTGGCGAGCCATCCTTGCATATTGGAATGTAGATAGGGAGGAGGCTAGAGAATCCTGAGAGGCAAGATCAAAGAAAAACCCTGCCACTTGAAATTAAAATATGTGGTGGTCATTGCAGAAGAACGGGTGGTATACTTTCCCAAAATGTTTAAATACCTCACATGAAAGAGCAGCCTTTAAAAGAACAGTGTTTTTTTGTCATTATATCAGTGGTAACTATTTTCCAACTAGTAAAGTTGTGCAAACAAACTATCCATCCATTATGCAAATGTCAGAGTTAGTTTTTTGAAGCTTATCCGTTCAGAAGTCCATCATTATCCAGTTAAATAGGTATCTAGGACAGTTGCTACCACGCCTGTTGAATAACTATGGACTTGCTCTCCACGACAGGATAGTAATAGTGTACAGTTAATTAGTAATTGCCTCAGAAACACGGAATGAAGGAATAAAACACACTCAGGACTAACTAGCAAACTTCTGGACTAATAACCCTTGGCTAAGCAGTCGCCTTAGCTCGTTCATTGCTTCTATTCCAACACGCAAAAGGATATTAGTCATTTCCAGTCTCATAGAAACTGACGGCATAAAGCTAACGCCAAGGCGCGCGTCACTTGTTCCATTTTCCGCGGTCACTTTTTTCTCGATAACGTAGTTTTCCATAAATTACATTTGCCGATGGGAGTGTTTTCCCGGACTTGCGGCAGCGAGGTCGTGGGGGCGGGTGGCTGGGTTGGTTTGTCGGGATAGGAGGGTCACCACACCTGCTGCATGTGCCAGCCGCTAGAGAAGAAAAGGCGAATAATTGAGGTCACATGTCCAGTTTGAAACTAGAGATTGCGACAGCTTGCCAAAGCTTTTTTTGCAGGGTGGTTGGGGGTCCTGGACGTGTTACAAAGCCGTTGTTGGTCAGGAAATGGTGTTGAGAGAGAAAATAACACACGCTACAGTTACATGTTTACCAACCTTCAAGTATTTCCCCGTAGTATGTAAGGTCATTTTGCACTTTGTTTTCATTTTGTTTAAAGTCTTTCAGAGGCAGATTTAGGTGTTGTTGAACTCTTGTGAGGGAGGGGACTGTTTTTCACTGGAATGTCGCAAGAAATTAAAAAGCAAAGAAGTTCAGCTGCAATCGACCAATAAGGTTATCAAGAAGGTATCACTGAAACTCAACTTTTACGATTTTCAACTTTTTTGAACAAGTTCACCCGAGACACAGTTGTTGGTTGAATTTGGCAAAAATTTATCCAACAAATGAACCTGCTTTGTGAATTGTCTATGTTACGAGACAAACTTGTAAATGTAATCATAAAATGGAAAACTGACGCAAATAGTGTCATATTACATGATAGTGCTGGGGGGGGGGGGGGGGGGGGGGGAGTGCATATTATATTACGTCACATCAACACTCATCGTGAAGTTATCCACTACACCACTCGCTAATCTAGGTGATAATCATATTTTTATTTCATACAACTTTCGAGAACTTCAGAAGCACATGGTTCTTCTAATTAGTACCAACTATTTATCCACTAACCTGTCGTGAACCGGCGTCGCTTATCAGTTCAAAGGGTCTCCACTCTCCCGGTCTCCACTCCACCCTCGCGTACAGGATAATCGCAGCTGGGCATCACTAAGTTCCACAACTTTTGTTATTACACGCATCCAGTTTCCTCTCCTTTTCAGAGACAAAGTCATTTTCTTGTGAAGCCAATTTGTTGCTAATGGTAAAGCAAGAGACAAGAGGCCTTTTCCATTTCAACGAACTTTAGTCATGATAAGACGCTAATTATACCGTGTGTGGCGAAAAGAAATCTTAAAGATTCTTCTGCCATACGGCCCACAAGAGAGCGGAGAATATAGACTTCAGTATTATAAATAATTCATTGCAATGCAAGCTGAAAAAAGTAAGCACTGCATTACACTTACGGCGTTACGGTACGCGAACCGCTCCAAGGAAAAACATGAAAAACGTTTGCGAGCTTGGCTCGATATTCAAAACACCAGTCCATACTTTATTTCGACTCGGCTGATATGATATTGAATCATGAACCACTCAATTTTCATACCAACTTGAATCTTGATACGAGACTGCACTCTGCAAACTTCTAAAGAAAGCATCTCACGGTCGGTCATCGTGCACCAAAAATAAGACTTCTTACGGTTTTCTATTTTCTCCTGCACGCTATTTTTCTGAACGCGCGCGGGCAGCCGCTATGCGTTGCGTGCTGTCATCAATACCGCATTCGCTGGAAGAGTTTTTATCCTGTCGTCAGTACCTAAGCCTAGGCTTGACCGGCTGCTTTATCGGCAGCGAGCTTGTACTAGAACTTTTATTGAGCCATTTTGGTGGATTTCAAGGGAAAAACTCATCATCTTAGGGTTTTCGTGTGAACGTAGACACGTGTTTTTATCCGAACATGGGTATATGCTTCGCTCTCAATCGTAAGACATTGGACCAATGGCTCAACTAAACGAACGTGGTTACATTTTATTTATGTAATTTTATTTGGCTTGAAAGTTTTCATTACAGTTCTCCTTCCTTGTGATTTTGGAAACTGGTGGAAAAACTAAAACGAACTGAAATTTCAATGTGACAAATTTGTTGCTGCAACATTTTTTTTTATGGTTTTATTTCAATTCCTAGAATTGAAAGTGTATGATGTTTAACGAGAGCCACATGCCGGTTATTCATATATTTTCCAGAGCCTAATCATTGGAATTTTAAATAAAACAAATAACGCATGTTAATTGTGGAGCAGAGAACTTTTGAAATTTAGCTTTTTTAGCAACTCATTAAAAACGTCCAGCGTCAGTTTTACTGTTTTAATGGCTATTTGCAACAATATGTCGAGGGTTTAAAGGGGAAGGTTTAAGCCATTTACTTGAGGGTTTTGCAGAATTCGAGTAGTTTTGAGTCTTGTTATGACAGCAGAGGTGGTGTTGAAAGAAGCAAAATAGCGGAGGTTTTGGGGGGTTTTTACGTAAACCTTTGCATTTTGGCTTATTTGAGGGGGTGGAGATACAATCCTCATGAGCTATGTGATTAAACATATAGTTAATGTTGTTACAAATTCGTGACAAAAATGTCCAATTCGGTCCCATTTATCCACTACTTATCCAGCCGCATTTAACCGCCATATATTTGAATGATTCTTATTATTAGCCACCATCACTCATGTCGTTTCAGTAGTGTAGCGGTTATCACGTGTGCATCACACGCACAAGGTCCTTGGTTTGATCCCGGGCGGACACATGTACTATCATTTTTAATTAACCGTTTTCTGTCTTTAATATGCCATTTTACTAGATAACACTTCAAAATGCACATAATATAGTTTTTTTTTTTGGGGTTTTATTACATTAACTCGTGTATATTTTATATAACTGGCGCATTGCATAACTTTTAAAATATTTACAGTTCACACATAGACCGCTGTGGACACCTCTGTTGATTTTTTCTTATTATTTTTTCGTGTTTTGTGCGAAACAGTCGTTTTGAAAATTATATTTTATTTATACATATAGGTCCGTTGTGTCGCTGCGTCCTGCCGAGGCTTTAATTATGCAAACATGGAACCTTTGTAGAAGATCTGTAAAAACAAAGTTACGTGCTGATTGGACATGTCCATGAGTTAGTAAAGTACTGTATTACCAATTACCGCGCACTTGTTTTCAATCGAAGTGTAATTCTGTGCTCGTGATTTCGGACAATGCGCCATTCGGGATAATTTGTTTTACAAATAACGACCAAACCAATCATGGGAGGCGGACAATTAGGCGATGGCTGGCACAAGTTTCCAACATTGGAGAGATCAATTAAGAGGGTGGCGCAGCGCAGTGTTTTTGCTTTCTGCACTTAATGAAACTAGTAGTTTATAATTAATTTAGTAAAAACGTGTACCAACCTTTTACAGCAATTCCATTGGTAACTTTAAAAAAAAGTACCAATAGAAAGCAATAAACATTGATAGAATGTGCTTTCTTTGTTCTCTATGGCGAAATTGCTCCCTCTTTTATTCTAAAGGGTTTTTGTTGTGGGTGTGGGTTGGCCTCCTGCACCTCTAGCGCCCTGCAGTGTATTCGAGCTGATACGTCAAGCAGATTTATTTTAAATGTTAGACATAGTTTAAATCTGGTAAAATTGTGTAACATTTTAAATTTCATGTATTACCTAGTCACTATCGAAATTATACGGGGGGTCGAAATCAGCAGAACCAGTGGCCACTTTGATGCCAGTGACTGTTCTTGGATAGTATTCCAAGACGATTGAGAAAGATTTTGCCAGTGGAATCTCGGTTAAGTTAGTAAAAGGTTGTTGTCATTTTCTGGGAAAATATTCCTGTATGTATACCTATGGTGCATATGTTGAGCTTATTGGATAACAATTCATGTCGGTCTCCAATCAGTACAGGTTCACTCAATAAATACACTAAATCAATAGCAAGAACCGTGCAATATCCTGCGATCCCACTGCTGTGCGAATGTTATTTTATCTGAGTTGTAGATGAGCGTGGCATTTTCATAAATTGGCAAATAAAAGTGAAGGCATGGCGACGCGAAGTAGAGCAGAATAAGATTGAAACGACGTGACTCGTATGAAAAGTTTGTTAAATTTCAATGAAAATGTTTTGGATGAAAACTACTGGAATAAAAAAAAAATGTCTATAAGTAATATATTGAAATTTAAGTGAAATTGTCACAAAAGTGCAAATAAAAAGATAAAATAAAATACTAAAGAAATATTTTATTTTAGTTATATATATATATAGATACTTCTAAAATTTGTTGAGAAAATATTCAGAACTTTCGGCTTCAGTGAACTTTTTAAAAAGTGTGAATATTATGAAAATTTCCTTTAATTTTAACTGGTTTAAAATTTACATTACGAAAAAAAACTCGTGGCGTCTAATTTGCAAACACGTAACCTAGATCGTGTTAATTTCATCAAAATCGAAGTATCCACTCGGTCGGTAGAGCGAGAACAAAGACAAACAGTGAAATTGAAGATTCCCCTCCGCTCACTTCGCTCATTGCCCTCAATCAAAACACCCAACGAGCAAGTCCATCGACTGGGCAATGCAAATTGAGAAAACATAATTAATCCGTCTTGTACACATATTTTCACTCTGATTTTCACTTCAATTAAGTTATCAAAAAAATTGCCAAAAAGGTTGGGTATCTCACAAGAATATAAAATAAACTATTATATTGAACGAAAATGGTTGTGTACAATAGCATTGTTGAGCCACATTTTGAATACTGCTCGTCAATGCTGTACAGTGTAGGAAACAATGAATTACAAAAGCTCCGAAAACTACAAAACAAAGCAATGAAAACAAATACAAGCAAAGGAAAAATGACACCAACAATATAACTGTTAGAAGAACTAGACGAAATGAACATACAGACAGGAGACAACTAAATATAATGTGCTAATTTTAATATATGAGATAAAGAAAGGAGTGATGCCTGAATATATGTCAGAAAATATGAATGTAAGTAACAGAGAAAATAGCAGTTAAGTAAAAAAAGGGGAGAAATTATTGTTGAATATTTTAAAGGTAACAAATAGCTAAGTAACATAGCGTTTAAAGGAGTAAAAGATTACAATTGTTTACCAGGAGATATGAGAAAATTAGACTTAGAAATGAGAAAATGTTGATGGAAAAAAATGTAGTAGAGTAGAATGAAACAGGATGATCTAATTGTTTATGATTATAATTTAATTTTATGTTATTATCAAACAGTATACTGTGAAAACAGCTTATGTCAAACAGCTTATGTGAAAAAATGTATTCAAAATAGCATCTGCTAAATAAAAATATTACATACATATTTTATCAATGAGGCTACCTAATGCATTCAACCTTCATTAGCTTTGTAGTGTTGTAGGATGAGCGTGATTTGTTATTCATTACAGCTTACTTTTCACATTCAAAAGTTTACTCCAAAATACTGAGGTTGTTTCAATAATGTATGGAAACGCGTGATTATACTTGATCGTAGGCCTACTCACCTACCTTTCTGCATCTTTTGGAGAAACTTTGTAAGAAATTTTTTACTTTGTAAGAAAACTAAGAAAACTTCTTGTAGGCATTTTGTCATTCGTGCATAATCACAAAACGCACCTCTGCAAATTACTATTTTCTCATCAAAATTTTCATCTTCACACGCGGATTAAAAAAAAAAAAAAAAAAAAACACGAAATAAATTCCTCTTATGCAGCAGAGAGTTACTTAGTTCCACCTCTCCCCAAAGACATGTTTTAATGAATAATTAAAAAAAAAAAACAGGAAATCGAAACACTCTAAAACTGTTCTTATTTTTCACAGAATGAAACATTCTTCTTGCTGTCCCTTCTGAGATAATGAACGAGCATCCGGCTTATAAGTAAGTGCACTTTGATAAGAGTGAAAAATTCAGCTTATTAGCAATTAATATCCCAGACGCAATTGGCGCTGCAATTGTTTCAAAATAATTACCCAATTAAAATATCAATTAAAATATCACAAGAAGTAGTTCACCCACCCAATCTAGGACAATTCTGAACTAAAGGGCTTTGCCCCCTGACGACCATTGGGGAACTTTAGAATAGCACTGCAACGTAGTATAGTTTGTAGCCTTATGACTACGCTTGACCTAACCTTCGCACTAGTTAAAAGAAACATATTAAACTAGAGCTTTGAATCCCAAGTGAAAACCAACCAAACGTTTTGAAAAGTATGCCCATGTTACTTCATCAAGGGTTAAAGCTTACCTGACTTTCCTCTTTTAACAAAGGAACCAATACAATTAAACAATTGCCTTGTCCAGACACCCCTCATGCCACTAACTAAAATACTATCAAGACCTAGAGTTTAAAAGTGGGTGTGCATGTTTTGTACACAGCGACTCCTTTTGAGCTTATATTTATGTAGACGAGGCTTTGAGGCCAGGGGTTGACAATGAGTTCCATTCGCTAAACAATTAGTTCGACGTGACCATTATCTCTGGAAAGCGATAAGGCGTTCTCTATTACTGGTGAAACTCTGCGCGTGTTGGTGTACAGAGAGTACCACCGCCCTACCTTCAGGAGGCCCCACGTTCGATCACGGTGACTGGCTACCGGTGGTTTCCCGTAATTGCCCAAACCATTCAAGAAAATTGCTGGAATAGTTCACGTACCGAAGGACTCAGAGTGTTTCCATTCCTCTTCTCCAACCGAAAGAGACCTAGAATGTATTCTGGATTTTGAACCCTAAAAAAAAAACTTTATTAACCCCAGAGCTGGTACATTTCATAGAGGTCAGAGACACTACTTATGAGAAAGGATTTCAGGGCAAACGTATCTTGTTTCACACAGTTATCAACTTAATCACTCTAACATCCTTTCTATAAGCAGGTCTGTTAATCAGAAACTTAAACTGAATCTGAATCAGATTCAAAGAGAAGCCGTACTTTCCTTGGAACTAGAATCGGATTTGTTATTTTTTACTTGTCTGCATCATATTCAGAAGTAAATGCTGTGCAGGTAACATTCCTCTCATGGTTGACAAGCATGTGTTGAAAATACTTGCGAGAGCTTGAGCTGAGTGAATATGAATTAAAACTCGTTTAGATTCTGATCCCTGCTTTCTGGCCAGTAATCGAAGACAAAGAAAGAATCAGTAGCCTACATAACGGATATAAATGTTTCCCTATGGTTGATTTTATAACCTAATATCAATTTGTTAACTAAAACGTTGGTTTGTAATAAATTAATATTTCACATTTGCCAGACTCGCTACATAGAAGGGTTTAGTAGCACACTGGATTACGCTTGCATTATCAAAACAGCCTGGGAGATGAAAGGTGCGACCAGCTTTTTTAAATCCGGCTTGCCGACCGACATGAGGGATTGAATGAGATTCAGCAACGCCCTGTAGTAAATGCGGGGGCAAAGTATAATCTTTCTAATGAAAAAGCGATGTCATTGTCGCTTGCTTCCGACGTGCATTACTAAATGAGTAATTAATGAACACAATACCATGCGCAATTAACTCGACATTAGGTTTGTTTCATCAAAACTTCATCAAAACCAGGTTATTAATTTAGGAACACCCCTAAACACGTTGTGGAAATTAGGTTTGATGAGATGAGTTGTGGTTCGAAAACCCTGCTAAGGTTAGCCAAAATGTTTCTTCACTCATTTCACACATTTTATTTTTTCCTCATTTCACTGTTCACACACCCCTTTTGAGAATACTGTACATGTAACAATTTTTTTTAAATAACCAACGAGAAGTCGTTCTCGAGGAACGAAAAGATAGAGCTCTGAAATGATTTGGAAAAGAAGCCAGCGTACAAAAACTGATCGGAAACTTTTGTCACTTAATGGAAATTAAACAATTTTTTGGAGATTTCTTTTGTAAGTTTTATGTTGGTACACATAATTTTAGGTCAGAAATTGACAATATGAGCGTACATTCGTAAAATTCAAATGAAGATAGCGAAGAAAAGTAATTTGGTTGCGTAGCTGATGCGAAGTATGTATATGAGACTCCTGTCTGACGGTTCCCTAAAGTTTTAGTGAAGTTCGTATCGACAAATTGTTTACCTACTATTTTTTAACTCAATCTGGTGTGATGACTGTTGACTCATCTGTCCGAACAAATTGCAGCCTGTTTCACAAAGCTATGGCCAAACATTAACCACCATGGAAACAAAATTAAATCCATCGGGCAAGACTTTTTGGTAAAAATTAATTAAAAACTAAACGTTTGCTTGAATTTGTTTTTAACTGCAATGAAAATTGACTTCTTTTTCAGAAAAAATGATTAAACATTTTTGGAAGTCAAATTTTTTTGTGGGCAGTAATAAAGTGTTTCTATGAATGGGTCAAATGTTTAGCCTATTACTTTTCCCAGTAGCACAGGGTATAGATTATGCTATGCGCTTGCAAGGAGTTTCTGCTTGTTTGTTAGCCCATTGTGCGTTGTCAATGTTCATAAGGGCAACAACAGTTTGGCGGGGATATTTATGGGGGAATTCGCGTGGAATCTTGTATCCACGGTGTCTAGCTGAAACCAGAGGACATTTTGGGCTAATACTAGAGGGAAACGAGCGCGTCTTAGAGACAAATGTCGGTGCCTTGGAAAACACCTCCCATGAGCCCTAAGACGTGAAAGGTAATGCTCTAATTAAAACAAACGGATTGCTTTATACCAAACTGGCTTTGCACTAGAATTAAATGTAATCGTTAAACGTTATTCCTCGCTTTTGTCACCATTTGCAAATCATGGCGGGTAACGCCGTTAAAACTGAATATGTGAAAAGTGGTCGTGGTGTGGTAAGAATTTGGTATTCCAATGCTCAAGTAGTACGATCAGATCGATCAAATTTAATCAGTTAAAAAGTGTTCAGCGAATGTTATGTAGCTACGCATTACATCATAACACGGTTTTTAGCTGATGTGGAGGTAGCAAGTGCGATTAAAATGAATATACTTCCTTTAATAATTCATTTTAATATGATGAAAGGTGTCAGCAAGCGAACTCGGCGCAATGCCATTGCATTGTGTTTTGAAAATCTCCGTAGTTTCGCTTTGTGAGCGACGTTTTGCACTGAAATTGTGAAGTCATGAAAAGGTTTTTTTGTGAAAGTATATATTCCGTTGTTTACAGGTTCGTACATCTCGCTATTGCTTTATTATTATTGTTGATTTCACTCATTACTATTTTTTTTTTAGATGTTTAGTAAATTCACCAACAATAATAAAACTTGATACAACCACAGATATCGTTTTAAAACTACGATGGTGTGTGTGTGAATGGATTTTCCATAATGCTAAATCAAATCTGCAGTTTTGATAAATCCAGTTTTGATACGAACTCTGGTATATTGTTGAACAATTGTGCTTCCAGCCGTTAAAAAGTCCCTTTTTCTGAATGGTTCTAGATTTCAGGACAGTACTATAAATATGTAAATCGTGATCGACTTGAGTTGAATCGAATTTAAATTTCAGACACATGCACAGGTCGCAGTAACCGATAAAACCTGACATGTCGGTCACCTATTACTTTTTTTTCAGCTGTGAGCAATGTTTTCTGTAGTACACAGAAATACGGGATTGGATTGGTGGTGCATCCATTATTCCAATTCCAGTGGCGCACGTTTTGTACACATTTCCGTATGCTAGTCTTGAGTTTTATCGGAATAGGGGTGAGCAAAAGAATATGTTTTCTTCTTGGCTTGGAAATTATTGAATGGGAAATGAGAAGAATGAGTTTAACGGTTTGATTCAGAAATGTCGCATAGCGTTTTAAGAAATACTTTTTTCAAGAAACAAATCAATAGAAACGACTAAAAATTTACTCGGACATGCCGGAAACGAGATATATTCGATTCCGATTTACTTGGAAACGATATTTTCAACCATTTGCAATCCCTCAGACGGAATTGAGCTCAAAAAATGCAATTCACACTCGAAACCTTGAGTTTTTTGGTTACTCTACTGGTGACCTTGGTGTGCCTGTCCTTGACCATACCATCCGTTACACTTGACAGTGTTACAGATATCGAGTGGTGTTTCTACCCTTATCAAAATCTCCATACATTATATCTAGCCATCTTTGTAAATGCAATTTTCATTGGCGGCACTTTGTCAATTTTTTCCCTTGCAAGGTAAACATCGATTACACAAAACCGTGATGTGCACCATGTAGTGTATATATTAAATACTCACAACAAGATACTTACGCTGAATATGTCTGACATATGGCGTCTAAAAATGTACCCAGACAGCTGTTCGCTCTGTGTTGCTACTGTCTAGCGCTTGAGGGAAGTTGCCACCAGAGACTGCCCCATGCATTGCTACCAACTCATGAATTAAATTCCAGTAGGTATATCAGTGGAAAAGTATTTAACGTATATCTGCAAATATTCCTCCCAATATTATAAAAACTGTTTGAAAAATCATTATATAATCTCGAAAAACAAAAGGTCTTGACGCAGAGAGGGTTTTAGAACCGAGGCACAATAGCGGCTAACGACGGATATAATTTGTTTAACGTTTTCAACTGATCCACATAATGACTGGAGGTGCCTCTGTCAGGAAATTATGTCCACTGAATTGCGTCTACGCCACTGAACTAGGTGGTGTTTGATCTGTGAACGATACATCTCTGGTCGAATTGCCCCGATGCAGTATCCACGGTGTTGTCATCACGTCAACACTGGCGCCGTGCTCGACCGGGATTGCATTTAAAATATAGAGTCATGGATAATAATCCAATTAGTTGGTTACCTAGGCATGCTGTCGTTTGGTCAAATTACTGGCTACAATTCCGTCATGTCCGTCGAACGCGGGACATGGTGGTTGACCAACGGATTGCTAGACAGATGGCTCTACTAATTATGTCAAGCGCTAAAAAAAAGTCCTTTGAATTCCACGAAAAAGATTGCCATTTCGCATCCAATTAAATAATCGCATAGATGCATAGCGCATTTGACTAAACATGTTAGCTTTTTAAAATTCAAAATATTTTAATTGTGAGAGCGTATTATTTGTATTCTGATTTCAGTTTTTTGAGGTTAATTCAACGTAATTAGTTAGGAATTTAGAGTGCGATAGTTTTTGATTCAGTTCAACAAATGAAAAGTGAGAACTAAACAATTTTAGTCATTGGTAAAAGTAGACTGGTAGAATGTATGGCTGTTTGAAAATTACTGGATTGGGAAGGTAATAAATAAACAGATTTCCAAAAATGTCACCTAGAAGACTTGAAAACTGAGAATTTCTTTTTAAATTCTTATATTTTAAAATTATTTTAATATTCAATAAATTATAACTTTAATTAAGATAAATCAGAACTTTGTTGAGGCAAAAAGATTTTTCATCCGACGTTCCTGTGTTACTATTTGCAGAGTAGAATTATTTATATCTTGATCTCGATATGTTCCGCGCAATTTCCAACAGTCTACCCTTTGGGAACAGGTTGACAAGCCGCCCATTATTGGTTTTTCGAGCTGGTCGACGCGATAGCAGCGATGCAATATTAAAATCACTGCCAAGCCAAGCGTACAGCTTTGAGTAAATCATTGAAACCGCAGAAGTTTTCTACTCGAAGCACGATAGACTGCTCATTCTGATTTCCGCTAATAAATCATGACTGATGTTTATGATATTGCAAGATTATAAGTTCTGAATATTCTTCGTTTACATTGTAAAATAAAATGCCACTGAGTACAACCACAAAGTTATAGTTTAGGTTATATGGAACAACTTTCGGAAAGATCTCATGCAGCTGTAGAAGCATTCTACTTTGCCAAAGATAATTTGCAAGCTTATTTACAGTTTTCACGAACGCTCAAGCTTGAGGACTTGAACCTCGATGCTTGAACTTGAACAACGTTAATAGCTCGTTAGATAACTCACTTATATACTCTAGAATATACATACACTTAACTGACAAGTTTAGTAAAGTTAGAATGTATTTGCTCTTCGGTATCATCAACAATTACCGACAAAACAAGTGTGTATTACACTTCTTGCACGAACGAAAATGCAGCCGTGTTACGGTGCTGACTACACGCACTTCTATGCGTTTGGTGTTCATCTCAAAAGTTATAATAATGTGTAACCTTAGAGAAAAGAAACCCATGCTTTTCTCTAAGGAATAACAACTTGACATTTCGCCAAAATAAATTTAGCGCGTACTTTTTTCAACACAAATATTATGCAATTCGGTACTCGTTTATAGAAACCCATACATTAATTTTACTCGAGGTTCTAAATTATATGCACAAACGCTTGATGTGATGCATGGAGAAATGCCTACCGAAGAACTGCATCACTCTGGTTGAGCGCACTTGAATTGATGGTTCCGGTTCCCGAGAGCCGTGGCTCACCGGGGAGACTTCAGAACAACCCACGTTCTTAAAATGAGGTTACACTTGCATTTCTTCCGTCTCCTTCACGTTCGCGTTCCTCACGATTCGCTCGTTTTTCATCGTATCCTTCAGTCGATTTATTGCGGTTCGGGCACAAACCAAATACCAATTCGTAAAAAGAGGATAACTTTTTATAGCATATCCCCAGGAATTGAAACGGCCACCTAGCGAATGGCGTATCGAATACAATTTAACTTGCTAATTCTACATTGAGGCCGCAAGAAATCACAAAAGTGAATTGACTCGATGAATGAACAACACAATCCAAATCATAGCTCGTAACAAAATGTCAAGATGAAGTAATAAGATCAGCAGATACAAGTGAAAAGTAAATAAAAATCTATCAAACGACTCATATAAGGCAAGCCATGTTAAGGCCATACTATTCACTGCTTATGAATCTGTTGTTGACATCAAAATTACTAAAATCATTCCCAAAATATGATCATCGACGTTGACAGGCGCTTGTAACCATAGCGATGAGGAGGGAGGGGAGATGACGCTCTCAAGACGCTAGCGTCTCCCAAGATTCAGCCCCTGTGCGTTGAGGGCTGGTAGAACGTGAAGAACGTGGATAACGTAAAACTCTGCTTGGTAGAGGTTCATTGTGCCAGCCCAAGGGATGACGAGAAAGGCGACGCCTCCGACGCCGACGCCAACGCCGTCCCTGAGCGGATGTCTTGTCTATTTTTGTTAATTCCATCAATATCAAGAAACGGTGTTTCCTCCACCCCCCGTCGGATGGAAACGTCTATTGTTGGCGCTCAGGGCTCGAAAATGTACGGTGTACGCTTTTTGCGCTAGGTAAATAATCACTTGAGTGTAATGCATTCTGCGTATTAATATTGTTTTCTTGTTTGAATGGTTCCTGTTCGTTGAATTGGTTTAGATCTTTTTTTTTTAATAACTTATTTGGTTGTATACTTGATGTCGTTGTCACAAAAGAACAGAACGTTAGTGATACAAGGAAAGGAAACAAGGGTGTGGTCTTGCTAATTTCAAGTTTTCGTGACAAGCATTGACGTGAAAGAACAGCTTGTTTAATTTTTTTCTTTGGAAATCGATAATGTAATTTGAAAACAGTCCTTTGCAATTTGTTCGCAATACCTCTCTGATTGTTCGAGAGTTCAAAAAATGATCATTACCTGTATGATATGAAAGTCTCAATAGGACTGCAGAAACAAGTAAAGAAAAATCATTTTTCACAACGAGAAAATAATTTTTAAATTGGGATCCGAGGTTTTCAAGCCTCTCATTGCAATTCATGCCTGTCGTCTTCCAGATTTCAATAAAGCACAATCTTGAGTCTTGACCCACTTGAAACTTCTACCGTCGATGACTGCCATATAGTGGCGTCTAGACGACATTGCATCCTGAATCCTGATGAGCATAGACTCTAGAGGATAGGGGCATTGCACGCACTTTGCGACCGCAGTAAAGTCTGTACCTATTTCGATCTGCGAAACAGGTCTGGTAAAACCATCTGCGTGTGACGCAAAAAGCCGCAACCCCTCCCACCCCCCCACATTCATCCACCCCCAGAAACCCGCACGCGTGCAAACATACTGGTTTCCCCACTTAGAGGCAACTATCTGCGGCGCGTTCGGCACGAGGTGCTCGAGATAGTAATTGAATTATAGTAAAAGGTTTTACACTTCAAACGTCGGCAAGCCTTGATTGAAAGGTACACCACGAGTCAATGATAAACATTTTTTCTTATTATTTTGAAGGATTCTATAAAGCAGGCGGCTGCATTGAGTTGCTGATCGGTAGAAGACAAGCAGAACAAACCTGCACTGAATTTTTATTAAGTGCATATTTGACAAACTTATAGGAATCGAGAGGTCGTGTTGGAAACACCGGTTCATTTGAGATCACCGCAGTGAAGCAACACTGCGCCGAGTCAGGTAATGGATAAATTACCATCATACAGATGACCAGTTCTGTTCGGGAGAGAGGTTGAAGGGATGCAAGTTAGTACTGCAACTTAATTCGCCGTGCTTACCAGTGGTCCCCTTGGTGCTCTTCGACAGAAGTAGACTAAGTACCGGCACCGGTTTTCACCTCCTTACTTCTAGGCTAGGTTAGGTTCATCATCATCCACAACGTCATTAGACCACTGCCACATAGCCCTTTGTTAAAACAGGGTATCGTTAAGATCACACCTTCTACATGCATATTTCAGTGGAGGTGCCATGCTTGAAACATGGTTCACGGCACCTCCACGCCTTCAAGGCTACAGAAATGTTCTTTGCTTTTTTTTAATGCTATTTTCGTTGTTTGTGAAAATACCCCAAACGTTTATTAAGGAGACGTTTCTTTCGACTCCTTCCATTACTCACGCTTCTTAAGCAACTTTTCTTTATCGCAAGGTGTTTCTCTAAGGAGTAGAAATGCTGAGATGGTGATTAATAAGGGAAGAACATTCTGCTTTTGATCCTTGAGGATTATCTCAACGCCGCTTTGCGAGCATTCTGCAGGCAAATCCTCGGTTTTCCTGGGATAGCTGCGATTACCAATTCGTCAGGAGCCGGATCCACAAAGCAGAGTTTAAGTTTAACCTTGGAGTTTAAAGATGAGCAGCCAATCACAAACGTTGTTTCCAGATTCTCATATTCCAGAATGATCACAGCTTTACCCCCAAATTTATGGGGGTCCAGCTTAAACTCTGCTTTATGGATCCGACCTCAGGGTACATTTAGACTGCAGAGAACTGTTGCGTGAACACAGAGAGTTAGCAATCCAGACGAAATCGATTACAAGCCGTTCAAAGGTGTTATTTATTTGAACTGTAGAGATTGCAAACGGATTGGAGGTTAACTTTCATGAAACACTTGGTCGAAAAAATATCCCTTTTATGCTTCGCTTTGAACTCTTTCTTCATACAGAAAAAAAAAAAAATTACATGCAAAAAGCTTCCGGCGTTTTTTTTTTACATGAAACTGCCTATTAATTTTTTGGTTTAGCTACCGATAATTGGACAGGTCAAACGTTATGAAACAGGTGAACCCCTTGGGTAACAGCTCCGTACAAACTCATGCAAGCTCGCTTGGAAAAACACGTTTTCACCCTGTAAAAACGTATCATATTCTTCTCAGGCCAAAATAATGTCGAAATGTATACCCCTGACCAAGCAAATACTTGTGGCTTAGAGACTTGTGGTATGACGGTACCATCAGTTTACAACAGCATTTATGTATTTTGATCCCTGGATATTTCATTTTTAGACTGGGTTATTTTTCTATTCTTTAAAATATTTTCGCTACTTTTTTAGCACTTCCAATTTATGAAGCAACTATCATACCCAGATTTATTACGACCGTTCCGTGTCTGCATCCCCCCCCCCCCCCCCCCCCCCCCCGCCACCCCCACCCCCCTTCGCACAACATCTATCACACGCACAATGTGAAATCGGTCGTAAAGTAGGACGTACCTATCATGTAGACCTTCCACTTTTCATCACGTACGGCGTAATATAGTGATATTCTGAAACGCTGTGTCGTTCAAATTTGTTCAAAACAAAGATCATAAAGAAATTAATGTGAGAGTATTTTTTATTAGATGTTCGTGTTGGTCTTTTAATGCATGTCAGTAAAAATGTTGAGTACAATTAATTTGAACTTACTTGTGGATGATCGCGAGTAATTCTGGAAACTTTCTTGTCATGGAAGTATTTGTTTCTCTTCTTTGAATCTCTAATCTTTCACAGAAATTCTTTCACATGGCTGCATCGCAAGACCGAATTGGTATATAAATTACAGTTCTGTAAATTCTGAACCTTCTGATCCTAACTCAGCTATGCACATCTTCCTGACAGTTGCTTGGGTTTCCAGGTTACGAAAGAGGTCATCCACCAGAAGCTGAATCAAGTTTTCCTTATCATTTCCCTTTTCACCACGTCAAAGAGAACTTCACCTTGGGAAAATGGCGCTCTACGCATGAATCTGACATCTCACTGCTGTCAGCCTTTGCGCGCGTTAGTTGTGTAACTCGAAAATCATACTCCAATGTTGCTATGCTAAGGGTGGTAGGTCTATCTCAAAGTCGTGTCTACTCGTATATGATCAAGAGATTTCAGATTTCATCGCTGGTGGTGCTAGTAGAAATTTCAGTAGACACACCATACCAAGTTATGCCTAAATATACTGGGTGCCATTTGAATCACTACCTACTTGTGGTGTTGACACATTCTGTTATGAAACCTGTGAATAACTTGGCGTGGCACACCGTCGTTAGGTATGCTATACTAAACTCGTCGGTTTTGGTCGCATTGTTAACTACCCTTTACAACTCATCATGTTAAATTCACCTTCAATTCGTTTCCGTAGTGTAGCGGTTATCACGTGTGCCTCACACGCACAAGGTCCCCGGTTCGATCCCGGGCGGAAACATCTTTTTAAAAAAAAAATTTCGGCAAAATATCGATTATTTTTAGACAATTGAGACAAGTAGTTTGGACGGTTGCACAGATTTTCTGACAATAACATCTTTAAATTTTGTGGTCGGTACTAATTGCATGTCTGTATTCTTACGGATACTTGCACAAAAAAAAAACAGACAAGTAATCGAGTGCAGCTCAGCATCTTTATAAATGGGTACTTCCCTCTCATTCTTTATCTCTCTCAGTAATGTGAGATCTCTCTCCCTCTCACGAGACCACGAGATCTCACGAGACGCTATCTCTGGATTCGCATACAAATTTTCTAGAACTTTCGTAATTTCTTAATGATCTCTTTGGTTTTACGAGGCTACTAGGTTTGACGAAACGATATCCCTTTTATGGACTTTTAAGAGGATACAACGTAGTTGTCCCAGTTTTTATGGATAAAAAGCGAAAATATGCAAATACTACAAAATTGCACAAACCTCGACACGCACGCACCATAGCCTTGAAAATAAGTGTAGCGAGTTTTGTGATATTTTGATCGTTGGTCTGGACGTGACAAGCATGCATGCATCGAAACTTAACAAGACGCTATACATGTCTTGGATTGTTGTGTACATTATCGAATTTTCTTCGGGATAAAAACACTAAAAACGGTAAAAATGTCCTGCATTGATGGCAATGATGGCATTGATGGACCATAAGAAGGTTTATTATTATTTCTGTTTTGAGGCGCTTCAACCTATGGGTAATTTTGTTAAGAAGGTTAACTTTCAGATTAGATCGGCCACTTGCCCTGAAAAATGATAATTACGTGCATTTTTGCCGGCCTCTCTTAGTTTTCGCTTTCGTGCGGCTTGCAATGTTTACAAGAAAATATATTTCGAGCTCTAAATCTGTTTTTTTTTTTTTTTTTTCGGCGGCGGCTGCAATGAGAGCTGTGGTGGGTGGAAATAACGCATTGCAGACTTAACAAAAAAAAAAAACAAACAACGCCAACCAATCTTTTAGAATTAGCTTGTTTTCAAAATATCTTTTTCTAATTTTGTACTCTTGTGCTACCAGTAACGAGAGATAAACGGGTGAGGGAGTGTTCTAGCCTTGAGTTTTCTCAGCGTTAGTAATTTTGATAGGTTACAGATTGAAGGAACCGATTAGATCATTAATTAATAACGGAATAAATTAACAATACATTGTGTGAATATGAAATGCGCTCAAAGAATTCTACCGCGACCACGGACCATGGGTATCGGAAGCGGAGCTGTTCGCACATATTTGTGATTCAAATTCACGTGCAATTAATCTCACGCATTTCCACCATTTCCGGAGGTTTCGTATGCATAGCCCACACGCACCCGATATCGGACCCCGGTTCGGTCTCAGATTAGAACATTTTCTTTGCTCAAGTCAGAAAAAATATAAAGGGAGTGTGGTGATAGCAACATGTGATTTGTTTTCGAATTGGTAAGAAAATTAGGCGCAGTTTTCATTCTGTTCAAAGCCGTTAGTAGCTTGTCGGTGTGGTTGTGGGAGCGAGGGGTCGTGAAGGGCACATTCGATGCCCCTTGCAGTTGATTCTGGTCGAAATGGTCGATGCTGAGTGGTTTCACTGCAGGCCAGTTGGTGTGGTAATAGGGCATGGGTCACTCGCAGCAGTGAAACGTGAAACCCAGCGGTTGTAGCATGACAAGAACATACCGTCACCCGTTTTGGACGTCACAAGCAATGAGACAGGCACGCAGAATTGGGTGCATTTTATGGATAAATATTCTTCTGTAATACATCGTTTCCGTAGTGTAGCGGTTATCACGTGTGCCTCACACGCACAAGGTCCCCGGTTCGATCCCGGGCGGAAACATTTTTTTTATATCGGATTTTATTACGGATCGCATGCTTTATGCGTTCTTTTATTCTTTTGCAAAATAATTTGATTAAAAATATGTCAATGTGTAACACTGACAATGTTTAAGTAACTTGTTTAAACTAACGTGTTTTTTTTTTTCTTGTTGTAAGTGAGAATTGTTATTGAAGTTGATTCTAGATGTGAACGACAGCGTGTTTCTAGTGAACACATAATGTTTCCCCTCACGGAATATTTTTGAAACCGAGTTTTTTGCGGCAAATCAAAAAGCATGATGGCACATCCACAAAAAGCCGCAATAATTCATTTGTACTGTTTGCAATGACATCTGGTGTCACTCACCGTACTTTTTGCGCGTAGTGTTATCATTATTTATATTTGCATGCACAATAATTAGGCATAATTGACGTAACAAGTCCAGAACGAATTAATGACACTATGTATCTAGTTCCTCACAAAGTGATACATATTGTATGTTTTGCAAATTTACGTACAAAATAATGACGCTAAACACAACAAATATAAACCAATCAATATCGAGGATGATAATTGTTTGTTCACGGTATTACATGTCCAACATAGTGCAGTTTATTCTCATATTACCGCAATATCGCAGTGACGTAGCCAGGATTCTAGGCTTGGGAGCGAAAACTAGGTTAGTGGAGCCAAATACTCGTTTTACATGATAGCAATAAAAGCTTCATCTGTCCCGATTAATTCAGTACAAGTCGTGTAATTGCATGTGTTGTGAGAGATCAATTATTGTACTTGACACAAACACTGAAAAAACTGAGGAAATTTCGGGTTTTTCCCCATTTATTAATAACAAAATACGGGCGAACCCTTCTGATCCCCCTCCCCCTGCTACGCCACTGAAATACAGTACGCAACGTGCTCCATTATTCTATTGAATGAGGCGCGATTATCGTTTCCGCGAAACGGGAAATGTTTGACGACCCCCTAAAGGTGTGCGAATCATTCACCAGAGGATGCCGATTTTCCGGTGTGGTTTCCGCTGCTGGTCCACCAATATATCTGTTATGTGGTCGACTCTGTTGGTTGGAAACCAGTCCAGGTCCCACATCCTGGTTTCAGGGGCAAGCTTGTGTCATCCTGGACTTGATCGATCTCGGCCAAACGATAGTTAACACATGACCCTTCCGGCTGATGAAAGATGAACCTCATCTACGATGTATTTATTGCTTTGTCACGAGGCAAGAAAATATGTTTAATGCATGCCAGAAAAACTGAGTGGTTTTGATTGATAAATTGAACCCTCGTTTTGAACTTGAAATGGAAAATGGATTGGCGTTTTTGATAGTTTTTTGCAGTTTCCAAATAGAAAAGAAATCAGTGTGTTTTAAATATGTTTTATTGATTAACACCTTTCAGTGTGGTAGGTACTACCTAAACTTATCGACTAAGGAAGCACCAGTCACAAATCTCTGCCTTTCAGTCCCAAAAGTAAGAATCGTTACTAAAATTATACGATTCAGCTAAAACTAAAAAAAAAAAAAATTATATTGCTGCATCTTTCTTCAAGGCAACACGATTATGGTAAAAGCATCGATGAAGGTTTGACGTCTTTAGATCAGTACCGGCGCAGACGGTAAACTGACAACTTGATGAATTCGACGCTCGAAATTGTCCCATAGATTACTCGACGCCGTCACTTCTGTGAAAAGGTTCATTTTAAGTTATTCGAAACGAAAGAGACGAACGAGCGTTATACGAACAGTGATTTGACGCACAGGTGTGGAAAGGGCGAAGCAAATTTCCTCGATTTTCTTTGGAAAACAGTCGTCAACAAGCAAGTCAAAGAGGAAGTACCAACCTAAAATATTTCATCAACTTGGCTCGGTGCGAGTTGGAAGCCTCCTTGCATTTGTAGGCCAACACTTGCTTGATCTTTGAAGCCGACACCAGCGGGAAACGGCTTTTCACACACACTAAAACATAAATTAGAATATTTAATATCGACACGATCGGAACAGCTACCTAAGCTCGAGAGGATTTCTAACGAGTTTCAGAAAAAATGATTAACTCGTGAGTGAAACTGAATTTCCCCCCAACTAATCAAACACGTGGCATTTGAACGACGCAATCGCTTTTCGCCCCATTAAAAACCATCAATTGCCGCATTTCCTTTTCCCATTTTGTTTCCCAGGTCCCTGGTGTAAAACCTCGCACAAAACTCTCTCCGAATCCCCCTATAGATTTCCTCGTAATAAGAGCTGATTGCACTCGGCATGTCTCACTAATGATGGCGTCTATTTTCGCCGGCTCGAGCGCTGGCTTGACGGGGCGGTCTCCCCCGACCTCGGCGCGGCTCCACCGCTGCCCGGTGACAGAGCAGGTCGCCAGCTCCGCGGTGGCGAACATGATCGCCGCCAGGTTACGGGTCATCTTGCGGTAGTTTTCTCTGTTGACGTTTCTCAGGACGTCTACGCCCACCTCCACCCCGTCACCCAGCAGCACCTGGTGATCCAATCGAGACGACAAATTGATTCAATTATTCGGATACCGGACGCCGTTGTCGTGTCAGATGAGGTGGACGATAAGAGCGTGGGTTAAAATGGTTCGTTTATTATGGCATCGGTCGGTTTTTCCGCAATCATGGCGAATAAGTGCTGTGACAATCGAGTTTGATTTGAAATCAGACAGCCACTGGAAAGCCAAACTGCGCAAATGGTATCATTTCGGATCCGAATTGCCTGCAGTTGGTATACACTAACCACTTCCTACTGCAACGGAAGAAGTGCCAACTCGCAAATTAGTACCTACAACAGACGACGAACTTTATAATGGTCACTTACGTACAAAGGTTGACCAGACCAAGCAAAGTTGGGTTGATTTTCCTTCTGTTTACTTTGCTCAGTGTCTGTTTGACACGAATTTTAAACCCCCCGAGCAATATTAAGACCAGCGATTACTTTCATCTCCCATTTACCTGAAAGCAAGTTGTCATGTGACAGGTATAAATGCCGTAACTAACTTCCCTAGCCGAAATTTTAGACGCCTGCGTAAAGGGGAACTCTATGTGTAACGTGGTGTGAGTTTATGCCTTACCATGCCTTGCGGGGTGACGAACGATAAGGAGGGTTCGAAGTCAGAGACTTCGGTCGAAGGCCACTCCGTCCCACCGACGTCGCGACTCCTAGCCGACGCCGACGCCAACGCATTCGGGTGATGACGGTGCAGGCATCGCAAGCTCGAGCAGCCTGCCGAAACACACACACCGACTCACTTATTGCATGAATTATTCATTTATAAACGATTCCGGTAATTAGTTCTCGCATGTGCGAGACTGGTCGAGTTGATTAGAGCGTAGAATGTATCACACACAAACACACACACTCCAACGCCGACGCCGACGCCGAATGTCACAGAGTTTGCAAGGCATAACTTAATACAGCGAGCTGACGTCGTCAAAGGAAGCTAAGAGCGGCAAATTAAAGTAATTAAAACAGCAAGTTTTCGCTCTAAAAACATCATCAAGTTTGCGCTTAGAAAGTGGCGGTACGTTGGGTGGTCTCGTCCGTGTGGTTGACGATATAGTTTGTTTAATTTAAAGAAAGTTGTTCGCGACCAGAAAATGTCAACGTGCATGCCACAATGTTGACTCTTATTGAATTAAGATTGCTAGGATTGGAAACGTATGGGAATTCAGGCAATATATCGCTATAAGTACTCGTAAACCGCGGTTAGGCAACGATAAATCATTTTGGTACTCCTGTGTCGCCATGTTTGTTTTGTACATTGCCACGGAATCGAATTTCTCGGGGCTATTTGGTGATTGTAATGAATTTTTACGGTTTCAGCTTGAGGTTAAAGAAATCCCACTACATTTTTACAGGCGTTTTGGTTCCACCCTTTCTTCAACGGGGCACATGCGCGAACCCCGCCGGACTTCACACAAGTTGACATTTGCCACGCGAAAGCTCCAACCGGGGAAGCAATAAAGCAAATGAAAGTAATTAAAATGACACAACTCCGCTGTGAAAAGTGAATGTCACAAGCGGAGTTAAAATTTCGCATTAAAATTAGATTAAACACAGTATCAGAGTAGGACTGGGCCCCGTTTCATACCCCTATGTTGTTGTGTAAGCGTGCCCTGTACAAGGACCATCTCACGAATGGCATGTGTTTGTAGATTGACCACTCTGAAACAATCCTGTTTTCATTTCGGTCATGGTTTAAAAATGATAATAATAATTTCGGTCATGGATATGTGGGTGTGTTTATTACAGTTCCTGTTGATGCGCCCGCGATTTCAGGACAAGTATCTTCTAGAGATTGCAGACCAATTTTTACAGCAATATCCTAACAGTGTCATGGAAGTTTATAAGCTGGAAACCAAGTATGTTGTAAACAAAGAAATAAGCTTTATTCGAACGTGGCCCCTTTCTCGATTTTCAGCTTCAATTGACAAAATTAACCCCCAAGGAATGCACTTTTTTACCAAGTTCAGGACAACTCACAGAATGAACTAAACATATGTTTTACCACCTTGAATTAAAAAAACTTTACTAAGTTAATACAAAATGTTTTACCTTCCCAGTTCCCACATTCAAGCCAAGGCGTATGTGGCTACTTATTCAATTTTAACATGTCAAACATGAAATCGGAAAAAGAGGAGTCCTTTTCGAACAAAGTTAAAATTCTTTGTCTGCAACATACTCGATTTTAAGCTTTCTACTTTAACGGCACGGACATTCTTTGTCCACAAAATTTGAACTATTTGTTGACTTTTTGATAACAAGTTTGTTATTTCAGAAGAGTTAAAAGAAAAAAATATGTATCAATTTTCTCTTCCTACAACAAGGCAGTGGGAAAATTTACATTTTAGAGTCTGAGATGGATTTTCAAGAAGACAAGGTTCTTCCCACTCAGTAATGATATTACGCTCGAATTGAGCTACATTACGATATTTCCCCAGTAAACAGCATACACCAAACAAGAGCTGTGTATTTGTTGGGACAAGTAGTGCAAGTCACAGTTTGCTCATTCACGCAAGGGAGTGTTACTGGACATCTAAAGGGCCGGATGCATGTCAAAGGACAGCTAGAAACTACGTCGAAGCACTTAATGGTAACGCTGTCCAGAACTTGGATAATTTCAAGCTGGTAAATCCTCGTAACTATTTTATTTTTGTCCTGTCAACGAAGTGGGTAGTGAGAATTGGAGCGGCACACTTGAAAAGATGAATTATATGAAAACACAGTGCTTTTCTGAAACGAGCCTGGGGGGTTATTGTGATTAGGTACCTTATTTACTATCAAAACATAGTATTTAGGAGGTACTAAACTTGTCACGTCGAAATTACACGCTCTTCAAGCAAAACATTATAACTAATTTGTTTGCGATTTTCATGAAGCTCACCCATGTTTGTGAGCTGTGTTCTTATTTATGGGACGTAAAACAGATTGTAATCCGTATCATGTGGGGATGGAGCACCTATGTAGCAGATAAGAAGCATGATTGCATATCCAACTTTGCCTCTATACTTCATACACCTACTTGTGCATGTAGGTTGCATTTAACTTTTGCACAAATTAGTGTTGCTGTGCAGGTATTGAAAAGTCGTTTTAGAACGTGTTTGATGCAAGGGCTCGTGATGCATCTCGTTTAAAACTGCAACAAGGACAAGAAACTACTAAATAGTGTAAGCTAATTAATTTAAAGTTTAGTGTTTGGGAAACTGGGATAAATTACTGATAGAATTAGCTCTAAAACGCGTTACTTGAGACTGTACCTACATGTTGTAGTTACCGTTTGAGCGCACACGGGAAGTAATACGAAGGCGATGGAGGAAATAGAAGCTTGGTCCTGTCGCTACTTTGATCTAGAAAATAGGGGGTCATTCACTTAAAACTAGTGGTGCTCATAAGTGTAATGTCTCAGATAGTTTACCATATCAAAGCTTTTTATAATTATTGTTAAAGATAAGTTTGTAATTACGAGTTTGCCTATACCTTTACCTGTGTTAGCAAACGTGTTTGAGATTTTCATTAAAATTTTGTACTCAGAACCGACATTCCAAAAAGGTAGCATTTTCAAGCTTGCCACAAATTTTTTTCCAGGAACACTTTAGTTTAAATATAGCTGTCAATTTGTGATCCTTATTTTTAGTGGTCTAAATGATTTTAACTTTTGTGCGGTTTTTCCTAGCTGAATTCAGACGTCATGGTGGGCTAGATTGCCACTCCCCCCCCCCCCCCCCCCCCCTCACACTATAATTTGTGAATCCTCTAATTCGAGCACACTAAAGTAAATAATAAAAGCATTCCAATGTGTACAACGTGGTCTGGTGTCACTCTACCCCCCCCCCCCCCCCCAACCACCATCATCCAACCCAAGCACTCCACACAAATCCCAAACGACAAAATTATTTTTAATCTTATAAGTCATGTCATTTCACGTCTCGTCAGTTTTGTCCGGTATTGCTCGCGTATAGAGCAATTTGCGAGAATATTTTTTTTCTCCCACTAGATGCGAGAACATGGCTAACGAATTTTTTATTCAATTCAAAAAAAGTAATAGCCATAATTGGCAATTACCTAGGGCTACAGCAGCGAGTCTAAATTTTCAATTAGAAACGAGCTTAACAACGCTCCATCGGATTAATTAGTTCAGAAAATGTTACACCCCATTTCGAGTTGCGTTAGTGCCCATAACAAAAACTCTGTAGAGCACAGAACAATATCAAGAGAAAATAAGTTATCAGCCTGCGGTTTCTTTGTCTTTAAGTTTCTCCTTCTCAAAACGAAAAGAAACTTATTTCTATTCTTTTGTACCAACTTACAAACAGGACAAGATTTGTTGAATCTTTCCTCACATCTCACCGCTTTTCAATTGTCCCAGATTGAAAATCAACGATACGTTCCAATTCAGTTCAAATATCATTACAAAGGAACTTTAATTAAATGTATAAATCCTGGAAGAGGCCGATTCGGGGCAGAAATACGAGAACAGGAGCCTGGAACGTGGTTCCTGGAACCCGGAAAGCTAGTAGCGCTAGTAGCTGACAATTCCACCGCCCAGGATCGCTCCCTATGTGTATTGTTATCTGATGCTAGAGATGCCAGCCTTTTTGTCGGGGATTAAAAAACAATAGAGCGGTCGAGCTTTGTGGTCAGAATCATACGAGGCTGCTTTGATTCAGCTCTGCTAAGCATGTGACCCACAATAGCATGATGACGAGCAGCGGTGGATTACGGGAACTTAAAATCGTGGGATCCGTACTTGAAGCTTACTCATGAGAGACACATAAATACTGGGACGTGTTCTTAAAACAGCGGCCATTTGTGATACCGATTTGATTGTCGGTCATATAACTTATAACTCGTGTGAATTTTGCCCTCAGAGTAATCCAATAAAGGTGGTCGTTTGGCGCATGGGAATTATAGATATGAGTATTATGATGTGCCTATAATTCTACACAGAACTTGCTTTTTATTGACTACTTATCTAGACCTGGATATTTCCGTAGAGATTGAAGATGCCATCACAGTGAGGGCACCATTTGATTACATTGCTTGGTTTTTACAAGCCATCTCTCGCAAATTATCGACACTAAAGTGTAAGTTTAGTTAGATAAAAGAAATCACCTTTGTGACCCAGAAAAACTTAGCCCATGAGGTCTTAAACGTCAGTGACGCTTGGCAAAACCAGTTAATTTCAATGCTACTTAGCTCACTCGAGATTTATTTTCAGTCGTGTATAATTCGAAATCTCTTTAACCTGTAGATAATGCATAATTATAAGTTTTCAATGCCGATTACAGTGCGCTCGAAGAGGGTTGATATCTGCTTACAGTGGTGATCATGATATTTTGTGCCACTGCTGCGGTTATTGGATTGGATGTAATCTTACCAAGTATTCATCGACAAAGTATCCAGTCACGGGGGCAATTTTGAAGAGCCGGATGCTCGGTTAACACAGCTCTATCACCTTCACCAGCGATTGGTCCACATCATATGCATGACCCTGAGCTCTAGCTTAACCAATAGAAACTATTGGTGAGTTCAATTGAAAAGCAGGCTGATTTCACATCTACCAGCGGTTCAAACACGAAAATTTTTGCAAAGATTAAATAATTTTTTCTCAAAATACAAGTGATCTACATATGCTTTAATATAAAAAGATCGAAGAAAAGCTTGTGTCAATGTAAGACTGTCAGATTAATTAACTCATCAGATGAATGTAACTCATCTATGGAATGGTGAAGAAGTCATATATGCTTTTTATCCGCTATAGTGTTAACGCCACTGGACCAATAGGAGAATAACAGTGGACCAGCGTTAGTCAAGTGAGACGGTAGCAAAGCGGGAAGCGAAATAATTGCGGCTAATCGGGAAAATAAAAAACGCCACATCTGACGGCTTAAAAACTGTACGTTGATTAAAAGAGGCGATCGTTCATGCATATTATATTTCTTTTCCAGGATTAGTACGTAGAAATAATCCGTAGCTTTGTGATCAAATTAAACAGAGTTGTCTCGCTAATGAAATGCACGCCGTTGATCTAATGCACATTTATTTTACAAGAACAGATTATATGTTTATTTTTTGTTTGTGAACTCACAAAAGGAAATACAAACTTTTTGCTAGTATAGATGGTGCCAGCGTTAAACAAGTACAAAAAACTCGCGGTTGTCGCAAAATGATTATAAAGGTAGTACATTAAACTGAAATAAATTATTCTATTAGAAGAAAATGTTGGATTACAGTTTTAGTTTTAATGAACTTTTCTTAGTTTTAAATGTCTCGGCACTGCATTTTCAGAACATTTAAAAAGTTTCATGAGCGACATGTTCGAAAGAAACTGGAGAAAAAAGTAAAAACTCCTCCACAATCTTAATTATGAAAAGTACAGTTGGCCAATGTATGAAAGAATTTAAAAACGTCCAGGAAAGAGATAAACGAGCGCTGTTTGTTCACAAATTTCTTCAGGTAACAAACCATTTCGATAGAATGCTTAAGCAAATCGGTCCACAGTTCGTTTTTTCAAGCAAATTTGGCTCCCTTAACTGATATCGTCTTTTACGACTAGAAGTAAAAAAAAAAAAAATCACTTTTAGAAGACAAGCTGGTCCATAAACAAAAGCTGAACGTAGATCCAATTTCCGCTCGGCCTACACCAGCTTATTCAAGTCGTGTCGACATCATTTCAATTCGCATATTTTCCTACCCAACGACCAAGCGAAATGTTCCATTGTAAAACACCGATTTAGAACAAGCTAGATTGAATTAGATTACGGTACAGATCCATAACGTCGAGCATATAGGTGGAGTCGTAAAAAAAGTTCTATCGATCTATTTATGAGTAGCAAATACCAATTACCCATAAATTGAAATAGCTATCGTGATTGTGGACGTGAAACTCAATCCAGACGCGAACAAAAGGAAGAAATCTGCTAGAGAATAATGGGAGCGACATACAATTCGTAACGTGCAGGAGAAACTGGAAACTTCTAGATGTCGCCCACTTGGAAAAGTCTAAAAGAAAAGTTAGCGTCTTTCATTTACACAGACTTCGAAGCATGTTCTAAAAATTGTCACAACAACGGACAGGAACAGGATTTCTCATTAAAGAACACAATGACAACTTTATCCTCTTTACTCGTTACGATTGGCACACTGGTGGTTAATGACGTCTCACAAAATCTATGTACTCACGTAAAAAACAGAAAAACTGAATTTGCAGCTATTTAATTGCGGGCTTACAAACGGGGCAGAAAATCTGGACATTGCGAGACCGAATTTAAAAGACTTCAAGTTATCACCCTTTCTCCAATCATCATAAGAGTGATCTGCCGGAGGAATCCAAAGGCGATACTCATTGGCAGATACCGTAAACAAGGTCAGACCCGCACCCTTTATAGGATTACACCCATATAACATTCTCACAATCCCTGCTCTAACATTTATTACTTACATTTGTAACTTTTTCAGGGGCACGGGTTCAAAGAGATCAGTGGTTCAAAGTGCAAGTTACCTTAATCAAACCTAATGCACCTTGATCATAATGCATGATCATATTTGTATGATCATGCATAACTACAACTTATAAGCTTATAAGCTTTACGCACTAAATTACGCTCAATTTGCACCGTTCAGTGCGAGGATGGCCCATTTTCGTGCTTATTTCGCTATTAAACGACACAAAAAAAGACATCCCCTACCCTGTTCAACAATGACTCAGTTCCCTTCCTGTTCAACGCCACGAAGATTTCAGTTAGGGCCGCACAATATTCAGGTTCGAGGCGCCTGAACATGACTAGCGTTCGCGTAAATAAATGCGTTGTGCTGATTGCGTCGTCGGCTGCCGGAAGTCTGATGGGCACTCTTGACGTGCCGTCGCAAGTTGCTGTTGTTGCTGTACACTTTCTTGCACACGGGGCAGGGCCGGGGCACGACCCATGGCACCTTGGAGGCGCCGTTCTCATCGTGTTGTCGCGCGCGCGCCACCGGCGTCGCGGCGCCAGCGTCCCAGTGCGTCGTGTCCGACAGACGCTGCAGGGACGCTGCAACAAGATGAGAACAACGCTCTTAGTCGCGGCTTTTAGAGAGGGTCACACGTGGAACGAAAACCCACGCAGAATTTGAAATCAATGTTTTAAACTAAATTGTCCACTTTGATTGAGGTAAACAACCCTGGTTTGGTATGTTGACTTTCTGTCAAAACTACTTGTTATTGTACAATTATGGGGTAATTGGATATTCTCTAAGTCAGCAAAATCAGTAGGTACCTACTATAGCACCTGACAGAACCACTGTTTTGGAAATTTGCAAATGTAATTTGCAAATACACATAGATTTTGTTTTTAGATTCAGTTTTAGTTTTTGTCGCAAAGAAATTTGCACCCCCAAAGCGATTTTCTCTAGAAAAGTGACGATATTGAAGCAATCGCAGTCAGAAACTTTGATACTGCAGCTTTTCAAGAGTTTGAAAACACGATGTAAATGTTATGACAAAACTGATGCTTTTACGATACAATAATTTAAAACCTCGATTAAGGTGATTATAAGAAATTAAAATCTTAAATGGTAACACATTTCTTTGATTCCAGTGAATTCTATCAGTGATACAGACTGAATGAAACTGTCTAGGTACTGTTCAATGTCCAGAACAATCGCCAAATAATCCCTGATAGAATACTTAATTTTTTGTGAGGGGAGGGAGTTGCATGTTCGTATAATCCATCTCCATACAAAAGGAAATAAAATGTACGTCGCGAACCTACAGGGCTTTTTCCTGCTAGAGGAATTGACATATTTAGCCTTAAGATTGACCGTTCAATTGACCATTGTCCTCAAACAACAGTAAGCCCTTCTATGTATCAAAGACAATTTAGCACTTGACGGAACAGGTGCCTGAACAAGGGATAATTTAATCGGTCGTGTGACAGTCGCTGTCGTTGTTTAGTGTTTAGTGCACGGCAGAATGTAACATTGAAATTGATTGGTACGCGTACAGGCAAGCACAACCGTGCAAGGACCTGGACACAATATTGTTGTTCCTATCAGGAACGTGTGGAATTCTGGAACGGCATGTAAGCACAGCCTTAGCGTGGTTAGTGGATACGAATGTAAGAATTCGGTTCGTCATGGTGAGATTTTTCTCAGCGAGCGAAACGGTTATTTTTTCTTTTCATAAAAGTACAGAATGGTTCAGACCCCATAATTTGACAAGTTCCGTTCCTTACCCTCTCCCACCACACAACTCTCTGCGCACGAATGATTAAGCACATCCTTTCCAATATCTGTTATCGACACATTCGGACAGATTATTGGCGTACGGAACGAAGTTTGCCAGATTTCAGATGCTGCGTTCTGGATTGAGCGGAAAAAATATAAACTCCATTGTTTAATTTTCTTTCAGATAGTCTGATTCAATACGCAGTTTACTAGAGTGGGGGGGGGGGGGGGGGAGAGAACTGCTAAAATTAGCCCGAGGATAACAACGACCCCCGTTCGGTAAATTGGGATTTTTTTGCCGTCCTACGGACATTTCGCAGTCACTGTTCGTTCGATCTCGAAATTAATTTCCAATTCAATAAAAAATTCAGTTGTAAGTTGACTTCTAGCAGTCTGCCATCTAGTTAAATGACGTTGACATTTTCTTAGGAAACATACAGGTTTCTAACAACAGAGTTTTCTGGATTTCCAGAGAAGTACATATTATTATTGAATGCATCCAGATAACGGAAGAAGACAAGTTATCCGTACCCTCTCCAATATTAAAGAAGTTTATGGAAAACTTGAAAAAGTTTTGAATCTGTAAGGCAGAAAAAATTAAAGACATAAATAGAATCTAGGATAATATTTCATGAAAGACAGGTTTGGCTTACTACGCCGGTCGCATGTAATTGCAAACTCATTTCGAACCAATATGCAATAATTAAACAAAAAGTTCTAAAAAATGTGTTATTTTTTTCTGTACCGCTTGTTGGAATATAAGATTAAATTTACTTCCAATGCAGCTGTGGCTATCGAATTTAAAGCTATAATATCGACAATTGATGCATTGCCAAATGGACTTCTGTCACGGGAACAAGGCTCAGTGTGTTTTACACCGCTAATATCAGAGACCAATATCCGATCAATCAAAAGGCGCGAAAACTGCAGACCCGATAGGTACTTTCTCGCCGATATCCGCACAATAAATCAGTAATGATGGAAAATCAATGGGACAGAACTGCAAACGAGATACAACTGCATTCTCACAGATCATAATACATTTATTGATAGAAAATCTGACAGGTCACATGAATATGAACAGCACATGCATAGTCGCACGGACGCACAATGAGCGCCATTTGGGAAAAGGGTTCTATTGTGTAAAGTTTGAGTCGACATATGAATGTGTATGACCGGGTTCCAGACAATTTGCATCGAAATATCGGCAGAACAGTTATTGTCACGAACCTTTTCGGCATTGGAAACATCTATATGTGTAGGTACAATAAATAATGAAATTATTATAGTCCCATGGGCAAATTCACATTTGGGTGTGAAATGTCAACATACAAGAGATAGGGACTATGGAACTCCCTCGTTCATGGTTATAGGCCATTCGATGGTGTCGTTAATTGGATTCAACAAGGCTGGGGTACAAAAATAATACGCATGTGAATCATGTGAATGGATAATACTGATACATTTAGGCTTTTAATTCGATCTTGTTCCCGGAGAAGGGGAACACGTTGGAAGCATTCTGGAAACCTAGCAAGAGTCGGACTGTAAGGGTAGACTGGAAGGAATTAGGTAAACTTGAAAAATAACTTACTGCATATCAAAGAGGTTCTCACAAACTCAACAAATATTAAACTGTTAACAAGACATAATTAAGCAATTAAATCTGACAATCTACTTTTTTTTTATTATTATTATGAACACTACTATCGTCTCAAAAAGTGATGCACAAACGGGGACTCGAACCCCGGTCTCCACCTATCGCGGGTGTTGCTCGCGGGATTGAGCTACTTGGACACATGGTTTTTAAGGCGATGTTAGTGTATTTGATGAGAATGACGGATCTTCAAGGAGTAGAACCAAAATGCTGTGAGTACTCACAGTCATTCTGATTGTTTACCAATTGTTTGATAGACTAATTTATGAAAATTGCTACTCAATATCTTCAGTCTTTGAATTTAAGAAAGATTCAAGAAATCTTAGAAATATAATTGTGACCCAAGCGTTGTGTTGGTGATTTGGTATCGTTTGTAACCACCAACACCGCTGGCGGGTTTGTTACAAAAAAAGGAAGTGTAAAATGAGTGTCAAGTTTTAGTGAATGTCGCACTGAAATGCACAAGTTGTTTCAAGTTGAAACGAGGATCTTTCTAACATCTTGAAATGATATCAACAAGTAATTCTAAGAAGTTTTATGTCTAAAACAGACAAAGATTTTTTTCGCTACAAAAATAGCATCGGATCATGCATGGGAAAGTGTTCATGGCCCACAGCCCAAAGCAAATTCCTTGTTTAACAGTTTCTAGTTCTCAAAAAATGACGTAACCTAACTAACGCCAACTAAAGGGAACACTAATTAAGTTTCAGACCCTTCAAAACCCTCCAATTCACTTCCAACAATCAAATTTCTATACCATTTCCACCTCTCCATACAGTTGACAATTTTCAGACTCCATTCAAGCACCAAAAAAAAACTCGTTTCCGCCTAAACTGCTCAATTTCTGCTCGATCTCCGGCCTCTACTTCCTGCCACTTTGTGCACTCTGACGAGATGTTTCTGCAAGTACTCGGGCGTTCGGAATCTCCCTTCGCAAATCTGACAAGGTAACGTTCGGTCCTGGCTCCCGTGGATTGTGGCCACATGCTTCTTCCAGTTTCCCGAGTGACTAAGCACCCTGGGACAGTGTGGACATCGGCGGGGGTAGTGGTAGGGCAAGGAGATCGAGGTGAACTCATCCAGGACAGCCTCGTCCTCGCCTCCACCTGGAAACACCACAGGACCGCGCCGGGTTACTATCGGGGACCACCACCACCAGAGGAACTATGTTAGGGGAAGCAAGTTGGGCAACATGCGAGGGATGTTATTTAGTGTAGGAAACGAGATTGGCATACACATTTTGACATATCTGGGAGCTCAGCGGAAAATTTCGACGAGAGAATTGGACATTTGTTAGACAAAATCGTAGTCATTTAAAAGCGGCTTCAATAATTTTGTCATTACAGAATCTTTTTTCTTATACAGTAGGATATTCGCGACGAATGAAAAGACGCCTGAACAGTTTTTCATTTTAAAAATGAAAAAAAATAAGTGTGTCTATTTGGAAAATATTATGATATGAATTCTAAATTACGTGTTTAACTGGCTTATGGGAGATGATCCCGTAATTATGCACCAGACCAACCATCAAAAGATGCGGGTATGGAACCGCCACCCGTGCGACCCCCAAAAGCTACCACTTTTTGTAAGGATTCCCATGGGCACGTATTCACGCGGAGAATATTGAACACAGCCGGCGACTTTAAAACCAATTTTCTTTAGAGAAATCCTGGCAAAATCCCACCACAAAATTGGCCCATTCATAGTTGGAGGTCGGGTTTATTTTCAAGAAACAGACAGCTATTGGCGATGGAAGTTTTTATTACGAGTCTCTTTCAAGTCATTACTCATATTTTATGATGCTTATGTTTTACTTAGGTATATACACAAATGAGAAAACTGTTATGGAGATTTTGAATTCTTAAAAACCAAAGCAGATATCACCACATGTAAACAAATATTTTGATTCAATTTTTATTTCACTGAAGTTACCAATGGAGGATGTACAAAAAACAAATTATTTTTACCTATTGTATAGACTACCTGTCACATCATGGATACTTATTACACAGTAATTAAACACACCTAAACATTTTAATATTAGGTCAAACAAGGCCCTGTTGACTAGTTTATTGAGCAAAAAACAATGTATGGCTTCAACTAAAAATAATCTTAATCGTAAATAACTAACAAAAGCTGTTCCGAATTTCTAAACAAGCAGGAAACCCCTACTATATTAGCAAAATAGAAGATAACAATAGTTATTACACACTATAAATTCACACAGATCACTACAATGTATGTTCAACATATTAGTTATCACTAGCACAAATAGACAGCAGTTCAAATACCCGATCAAATATCCAAATTTCATTCAAGAACACTGATAGGATATGATAATTAAATAGGTCCTTTTGACAAGTCACCCTTTAGTGTTTGATTTGACAAAAAATATTTCTGAATCTGGGTTTATATTGATTACTAACCAATTTTTTTTCCAACTCAGACTATGATTGAAAACAACAATTAAACCAACTAAAACACATTTTCACGTATTATAACGAAACAATAATGGGATTAGCAACATTTTACAAAAATCATTCATACCACATCATGCAAAACATGATCAAAGTGTTATTTATGTATGCATATTTCATATAAAAAATCTGCAGCAGACACAATAATATGTCTTCTCTCTGGCTCTGTTCGTTTTCTCTATATATGTAAAGTGTATTTCGAATCAGTACGTACAGAATCGTAAATCGCTGCAGTATAAGGTGATCGGGGGGTAATTAACATGTAACAATGTTTCGGGGGGATGAGGTGTAGTGTTGCTGGCCAGCTGTAAAGAGCTTGGCCAGTTAATAACAAATAGATCCTGAGTTCAGTTGATAGTCTGTTTGACTATTGGCTTGGACGAAATTCTAAAGTGCCTGGCAGCAAGAGTTGAAAACCCACATTGCAGTCTGTTAAGAATAAAAAATCAATGTGTGATAACCAAGATCTTAAAAATTACCAACATTTGGAATGGAATGAAGTGCAACAATCAACATTTGTCTTGAATCGTAGCGCCTATGTAACTTCAGTCTTGGACACTTTAAAACCAGATCTACCAGATCTAACCAGATCTACTTAATCATTCATAGCTATTTTCATTCTAAAACTACAAATGATTTTAAAGAAGTTAGGAGGAACTTTCTTCATTGATTATCCAGTAACTGATTATTAGTGGTGCATTGTTATCAAAAAATTGTCTGTCTTGAGGGTTTAAGCCCCGGGTTCGGCTATCACACTGATACGATAAATAAGTGTCCACCTAAATTCAGTTCTTGCCGGTTGTTGCTCAAATTCATCGAATATAAAAGAAAATACTTGATTCCTGGAGAGCCATTGTTAAATGTTAGCTCATTCAATGTTTGAAAATATAATTGGCTGCACTTATGAGTAACATGGCTAGTGACCTTAATTAGATTAACTTCAAACTGCAATGAAGTTCTTCATCACGTCACAGGCTACTTTATAATTGGCCTAACTATTGCATTGTATGAATCTGTTAGGTGTGAGGTGTGTAGGTAATGTACAAATATATGAGCTTATAATATTGCATTTCATGGCAAGTTCAACCAATAACCTGTTATTGCGCATGAATAAAGTGGTTTCCGCATGGGAAATTGTCAATTCTTCCTGTAAAAAATATATCTATGAAAATAATCCAGTTTTTTCATAGTAGTGGACTATTATATTGTGTTGATCGGCGTTTGCATAATACGCAAACCTGGGATTATTGGACAACAATCTGACTTAGTCTATCATTGGTAAGATTTACAAAATTTTTCTTACGAGTTACATTGTACGCAAAAGATTAAGGATGAGCCTTAGCGTTAAAAATACCGATTTAAAACAGACGACATGTTTCACTTTTTAGGTAAAGATTACTATAAATTAGTTGAATGCTTTTTCTTCAACTCCATAAAACAGATAATTCTCGGTTCACATCTTCTGCAAACGGTTGGCTAGAAGAATTCCATGTTGTAGTATGTACGTTAAAGCTGTATCGATTAAAAATCACCAAACTGCCAAAACTCATGAGCTTGGAAATGAGAGGCTCAAAACAACGTGACCCACCTGAGAAATCTTACCCAAAATTTCATTCAACAGATATGACCCGATTGAATATCATGGTAGCGTCTAGCGTCTATATCATCTAGCGTTGTCTCAAGGCAAGCTCTTGAAATTAGCATTCAGTTGCCAGGTCTTCCTTACTAGAAACATCAAACCAGTGATCTCGTCATCGCGATAACCGTCTCACTCTATAACATGGCCAACTTGCTTAACATGACTTCTACTATTATCTGAACACTCGTACGCCGACTGGCCTTCTCTCGACGTATCTTGGCCCTCAGAACTTTGATATGAAACCTGACCATCGCCACTCTTACCATGAACCATCGAACCCATGAACTCACCCGTCTTTTGATTATTTGTATTAAAAGATTCCATACCATCGTTGGGTACATAACTCGATTGAAACTCGTTCTCGAGCGCGATTCCGCCTATGTACGAATCACTTTCCGGAGGCTTAAACCTAGCCTTATCTTGATTCCTCTGGTAATCACCGTCTTTCAACACTTGCGTCACAGCAAACGACGTCATCTCTTGGTTATTCCCGCCGGCATGCGGCACATAGGACTGATCTCCGTTCAGTGAAGCATTTTGATAAGACCGTGGCGCCTGGAAATACTCTTGTTGCGCCGGCTGACTAGCTTCCTTGCACTTGTTCGGTGACTGGCCGTGAAAATTCCCCTTATCTTCTGGTGGCTGCGAATTCTGTAGGCCTTGCGAGGACGGAAAGAACTGCCCGGCAGCGTTTCCCGCCGCGGTCCCTGGAGTCTTGGCAGCGGCCGCAGTTGTGCTTGTCCACAGCAGCTCATGGAAGCTCATAAGGTGGCGCTTGAGGTAGAGCTTCGTCTTGAATGGTTTGCTACACAGGGGGCACGCGACCGTCTGCGGGTTGTGAATGAGCCGCACGTGTTGCCGCAGGTTGGACAGGTTCGAGTACATGCGGTTGCAGATCGGGCATGGACGCGGGTCCAGAGAGTGCAGTTTCTGGTGGTGCGCCGCTGCAAAGTGACACAGAAACAGACTCGTATCAAAAGCGGGGATCGAGAGAATCACGCCACCCCTTTATGTGCGTGGATCGGATAACAAGGGGTGCTTGGCTGTCTCATTTTGTTTGATCTAAATTCGAAACAAATTTAATTCACGATTAAGTTAGTTTAGGTTAAAGAACAGTCAAATTGTCCTCTTCAAGTCAATTTTTGATTACTGAAACTAGTCTGAAGCCAAAACATCGAATATGAAACAAAAATAAAATCCAAGAATTTTATATCAAGTTGTGTTATCCTAGCCTTCCAAGTGTACTTGAAAGACAGCATGCTTTGAAACGCTAGTGAAACTGTACAGAGAATGTATGAGAGCGAGCTGTTTGAGTGTTTTGCTTGGCAGCGTGACGGCAAACCTTAGAAACTGCATGCTCGTAGACCCGCTCCGGCAGGGCGACAAACACGGAACTCACCTAGTGCGGCGTCCTGCGTGGGATCGCCAGTAAACGCCTGCGTAGATGGCCCTGCTAGCATGTCCAGTCCGCCATGCATTGTTGAGAACGAGTTGTCCAGCATTGAGTTGTCTAGTGCGAGGAAGTTGCCTTTGCTCTCGCCGTCACTGTTGTAGTCGGGTGCTTCCGTTTTTGGCTGAGGGAGAAAGAAGGTGTTGAATTGGTTAGGTCAGTGCGTGAGTGAGCTTTTGGTAGTCCTCTTCTAGTGGGCTTTTATGAGAGTGGGCTTTTGGTCTTTGGTGGTATTTCCTCTTCTAGTGAATGTCCTTTTACATGTATTACACGGAGGTTTTCTGGACCTCTAAAAAACATTCAACCTTCTAGTTGTTAACATCTAGTTTTTTGTTTTAAATTACATTTTCAGACGGTACAGTAACATTTGTACTGTTAAACTTGTTTATGTTAACTTGTTTATGGTTGGTAAATATTTTGAAACTTCAACAAAATTGTCTTGAACTGATCAATCTGGAAAACTAACTTTTGTTTTATCAAAATCAAATATACTGGAAGACTTTATGAAGTTTCCTTTTAACCCACCTGAAATATTTCTGGTGAAGGTTCCTTATTAAATCGGGGTTCTAATTCGTGGGTGGTAACGGCAGTGTCAGTTGTCTGGCTGATTGTTGGCTGTAGGTGTGTGTGAGTGGCGCTTTCATCGTCTTCTCGTGCCCGCTTTGACGGTGTAGGTGAAAGTGAGGAACTGCCACTAAGAATGTCATCATCTTCTTCCTCTTCTTGTGATGAAGTGTTGTTTTGTGAGGCTGCCAGGGGGGAGGTTGACTGTGGGCGAGCGTTGTTGATGAGTTGTTGGATGAGGGCATTTGAGGCAGCATCATTTTGTGACTGGAAACACAAAATCCACAATTAAGTATACAGGCACCTAGCACAAACCTAACTCAATTAGGTCACTCTTCAATTACAGATTTGTTACCTTATCTTTGGAATCTTGTTTGTGACGCTGAGGCGCTTCTGTTAATCCCCGGATTTGAAGTGACTCAGCGGTGCGAAGAAATGATGTGAGATGAGCTTGAGCAACATTGACTTCTCCCGCATACATAAACTCGATCAGTGATTGGAGATGCCGAAACTCAACATCGCGCATGAACAGAATTGGATGTTTGCAGGGATTGCTCTGGAAAATCAACAAAGGAAAGCTATTACCTACTGGTATGTTTATAATTAGCAAAAAGTTCAAATATGTTTTGGAGCTGACTTCTATATAAAAATGTTTAATAACATTATTTGGCAAGGAAGTATTGCTAGATCTAACGCCACTTTACAATATTTATGCATATGATAGTACACTTACTCGAAACAGTTCTTTGAAATACGGACTGCAGGCAGAAAGAACAACTTTGTGAGCCTTAATTCGCTGGCCTTCACATGCTAATGTGACATCGACAAAATCTTCTTCGTCCCGAAGTGCTTCGAACTGTGTTGTAATATTAGCTTGAAAATTGTTCCATCTTAAGCAAAACTGTTGCTCATCTCCCATCTTCTTCACAATTGTGGATCTGAAATGAGACGATTACATTACAGCCTCAGACGGGAGGTTGATCGCTGTAACAAGATATTCTAGTCAACCAGCTAAAATTGACAAAATCAAATTCCACTAAAATTATATTGCAGCAGGCCTGGATTACAAGAAAAGATAAAAGCAGATAACTACTGATACATGTAAAGACTAATCAATCACTAAACGTCTAAAACCACGTTCGTTTGATAATTTATCTTACACACCTAAAAATTTACTGCTTATCTGTGTTGTCCCTATCGATTTTAAAGGGTTTATCACAGACGACAATACTCTGGTTAAAAAACTACTTGTTATTGACGTACTACACTGCTGCGCTCTGGACGGCACGTTCGAGTAATATTGTAACTAACCACCGCCTTTAGAATCCGTTTCAATTTCAAGATGGATTTTTTACATGCTTGTCATAGAAGGCTCTGTACGAGCAGGGAGCTGTGACGTCAGGAAATAAGTGTTAAGCTAGGTCCGAAATGTTGAGAAGAAATATCGCAATAACTAGGTAAATATGACATACATTTAAAGAAAAGAAATAATTTCAATACTGGAAAGCAAGCTTTTTATTAGGTTGTGAATTCGCCGTAAAATAACTTGGCTTGTTACTGCTCATAATTACCAAAACATTGGAGGGTCAACCACATCTGCGCGTGTGAGATTTTGGGGGATAGGCTTGTGATGTAACTGACAAAACTTTTCGGGAATAATCTTGTAATCAGATCTTCAAAGACGTAAGCGGCTCTGTCATTTCTTCCATTGAGGTTGTATTACTCACACGGAGTGTGTTGCCCGAAGTGTGCCTGTCCCCATGTGGTCAGCCCATTTTTGACAGCCCCAGTGTGTAAATTGTAGTATGATATTATATAAAAACAGAATCCTGATGAATCATGCATCTGTATATTTTGGTGATGGGGCATTTTCAAGCTAAAGACAGCTGCCAGGATCCCCGCTCCAGGTTATTTCCATTCACAACTGTGTGCATTACTGGTGTGCCTGTAATTAGCCAATATTATAGGCAAGGGTGAATTTCTTGAAATGAAAGTAGGTCAACCCTTCAATAATATTTTCCTTAAACGAAACTCCGTTTTTCATATTCAGGGTAATCTTATTAGATACTTAAGACCTACGGCACAAATCTAATATCAAATGTTTTGCTTTTTTACTAGTTCTTCACACTCATCCGAACTTGGCCTGGCTGAGTGTCACTGATCCTTCGTAGTTCAGCCGCTGTTGCATCTCTCATATTGGTGAGTCTGGTTTTTATTTTATTGAGTTGCTCAAAGCAGTATTTTTCTTCGATAAGGTGCACTTTTTCTTTATTTTTCCTATGAGGTTCGAAAAAAGAGTTTGAAATTATGTGCTGTGGCTACATGTCAATGACAATCCCACAGATTTACACCCTTCTATGTTTTACTAGATGATCTCGGTCTGGACTTTCGAGTCTTGGTATTACCGTTGAGTGTGTATTTCTGAAGCGATCAATCTAAACTACCGAGTTTGTAATGTCCATATAAGAAACCTTTAAAGATTCATTAATCTCCGACTGATTATTTTCCTAAAGTCCCAATAAATGTGCTCTCAACTCGTTGTCAAAAATGATATAATTATACCACAACAGTTTTTCAAGAATACAATATATCGGAACATTAGGAACTAGTTAGAAACAGAACAGACATTGATCAAGTCGGTTCTTGGTAGCACCAAACACATCATCGCCTATCCTTAATAGGCAACTTCCTGTTGTTGTCCTTTGCCCTCAACATATCTGCCATTAACTATGTGACATTCCTTGAGAGTTTGTATTTGAATTAATATGACAACTCATGCCAAGTCCATGCTTATCACTATCTTATCATTAGAACTGAGTTTGCACTGCCCACTTGAGCCCAAATTCAGGTACCACCAAGTGCAATACATTTTCTTGATCAACGACCCCATAACTGTAGTAGTCAGGTGCATGCAGCTTGGAAGAGAAATAAAACATTTTCAGGCTTTTTGGCTAAATCAGTTTTCCCTCCCTGGTATGTCACTTCAGGCAATTAGAATCAAATGGTGTTATCATTTTCCAACAAATCAGTGACAGCTTTAACTACACATATTTTCATATCAATTTAAACAAAAGAGTCAATGACTCACAAATGGCCTTTTGCATTGCTCAATAGATATTTCGTGAAATCTTGGTAACATTATTACCACAAAAACGTGGCAAAATGCAACTTAACTTTCCTGTACAGTTATTGCTTATTGCAGTTTGTGTACCTTACTAGCTCTCACCTTGATTGTATAACAGCTATTTTACAATCGCAGGTTACTCTGCCACAGGATTATGCAATTGCAATGATTGTCTGAAGCTGCAACCAATCTCCCTGTGCACTTGCTATTAGTTAGCGTCATTCATTGTTCTGAGTTGGTGGGTGGCCGTCATAGCTGCAAATGCTCCTGCTGGGAGCTGGGGAATTTCAATGACATGAAGAAATTGCATTTTCCCGCTCAGCTTCGTGGGGATATTACGTACGTAATTTAAACTATTTTGTATTAAACTATGGGAATGTTGTTTATTATCGATTATCTGGATTTATTTGTCTGGAGATATCTCCGAGATTGCAATATATTTACATTGGTGGTAGATACCTGTCTTAACTCAAGGTCGTTTTGGTTATTTAAGAAGCCTACAACCTATTCTTTTTTTTTTAATAATAAAACCTACTTCTTTATTTAAACCAGCGTGTGCCATTAGAATTTTACGACCCAGCTCAAAACGTTTGCTTCAAAGTTTCAAACTCATGGTCTCTAAGGGTGCATAACCCCATTTATTCTCAAGTTGATATGAATAGTAGTTTTTTAGCTAAATTTTTGGTTCTTTGGATTATAATTTGCCTAATCATGTTTGTGAACATAGATCATGCAAGAAAACTCAGCAGACATTAGACAACTTCTTATTACGGGTTGCTTACTTCACTTGCGATAACGATAAAGAATCATTGACCTCACTTTTATCATTAATATCTCACTTGGTTGACCCATGTATTGATCGGCCCATTGTTAAAATATCTGTACTCGCAAACCTCGCATGCCGCACGTAATATAAACAATGTTAAGCCGCCTCAAAGGGCAAACTGCTAGTGATATAGTTTTTTTGGTGCTCGTGGGGCCCCATGCGCCGAAAAAACGTTCAGTGCGATACGTTTCCGAAGAAAGAAAAATAGGAAAATGTAAATTTTTTGATTTCCATGCTTGACCGTATGCTAAAAAGTTCCTATGCTCGTGAAATTTGGAAATCTAGCCTATCCCATCGTCTAATGACCTCGCCATAACACCGGCGTGCCATGCTAGATGCACCCGTTTGTTCCACCAGTTCCGCCATTGAGTTTTTAGGTAATCAGAGAGCCGGTGTTAATTAGTTGGCAATATGTGGAAACGGAAGGTGTCACCATATGTCGCGCGCGGCCGCCCTTTTTTGACGAACATCGATAAATTACATAATTACGATTCAAAATACCGATACATGGCTATAAATTGTTGTCTTTAGCATTAATAAATATTCGTTGAGCGTAAACATAGTCTCAAATACAACGGTGGCACCACTGAGTAGCATCCCCGATTTTTGTCGATAAGTAGTCATTTGGCGGCCTCTTTACCACAAGTTTGTGTTACCATAAGGTACAGGGTGGAAATGCCCAAAGTTCCAAACACATAATCTATCGCAGGCAAATATTGTCTCTGATGCGCCTAGTTTACACTTGGGATCAACCTCGGAGAAGCATTGCTATTAATCGTGCACAAATAGCTAACAGGAAGTTCCCAATCACTTTGATGGGCTCAATTATTCGTCTGAATTTTTTACCGAACCGAAATCTATTTTTATTACAACCTCAATTACTCTGTGCTACCGAACGGTTTGGCGTGTTGGAAGCACTAGTTCTCATGAGATCACCGAAGTTAAGCAACACCGCGCTCAGTCAGGTATTTGATGGGTGACCATCATACTCATGACCAGTTCTGTTCAGGAGAGAGGCTACAGTGATGAAAGTTAGTACAGCAACTTCATTCACCTTAAGTATTAACCTCTCGACGGCATGTATTTGTGGAGGAATCCTGCTTTTCGAGTTGTACCGTCCTTCGGAAGGGATGTTAAGCCGGTGGTCCCATTGGTGCTCTTCAACAGAACTCGGCTACGTGCCGGCATCGGGTTTCCCCTCCTTCCTTCGAGGCTATGTTAGGTGCATCATCATCCTCATCATCAACCACTCATTCACCGACGTCATTAGACCAGTACCGTAGGGCCAGTTGTTAAAACAGCGTGTCATTAAACACCACAAATCAATCAATCTACTCTATGATATGATATTACATACCACGAGATTACTCGAAATTTTGAACAGTAAAAGCGACATATGGCCGTTGGTGCTTTTGTTCATTAAGCTGCACTTTGGTTTAAATTGCATCCAAAGTGCATTGTTTTTTTCTATTCTTTGTTGCTTTACTGGCTCATTTGATGTCGTCTATTTTTGTCCGATTACTGCACCGCGACGGGAGCCAATTTATTTTTTTTCTCGTCGCATTCGGAGAGACAATAAAGTTTTTGCCTGCACCATCTATAAATCTTGAGGCCAACTGAGTTCATCTCTGCCGTGTCCAAGGGTCACCTATTTATACATCCTGAGTCTTAAGGAGCCTCAGGAATTGCACCAAGTTAGGATAATAATAAACTCGCTCGTGTTCACAGGCCTCTATCAATTTTTCATCACGACACGAATTTGTTTTCGATGATTCTGTTTGCCTGCTATATAGACGACAAGTTCTGGCACATTTTGGTCCTGGTTTGGGGAGAGGGGGCGGAAAGGGAGTTAAGTCCCAATTTGAATACAGCTATTGATTTTACAATCTAAAACTTCACTTCTATAAACGAAATGGAATCACATTTTTTGTTGGAAGAAAGCTGACTCTATCTACTTTTTTCATGTCAATTTAACAAATTTGTTTTAAAAGTGTGCATATAACTTGATGACTTCTGTCACATAAATCACTATTAGTCTCTCACCCACTCGTGAAAACATTGTGTTTCACCTTTCGCCCATTGATCGACCTTCCTAAGCTCCTTTGTCGCGGTGTTTTGTGACGTAAATAGCCCAATGGGCGTCACGACGTCGACGTTGTTTCATTGTCCGAGCAGTCGCGAGGCGTCGGGGCATGGACGCCAACCGGCTGATGCTGACAGCCAGGGGAAGGTTCTTCTCGAGACCTTTTGCCAAATGTTATTACGGCTTTCTAGCACAGTTTTTGAATGAAGTTTTTGAAAGTTGAATCGAGCAATTAGATATGAGTTAGCGGGGGCGACTGTCTCAACTTTGAGTTGCAAACTATGGTCTTCCGTTTGCGAGTTCTATTTATAGTTGCTTCTTTGTGATCCACGGGATGCGTTAGGGGATCTATGTAAATATTTGATTATTTGGGTGTCACTATTTATATACTTACCTACGTATGGTACAAAACTGTTGAGATTGTATTTAATGCATAGATTGTAGGGCAAGCTTTACAAGCCTCTCCGCTACTTTCCTTTATTCTAAATCGTTTTCTCGTGGGTCACTTTTCAAAATGCCTAATTGCGTACAACTTTTTACACACATGACAGGTTTCCTTGTGACGCTCTTGGTCATTTTAATTGCAATAAATTGCAGCTGATGCCTTTTTGGTGAGAATAAAATGTCATCTCCTTCGTCGCAACCCATCATTAATAGCCGTAGAAAAAGTCGGTCACGGTCCATTGGTCATCATGAAGAGGTGGTCTATTCACCTGTCTGTACAATTCTCTGGACATTTCATTGCAAATTAGTCATCTCCTTCAAGTTGGATTGCATTTTAGCAAAACAGTTAGTGTATCTTAAAATTGCATTAGTGTCATTGCCAATCTATCTTGTCTGTCAAATAGTCAGCTGCGCCCCCCCCCCCCCCCCTCTTTCCCCTCCACCAAAACTGTGTGCCCTTCATAATGCACATGGACACTTTTCGCCACAGCCCAAGGTCGTAACGCTGTGTAAATGCACCTCAAAATAGGAAGGTCCTGAGTTCGATGCCTGTTCCTTGGACTTCTGTGCTTTCAAAATCCCAGTATAGACTTTGTAGTAGGGGGTACACAATAAAGCTCTTGAGAGATGCAGTTAATCAACAACCAGGTCCTGATACTGCCACACCTATGGTATATTATTCAAGCCAGGAACAACGCTCAATAAGTTTGATAATGTTTAATACACGGAGATTTCCCAATTGTTCTGAACTCCAGTAATTTCCAGTTAAAATTTGCTAGTCAACCTTGCCTGGTTCGTAGAGGACTACATTCTTTCCGAATGCAGATTAAATGTAAGGTGTGTATAGTATCTGTCTATTCGTTTACTTAATTCTGATTTCCTCTCCGAATCATCCTTATCTCTTGGATTACCATCCGCCGACGCGACCGATGACGCGTTACAATGAAAGTTGCGGTAATCCACAACCGCGATAAGACAGGCACACCAGGCACGAGTCCCGGATCTTCCTGTTCCGCAAAGATACTATGAGAGCAGCTCTCTCTAACCTGAGTGCACTGGGTGACGTGCGATCCATAGGGAGGCGACGGCGTCGAGGGGTGTTTGCCGCGCTGTCCACGCTGGAGGGTGCGGGTCCGCCGCGACCCACCTCGCTCGGCAGAACGCCGCTGAGCGCACCGCCCGATGAGGACGGCAGCTGCTCCAGACGCCTGCGATCAGACACACGCCGCGCCGGCACTTGCGAGGCTGCCACAATCACAGGTGCGTCGAACTCCCAGGCTGTTACGCAGAAATTCATCGACATTTTTATGAATGTTCCACGAAATTAGAATTTGACGGTGATGTGCACTTTCCCCCTAAAGCGTTTTTGTTTCGTTTACCTGCGTGGAAACATTTCGCACTTAATTTCGTTTGGTGCGAAACTTGCTGCTACAAATAATTATGGGCGGTTGTCAGATCATGGAGCTCTCTAAAAGTCTCTGGTCAAAGGAGCTCCAACCCCAAATTACTGCCTTTGAGCTTTCCCGCGTTAATACCATGTTTGATGGGCTGTGGAGCTGCTCCACAGGTTTCCGAATTTGTTCCTATTACTTGAATGAAATCAGTGGAAATCTCTTTTCGCAGTGGGAAAATACAACTAAAAGTAAAAATAGTTTCTCGAGTTTTGGGGAAACCCGTGAATAACAGTTGTGAATTGTTACTTCATACGTAGAAGTTATAAAAATCCTTCTATTAACCAACAAAATATTACTCTAGTTCAGTGACCTCATATTATTCAAACTGTAATTCAATGAAAATTGGACTCACTTAACTTGGTTCCCAAGGTCACATACAATACAAAAAATACTACTTATTTATGCACCCTTTCGCATATTTTTTCCCCCAAATTTCGATTCTTTTCACCCCAACCCCTACGGAATTTGACTTGAAAATTGCGTGAACCTGTGAACTAAGTGAAGTGAGCCTGAAAATTGCACACTTATTTTTGCTACCGTCTGTGACCACCAGCGGCACGCACAAGAGGTGGTTTAGAAAGTGGGGCTGTGGCCTGTTCTCCACCTGTGCCAGCTGTGCCAGCTAGTGATAATGCGAGGAGCCTATCGGGCTAATAGGGTGACATGTCCCGTATTACTAAAGATGCTGACCCTTGCTTTGTCCCAGGAATCTCTGGTCATTGAAACAAATGCCAAAATCGTATATTCTTAAGTGATTCTATTTCGCTTCTCCTCGAGAGAAAGAGCAGGTGGGTCACTGAAGCCTTGAGCTTGCGAAACCATTGCGAATATCACAAGAAAAGCATCGAGGATACTGCGGCGTCGATCAATACTTTAATTAATTATTTTAACATCAGTCACGAAATAACGTAACACATTTTCACAGTACAAAATAGTGCTAATTGTTTGCCAAATATTCCGCGAGCAGACCTAGTCGCTGATTGGTTCACATCTCTCGCGGTAGTCGATCGTCTAAGTCCATATTGTCTTTGGCAAGGTTCTACTATTATTTAAATTAGCCAAATCTTACGCTTACCTCACACCGTCGGTGATGTCTCGTTGAAGACGGAGCAAACCTAGATCTTTGAGATGTCGATGTCCCAAGGAGAGTTTTTCAACGTTTAAAACCCGAAAATGCGATTAACTGTGATGACCAATAAAGATTTTAACAAGAATGATTCAGTTTCCTGTTCTGCAGGTTCACGTTCTAATACTGCAATCAGCATGACCCATTTCCCTGTCCCTGTCGTTAGCTGCAGATGCCCTTTGATCGTCACCAACGGTTGCCCAATACAGTAAAGATTTCCAACACCCAGTAGTTCTTCAACCACACGAATGTCTGCAGCTTCTCGAGTCCAACTAAGTCCCTGAAACAAGCCACGAATTATTATATAGTCTTGTTCATCGTCGCACTTCGAGCTCTGGTTCTAGGGTAGGAGGCAATAGGGACGTTCCCTGTTTTCTTATTGGGCATGCTAGGTGCTTTGCCCATTATGGCCCTTACGTATCCACGGGATAATGATGATGATGATGACTCTACGCGAATGATTGATGATCCTGTCGTCTAGCCTGGCGTGGCGCTCTAATGATGATGATGATGATGATGATGATGATGATGATGATGTTGGCTGTGATGATCTTATGTGTACTGGTCGTAATGATGATGATGTTCCTTAATGATGATTATTCTTGTTTCGCGTTGCGGTATGAACGTGAATTGCAATTCGTGTAACGCGTATTTGGAAAGGGGTTGCTTGATTCTACAGGGTTTGCTTTCAGTGCAACTGTTCCGTTGGATGTTTAGTTTCGATATTTATCGCTTTGAAAGCCAGGGCAGTATGGGTAAAGGTGATATGTCTGTAGACTGGATTTCTATTTTGAATCCTGAGTTCTTACAGCCCCTTTGGTGATTCCCTTCGCCATTGCTCTAAACAGTAACTTTAGCGCTCTTCTGGAAAAGACGTCACGGCCATCTCTAGGCGATCTTTCAAAAGGGATGCGACGCTGGTATGGCTTACTATCACGAAGGCGCTGATCGTGTGTGGTCACTGGAAAAAGTTGTTCGCCATCTGCCAAAACCTAATCTCTTTCTCTCGGGATGTTTTAGGACAAGTTATTTGCGAAATCGATCATTGTCTTTGTTTTTCAAGTTTCATGTTTATTAGTGCTCATCTGTCATATGTTTTGTTCATTTTAGTTTCACGCGTTATCAATGTACTTAGAGTTTGTACATTGAGTAAACATTGTTATCGATTGTTGTACCCTAAATGCTTATAATCGATGCTATTTATCAACGGTGTCTGTACGTCGGCGCCTAATAGCCATATGGTCATTCCACTGGATGTGTTGCAAGCAAGTAAACGTTGTAACAATACATTGTTAAATATCCTTACAATCTGCTGTAACCAACGAGGCATTTTTCCACTTCAGACACCAACACGCATGAGCGTAAACGTCCCATTGCAATTCACACTTTTAAGTGCACTAATAATTGCATAGGCTGGTTTCACTCGGCGCGAAAACGCACCAACAGCCCCATCGCAACACCTCATCGGAGTTTTCCCCGCAGTTTCATATCGGCACCGCACACATGAGCAGCCGAATGCTCCCGACTCTCTCTATATTCCATTTGGCTACCCTCCAGTGGTTACGTTTATTTCTGTTCATCGCCGTCGCTGCCTCGGTCACATGTGGTAGCATATGCAAGCACACACAGCGAGCACTACCAACGGCAGCGTACCAGTGTTTCGATGAGATCTGTGCCACCGAGTTAGCCAGTTCGTTCTGTGATCTTTTGCAAAACCTCCGGCGCGACCGGTGATACCCCCTGTCTGTGGTGGGTGGGTGACTGGGCCGACGGCCTTGCACCCCTCGCGATGCTCTCGGGCACGTTCGAACGGCCGAGGTCACGCCGGCGGTCCAGTGACCTCAACGAGAGACGAGAGCGCGTTCTGGATGCGTGGAAGAAGACAGGTGAGAGAGTGCGAAGTGGTGCTTGCATCCCTATTCTGGGCAAGATGTAATCGGGTTTTCCTAGGATTTTTTGCAGATTTTCCTGTTACCTAATTCTGCTAACTCTGTGAGCTGATAATTGCTTGAGTTGTCAATCGTTTCAGTCAACACAGAAGATATGTTTTTACCAGCTGGAGGTTTTCATAAAAAATAACTTGCTTGTTGATTTTATGAATAAAGTAAAAGTGAATTTGCATTGGAAAAAATTCGCGTTGAATTGATGTGAAAAGCAAAAGTGAACGTTCCTCTAGGGTGAAATAGATGCACTAATTAAAGGTATCATTGGTGTTGCCAATAACTTACACGTTATCGCATCATGTGGGTTTATTTGATCTGGAACTTGATTTGTGGCACATGGATATTGTCTTGATTAGATTGTTATCCTGCCGCATTGTTGTGATATAACGACGTGTTATAAGAAGTCACAGTCAAAAGAACTAATTCTCAGCAACTTTCCTGCATTAAAATTCACTTTTATTCTGCCCGGCGTGGCTTGCACCTTGAGAGAGTTGTAACCAGCTCTACGCTATTTGGCGAACGGACATTTGCATGCAGTGCAATTAGGAAGTCGAGCATTACGTACATAGGTAGTGCCACTGTAATGTTGTACAGGTGCGATAACAGTGCTTCTGCCAAAGGAATAGACCAAAACTTTTGTCGCATAACATGCGAGCGAATTTTGTTTTGAGATTGTTTGAGACATGCTCGATTCCTTTGGTTCGCAATCAAGATTCGACCAGTGGCTTGTTAAGTTTAGCACGAGTTCATAATTAATCGATTGCACAAAACTCGTGATTCACCAGATTAATCAATTAATGACAAACCGGTGAAGTGTGCGTTGCATTGAGAGGTGCAACAGACCGCGGTCTGGTTGACCACTTAATTAAAATGCCAGGTTGCTTACAATTTAGTTGGTGGGAATGATTTGTCTTATTTGTGGTTTTTCCACCAATTATTAATTTGTTTCGTTCATTTTCAAACGGTGTCGCTCGTTATTATTGACTTGTTTTAGAGTGCTGTCGTCAATTCTAGGTATCTTAAATGATCGTGGTCATTAATTTTAAAGGATTCGGCAATATATTGTTAAGTGAGCGGTCCTCGAAAAGGAACCATCTTTAGTGTTCTGATTGACAAGTAATCGTGTTTGTCCACAGATAGGTTACAAGAAGCGGCGTGGTCAGAGTCTTGCAGTTCACATCACTAACCAATCATTTGTTATTTTTACTCCAAATTACTCAAAATTTCTTTCGGCGACGGTCACACCGACTGTTGCATTAATTGGCAGCGTGCAGTGTGAGCATCGACAACTCGGCTCATTCTTCAGTGATTTGTTTTGTCCCAACTCCAACAATTGCATTCTTGCACATGGGTGAACCAAAATACATTAGGGGCTTTAATTTACCAAGTTTCGCTGCAAACTTGTGGTCAAGTAAATAACTTCCCCTCTACAAAAGGAATATGAAACACATATAATTCCTTAGAGTCTGATTCTGGGTGGTCGTTTTGGGCATAACCACCGAAAAGTCGGTCCATCCATCTCCAGCACTTCGAACTCCGCAGAAGCTGAACTTCCCCGCCGCTGGAAGTGACTTGTCAGGTGTTTTCACTTTGAGGTACATCGGGGGAATAGGTTTATAAGGCAAACAGAAATACTTCTTAAGGCTCTCTTATCATTAGAGAACGAATCCAGGTGCAGGAATCCAAGTGTATAGGGTGCTGGGTCCATTACCCAATCAAACCGTTTGTCACAATCTCCCCTGACCATGCGATGTGTCGTCGTTTGGTTGCAGAGGTGTGCAGCAGCGAGGAGCTACCAGAGGTCGAGATCATCAGCCTCCTGGAGGAGCAAATCCCGCGCTACCGACTCCGCGCAGACACGCTCACCCAATACACCGGCTACGAGAACGAGGACTGGTTCATCCCGAGCCCGGCTCTCAAGATCAACGCCGACGAGGCCCTAGAGTTGGACCTCACCAACGCATACATTCGCGAGATACTCAACTATTTTCGTGAGTCCCACCGTGCTATTGGCAAAAATAATTTGTTTGGTTTCCTGTGAGGAAAATGACATGTTCAAGTGGCGGAATTAGTGCATGTGTGTCGTACGGCCACCCTGTCTTCGATGTGTGCTACGCTGTTCAAACCAATCTGAACTGTCGGTGCTACATTTTCTATTTCTGTCAGACCGACGAGTTGAATCGGCGTACCCACAGATGTAGAGAGAAGTAGATATTGGAAGTGGTGGGACGATCACTTGCCGGAAATTCTTACAGCCGCTAAAGTAAGAGTTCTTGAGAATTCTGACTGCTATACAATTCATGAATATTGATCTGAAATGTTCCCTCGATAGCTGTTACTACTTTAGCACTGAACCGAAGCGTTTTTGAGTTCAGTTCATATGTAAATAAATAGCACGCATTCTTCAGAGAGTGTTGTACTACGCCTTTACGTGCGGCAAAACCGAAGTCTGCCCGACGTATTTCCGTGGGTGACATACGTCTCGACTAATTATTGTTGTGCGAGTGAGTCTGACCCGTTTAGCTAACTAGGTCTTGGACTTTTCCCCTTTATTTATCCAAGGCACATGGTGTGTAGTATAATTTGATAGATCAGAGGAAAATAGAAGCCCCGGTTAATGCACTTGTGTGATCACTGTGGTTTTAGGCTATGCTTATTTTTGTTGCTTTCGAATGTTACCATCGAGTTTTTATTCGTGGTACTCTATCTGCCGGATATTCATTCTAAAGTTATTAAAATGTTAATGAAGTGCATGTTCTAAACTCATAAAGCTGCATTGCCGGTTGCAACGCTTTTCCTTTCGTAGCCTGAGCTATGTACGAACCACGACTGACTAATTTCTTAGTGAAATTCAGTGTCAACAGTTTCCGGTGAATGCATGCCTTCCATGCATACATGATAGACTTTGTGCATACTGCACCGAAAACTCTTGTTAGCGCGTTCTTTAGGTGCTGTCACAACTTGCGTTTCCAAGAGATTCCTTTGAGTGCATCTTTTGTAACCGGCGGTCCGTGTTCGGCATTTGCTTTTATGTGACAATTACAAGTCGGTACTTTTGGTTCAAATTGAAGCAAAACCTGGGCTCACATATCAGTTGTGTTTTGTGTTCAAAAGACATCAATGCAGCTTATCATGTTTCCACACGTATGGTACTTTAGTCGGAACTTTTATAGGCTTTTCGTGCAATAGATAGGACAGTTCCAGTTATTACGGACAACAGCTGTTGACGATAGTAACTGGACAATGTTTCAGATGGCTATTACAGTGTTATCTATGGGTTTAGGTAGGCGTACCGAATGCCGACCGATAGCAGTGTTTTTTTTTGGAATTTGGAATTTGGAATTTGGTCGATATTAATTATTCCCCTTTACGACCCCGCGGAAACAAATAACACCGATTTTGTACTGCTGTTCGGTACTCATCACTTTGTAATGTTCTTATTCCGTGAAACACCAAGCTATTTTAGTAAGTGACAGCCTACCTACTGAAAATTCGTTTCAGTGACATGATTCGTAAATAAGCATCTTAAGACCACAAACGACCGTATGTCAAATGAACAAATAGCCAAATGAACGCGAATTATTGCAGCTATAACCGATTTTTAGCGTTTGGGTAAATCTTATCCGCATACATTGCCTGCGAGCATAGAGCGTCAGGTCAAAACTCGTAACTGTAGATGAGCTTATCTAAGCCAGGATTTTTTTTCTTTAATTTTACACTACTGAAAAAAGTTAACCTCTAATCAGCTTCTTAGCTCAGTGACACCAAGATCACGATTGTTTACCTAGCATCACGACTTTGTCTCTGAGGGCATCCCTTCTCCCATGCCAGTGACCTGCCCCCCAATCGCAGAGGCGCCCCTTATATACGAGGTAGTCGTGATATCGGTCGTCGGTGATGCGTGTCAAACACACTACTGCCCTAGAGACCTGTGTACTGCTCGGTACACTCGGTACAGTTACGTCACCCTTTGTCGGTTGGAAGATGCGGTCTCATGCGAATATATTACGAAGACGGCAGTGAGTGGCACTCGGTAATCATAGAGCTTTGTAGGTTTTCAGAGAGCGGCTGCAGGTGAGATCGTAGGCTGGAAGAATACTTTCTGCAAGTTATTTGCATCTTTGATGTTGTTGGTTGAAGATATTACCGGAAATCGGTGTTTGTTTAGAATTTTCTTTGGCGACAATACTTTTGATTTTAATTCGTACACCATACCCTTCTCAAGTTAAAAGGGTCATTACACATTCAAATGAAAATGTTACTTGGTTATTAATTTAAAGGTTACTTTAAACATTTCTATGTTGCCACAACCCCTAGCAAAAATTATCTACAATTTCGAATTTTGTGCCTAGCAAGAAACACAGCCCATAAGAATAATACAATGATATTTCAATCCCTAGCACCTAGTAAGTGCATGGGACTGCTTAAAAAATATTATTTCTCAGCATGACATCCTATGATTATCCCAGAGCACAAAATGTACGTTTAAATCGGATTTTTCGTTTGGAAACAGCAGCACATTAACCACAGCAATGTGTCAGGTTTTTAGGAAATTCCAGTGCTATTTTCGATCTGGGTGAAATCTTAAATATTTATTTAAACATTCCAGTGAGCTCTGGGCACACTTTCTTACGCTAGTTAAGACTTTCATTGTAAATACACATTAAATATAATTTTAGAGGTATCCATGGTTTAGTCTCAGCTCACTTGCTTTGAAGCATGAGAATGAAAATGAGCTGAATGCCTCAAATTGGTATCAACATGGCGAACCCTCATCCCGACAGCTTTGGTACACAGCGAGCGCGACTTTGATCTCTCGTAGCTGGTACTAATCTCTATGATGCGTACCTACCGTATAGTTACCTGCAGTAACCTGTGTCGCACGGGATGCCTTCTTTGGCAGAGTGCCGACCATTATCTTGGCAGCTCGACGTTGTACACGCTCTAGCCAGTTATTTATGCTGGTGAGATAACATAAGACGCTCACACATACACACACCTGTGTAAGACATCCATTCAGCGAACGCGCGAAGAAATATCGCTGCGGATTTGTTCTGTGTGTGTATGTCTGCGATTTTTAATGAATTAAAATTTAAATAATAGCTGTAAAGCCTGTAATTGCAGGTTAAGCGGTCCTCTGCCGGTTCTACCATTTAACTACCGTTTCCAAAGATTGCCTTCCGCTTACTTTGGCCATCAGTGGCGTATTTAGAATTTCGGGGATGGGGGCAAAGAAGAAAATTAGGGGTACTAAACATTTTGTTAATAACCACGTTATTTTTTAATGTGACCCTATTGAGCATGTGGTACGAGACGTTTATTTCAAGTGATATGAGCGGAGAATGGTCTAGATACCAACACTGAAAATACTGCAGAGTTTTCCACAGAAAGAATTAATCATGGTCATGTTTTGGAGAAAATCTATGCTCTTCATGCATATATATTTACAATTCTTCTAAGCTTTCTCGGATCTATAAATTATTGTCAAGAATAGTTAGATGTAAATACTTTGGTCGCTGCAATCACTGCTTGGGATTTACATTATTGTCCGATAGCCAGGCTATGGCAATCTGCAGATTTCCATTATTTGAAATCAGTTAAGCCCATTTTTGCCAGGCATTTGTGGTAATCGAATTTGTTCCTGTACTTAACGCAAAATAGAGGCACCGTATCCTTCTACCCCTCTGCTTGGCGTGATTGGTTAGACGTTTTGACTTTAAATTTCTACATCACCATCAGTATAGCATCACTAAAATTAAAATGTTAATGCTTATAATCAAATGTGTTTGCACAACAACAAAGTATATGCATACCGAATCCGTATACCAGCTGTTATCGAAGAAGTTACTATCTTTAACAATAGTGTTTTTTACCAAAAAGCAAGCTATCATCAAATATGTAATCTTTGGTGACATACCATATCAATAGCGCCCGACAGGCCCGTCGTGGCTTTATTAAAAAAAAACTATTGTCAAGGCTACCTTTATCACATTGTTATAATTTGTGAAATTAAGACATGACAGTCATTACATTCATTAGTGTGCCCATTAGCCATGGCTTTATGTTGGCGCTGTTTACTCTACTGACGTAGTTGCACATGAAATTTGTGTCGTAGGTAACCCGATTACCGAATAGAATGTGAAGCGTGTTATTGTATTGCTTGGTTTGAACTTGCGACTGGAAATTAGCTCCTGAGGGTGAAAACCCCAGCGTCTTAACATTAAAGGTAAGGCAAGCACATCTCTTACCTGCCAATAGCGAATGCAAATGTGCAAAATACCGCTCATGTGCGTAGTTATCTCTGGATTTGTTGATTTTGAATTTAACGCGTGTAGGGTTTTTACTTTCGGTCCTAGTAAATATTTACAATCATCCGATAACGAAAACATGTTGAGTGCCTCGCTCTGTTGAGGTATTGATTTATATAGGCACGTGTAAATGTGTGTATGTACCTTTTTGCGTCGCTTACTAGTTACTCTTGTCAGTGTCGACAGCCAGGTATGATCGACAAAAGCAGATCGAGCGAGTGCTTTTCTAATTGAAGCACTTAGCAGCAGATGACGCTTTATTGGCTTCTCATCTCCATTTCATTTCGTGCCACTTGCTAATTTTCCACGCAACTTTATTATAGGAAATGATGGCATATTCTGGTGGCATGGCTTTCCTGGTTCCATAAATAAATTTTACTAACCGTCTCAGTTTGTGTACTGCAAGACGTTCTACTTTTTATCTGGAGCTTTTCATCGGCACCTGCTTTTCGTTACCACGTTCGCAGCAAGAGAATATTTTTTCCCGAAATCGACAGTTCTAATTGGGCGGTGGCAGTTATCATACCATTGTATTAATTGGTTTTCTTAGGGGTAAAAACGTGAGCTCAATCATTCATATACCCGTGGTTACATAAGAAAGCAGATTTTAGAAGCTCTGTCAAGTGATCTCAGCATCTCCGTGAATACCAAATGTTGAATCTTCCAGTGAATCTCGTATGCTTGATAGTATAGATATTTTGTTTCAAAGTTGGTAACGAAAATTACTATTTTGGGAAAATTTGAGAATATCGTGCCTTATTGACATTTCGGTTGTGAACAATCCTTAGGTTTAGAGCAAAAGTACACATACAAAAGTTACGAAATATTTCTGTAACTTTTCAAATTACGTCCTGACCAAGTTTTGCTAGCACGTTATGACATGGTGAGCATTACTTTTCCTCGCTTACACGGTACGCAGCACGCTTGCCATTCCAAACTATTCATAATTCATAACTACTCACAAAACTCTACAACATCAACTACTCTATAACAACTCCTCACAACTACACAATTCCTAACTACTCTCACTCTGGTTAGAGTTGGCGCAGAATCCACTACCAACATCTATGAAAATGAATCTGAAACTATTCACAGTAAATTCTGTCCGAGTGATTTTTAGCACATGACACAGTTGAATTTTACTTTTCCTCACTAATCACTCTCGTGTTAACGTAACGCATTCCTGTCAGTCGATGGGGTACACACTTCCTAATTACACGCTTCGATTACTCGACTCGACTTGCTTGCAACTGGCATGTGCAGCCAGTAGAAGGAATGCTAGCACAGAGAAACCACGCTGCTCCTAAGTGCTGCAGCGGTTTATGCAAAAATCTGTTATTGGAGCAGCAAATCGGCGATGAAACAACACAATTTTTTTGCTATCTGTTTCCCCAATTTATAAGCTACAAATCGCGATCGTGGGCTGCTACCACAGGTACTACCACAGCGCTAATGATGAACTGTCTTCGCGAGAAAATGGTCGCCAAACAACTAATTTTCCGACAAAATGGAGTGTGTTATGTGTGGAATCACCGTCGTTTCGAGTGTTTAGACATTTCATATCATTATTTCTCGCAGATTACTCGCATTTAAGACGGTCGCAAGCCCTAGTTACCTCGTGTTACCTGCTCTGACAAAACTGATGTGTCATGTCTTCTGGAAAGTTGTTGACTGGTAGAGGGAAATTCAATTTCCTTTAGAGTACGAGTTAAACCGTTATTTCAAGTAGGAAACTACAACTAGAATGTTTTTGGGGGCATTTGGCTAAGTTGTTTACAAACATCCTTATACTCTTATTATTTTGCAAACTTTTCAGATTTCGGTGATCCCTACTCCCAATTAGGCTCACTATCGCGTTTTGGCTCCAACGAAATAATTAGCAAATTGCAATAAATCATATCGAAGTTAATTTGCAAACTGTCTTTATTAGAGGTGTGCTCATTATTTTTTTTTACTTATTAAACTGGCAATAAACATACATCTTGCGTTATTGTATACCTTCTGGCGATTGCTTCACTCAACTCGTCATGCAGCAATTTAATAACATACCATCTCTAGAAAGGAAGGGATACAACCATACAGATTTTCACGAGTAAAATACCTGATAAGTTAATAGACTGTGAAATGAAATTCGGATAATCAGCTACCTAATGGGCAACTAAGTAGTTAGTTCCTGGCTGAGAAAATACTGACAGATAAAATTTAAATTTCAATCGCAATTTCATGGGCTGTTGGCTCTGTCCTTGCGTTACGATTAGGAATTACTGCATTGCATTTTGGTCTGATCTAGTAATTAAATCACAATCGGTAACTCCTAGTCATTTTTCACAACACAAACGGAGCGATACATCTGCATATTTGCTGTGTTTTATGGTTTGTTGTGGTTCTTTAGAATGCAAGTAATGGACGTGCTCGTAAAGATCATCTTTCAGGTAAAAGCATTGATTGCTGCATGTTATCTCAAAGTCACGTGCTCGCTTTCGGAACAGAAATACTTTCTTGAAATTCTGCTCTAAGATGTGTGATTGTCTTACTAAACGCTTTATAATTGTGCCGAATGCACCACTTCAACAACCAAGCGATTAATAGCTTCCTTCCTACATTTGGCACAATTGCATCTTCAACGTGCTACTTCTTCTTCTAACTGCATTGCAGCCAATCTAATTGCAGATCCTACTTCAACCCTTCGTACCAATTTACTCGTGGTTGTCAATTGCAACTCAAGTTACATTCTAATTAGAGCTATTGGCCCATTAAGCTAATCTATAAAATCAATCGATCGTGTTGCTAAAGAAACAAAACAGAATGTGATCTTTCATGATTCAATGACTCTACCATTGTGATGTGATCGCTGTAGCATTTACAAACTCGTTTCTATTTCATTCATGAACAGCGCTCACGTTTGGCCGCCATAAAACAATGCATCCTTCGAGGACAGAATTTTCATTGAGCTCAGCACTGATAGCCCGACGATTTGATGTGAACTAGGTAACGTTTCCTATAACGCTAACTGCCTGTAGCTAACCATAACCGATCGTGTTACCGGACGAATCGATAGATTTGGTATAGACAACAATTACTGACTCACTCACTCCACAATCCAAGAATGGGTCGTAAGATAAAATCGATCTGACCACAACAACGATCCCGCTATCCGAAGACCTCCCAACGAAATTGTGTCAAATCATCAACATCTACCAACACCGTGATGTCATCACAATCAACGAATCGCCATGATGAATTGTGAATTCATTAAACCGATAGCTTCTTGCGTTGTCGGACGTGCCGATCGCTGAGCGATCGGATCGGCAAGATAGAACCACGTGACCGATTGATAACGTGAACGCCGTCCCGGCAGGTGCGAGGCGAGACAATCAGTTTGACGGGCGACTTCGCGAGGAGGCGTCGTCGTCGTCGTCGTAAAACCGCGTCGCGCTTCGTATCGCCTCGCCCGGCCGCACGAACATTTTTAACTATTTCGCCAGGTACTTGCGCGTGCGTGAGTGCTGCGTTACGAATTGGCGAGGGAGGTGTCACCGAAGTGTCAACGTCGAAACTGACCATTGTAGATCATCGCGTGTCGCGTGATAACGCAACAATGTCTTTCGACTTCGAATGACGTACTTACAGATGTTGAACTAAGTATACGACAGGTCGGCAAACTCGCACGCGGTTTACGAAATCTAGACCGTGGTGCAGAGTTACGCACTTTGCGACACTCCTTTTGAAATTGATTCAAATTTTACCTGGCGATTGTGGGCGCGTTTGTAGATAAGACGGTGTGGCTATTGTTAAGTCGCCTTCGGGCACTGATAACAAGAGCTACACTTTGAAAGTGCAGTCAGTTTAGTGTGTCCGAGGAAGAAGACCACTTATTGGTAGCCATACTGGTGGCGGAAGATTGCTTTTCCGGCTATTGACATAGTCGTCTGAGTGCGTGAGAAGTTTATCTCTTCCGATCCGCTGAGTCGCTTATTGGGAACACCGCTCTGTACGCGGAGAAGGAAGTCGATTTCCGCATCACATCGGAGGAATTTCTCGGAGTTGACCGGTTGATTCGGTTCTTGTAACGCCGCCGCTCGATGCACACCGCGGAGAGAAGGTAGCGAGTGGCCGGCGCGACGGCGTCGACGGTCATTCGGCGGCAGTCAGCTGACGGCGGGCGTCGTGTGCACTAGGAGATGTCGGTTCGCGGCGCCGCTCCGCGGTCATGAGTGACCGTGGTACCACCGCATGGCGTTCAGGACAAGGACATGCGTGTTCGGGTCAGGAGCAGGAACAGGACCACGGGCTTGCGAGCAGTCTGGTTAGCAAGTGGCAGTTCTTTTGCGATCACGTGCGGAAGACTGGCGAAGAAGAGAAGTGTTGTGATACAGATGGGCTAGTTTGTGGTGAAGCAAGTGCCAAAGCAGGTGAAGTTTCGGATTGTGGTGCGAGTGTGATGGGGCGTGAAGTGGGTGCTGATGGGGCTGCGAAGGCCGAAGAGGTCGAGGACATCGAGATGTTTGCGAGGAAGATTTTGCATGAAGGTGTTGGAGAGTGGTCGAGATTTTTGTATTACTTGGGGCCGGTCAAGACGAAAAACAGCCCGCCGCAGTATCGGGTCGTGAGGACGCTACTCTTGGATGAATCCGAAGGTATTACCCAGCGGTGTTGAGATACTCTAATTGGGGTTTATGTGATGTTTACCTTTGGTCGATAATTAATTAGTGGTAGACTATAGAACCTGATAATAAATTAAGAGATAACATTTTTAATTTGGATTTGACGTGTCAGACCCGTCAATCAATAGGGCTAAAATCGCTATAGAGCCTGGAATCGTCATAGATATTCAAATATTCTGTGCTAACGTAGAATGCAAATAACACCGACCATAAAATGTTCACGTATAATTTTTAACTAGTCTAGTTTAACCCATCTGGTAAATATTCAATTACATGGTATCTTCCCTACCAAGTTAAAAACTGCAAAGATAATCCCAATCCACAAGAAAGGAGATACAAAATTACTCGAAAACTACCGACCGATTGCCCTTTTACCCTCATTATCCAAAGTCTTTGAAATTACTGTCCACAAAAGGTTCACCAGTTTCCTAGAAAAATACGATCTCCTATCACACAATCAATATGGGTTCCAGAAGCACAAATCAACGACGATGGCCATAAACAGCTTCCTGGGGCCCATATACGAAGCTCTGGACACAAGAGCATCAGCCATCGGCCTATTCTATGATATGACGAAAGCGTTCGACAGCCTGAACCACGAACTCTTGTACTCAACCCTCAGCTCCATTGGAATCAGAGGAGTAGCACAAAACTGGATCAGATCCTTCCTGTCTCATCGTCGCCAAGTCGTCACACTGGAAGGTAACTCTCAGCTCCCCTCCACTACCTCGAGCGAAAGAACAACTGATCTAGGTGTGCCGCAGGGCACTGTGCTCGGACCGCTCCTTTACATACTTTACGCCAACACACTACCAGAGGCCCTCGGCAGCGGAACCATAGCCACATACGCTGATGACACCAGCCACCTAGTAACAGAAAGGAACCCAGACATGGTATTCCAGAATGCAAGAAAGGCGGCAAGTAACATGGAGTACTGGTGTAATTCAATGAATCTTATAGTTAACACTAGTAAGTCAATATACCTACAATTCCACACACACCAAAAGACTCTACTCTCGAGCCCACTAATCAGCCTAGGTAACAAACACCTCATGGAATGCACCACGACCAAATTCCTTGGGCTTACCATCAGCAACACCCTCGACTGGTTGCCACACATCAACACGATAACTAAAAAACTATCTACGATAGTATTCTTACTGCGCAACCTTCGACCTGTAACCAGCTTAGAGGTGCTAAAACTTGCATACTTCGCACTTTTCCAATCACACCTCACTTACGGCATATGTTTCTGGGGATGCTCCACACACATAAGAAAAGTACTTATAATTCAGAAACGCGCGCTAAGAGCCATTATGGGCGTGGATCGCAGAACCCCATGCAGACCTCTGTTCAAAACTCTAGGATTAATGACAGTTCCAGCGCTTTACCTCTACAGCACCATCACCTTGACAAGAAAGAATCGGCACACTCTCACCACCAACGGCAGCGGGCACGAACACAACACGCGGGGAAAAGCAGACCTCAGAACGGCCGCACACACCCTGACAATTTATGAAAAAAACCCTTCATATGCTGGGGCCAAAGGATACAACAGACTACCCGCAAGCATTAAAGGTCTAAAGGACGTCGCCTTCAAAACCCGGCTGAAAGAGTTTCTTATAGATGAACAACTATATTCGGTTGAAGAATTCTTTAAGGACGATACCCTAAGTGGTTAACCGGTAGTAAGGTTAATGTATAAGTTGTTTTAAGTTGTTTTTAAGTTTGACATGTTCAAATAACAATTTTGTAATTGTTCACATTGAATAAATAAAATTATTATTATTATAGTTAATTAACTGCGCTTGCACTAGATAAAACACAGACCCACCCTAACTCGACACGTGCTAAATCACCCACATCAGCCGAACGCGAGACTCCACCCGAGGCGACATCATTTCAGTGTGGCATCCCACGGGGGTGCCACAGTCACTAATCCTCAGCGGATGGGAAACGTCCTTCGTTATATCGGTCAACGGTGAATCCATATCCCGCCAGCGAAACACTAGGCCGTGTCTGGGTGCTCTAAATATGATTCAAATATCGATCCGTTACAAGGAATGTCGTGCAAGTAGGCGACTACACCAGTTTCAGCTGTGACTCTACGACGGCGGATAGATAGTAGCCCGAGCGTTGTCGCGGTCGCGCGGCAGTGACGTAAACCTTGTTTTCCATGATCGCCGCTCGTCGGATCGAAGTGATATTCTCATGGCACAGTGTGGCCATGCATTTTGCAAGACGGCCAGTGAGTTTGTAACCGATGGTCACATGGTGACCATGTCGTGCGTTAGTGCAGTCTGCGTTTCTGAATTAACGTGTTGTTAATTGTCTAGAGTGTTTGTTTGTTTTTGGCCAGGTAATCATTTCGTATATGACAATACACATTACATCTTATTATTATATTTGAGTTATTTTACTAGAGAGCTGTTCGAGAAGTTTTGACATCCTTGGCCTTATTGTGTTTTTTGTTCGTGGGTTATTCTTGTCAGATTTTATGTAAGGTGACATAGAGTTCATAGCTGGTGTCAGTTTTTTCGAAAATTCACTATCACGGTTGGTTAGGTTGAATTCCGCTTGGTTTTTTACCAGCTATGCTCGTTCACGGCTAATTAAGGCTGATGGTTTTGCGTATTGTTTGTGACGGTGTGGTTGTCTCTATCTATGACCATGTTTTGACCATGGGTATGAACCTGTTAAATCTCTTTAATTGCATATTGAATTACATTGATTTTATAATGTATGCACACAACTAAAATATATGTTATGCTCGCTGCTAATTCTTGTAATCGGATATCTATTGAAAAGCAGCGATTGTTCTGGACAGACGATGGTCAATGTTCAACATGCATGTCATTATATAAATAATGTGGAGATTCGTATCATGATAGCAGTATTTATTCTGCTTCTAATCGTCTGTAGGTATCTAGATTGTTTTTGTGTAATTTTTTTTAAGACCGAATCGCTATTGGAGTGTTCTTTAATTTACCAACGGGATACTAACCATCACCGTCATCATAATCATTCACCATCAACAGGTCAAAAGAAAATAAATTCCAAATAAGTGTCATGTGCCAAAATGTTTTCACTTTACTCTGCAGGTTAGGTAGGTACCAATTTTTTAGGATTAGCTCCAAAATGTGCCCAACAATGGAAGGTTTTTCTAAAAGCACCAGCATCCGGTTCGTTCTCTTTAGACAATTGTTCCAACTTCAAGCATGATTCTGTACTATTTTTATTCATGTGACAATGTGCCCCTTTAAAATGCGCTTATCTACATCTGTTACGGATACACTAGATGGGTAAATTTACCACGAAGAGCCGTCGTTGTTGGGCGTCGGCCAAAGCACCGACGTCGCGACGGCCCACGGCTGGAGCTGACTGGGGAGGGGGTAGGGGGAGAAAGGCAGGTTCTGTCATAGCGAACACTGACCACAGTCATCGGGTTTCAATTTTGTCAATTCATTCTGCGCATAATAAACCTGGTGTAGCATTATCCTCTTATTTAGCGGCTAGAGACAAGGTCCTTACCGACCCACAGTCTTGAATGCACGGGAGAAAGCCTTGCACTCGCTTGACGCTAGGTGAATTGTGTTCCTGGTATAGATCGAGTCATGTTCGAATTTCCGCAAAGCAAATCGATAATCAAAGCGTTGGATCGAAATTCGCTCCTCAAAAATCGTGATTTCAGCTTCCCGGTCCCGAAAAGTATCGAAACTTTTCATAACTCGTGTTTTCGTCCTAGATCGAGCGTTGCGTACATAGGTCTGTTTCTCACAGGTAGAATGCCAATTGAATCGATCGTGAGTTGCTTCGATGAAAGGTGGTTTTTGCACGGAAATAAAACAAGAATATGATCAAGATTGATTGATATTTCTTCTGGCTAAGTGGCCTTGCCAATAAGGCGATGAACCATGTCTTTACCGTGGGTAGTTTTGCCGCTGATTCTCTACGTACTTTTCGCGTGCATTGTGTTTAAATGGCAGAGCTCGGTTATTACAAACGGTTCATCGAACACATTTCGCTGGCGGCGAGCACTGCACCATTGAGTATATACGTATAGTCGGAGCGCCAGCGCTAATGTTAAACTCGAAAAATCCCCGCTTAATGGAGGATGCTACTAGGTGAAGTCGCCGTCGTTTTGAGTCTTAAGAAGTTGAATTTTATTTTATTTAAAATGTAATTTTAAACTGGGTTACACTCAGTTCATCTTTATTAATGCAAACTCCGGCAAATGGTATACATGTACCGATATTTGAGTCGTAATTATTTAAATTTAGAGGTTTTTTAATCGCCATCGAATGGCACCTACCTTTACCACGTGTTGCCGGCTCGATTTCTCAGCAGAATGTTTAGCATTGACGCAGATCCCTCTGACTTTACCCATAAACTCAATGACAGCAGTAAAACTCGCGGTAGCTGTTATAGAGCGTGCCTTGTCATCTATAATCTGCAATCACTGACATGAAGATAAGTCATATCCACGGACACTGCTCTTTCACTGCTCGCTCTCTTTTACAGCTTCTTTCCTACTCATGGTCAAAAGTTCAGAATACCTTTACGCTCACAGCTGATTGCTTTTATTTGTATTGCTGATTACCACGCAATTATCCCAGGGCAACTTGTAGGTATTTGCTTTTCGTTTTTGCCCTGCAGATCTAAAGAAAATGTTGTAGATAGATCAGTTATCGGTACGTTGTCGGTTACATTGAACGTTATCGGTATATTTTTGTAAGAACTGCTGGGAGTGATGTTTTCTTAACATATCTTGAAACACCATGTACACTTTTATAAGGAGTGTTGAATGTGTAAAGCTATTTTTGGTCGTAGCTCATCTAATATCAAAAAGTCACGCCATCTTCATGTGATTGGCATTAACAATGTAAATACATTTAGAGTCATCTTTATCTAAAACTGCTGCGCCAAATACCTTCGAAATCAATTACCTAGATACAATCAATTGTTTTTGCAAGTCTACCCAAGTGCACTTACCGCTATCGTTTTGTCCGATAGACGTCAGTTGGACTCGGTCACAAATTATCTGCTTCTTAATCGAATTTTAAAAGAAAAAAGCTTTCTCCTACGCCGTTCGCAAGAATAATCTGCAGAATTATATTCGCAAGCGTGAGTATCACGTGCTAGCAGCAATTATCAATTCAGCACAATACGTTTCATCGGATAAACTGACCAAACGCAGCAACTTCGTGTCTTTTTAGACCGATTGTTCTGCAAAGCTGTCCGGCATTTTTACCACCACCACCACCGATAGCAAACAAGACAATCTAATTAATTTGTACTTTCTTTGAAATTAGCCATTAAACTCTACACTAATTGAAGCCGACATCACTATTTTGTGTGCATACATTATAAATACAATCATAGCAAAGGTTGTTGTCTGTTGATTGTTGTTATTCCTTACAGCTACTGTTGTTGCCTTCCCAAACAATAGCGCTAGGTGTCGTTCTCATCCCACACCTTGATGGTGCCAGGGTGATAACACGCGAGCTGGGGCCTGCACCTCAGCAAGCTTTACACCTAAAGATAACGTGGATTATGCAGGAGTTGATCCGAGAGAGTTGGATGTTTGATTCAGTCGGTTGCATGTGTTTGGTGGACGCGGATGGTCGAAGACTCCCAAGTGGTGCAGGAGCGCTGGGTTGTCCGGGAGGGTGAGGTCGTGATCGCATGTAGCTGACTTTCGGTGTGCACGGAGATCGAAGTCGCGGTCTGGTGTGAATTATCGAAGATAACGGACGTTTTGGGCACGATCTTTTAAATTCAGTTCGACGAATAATTGCTTTTGTGGTTGGTTGTCTCGGTTAGAACAGTTTTTTTGTGACATTCATTTAAGGTGGTATTGTGTCAGTGGCGTATTTCCTTATCGATTCGTGTGGACAGTCGTCAGTTCTAAAGATAGTTCGGTTTAGTTTTCTTTTTTCTTTCAATTCCTCTTCAACAATGGCTACGACCACTGCTTGGCGTCTCTACCATTCATTCCTCTATGACCAGCACATCGGCAAGCTCCTGCTAGACCTGGAATTGTCACCCTCCTCGTCGTCGTCGACGTCGACGTCTTCGGTCCCGGAAGATCGCAACCCTCCGCTCGAGGTCGTCCTAGCCAGCGTTGATGGCGGCGACGACGACGACGACCCGTATGAGTACGATGAAGAAATACCGACGCCAAAGATTGCTAAGAATTCGTTTGATGATGATCTGATGCTAGAAGGTAATTGTCAAGGGAGGCTTGATAAGACCCCACACTTTGTATTTGCGGAATGTAGAAGCTTTTGCACCGCATATTTTCGCTGGCAGACGATATCTTGCATCGCTAGTCTGTGTTTTTCATTTGTTTACTTCCGCACCACGCAATGTTTGTGTAAAACGAGCTAAATCGGGAGAGGCCCTCCCTGGTTTGCTAACTCGAATGTGGCTCGTAAATCCAGTTGCCAATTTCACGTGTCTAAAACTCTAAACTAACACCATTTGTCACTAGTTTTTAACCCCGATTCCGTTTCTGCGATGTACGCTCGAGTCTACGACCGCAGGGATTATTTTCGATTTTCTTTCCCGCTTTGATTTGCACACTAATCGCTATGCAGATGTGTTGCGGAATGTGCTAACCGAAATCTGTGTGCACATTACTGGCGTCGGTGTGAAATGTCCATAGTTGCACTAGAATTAATCATGTAGACTTCAATAATGTGATTTATTCACTTTACATATTCACTTCTCTAGAGATATCATGATTTTCGTAAGAAGTAAGGTGTTTTCACATTGCCATTTTGACATGATAGGGAGTTGGGAGTGGGTTTCATACTTGGCAGACTCCGTAAGGGGTTTTTTAAATGTGCAAAACACCCATATATTTCTATATGCAGTGTCAATCCAAGAAAAACGATTATCTTTATTTCATGTAGGTAAATCGTAGATTATTTTAGAACGCACGTAAAACGCACTATCAAGAGTACGGTGGTATTGTAAGTCGACACCACGTGTCAACGATATACGCATAATCGAGTTCCTCGATTGCTGAAACTGAATCGAGACATTCCCGATCTCCTGTCCTACGTTCCAAAAATATCCGCGTCTCATCTTCGTCTTACCACATTTCCGCGTGCGACTCGACTGCTGGGTGGGACCCCCTTTGCCGTCATGAGGTCAACACTCAACGAGGAACAGGAAATTAATCTCAAGCGCCGCTACGCGATCTTATAATTATACACAAAATATGATTAAAGTTGAGCGAATTCTCTGGAAAATAATTAGCCATGAGAATTCACACGTTCACTCTGGTGTGTGCGGTACCTTGGCTATGTGTGTGATAGATTCTCCCTGCGAAGAATACACACGCTGACAAACAAACAAGGTTCCTCCTCCTTGCATGGGTCCTTATTCCCCGGTTGACTGACTTGACCACACGCTTTGCAAGTGATGAGCCACTTATCATTGTTGTCTTCTCAAGACTCATCACGTGCTATTACCATTTAATTGCTCTATTCAATTAAAGTGAGGATTCAGATTAATTAGCATTTTTAATCATCCTGTTTTGCATGTGTACAATGGTGCGTGAGTGTGTGCACACCAAAGTCGACGTCGTGTATTGGATGTCGTGTACTACCTGCCAAAACTTCTAAACTATTAGTATTTCTTGTGATTTTGATTTTGATTTTAATTTCATTATGATCCACTGTGTCTTTGCGGCTGGATTTCATCCTTTTCGTTAGGGAAATATTTTGCCAACCATAATCGTCATTGACTTCTTATTGACAAGCGGGTACCTCTTCAATTTTAATTACTTATGTGTTATTGCTGTTCATTTTCTCTTGGGTAACATTTTGAAACTGTAATTAGTATGCTTGAAACTTTTATCTGGTAAGCCTCCGTTAGCAAATGCACATGAAATGAAACCAGTGTTATTTCCGTACTAGTCAAAATGTATGAATCTGCAGTCATTCCATCTTTCAAGTGAAGTGTGGCATCCGTTGGCAATCGGCGATGCAATAAGCATGCTCTTCTTTTCGTATGTTATTTGTGGCGAATGACGCGCCACATCCAATAGTTCGTCTAGATTTTTATTTTCGACTTGCTACCTCGTGTTTACTATTCATCTCATGACAGTGCCGTATAGTTTGCTTTCTGGGTTCAAATACAGATACAGAGAGTTTACCTGAATTATATACTCCTGGCTTGTTCACGAGTATCATTTCATAGACTTTATTATGTTCGTGTCACGTTTTGTATTCGCCGAGCTCGACTCGTGCAGCATTATCAATTTGAATTGCAAGCTCCGAGTACTCTTAAAGCCTGAACGCACCCTTGCATCCAAACGAGCTGTCTTTCTCCTTTCGGAATACTTGTAGAACACCATTATCTCTATATCGTTTATAACAGACACACGAAATCGGAAATGAGTTTCGATGGCCAGAAATGCGGATAAATCTCTCGCAAGTCACGTGAGGGTTTTACAAAACTATCTTCGGTGTTTTTACTTGATTGAAGATCAATTCCGCAAGAACGATCTTAGAACTAGTTCAGAAAAAAAAAAAGTATTTCACGTATTGTTTTGCAGCCCTCCCGTTGATCGAGTAATTTGCAAGTAATTTGTTAATTGAGGCATTTCTCTTTCGATCAGTATTTCTGAATGTTTCCGTTGTTGTTCCTATCTCGAGAAATCAATACTACACAACTTCAGCTCGCTGAATCGGACGACCTAGAAAGCGATATTTTGGTACTGACGGTGACAGACAGGCTCACTGCACCGGCACGACATAAGACGACGAGTCCAATTCGTTTCTAAATCTGCGACTCACACCACGTCGCTTTTGTTGCATTAGATTTGAAAGTGGTCTTGCTCTAGTATTAAGAAAGGGCAAGGAAAGGATCTATAATGTGCTGCTTGTAGTTCTGTTCTACGGCGTCCTCAGGCCATAATAAATAATTTTTTCTTTAAATTCCTGATTAAGTAGATAGTATTCATCAACCAATTCAGTGATTTAAGTTGTAGCTGCCCCCATGGTCCACCCACTCTTCTCCACCCCTTGCATTTGCATTGCCATCATGCTCCCCACTCGAGTACAATAAATGGTTCGAAATGTTCGTCGCATGTTACCCGTTTAATTTATGCGTGCTTTATTTTGGTAACACGGTATTAAAAGGTATTATCGATCTTCGTCTTCGTGAACCCATGAGTTGCAGAATTAATTAGATTAGTCGTCGCAATAAGCAAGAAAGGAAAAAGAATGGGGGGGGGGGGGGGGGGGGGGGGGGAATAGCATTCGCGTGCATTCTCGCTAGGCGATAGCTGCAAGTAGTTCTGTTTGTGCGCTAATTGTGCAAGCGCGGTGTGCATTTGTACTGGTAATTTCAATGATAGAGAGAGACTTCACAAACAAATAAATAATATTTCTCGGGTTTAATTATTGATCCGACGAGAGGAAAGTTTCCCTAGTGTAATTTTCATTTTTCCGTGCGTAATTCGCTTAGCCGAATGCGCGGCGCTGGCTGGCGATGGGGAGACGTTGGTGTGCAAATAGCGGATAATCGAATAGTCTTTCCCTGCTGTCGCATTGCGTGCGCTGTGTGCGGCGACTGAAGGTCGCTCGAAGAAAAAGAAGATCCAAATTATTCTATTTATACTTGCGACAAAAGCTAAAACAAGTGTGGGTTCTGGGAAGAGAATTCCTTAGGGCTCTGCTCGTCCCCAGAGCTATCGTAATAATTCATAATCACACACTTTTCTCAGGCTTTTTGGTTCAAGGGAAAATGTAATTCGTTACGTTTCAATGGAAATGAAGCGCCTCTATTTGTTCTATCAATAAAATGCTAAGTCTTCCTCTACAATTGTATCTTCTTAAGTCTTATCAAATTTTTTCTGGCGTGCTTGTAATTGAATTAGATTCCCGAAGGTTAACGATTCTTCTTGAATTCTAATTTTTTACTTATCCTAAACATTACTTTACCAAATGTTGCAAAGCGATGGTGGGTTGGGATGAACTCTTATTTAAATTGCAAACGCTTGCAACGCGCGGGGTATTTTATTATTAACAACACTATAACCGTCTCAAAAATTGATGCCCAAACGCGGACTCGAACCCCGATCTCCACATTTCGCGGGTGTTGCTCTGAACCATTGAGCTATCTGGACACTGGCTTTCTGAGATGATTTTAGTGTTTGGGCATCAATTTTATGGTGGGCTTATTGCATATGAAGTGGAGATGCAACTTGCCTTCAGTTCGTTGACTGCACTTCACTTATAATTGCCAAGTGCACTTTGAGCTGCATGTGCATCTCATCGGTCGCGTGGGTGCAGTAAAGACATGTGCAACATTCGGAAGTGAAAGGACTGCACCAGCAGTGCACTCGCAATTTACCTGACGTATCTGGGTCGTCCAGTTCGATGATTATTTTCAGAAACAATGGCGAATGTGGCTGTTTATAGAGATAAATGAAGCATGTGTGTTTATGCATTTTAAATCGTGTGGCCCTAGTAATGGAGAGAGAGGGAGTTTTCACATCACAATTGATAAGATTGTCTGTAAGATAAGTGCATATAACAGTATTTTAATTATTTCTGAAGTGAAACCGGCTTGATCTGAGTCCGATGAACGTCAGTCATTAATCATTAAACATTTCTTTAAACCCCCTCTGAACTCCCTCGGCTTATGTCAAATTTACTCTCTGTATTTGTTACTTTGGTGTTTTGAAAAATCTTATTTAGAGTAAATGAGAGTGCAGATTGAATTCGTTGGTACGCCTGAATTACCAACCTAAAAGCCTGGCTTTTGGGTGAAATGTATTACGTTATTTGAAAACCAGGGCCGTCATTTTACATGGCATTGCCTCTCTTGACTGTCATATTTCTTGTTTTCTATGCAGATTTGTAGTGCCATCATACCCCGCTACACCTCATTAAAATGGTTGCATAACTTGGAAGCAATTTCTTTCGCTTTTTGACCACCGCTCTGAACTCTGATTCTATTCCCTTCCATCTGGACTGGTTACCACTTGACAGCAAAAATAATCCTGTGGGATGACGCAAACGGGAGGAGGGTGATGCAAGTTGCACTCACCTTGGTTACCATTGGCCGCCCGAAGGGTGTTTCCGACGTCGGCGGCGGCGGCACGAATCAATATAACACACCCCTGCAGCTTGGTAACCCCCCTCATCCCGACGTCGCGACGCGTCGAGACGCGCTCTCGCACATCTGTTCTGTCCGTCTACCGGCACGTGTCACCATTAAAGATTTATTAGGCTACCATAAGTTTTGATTTTAATTATTAGGCTCGGTGCAATCAAGAAGCCTAATAGCGTACAGTGTTTTCCAAACAGTTTTTTGGGTTTTATTGTGTATTTGCCTGTGCGTTTTCTGAAGGTACGCATGCATGGCTTATGCTTGTCAAGGGTGCTGTGTTCAAGAGCAAGGACGAACTTGCTTCAAGTGCACAGGCCATTTTTTTTAAGTCCTCTCATCCGACCACGATCGAAGAATCATTTCTTTGCCTTCACTTTCACACGTTTTGTTTTCGAGTCACGTGGATTTCGTTTGTCCCCTTAATTCCAGAAACTGACGTAATTTATGTAAAACATCACTCCAGCCAAGTTCAACTTGAACGTCTTCACGCAATTACTAACGACCGTGTAATTGATTTCCATTACAACAGTGATTTAGTCATAATGACTAAGCTCGCGTCATTCCATTGATACTCTTTGCACTAGGATGATCTCATGACGAAACGTTCACCTGCAATAAGGGTTGGGCAAGGTGACAATTACTTTGTGTTTAAAACTCGCACTCATCTCAAGTGATTGAGAGCCTGTGGTTTTCCAGCACTAGCATTAGAGTAATCTTGATCATTTGATAGCCGCGTGCATTTTCTTTGTCTATATACAAGGATAGCGCAAGCAAACGGCAGAAGATTTTCGATCGATATCATAGCTGCAGTTTGAATAATGCAGTGCAACACTACATGTGGTCTGCCAGCCAGTCCCTTCCGATGCCTCGCATTCGCCGACTAATCTAATGATGTTGTTTTATTCTATCTGATTCCAGTCTTATGCAGTGACCGCGTGAGCCAAATGACAAAGACTTACAATGATATAGAGGCAGTAACACGGCTTCTGGCAGAAGTGAGTGCACTTTTCCTGCTGCTTTTTTCTGAAGAGATTGTGAATATTTTTGATTTTATAAAATAGCAAGTCTGATTAGATAGTTTGATAATAGGTATATTGCCTATTTTTAGGATGGAATTTACTTTTATCTTTTTGCTTGTAGGCTACTAACTGATGCTTATCAGTTATGGTAAATATTTTCTTGCATGAATTGTTTACCTTAGGCATGAATCATGATGTCAATTCTTAAGCAAATATCTGCAACTGAGAGGAGGATATTAAAACTGCCCTGTTAATCTATTATATCCTCCGTGTTATATTTATATTGCTGGTATGCCTTGGGCGCCTTGAGACCAGTGCCACAAGACCCATTGTTAAAATAGTGCCTATCCTAGTCAAAAAACACTTCTAAAATTTCATTTTGTGAGTACCAGCAATATTGGTCAACTTGAACCCAAATCCCCACGTTCATATAAACCCCTCTCTGTGCGCGACTAACCACCTCTAACATCTTCATTGGTGCAGAAAGAAAAGGACCTCGAACTTACCGCCCGCATCGGCAAGCAGCTGCTCGACCAGAACAACAAGCTCGAGTTAAATGTCGCGTCGCTGGAGGCCGAGCTCAAGTCGGCCAACGAGCGGCTGACCCAGCTGAGCCACGAGCTGTTGAAGAAGACCGAGCTGATCCAGATCCTGACCAATGATGTGGACGACTCGGGCTCGGAGGCGAGCACTCCCAACGGTCTGCGCTGCATCAACCTCGACCTCATGCAGCGCAGGATCGGCTCGTTGGAGGACGAGAACCGGCTTTTGCGCAAGGAGGCCAGCCAGCTGTTCAGCGACACGGCAGAGTGCGAGGAGGCAGAGAAGCGGCTGGTGGAGGACATTGCGCTTCAGCTAGGTGAGTTTCCGCTGGCCATAGTTGGTGTGCTAGGGGGAAATCGTTTGAAATTTTGTCAAAGAACTGGTTATGAAGCTGTGTTTAAAATTTGAAATTGAACATTGCAGTTGGTAGAAAATCAAATGCCTCAGCCTACATCGTTAAGTTAATAAATTTCTTGTCCTTACAGACAAATATGGAGCCAAATGTTTATTTAGACTTCAGTGATCCCCTCATGCAAATCATCTATTAGGATTATTACAGCTGTTGATAATGTGCATTCATGTTCAGCTTATTCAATGAAGACTAACTGACCATGTAAAGTTCGTTGCAATATTGACTATGTGTTTGCCTTTGCAGCAAGTAGAAATATGGAGGTGGACAGCATTGCAGACGAACTCTCCCGTTACAAAGACGAGAGTCGAGTGTACCACGAGCAGTCCATTACGCTGGCTTCCAAACTGTACGACTCGGACAACAGAGTGGACAAGGTAGTTGCTGGCTTCAATGTATTTGTTATTGGAAAACACAGGAAGCTTTAACTAACCAACCTAAATAAACAGAGAGAATAAGTAGAAACATTTGTCTTACCTTCTTTACCGCGAGCTCAGTATCTAGGTTTCGAATGCTAAGTGAACTAACTAATCTATCATTGAATGCTCAGTTTAGAAAATAGTTTTTTTGAAAACTAGTGCTAAGTTTTGGAATCCTTAAAAATACAAACGAGTATGTGCTTGACTCCTGGCTGACACATCGCTCTTCCTTTTCAGCTGAGTGTAGACAATGAGGAGCTTTCATCGGTCCTGTCCATCACGAAGGAAAACCAGCTGCTGCTGACCACCGAGCTAGCCGAACTCAAAGAACAGTACGCGGAGGTGATGGCGCTGCTGGGGGAGACGCAGGAGCAGCTACGGCGCAATCGCAAGCGCAGCATGCCCACTGCTCGCGGCGGCCTCTACTCCCTTGGCGCCGCTGGAAGCAACTCGTTCAACCCCGACTCGCTAGCTTCTGAACTCGAGTGCTCGCTCTACTCAGAGCTCAGCGCCGACTCGGGTATCGGCACCGAACGGATGTAAGTCGCATGTGATCAAAGACCAAAGGCTTGAAGATGCACTGAGAAAATGTGTCTCTTGGCCTGAATCTTGGAACATTGTTACAAATGTATAAAAGTGGCTGTTGCATGGTCAACGAATCCATGCCCCTGCTATGTGATACGAGTAAGAGCAAATAGCATGAAGATTTACTGATTGGCCCACCCTGCACTAGATCAGTGCCAAAATCATAAAATTCATAATGCAATGTCAGAAGGTTTTGAGAAAGATAGATTATTTGCAAGCTTCAAATCTAAGCTAACATTTTTGAACTCTTCAGTTACATTGTGCAATAAATATATATAACTCTTTAAGTGCTAAGAAAAGAGAAACTGGGATTTGCAAGCTCTGAATGACTGCTAGACATGAGCCAATATCTCCGCTTCTGTCATAAGCTTTGAAACTTTTCAGTAGCGCTCACCTACCCAGAGTTGTCAGCCTTGTACCCACTAACAGGTGCTTGCTATTCCTCCTACGCAGGCCGGGCTACCGCCGTGTGTTTGAGACTGTGCGCTGTGCTTCGCGCAACTCGCTTGGCTCGGAAAGTCCGGGCGGCGTGTACGGGCGCGTAAACCCAGCGGCGCCGTTTGGTGGGCCGGGTAGCTCGACTGTGCTGAGCTCCACGCCATCTGCCGGCCCCCGCATGAGCTGTGTTGTCTCCGCATTAGCACAGCCCTCAACGCGACCACCTCTCGAAGCGCAACGAAGTGTCGGTAAGTACGCTTTACATCTTGACGTTACTGACTTTTAGCAAATTTTCTGCGCCAACACGATATTGCCATTGCGGCAAAGTTGCGGGCTAGCGTTGATCAGACTGACACCCATAAGTTAGTTCACATGCTTTTTTTTTTTAAGAATGTAAAACAACTTCTGAATTACTACTGTTATCAATCTCTTTAATAGCTAGCATCTGCGTTAGAATCAAAAGTTATGATATTATTACCTATCAGAGACTTACTGGAAATGTTTTCGAGTTGAATTAAATTCCGTAAATGCAACGTGGAAATTGTTTTACGTGATAATCCTTATTTCAGGCATGCCTTATGGCTACGGCAGCACTTTGAGCTTCCCCAGCATGGATTCAGGAGGACACAGCGACTCTGAATACTCAACTACAAGCGAGGATTGCTACCCAGGAGTCCCGCGTGCTGGCGTTCCGGGAGTTCCGGGCGCCGCCGACCTGGAAGCTGCGCTGCGCAGGCTCACTCCCGCTCAGGTACACTTCCACTGTCCTTTCTGCATTAGTTGACAATTAGTCGGTCTCTAGAAGGCCTATCAGTCTTCCATCTTGTATCTATTTGACCTACTATTAATTGTCTGTGCCATTTGTAAGTATTCTATAATAAACATGATAAAAATACAGTAGAACATTTTAACAAAAACTATTTGAAATGGGTTTTGAATGCTAAGTAAAGGAAAATTAAATTTCCCGACGTTTCGTAACATATACTACCTAGTTACTTCTTCAAGGGTTAGAGCAGTCTTGACAATTTTCCGATAAAAGAACCACATAAAATTATAACAATTTTTTAACAATTTCGAGTTGAATCAAATTCCGTAAAAGCAACATGGAAATTGTTGTCCTTTAAAACCCATTTCAAAACCCATTTTAAATAGTTTTTGCTAAAACTAGAGATAAGGATAAATCAAGTAGACATGAGTCTAAAATCTATCATAAAGAATCTCTATGGGGAGAGACGTGGGAAGTTAGTAGATAGATTGTCCTTGAACTAGGTAATTGCTATAATTTTATGTGGTTCTTTTGTTATCAGAAAATTGTCAGGACTGCTCTAACCCTTCAAGAAGAAGTAATTAGTACATGTTACGAAACGTCGGATAAATGAGTTGTCCTTTACTTAGCATTCAAAACCCATTTCAAATAGTTTTTGTTAAAACTAGTGCTAAGGATAAATCAAGTAGACATGAGTCTAAAAACCATTCTACAGTAGAACATTGTCCTGCTTTTGTGAATGGATTCTAGTATGCATAGTATGCATATTCAAGTATGACTTGAGAGTCCAGAAAATCAAAATACTTTTTCTTCACGTCTGAGAGCAGGATTTCAGAACTCAGTGATGCTGGAACTTATGAAAATTCCCTCAAAATCATTTTTATGGATCATACCTACTTGCCTCTATTTTCAGTTAATTTTCAGTGATTTGGGAACAATATAAGCCAATTACATTTCCACGTCTCCAGACTGGACTAAAATTGGTTGCTACTCTGCTTTCTAATATTAATCAATACTTGCTTAAAAGTAATAATTGCACAGATAGCTCCGTACCTCGGTAGTACCTATCTCGCCTGCGCCAAGGTAACATTTCAGTGTCCCTGCAGGTTCTGTCCCGACGCAGCGCGCTGAGTGCCGGTGGCTATGAATACTCGGACGGGTTGAGCACACCACCACTGTACGTGCCGTTCGGTTGCCGCACGCCCGACAGCATAATGTCCACCGGTTCCAGCGGCTTCAGTGGCAACAGCTCCGGCTGGAAGCTGCCTGAGAAGCTTCAGATTGTGAAGCCATTGGAAGGTACCTGACTTGATGAACACCTTTTCATTGATTTCCGAGAAATGGAAAATTTTCAAGATGTGGCAATTGGCTAGGACAATCATTTTTGTCACAGTAATAAATGCTATTTAAAGCATCGTTTCATGGATTACCATCCTCAGATTTTTATTTTCATTTGTTTATTTAGCGCAAGCGCTATTTCAAAGTCAATACAGTTGGTATACACATTTAAAGAAGACATTGACAATATTTAGGTACATCCAGCTATTTTAATCCTTATATGATTAAGCTCATAATTTCCTAAAGTTTTTAACATTTTGATTTTAAACTCACACACACTACTAGCATTCCGAATATCTATTGGTCACTTATAAAATGCTCGAATTCCTTTATGGAAAAAGGATTTTTTTGTTTTTCTCTGCAAAATCGCAGAGTGCAAGATATAAGTTAATCATTGCTCTAGTAAAATGACTATGACCATCCATTATCCTTTTAGTATTTATAAAATAACTTGGAAGTAAACCCTTGTATAACTTAAAGATAAAACACATCCCTTGATGGGTTACAAAGATTGGTATCTCTTTGAGTACAGAAGATTATGCTGGCACCGAGATTTCCCTCGGCTGCTTTTGATTATTATCATCCATTGATGCCACCAGAAAAGTGCCCCAAGGCCTTTTAGTTACCGACACAGTGAATGAAAGAAGAAACAAATGAATATGCCAGGATTAAGATGATCATTTCCGTGACAGGCTCTGCCACCCTGGCCACCTGGTCGCAACTGGCCACGCCCACACTGGGCGGGCTTCTGGATGAGCGTCCAGGCGTGCAGACCCGAGGAGGCAAGCAGCTGGAGGATCTCGGGCTGAAGACCTACGCACTCTCGGACTTGGAAGAGGATGAGGAGCTGGGCAACCCTGGCAAGAGCTTCCAGGGCACTGGAACCGTCTACACCTTCACCAACAGCATGGTGATGCATCCAGACGACATGACCAGCGTCTCTCCCAGGTACCAACTGAGCCATGTCAGTCAATTCAGGGGCCTTACCAAGAGCGGCCATTTGGCAGTGCTACTGTGGTTCTACATTATGCATCCAGTGGTATTATGTGACCCAACCTAGAGAGGCATGTTTCAACAATGCAAGAGTTTGTTGATTTCAGCAACTGGTATTATGGATGAGAGTAGAATTATTAAGAAGGAAGACAAAGTTTTAATTAATCAGCACAGTGCAGATCTCTTTGCCAGCTCAGAACAGAACAAAAAGTAGCTGGAGTGATCCTTCGATTGATTTCTGTCCCACGCCACTAAGCAATAAATTTACTTCATGATGAACATACTAATTTACAGTCACAAGTGCCCACCCTATAGCAACATGACCCGACTTGTCCACAGCTTGCGCGGAAGCCAGATGACGACTGCTGCATCGAGCAGGCACCCAACTGCACCCCCCACGCCCATGTGCCGCAGTCGGCGCAACTCCACATCAACATTCTCGACGGCGCTTGGGCTGGCCAAGATGCTGAACGAGCGAGGCATCAAAGCGGTGACGCCGTCCTGCGTGACCACACCCTCCTACACGCCCACTGCCACGCCGTGTAACAGTCCAGACGGCACGCCTCCACCGTCCCGCTCCTCTTCGCCGCCGCCCACCTACTTTGGCAGTCCACGCAACCTGCCAGGTATGTTGATGGCTGCTTGGTTTTGGTCACCCTTTTTTTTAATGCTAGCTCTGACTGTGAATTTTAATTGAAAACCAATCACTCAAGCATGGTACAGTTCTAGAATAACTTGATATTTTATTGAGTCTTGTCCTGGCCGATCTTTTCTCCTGGGTTTTTAGTATGAATTTCTTTTAACAAAATCTATGATGATTTTCTTTCTTTAAGGTGTAGATATCTTGTCCTTAACAATTGCGGCGCTATTTCCATTGCATCCAAAAATTACTGCATTTTTAAATATCAAGTGGTAACTAATTTCCTAGGGAGGGGGTTAGGTTGGTTGCCAAGTGGGTGATATGAATGTGAAGCAAATCTATCTTTGTAGTTCTTTTGTACACTGCTATGGCTCTATGACAGGTTGTGCCACCTATTACAATCTGATATTAATATCGAAATGTCATGTTTCCTCAGGCTTCCTGAGCTCCGGTGCCGAACTTCTTCGTCGAACGTTCTCGGGCGAAATGGAGCGCGCACACGTGAGTCGCAAGTCGAAGCGCATGGCACTGTCTCGCTCAGATCGCCGGGCACTCTCTGGCATTCGCATCGTGGAGCAGCTGGAGCGCATCGGGTTGGAGACTATCATGGCGAGCAGCGCTTCTGCCACGATGCCGTCGCTAAACCTGGGCGGGGCACTGTACACATGCCGCACACTCAAGAGTCCGATGGCGCAGCTCACGAGTCTCAAGTCGGCCATCGGCGCAGGTGACCCTCAGTTCCTCGAGCCCCCAGCCATCACCGCCGCGGTCTCGAGCAAGCCTCCGCGACCTGATCGGTCGCGCCACTCGCCTCCGCGCAGAGGCAAAGTGAGACCTGACCTGGGGGTGGTCATCACCGGCTCCACAAAGAGTGATTCCTCGTCGTTGGGCACGATCAGTTCGATGCTTTTCGGCCGGAAAGGTGGCCTGCTTTGAGTCTGCTGTTTGTTAGACACGTGTCGTGCCGATGATTATTTATTTGTTAGCTGTTAATTTTTAATTACTTTCGAGTTTTTAAAGTTCAAGATCTATTGGATATAGATAGATAGTGCTATGACATTGAGTTTTTTATTTCAAGCTCTGAACTGCAGGTATTAATGTTCTTAATTGATATCTCTACTTTTTGTATTTGATTTTAAGACAGTGTGTGACCAGCAACCTAAATTGCCGCTTGTTCCAATCGCCCGAAATAGGCATTGAAACAACCTGTGATTATCCTTGGCGAACACTACTGGATTTTAAAGATTGAAGCGGTATAACTAGTAACTAATCTGACAATACTACTTGGTGATAGTAGTAGTATTGTATAGAACCGGCTACTGTAACACGAATACCTAAACTTAACGGTGCGGATAAAACTGTTGTTGAAACAATTTGTTTCTGCTCCAGCTAATATTCCAAAATATATATTATCTGTATATATTGTAGAGGAACTGAAATTTAGTTTTGGAGTACTAGCTCTTTGTGATTTAGATGATGGGTCAGAGTCGAGGGTTGAGAATGTTCTGTCCTCGGAGATTCTGGCAATTTATGGAGAAATAACTCTCTTTCTGCAGCGCCAGGGGAAAAAATATGTACTCTACATTCTTGCTGACTAGATACCTAATTAAAAGTTGGTTGTTCTGTTCGAGTTGACTTTTTGGTATTATTCTTTCCTTTTTCCGTTCCTCCTATTTGTATATGAATAGTGAAGGGGAAAACCGAAGAAGTGAGATGTTTGGTGTGGAGCAAAGATCTTAGTGGGGAGTGGTGGGGAGATAGAGGGGCGTTTGTGTCGCTGCCATGTGTATGTGAGCTTGACAGTTGTGCAGTCGCAGGACCTTAAAGATTGTAAGTCGATTTCATGCCGGAATCTGACAGTGAAGATGAGTTGCCTCCAATGTGGGAAGAAAGGGCCACACTAGAAGGCAGTGTATATTACGTAAAGTAGGTATTCTGCATTATTTCAAAGAGTCAGGTCTACGGATCGAACATAACCTGAAAATGTACCTACTGAATGAACTTATTAAACCAATGCTATTAACATCAATAAAGGACCTATTACCGAAGCTATTACGTTATATATTTATAAACTAATATTCTTTTCCAGTCATGTTTCTAAGAGAACACAATGGACCCACCCAAGATCGGGCAGAAAGAAGAAAGTTGCGGGCGGTATGTTTCTGTAATGCCAGTCTCCATTAATTCCATCTATTGAGTATGCTAGGGGCATCAGAAGCTTAGAAAAAATCTTGAATTAAGCATTATTTTACTTGAAGGCAACTGTCTGATTTCACAGATTTGCCAATTGGCTGGGCAAAAGTGATCACAGATGATGGAAAAGTGGTATTTGTTGATCATGTTAAACAACGCACAAGCTACAGTGATCCTCGCCTAGCATTTGCTGTGGAAGAAAAGGCAGGCTCTCAAGATCTGAGACAGAAATTTGACGGTTCTACCACAGCTCTACAAATTTTACATGGTCAAGATCTTCAGGGTAAAGTGGCTGTAGTTACCGGAGCAAACTGTGGCATAGGTATGTGCGTAAAGCTCAGAAAGCTCCTGCTGCAAATTCACATGTTATTTGCATAAGGGGAATTCATGCCACTAACAATATTTTGAACAGATGCTCCTTAAAATACCTGCTACCCACTAATAATGGTACATATTAGTTAGATATATTGTCAAATTACTGACTCAAATGAAAAAAAATCTAGTCTTATTAATTAAATGCCCAATGATTTTAACTTTGAGGTTCTCATTTACTGAAATTAAAATAATTCATAATATCCTTTAACTCTATAACTATTTGCTATTTAGTATGGAGTGCTAGAAAGCTGGTAAATAAAAATGGGGGAGAGAAAATAACGAGTATAACCATGGGTAAAGTATCTTAGTGAAAAAAACCAGGTGCAAAATATGCATAAGTTGATGACATTTTGGCTACAGCCTTGCTTGTGCTAGATTCTAAAGCATCAAAAACTGTTACATCTTTTGCCACTTGGTTTTTCACTTGGGTTAGTTGCCTTTCTTCTTCTATCCTTTTGCCAGTACCCATAAAGAATCATTTTAAACCTGACCTTTGTTTTGAGCCTGACCCTTACCTTGCATTTTTAACTATTGAGCATGTAAAACACAAGTCATTCTTTCTCTAGGGTGGGAGACTGCCCGGTCACTTGCATTACACGGCTGTCACGTCATATTTGGAGTAAGAAAACTAGCGGAAACTAGAGAAGCTTTCAAAAATATTTACAAAGAGCGTCCTCATTCTAAGTGTACAGCTATTATGCTGGACTTGGAGTCTTTAGCAACTGTTTCAAATTTTGTGGGAGAGTTGAAAAAGATAGTGAGGTAAGATCAAATGAACCAATTAATCTCTTTAAAGCTCCTTTTTTGTTAGTTGCAATTCACCTTCATGCTTTTTTACCTCTTCTGACATCAGAAATTATCCAAATACACAACTAACCTATTTATAAATTTGCTAATTTGTCTTGCATTTACCTTTTCCAGCCACATAGACATTTTGATTCTTAATGCTGGTATATTTGGAGTTCCCTTCGAGCTGACAGTGGATGGATTCGAGAAAATGTTTCAAGTGAACTACTTAAGCCAGTTTTACCTTACGCTGCGGCTTAAAAGCATGTTGCCTATAAAAGCTAGAGTCGTTGTGGTGTCATCTGAGTCGCACAGGTATTTCAAATTATTAAATTATTTTTGTTCTATCAAAATATGAATTTGTTTGTGTTCGCTATTAATCAACTAATCTCTCGTAGGTTTTCCAATCTAACGTCACCTGTGAACAATTCTGAGCTCTCTCCCGCAACAAGTTGTGGCTTTTGGAGTATGCAAACATACAACAATACAAAGCTTTGTAACATTTTGTTTGCAAAAGAGCTAAGTAACCAAATGAGGAGTCGCCTAGTGTCTGTTTATGCAGTTCACCCAGGAAACATGGTCAGCTCTCGACTAAGCAGGAACTGGTGGTTCTACCGTCTTCTATTCACACTTGTGCGACCTTTCACAAAATCTTTGGTAAATGGAAAGCTTTTAAAAACTAATTTGACACAAAGATTAATGCAAACCAGCCTTATTTAGTAATCAGAATCACTAATCATTGATAGGTATATATGAAGTCGTTAATTTTGTCTTGATATTGAGAGGCATTTTCCACTCTAAAGGAATTAGTAGATTACTCTCCAGTTAATTTCTTTTAAGTAAGTTTTATTTTGTGTTTTATTATTTTTATAATTTTGTATTTAGTGTATTTAGCTGTGTTTAGTGTGTACCTACTTGTACTATTTGTACATTTATACATAAATAGCTAAAAATATATTAACTAAAAAATTGCTAAAGAATTTGTTTAGCTATTACTATTAGTTTTAATTTACATCGCTATTGATTTAAATTGCTTGGTGCACAAACACAATTTGGCTAATGGCTGTGTCAACATTTTCAGCAACAAGCTGCAAGCACGATTATTTACTGCTCAACGCATCCCGAACTTGACCTGGGAGCGGGAATTTACTTCAACAACTGCTGGAGCTGCGAGCCATCTGTTCTAGTGGAAGACCACCAAATGAGTCTAGATTTGTGGGCCATAAGTGTTGAGATGATAAAAAAGTGGGAAAGCTATTCATTCCCAGAAGTCAACCATGAAACTGCATTTCCCCCAGCTGATATGAGCATCTGAGTGAAAAATATGTTACGTTGGAAATCCAAACTTTTATGCCCAAGTCTGCAAAGACAAAATAATTAGCGCTGTTATAGTGCACAGCAGGGGCATGCTGTGAGAGTATGCTGGGTATGTGCTGCATACCTGCTCTAAGGTTACTAAGGTCTTTCCAAAAAAAATCCGGAGAATACAATTCAACTACCAGTGGTTTAGTTAGTCAATTAAACTGGTATTTTAAAGATGGGAGCATACCCACTTCCTTCCCCACTGCACGCCCCCAGAGCTATACCGACTTCGGTGCCAGTTTGACTTGGATTTCAGAGATAATGCTTGTCATCATTGCTCAACTAAACAGCATCTACTGTTTAATGTTGCACATTCCTTTGATGCCAGTATCAGTTTTCAATTTGTCTTGTACGCTTCAATTTGAATTTGTTCAACGTATTTTTAAGCCCTTTTAAACATCAAATACATTTTTTTAAATTATTTTTGGAACTGCTCCAACTGTAGATACATTTTTTATCAGTTTTAATACAATTCTCTTTTTTGTTACAAAACAAATTAACGGCATGTTCTAGTTCAGTAATTGAATAAGATTCTTGCAATCCCGTTGACAGTCTGGCTTAGGGGCTTAGGGCAATTAGCAAACTCCGCTGTTCAAGATCATCATCTTCTGTAACTTGATGAAGCATCTGCCAATACACTAAACCTGAAACTACCCCAAACTGGACTCTGAAATGCCTACACATTTATTGACCGCCAACTTTCTCGAGTTCTGGGCAGACAGTTATTGTCAACCTTTGATCGTTGTCTTTGATATCTTCAACCTCTGCTCAGAACCAGTTGGTCATTCAATGCATGCCAAAATAGCAAACATTTTGCAAGAATCTTCAAAATTAGAATTACAATTAGAATTGTACCTACATTCTAAATAAATATCTAGGGCTGAGATAAATTACTGCCAATCCCATAAGGTCTGGCATGGTCCATAAGTGCTGGCAAAGCATTGCTCTGGCTATATATATATATATGTATGTATAATTTCTTTTTGTTTTCATATTTTGTTATTTTGAGCCGATTTATAGTTTTTGCTCCATGTATCTGCGTACAGTTCATCCCATAACATTTTTTTAAATCGTGTGAAAGAATATGTGCAACAAGCAATTTTTTTGTAGATTTTTGTATCACCTGCATTGTGGTCTAGATTTATAGTACAAGGAAAGTAGTACTGGTAGTACCTTAGAGGTAGTACTAAATTTTTTTGTAACATTTTTTCTGTACATGTTGATAGAAATTGCGAAATTTGGTTAAAAACGTGTGCAATTGGGTTGTATTTGTTCAAAATCCTAATCCTATTGTGACACTTTGAGGGTGATTTGAAAGCGTTTTTTTGGTGAAATATTGATAATTGTGTTTGCATCGTGGCTGGCTATAGCGATTTAAAGCCATGTCTGACAGCTCGATTTTTATTTGATTCAAAACTTGCCTTTAAATGACCTGCAGCAACTCGGTAATACTGTTCATGCATGCCCATGGTAGTTGTTGAAGAAATTGAGCGCAAACGCTATTATTTAAGTTTGTTTTACGTGAAATATAAATAATTTTGCAAAAAGTTTGACAGATGCAATCATTTGTTTGGTTTTTTAATCACAGCAAGGTGAATGAATTCTTCAACTTATCTTTCAGGCAGTGCATTCAGGATATTTAAACGTCAAACGGGATTAGAACGTCAAATACTTTAAGAAATCGGTCAAACATTGCTGGAGATAATTTTGAATTACACATGACTTCAGAGCACGACCCAACGCGACATTTCTACGCTGATTTGATGGGATTTTCATAATGATTTTTATTTAAAACTGGGTGGCAAGGAAAGATTATGACAGTTCTCAAACAATGTCTAACAACTTAATTACAGAAGAAACTTACAATTTGTCAATTTTAAGTGCTTATCCGTTCTTTAAACATGTTTTTAGTAAGATCTGGTATAGATGTAAAAGGTATTTCACAAGTTTCACTCTCTAAGAAATATTTTAAGAAATCATGCACGGAAATCTTTTGACAGACAACGTCGTTTGTTTTCGAAATTGTCATCGTGGTCACTTTGGAATTCACAGAGTTTCCACCAAAGACCATAGAGTTTCCACAATGCAGTGACCCCGAGTGACATAAGCGGCAAATTTCAAATAAAATAAATGGGGGTACTGTATGGTATTGCATGGTAGGCTTTACATTTAAAGCAAAATGCCCTCTCCCTCAAAATCTTAAGCGGCCGTTAGGCAGCGGGTACTGCTAGTATACCTATAAACTCAATGATAGTCAAATATTATGACGTTTTTGAACTAGCAGAAAGTTGGGTTAGATAACTATAACGGTCTTTGACTATAAATAACCGTCTATAACCCTTCAATTTAAACGGAAACCACATTAACATGTTTTATGAAAAGCAGTAAATTTGACTGAATTGAGTCCTTTTCATTTCAGTCAATCAAGTAACGATGTTAATAAACTGGTGCGTTCTGTGCCCAAAGAGCGAATATTAAACATTTTCGTGGCTCCTATTCCAACGTGCAGACTTGTGGTATATTGGCTAGTGGAGAGGTTTGAAACAAATGATTACACTAAACTCATTTCTCTTTTTTGAAGGCGAAGGGCCTCAATAAAAAATAAAAAATCGATTGAAGTATTTTTAGTAACTTTTCTGGCAAGAATGTTTTCAGTATCCTTTGTCTTCTTTCTTGTTATTATCACAAAAAACACCAACTAAGAAAAGGAAACATTTTGCTATGTACACAATTATGGACACGATTCCGTTATTTTATAGCTCCAAGGTTGGCAGCTCAACAAGGTGCAGGTACACGGGTTACCGACCGATGGCCGTGATTTATCGACATTTTAATTGATCAAGTACATTTGATATCCAATAGACGGCGTTTGCGATCACTGTGTGCTTTAACTCGACTGCTGGTTCGGTGATACTTGTTTGGTATGGTTGACCAGTGAACCCGGATTCGAGCAACGGGGTTTGACTGGCGTTCCTCCAGTCGGACTTCATGGCTTGCATTTTCGCGTTTGTTCGTGGCAACTGGTGAGAGCCCAGATTTTTGGAGTGGCCGAGTGCCTCAGCACTGCTTGGTGTTGGGGTCCGGTCCGGCATTTACACATAGTGTAGAAGCGAAACCTTCCTTCTCTATTTGCACGTAGTTGATGTTGCGGTGATGGTGGTGGTGTTGGTGGTAGTGGTGTTTGTTATTTGCTGTGTATATGTCGCATGATTCTTAAATGTAATTAAGTTGAAATGTAAGCCTCCTATGTTATAATTTATTTTCTTGTATTTACAATTGTCCTTAATTTTTTTAGTAACTGTACACATCTTTCACATTGCCATAGAGACTATTCAACGAATGAAGGTTTTACGAAACCTGTAAATACGCGTCGTCGTCGCCAGCACCACCTGGTAGCTAGGCCAGTAACTAAAAAATATTTAAATTATTATTTTTTTTGCTTTGTGGAATGATTGGTGTGATTAAAAAAACGTAGGGAACGAGGATTGAACGCAAAACCTTTGAGACTTGAAGCACCAACGTTAACCGCTCGACCACGAAGACCGCAGATACTTGACTACATATACGTGGATGTTTGTCATGATAAGCTAATAACTATCAAACATCGAAAGAATATCAAAAAAATGTACAAGTCCAGAGTGTAGTTCCAATTTCTACCAACAGGTGGCGCTAGCGTCGATTTTGTCCTTAACACTAAGTCCCGTTCCTCTATACTTGTTGCTAGACGTAGGAGCTGCACACGGGGTATAGGTGGGGTTTGGGGTCGTGGGAACGGCCCGCAAAATTGGCGGACGCGACTGGCGCGAAGCGCCAGGAGCGACCGGCAATTTTGCTACTGTCTAAATAATGCGCTCAAAAAAGTGCAAAAATCGACCCCGCTAACAGGTCTTGAAGTCTCGAATGGAAACGAAGAACGTTATTTTGAATTGCTGATTCGATTCGTTGTTACGAATCTTAAACTCCACAGAAGTTTCTAAAATGACCTGCATGGGATTCGATCCCGAAACCCCTGGCACATAGATTGCGTTCGCTAACCACACGACCATTCGAAGATACTTTCTTCACATGGTTGTATTTTATATATATATAAGAGGCACCTGAGACAGTTGCAACCGACGATGTCTCATATATATAAAAAAACATGTGACGTGTACATCCTCGGTTGGTCGTGTGGTGAGCGAACGCAACTCACGTGCCAGGGGTCCCGAGATCGAATCCCGTGCAGATTCTTTTAAAAAGTTCTGATTGAGTTGGAAAATCGAATTATCGTTCTTCAATATCATTCGTAAATTCGCAGAGTCGATTTTTGCACATTTTTTGGGCGTATGATTTAGACACTAGCAAAATTGCCGGGCGCTCCTGTCGCTTCGCTCCAGTCGCGCCCGCCAATTTTGCGGGCCGTTCCCACGACCCCAAACCCCACCTATACCCCGTGTGCAGCTCCTACGTCTAGCAACAAGTATAGAGGAACGGGACTTAGTGTTAAGGAAAAAATCGACGCTAGCGCCACCTGTTGGTAGAAATTGGAACTACTCTCTGGACTTGTACGTTTTTTTAAATATTCTTTCGATGTTACTTTGATAGTTCTTAGCTTATCATGACAAACATCCACGTATATGTAGACAAGTATCTACGGTCTTCGTGGCCGGGTGGTGAAGCTGTCGGTGCTGCGTTCCAGAGGGACCGCGTTCAAGTCCAGGTGAACGCAGATTATTTTCTTATCATCGGGCTTTTGCAGCGACTGAATATGTCAGGGTTATTTACACCTTACAGAACAGTACAAAATTTGCTAACAGATGGCGTGTATGCTAAAGCGTAGCAAACCTACATCACCAACCGTGCCCCGGCACATCCAAAAACTCGCCCTACGAAGCTTCGGCTTTCCACACCAACAGAGGTGCGGATAGCACTCGGCTTACCAAACGGTTATCAGGATCTAACGCAAAGATCCGAACCCCTCGGGGATCAACCGACAAGGATAACCGGTCTCACTCCGGTACCTCAACATGCTGCATCCAGGGTCTTGTCTTTAACTAGGTATGGCCGAACGGGAACTAGTGTGTACGGCATGTCGACAGCGAACTCTGTTGGGACATCGAGCAGTAATTGAGCAATTAATTAAATGTCGGTACATCAGTGATCAGTCGGTAACTACAGTGTACCTACTCGCATAATGATCCAAGCTGGCGAATCGAAAACAACCGCGCGTTTTAAACACGTATCACCGTCCATTCTTTAACATGGTTGAATCCGTTTGTATTGACGGTAGGTGGATACTGTGGTCTAAGGGGTAGTTTGCACCCCCGAACACGATGTGCTGTTAAGATTTCGCGTGAATTGTTCTCAAAGCGAGTTTTGAAACTTGAAACTTGAATACTTTCCCCAGTTTTGATATCAGATGAAAACATGGGCGTGTATTCAACTCACCTTCACTTTCCGCCATAGTTTCTTCCTCTTCGAATGTTGGCTATATAAAATTTAGGTGCATACAAAATGTATTAATTGACATTGTATGTAAGATTTAATTTAATTTAATTGAAAGCCTTGAAGGTAGGCAATTGGAAATGCACGGCGTAACGGGCGTAACGATGGGAAGTCTAACTGCCAGGCGCACTGTACATTGTCAAACAGGAGTTCAAAGTTAGTTTGACGTATTCGTACTTCCTTTGAAAACCTACACAAACTCTTATTCCTGAACAACTTAATACGTTACTAGATTTGTACTTTAAAAAAATAGTATAATAACGTGTGAAATGAGTTTGGTAATTTTATAACTTTTCAATAAATTCGCCAACTTTAGCTGTCTCCTGTTATTGCCACCAGTGATTTGAAACGCCTGCAGTTTGACACAATTGTACGTCAACATGAAAACAATATGAGCAGCGTTCAGTTTTTGTCCTCAAAGGGAATTTTTAGTTTTTAAACTTGAATAATTTCCCCAGTTTTGATTTCAGATGAAAACAGGGGCGTGTATTCGACTCACCTTCACATTCCACCCCAGTTTTCCTCTCTTTTTAAGTGAAAACAATTTCATCAAAGTATTGCCACATCGAGATGCACGACTCTTGAATGTAGGCAACCAAGAGTACTTTTATGAACTGCGGGTTTGTCTAGCAATTAGGCGCAGGGCTTTTGGAATGGTACAATTTTTCGGTGAAAATGTGACATTTCCCCAGTAGATTTTCATGCGTGTGAAAACAAAAAGGTAAACACGGCTTCCTTGTTGACGTCTAGAGTGAGAGTCGCCGCGTTACAAAATGTTTGAGTTAACATTGTATGCAAGATTATCTTGACGTCCCTTAAAAGCCTTGAAGGTAGGCAATCTGTGGGGCACTGCGTAACGAAGGGAAGTCTAACTGCCAGGCTAACTTTACAGAAGCGAGGGACGATATATGAAAATGGACATAATTAAATTTTACTGGACGCACAGCACTGATTTCGTACAGATCTGATTGCAGCCTTCTCTATCTCTGCTAAACGCCTCTATTAGCAAGGCTGACAATTGCTAAGAATATAAGCGGAGCTTATTATTAGTTGAGACATGACATGAAATTTGACATGACCTCGCTATATTAAATAGTTACTTTCTTTTTCTCGATTAGTTCGATGACCACTTACCTTCACCACTCGTTCGCCTGCGCCATGTGACCTTCTCTCCTGGGCCAGCATAGATCCAGCAAAAGATATTCTCGGTTGGTCTGGACGTGAACGGCTTCACGTACCTACTTTTACTTACCTACTTAAAAGTTAACACTTCTCTAACTTGTTCGTCAAACGCCATTTTCGATATTTTATTTTTATTTATTGAGCCTAAGCATTGCCTGCAAGGCAATTCACAGTTTCAATTATTCTTAAAAATTATCTTCAAAATAATGTGGACGAGCAAGGACGTGGGCAAGGCAAATTTCCCGTGGTGTCGCCACTGGCAGTGGTGTGGCATGTTATTAGAGTCTGCATGACCTTTGGGTTTTCTAATAACCTTATAAACCTTATAAAAAGGTAAGTGGTAGGAGAAATGGCGTGGTAAAACAGGAGCTTTTGCACCCAGAATTGCATATCAAATAATTAGGCATCTAGTCAGTCTCCTAATACGTCTAAATGAGTTATTTTTTGATGCTCATTATTGCTGCGGCATGTTGAATTAATGCCAATTAAACATATTCGACGCTAAGGCACGACAGGAACATGTTCACACACCGTGTTAAAATCATTTTCTGGGAATTTGTGAACGGTGTGAACATGTTCCTGCCGTGACTAAGCATCGAATAAATTGGCTAAGCACTAATTCAACGTGCCGCTGCAATGATGTGGCAATAAATAATCTAATTAACGAGTGAATATACCGCAGCAAAATCGTTGTGGCTGATAAAACTTACAGTGCAGGGCATTAAGTACACACAGGAGCAGGAAAAAAATTGGAATTCAATGCTGAGATTTTTTTATTTATTTTAGCAAAATATAATATTAATTTTTTCTTACCTTTACAATTTATTACATTATAATCTAGCTTAGACATGCTGTCCTTTTCTATGTACATTTATTGATTTTCTTTAAATAAAGTATTCTTAGTGACTACTTACACCTCTAAGCTTACACTGTGCTACCTAGCTGAAACCTAAAATTTGGCGTGGAATTGCTATTTCGACAACCAAGCTGACATTAAATAATGTATAAAAAAATCTGCATTGTTGATCGATAATTGATGAGAGTAGCGATCGCTCTACCGTGCTGAGAGCAATCTTCTATTTCCAATAACCCCCAAAAAAACTACAAGTGTGTTTATTTATTTTATATTTTGTCTGTAAGTGTTTTCACATTTTTTTCGCGCTATAGCAGCCAAACGCCTATTGCGATTTGTACAAAATTAACAGAGCATATTTTTGTGTTTGCAACTGTGTTTTTTTTTTGTTCAGGAAAATCAGGAATCGGTCTACAGTTTTGAAACTATACCAAGTTTACGAAAATGTTCAGATTTTGTGTAACCGTTTTGGAGTTTTACCGCCACAAGTGTTAGATTTTTTTTCGCAAAACTTTGCTTGGGTGTGAAGTAGGTACATCAAAATAAAGTATTTGTGATGTTTTTTAGCCCGTTTGTGGTTCCTTTCTCTTTTTAAACACAAATTTCGGGTTCAATTTTGTCAATTGGCTGTTTTGATCTATACAATACTATGCTTTGCAATGCTATGCAATGCAATGCAACGCTATGCAATGCAATGCTATGCAATGCAATGCAATGCAATGCAATGCTTTGATCTATATGTGGCTTCACATTTTATTATCCCAAAATATTGCTATGCTCATCTTATACCCTAACTGAAATAGTGTTTCCAAAGCCCTCGTTGCATAAGCTCGCATACCTACACAGCCTCAAGGTGTCCGAAGAAACGTCGGCACCAGCCATGGCCTTTTTAGGACCGAAATCAAATCAACACAGAGCATAACCACAATCATCATAAAACCACTTATCTGAACCACTCTACCTAACAATCTTCTTCCAGGATTAATCAGAGAATGGTGCTGTCTCAGGCATACACTGTTAACAGCAATGGGCATACCAAACTATTTATAATTCCACTTGTAGGCAAACATACAAAATGAATGAACATGAATTATCTTCGTAGTTTTTAGGCCTTACCATTAATACTAGCAATAAGTGATTTCAAACTTTCTGGGTTATCTGGTCATGAGCTCAAAACATTGCAATGATTGTTCTGCCCTAATTTGTAGTTAGTAGTTAAAAGAGCTATTGTTATCATGGCATGTTCATAGTACTGGGTTTCTGCAGCAGCAAACAAGCACATCACACGAAGTTGGCAGGCAACTGCGACCAGCCTGACGGTTCGCGAATGACTTTGCTGAGTACCCGGATCTTTAATTAAACGCTTTGACTTGTCTCCAGAAGACACCACAATCGGCTGCTTATGTATGCAATTTAGCTGTGATGGGGTATGTTTTTTGCAGTCAAGACCCATTCTGTCTATACATTTGGGAAAAGAAGATAAAATATACAACGGACTAGTACTAAAATATCATTTTTCGGGAGTAACTTACAGTATAGAAAATGACTGTTGCCTTATTTTGTATAACAAGTATATTGATTACAATTTAAACTTGAGAAACATTTTGCAAACCAATAAGCCTGTAACATCATTTCAGAAAGTCATCATGAGATAGTTGCTGCACGTAATCTTTACAAACTTTACCACTGTAAATTGCAAGACCCTTCAACCAGCTTGTTTGGTGAAATTGTGACAAAGAAATTTAAGTAAGAAGTTTTTCCTATTGGATACTTTGCCAATTTTTAGGTTTTTTTGGATGTATATTTATTTAAAGGTCTTATGAAGATGCTTATTTAAAAAAAATTAAAAAAATTAAAAGAAGTTGGTACAGAAGTAATTGATTCAAAGTTCAAACGATTCAAATTTTAATCAGTAAAGTACAAATATAATGAAATGAGAAACATGTGAAGTATTTTGAATTATGTAGACGTGAATTGTAAATATATAAAGCTACAATCCTCTCGAATATTCCCTTTATCCTAATTACTTTCTGCTTCGGGTGGAATGTCGAGTTATTGGCTTCAGACCGGCAACCTCAGGCAATAAGTGCTCTTCCACCATGGGTGAAGGGAAATCAACGAGAAAGTTGTTGAGGAATAGCAATGGAACACAAAGCACACCATTGTTTACCAGCGCCTGATAGTCGACCGCCACTTTGGTCTTTGACCCGTCAATGAAGAGGTGCGTTGCAGACGTTTTGTTCCCGAAGGGTGGCCTGGCCAAGAAAAAACATGAATTACATTAACATTCAATGTCATTTCATCATTCCAAGTTTTTAAAAACTAGGCCTGCATAAAATTTTTAGGCTTTGATTGTTTGGTCATGGGTAAATATCACTATCATGGGTGTTGTTGAAACCTATTTTTTTCAGGGATTGAATTTATTTATTTTATTTATTGTAGTGTTTAGTGATGCACTGTTTTGACATCTGGCCATGCACCACTGATCTAATGGCGTCGGTGAATGAGTGGATGATGATGAGGATGATGATTAACCTAAACTAGCCTAGAAAGGAGGAGGGGAAACCTGGTGCCTGCACGTGGCCTACTCCTGTTGAAGAGCACCAAGGGGACCATCGGCTTAACGTCCCTTCCAAAGGATGGTACAATGCAAACAGCAGGATTCCTCCACAAATCCATGCTGTCGAGAGGTTGATAAAAGGCGAATGAAGTTGCTGAACTAAATTTCATTCCTCCAACCTCTCTCCCAAAGAGAACTGGTCATGTGTATAATAGTCACCCATTCAATACCAGACTCAGCGCAGTGTTGCTTAACTTAGGTGATCTAACGAGAACCGGTGTTTCCAACACACCAAACCCTTCGGTATTCAGGGATTGAAGACAGATGATAAAATGACACTAAATATCATCACTGGTTGTCAAGATCTGATTTGATGATCATCACTGATTTGCAAAAATAACAATATGGCCCATAGTTTTCTTTTTCATTACTTAACTTAACAAAGAAGTGCCATTACAAATTTACGATTAAAATTAATTTTTTTTATGATGAAAATTTCTAAACATTTATGTTTAGAAATATCATTACCAAGCAATACCAACCAAGTTAAGCAATTTTTTTATTAGTAATTTTATAAGTTGTTAGAAAGGGTGTCTGCGCTAGGGCTGTATATTGAAACTTGTAAGCCTAAAAACTGAAAGGTCATTTTGAAAAATCTGGGGGTTTGCTCGGTATCTTCGTTCAAGAGTTATTCTGAGAAATTAAAATTGCCAAAATAATATAATAAGATAACATAATAACAAAAATAATAACAAAGTTGTAAAATAAGCAACTCTTATATAAAGTCTACTAGAAAGTGGATGCCAATCTATCCCAAACATTGGTCAAATAAATTTTCAAAGAACATCTCTTCTCCTCTCAGTCTACGTACCGGGCATCAACAATTGTACCGCCCCCAGCAAGCACCAGCCTCTTGAAACTGTCTATCTTTTCCGGATTTGTCCAGACAATTACAGACATCCCATGGTAAGCACCCTTTTCTGAAGTATTCTCCGCTAGCCGTGTGCGCCAACGGTAGCATGCTGCCGCCAGTCGTTCTTCTATGGATGCCCTTTTCAGCTCAGGGAGGTTACCAACGGCTGCAGGGTTGCCGAACTCAAATTTTTCTTCCTGCACGATAAAATTTAGTTAGTAGCTAGTATAGTTTGAACTAATAGTAATTAATAATTATCACTCTATTCTTTTCTTAACAAGCACAATATGAGCATCTTTTTCTAAAGGTTAAAGTGAAAACCATTACAAATGTGTGGATGGTGGTGAAGGCAAGATAAATCAACTCCATTGCACATTTCAAGATTTTACAAAGCCTGAAGCAGATCATGGTACATGATCAGGTGTTTTTCAGCTATAGAATTTAGTAGCTGTAGACAGCCCCTTTAGCCTCTGTGAATTAACACGTCTAACTGATTGATTGCATATTTTAAACCACAGCAATTGACATTGAGGAACTCAGAGATACTGGTAATTGCTGTGTAGGTATTTCCATTGTCAAGAGATCCCTTCTAATGCAAAAAATATAACACTCAAACTCAAAACAAAATTGAAGTGATTCAGGATGCTCGACTGAAAACAACGACTGCTAGCGTTAAGAAACCGGCCAGCACCTGTTCAAGCCGCTGCCTACCGAAATTAAAGCGGCTAACAATACTGGAAATTTTAAATTTTCAAAGTATTTTCTGGACAACTTGTACTTTAAAGTGAATGACGTTCTTAATAACTCATAATTTGTATTGTTATTGTTGAATTGAATTGTAATCATTGATTTGATGTGGTCACCGCATTGTTAATGTATTTAGTTAAGGACCAAATAAATAAACATACATGCAGACATAATAAAGTGACTTTGTCTACCTTGAGGAAGAAACCTGCTTTGATGCTCTTGTCTAAGTAACTGCTGTGAAGAACCCACTTTCCTGAAGCTATGCAAGCTAGCATTTTCTCGCTGCGAGCTGGCTTCATGCACACGAGGTGCGTGGTGGAGAGATCGAAGTTTACCGAATCAGAAATCATGCCGCCAAGCTCGAGCACAAGCTGCTTGTACTTCTCTCGGTCCTGAAAGAATACAAAGCTGTCACTTGAAGGCGAAGTTCACCTACGCCTAAGAAAATGAAGTTGTAATTCCTATAGGTTGTTAACAAGTAAATTAGGTTTCATTTGGAGAAAATCTTCGAGAAAATTCTTAAGCACAAGTATTTTCTTTAATTCACATTTTCCCTTGATTATTATTAGCGTTGAAGAAGAAAAGAGAGATGGAGTGCAACTTACCGGAGAAGAAAATTGGCGCTGCATGATGCACTTGTTGAATAATTTGTAGAAAACCTGAGAATTTCTCGACAAGTGCCCCATGCTGCGACAATGTCTTCTCTGATAAATTGCGCTCACTCTCTTACCTTCTTCAATTCCATAAATATCCAGCTTCTTGGCATCTTATTTGAATTTCCCTAGGTAGGTATTGATTTCACTCTAGGAAACATTTATTCTGTTTGTTTTCAATTAGTTGTAAAAGGCCAGGGTTGTAAGAAACCCAGTATTTTAAACCCAACAAAAATCATAATACTTACAGGGGCAGTCATAGTGGAGAGGATGAATTTAAATTGACCTTCGTGGGTCGATTTGATCTCAGATTTATTTATGGCAGGATCACTAGCGCTTGCATTTGGCACTTTGGGACTAGCCTGGAAGGAAAAAGAAATGTATCAGTACCCATTACTGTTATTGCAGTAACTGTTGTTTGCTGTCGATCACAGAGGTGACAGTGCCAAAAATGTACGTGAGCCTTTTAAATATGTCTAAGTTTCATTCTAATTTATAATATTGCCATTATTACTTGTTTATCCAACTACTGTAATTGCAATTTTTAATTTTTATTTTAAAGTTGTCATTTTACAATGCCATCGTTTCAAATAGATTAAATATAAGTAACAAGTTACTTACACACTAAAATGGATGGCTTAAACATACTGACTTTGCTAGAGTTTAAATTCAAATTTGAATCTCTCACTAATGTCCGATTGGACTCACCTCCCTGGATCGGCGTTCGTTAAACTCCCAGCCCACGTCGTTGGATTGGGACCACTGGGACTCCGTCACGCCGGCCTCCACTGAAAGCAAAGAAGAGGGTCATGATTTGTGCCTAAGGAAGTAGAAGTCACAAATACTGGTATCTCAGGTTAACGAGACAGAAGAAAGGTTATTGATGGAAGATTAGCTAGCACCTCTCTCAGAAGACCAGTTGATTTCCGTGATAGTATACTGATGGATTTTGATATAAAAGATTACATTTTGCTGTAATTTGATTCTCATATTTGTAGAGCAAGATCCCATAGGGCTAATGAGATTCATTCATTTCACCCCCATTTTATGCTTGAATGCTGTGACACAAAAAATTGTTAGGGCCTAATTGTGGTTTGTTAACAAAAAGTACCGTTCACAAACAAAAAACCTCTTCTGATTTGTCTTTTGTTGCCAAGCAAAAAACAAATGAACAAACCACTGAAAATCAGGCCATTTCAGAATGCCATCTTTTTTGCTATTTGACTTTTGCTTTCGATCATTCTCAAAGACATCGTCTGTTTCCTGGATCCTCATCAACTCAATTGAACACACACCAGCTTTGTCGTCTGGCGCAGCGCGAGTTGTGGCCGCCACCTTGGACGCTGCCGCCTCCATCAGTGACGACCGGCGCGGCAGTTTGGTGGCATCCTCAGTGCTGGCCCTGCCATTTGAAGTGCTAGCCTTCAACAGCTGGTCCAGCTGGTTCAGTTGGCTGAGCCAGAAGAAAAATTAGTGAGTTGGGGTCGTGATTTTTCATGACCAGTCCACACAAATGATCAAACGGCCTGATCTTTAAATTTATGAACTACGCTAGACATGAGTCAGCTGTGCTAATCATTTACAGAGAGATAAATGTTCCAAATGAAGTGTATTGTAACTTGGCAGTTGGTGCAATCTATGTTCTAAATTTTGGCCTAGACCTAGTAAAGACTTTCACAACTTTGAAGACTCAAATGACTTTCAAGTCAATTGCAATGCTTTGACATAATTCAATACTTTGACAAGACTTAAGAGAAGATGGTAACTCACGTGTATGCTCCTGCACCCTCTCTGGCAATGTTAGGGTTGCCATTCTCACTACCCTCGTCTCTGCCATCTGAAGCCTGTAAGAAGCCGATATAAGTTTTAATACTATGTGCTTTGAAAATTTTCATCGCTTCTGTTCAGATCAGGTTTGTGACAATGATTAAGTTTGTGAAACTTAGTTGCACAAATTTCAAACCCTGCAATACTTGCCGAATCAGGTTGAGCGTTACTTTGGGCTTCTGCAGCAGCTTCCTTCTCTGCGCCGATGATGTTGGACCACTGGTCCCAGCAACGCTTATGCAGAACACTCACCGGCTGCAACAAAACAACACTCGCCAGCTAAAAATATGGCTTGTACCTAGAGAGGGTTATTTTTTTATTAATTTTTCATCTTTGCGTGTAATTGCTCTGAAGTTTGATGGTGTAGTAATTCTCCCTCACTTTCCATAAATATATATTAACATTTGCTCCGAGTCATCTATCTCATGTAAACAAGGAAGACGCTAAAATGTCAAACTACCTCTCTTAAACGGTCATAATTACCCATTTACACCTCGGTAAGTTAGGTTTCCTTCCTTCCTTTATTTATTTACGATATTTTTGGCACTTTTACTGGCTGAGATAAATGTTGCTCGACATTTCAGTTACCTCGCTTCATTTACATACAGTAGGTAGTTAGACAAAACGTTAAACAAGTCACCTCTTGACAAAAAAATGCCTGAAGGTTCTTGTAATCTTGTAATGATTTCCATTTTATTTTCTAAATATTCTGACCACAATTTGTGGTGAATTTTCTGTAAATCATACTTCTGATAAAAAAGCAACTAGGTCCATCCAGTTGATTTGATACACATATTTAAAAAATATACTGAGATTGATTTCAATGTTCAAAACTGTAGCATTACATTTTGAAACTGCATATTTAACGTTAAGGCACACAAGGAAATTATTTTGTGTTCAGCCATCTGGAATAGGAATCAACAAGTGTTTTCCGTTAAAAGAAAATCAATCATCTGACAAATGAACGTTTCCTGAGACAGAAGACACTAACCGTACTCTTCCTTTTCTTCAACACATGTTCAGGTGATGGCTTTCGCTGTATATCAAGACCCTGATCAATCCACCGTTTCACAGCCTTCCGCGTGCTCGGTAACGGACTATCGATGCAGCCGAACGCATAAGGCGTCTCAGGCGTGGCCATCTCAGGAGCGCAGGCGTAGCCAGTGCTGCCAGCGCTAGGAGTGCTGCCGGCCTTGGACGTGCTACCCGCCAGTCGTGGGAACCGAATTGGCGTCTCCTGGCTGAACCCGTAGTTCTGCACATTCGTGCCCATCGAGGTGCGTGGAGTTGTGTCCTGACCCAAAATTGAGGGAGTTGCAGTGGATGTGGACTGGTTTGATACATTCGAGGGTGTGACGTTGAGTTTTGAAGACTCTGAAGTCCTATTTGGTTCTGTTCGGTTGCTGTAACGTTTTTCTGACAGCACAGGCGTAGAGTTGGGTAACGGTGATGGGACAGCCAGTAGAGTCGAGTTTCCATTTGGCATGTACGAGGAGTTCATACTCCGGTCGATGGAGCTGTTTTTAGGGGTGACAGCTCGTACCTCGCGCGTAACCGAAAGTGCTGGCAAAAATAAGGAGAAACATTATTATTCGATAGCGGAATTAGGCAAGATTTATCTACAATTAAAATTGAGTTGGCAAGTTAGTCTGTTGAATGGTTTTACTCTATAAGTAATGCTTTTGATACTAAAAAGGACCTTGGCGTATGCCCCTGCATCGACCATTTTGCCGTGGTCAACTTTAGGACTATTTCAGTTGCACTTATTGATCTATGACTTTTCTTATACTAGGTCATTTCTATAAAATGGAATAATTTGATAACTAGTTACCAGAGGTTAATGAAAACAGAAAGGTTAAAAAAATCCTGTCCCCCGCAAAATATTTGTTTTTCTTGCAAATGGCTAAATAAAAACAAGGAATGAGCATGGTACCTGGCTCTACAACAGTGGGGCTCAGAGTTGTTGCTTCAGTGACGATGTATGGCGCAGTGTCGACGGCTTTGCGCTCACGCAAGCATGCCCGCAGCCACTTATGGGACACCGCAGGCAGCCCCCACTTGACAGCTGCAGCGTACTTGGTGCTGCCCGGCTCCGAGCAGACCAGATGCGTGGATGCCACAATATTTTTGGCCACACAGTCTCTTCGGGCAAACACGTCTTGCGATCTGCTCGCGAAATAATTAATCGTTTACTGACTCCAGTTAGAGCACTTTCTTAGCTAATTTTTAAACAGCATTACAGACCCACGAGCAGCCCACGAGAGAGAGATGCCAGCACAAGGACTGTCCCCTAGCATTGATACAAACTCATGAATGAAATTGCAGATATGATGGCAGTGGTGAGATTTTAAAATAAATATTAAAATCTGCAAAATAATCCTAAGTTTGTTATAATTGGTAGAAATAACTGGAAAAAAAACTAATGTTGCACAACAAACAAAATACAAATGGGGGATATTATCAGGAATTATTTTTTGTGTTCTAAAAAATGACAGTTGACCCACATGTCACCCTAAAGCCACAGGTGGCGCCTCTGTTGAAAAAGTTTGTTTTTCTCTCACTGACGGACTATAGTTACATTATGAATCACCGAGCTTGAGTGAATTTTATAAGACGCTTGAAAGTTAAAGTGTAGATCTGACTGTCTAATGCTCTATCGCAGACGCTTTATTTTAACACTAGCTCTTGAATTCCAAGGACATAAAACTGGTCAAATTGACATGCAATACTTGGTCAAATTTTTCATTAAAAATCTTTCAAGCAAACCTTGACACAACTAGGAATCAGCATTATTTATCAAAGAGGTTTGATGGAAGTATTAAAAAAATGTATTAAGAATAATACTAAACCACAGGACAGTATACCATAGCGTGCATTCTGTAACTGGATCAGAATGTCAGCTGGTTGATATCTTCTTGTTTCGTCTAACATATTTTATCCCGGTTGATAAGCACAATGAAACGAATTGGGCAAGTTACATTTTGGGACTTTCAAGTCGTATCAAATGATAAATTATTATTGAATTTATTATTAATCGAAGATTTTAATTTTGATTTTGTCTACTTGCAAAAGATTATTTAACTGTTAACATTTATTTTTATTTGCACGTCACATTCTAAGTCTGGCACTTAACAAACCAGGTTACGTGGCATTTCTAAATTGAAGTGTTTAATAATTTTAAAGATTCATTAAATTAAAATTAATTGTGACCCTCTCAGTCATACAATGCTGAATTGCTGCAGTTGACCATACAATTCTACAGCCCACGACATGCGAGTGTGAGGGCCACATTTAAGCACAGAGCACTTCTCTCTGTTCCAATCGTATTGTTCAAATCAAGGGCTTTTTTGGTTACAACCCAAAAAACTAAAACAACGTAACCGGTGGCATGCGCACTGGTCTACTACCGCAGCTCTCGCTAACCAAAGTCATTACAAAACGCTTTCAGTGCTCTGGTTGCATCCAAATCTTTCTGATCCAATAACCGAATGCACCCATTGAAAAATAAATATAGAAGGAATCCGGTACCAAAACCAAGATAACTCTTCCAAGTGGCACGTTCACTCACACTGCCCCGAGGACTTCGCTGAGCAGGACAAGATAGTCTCGCTCCTTGAGAACATAGGAGCTGAATCCCAAGACGTAGCCAGTCAATGGCTTTACTGATGGCACTGCCACGGGGAGATGGTAGTAGGCGACTGGTACCCTCGCGTTTGATTGTGAGCAACTATCCTGGAACAATAAAAAAATAGTTTGATATAACAAGAAACAGTCATGCCTTTGCAAGTCTTGTGTTGTTTCTTTTTAACTCTTTCCAGAAACCTTGTAACGTTTTATAAGTTTCTAGGGTTGGTCAAAACCAGCACAGTGAAGGGCAGTAAGCAATATATGATTAAGTTAATTTAAAAAATACCTAAATTCATTAGATTGCAGATTTCTTAAATATGAAGCTCTTAATCTTAACTAACTCTCATGACATTAACAATTTCTTGAATCAATATTAAAAAAATATTGCAGGAAGCCTATCCCGGCAATTGATTGTTTACAGTATTTGCTTGTTAGCAAAGAAGTCAGGACCTCATGCTTACCAGCCACAGATCGGTGACAACCTCCTTGGTTGCGTGGCGAACCTCTGCGCCCCAGAATGGCACGATGCCGTAATCGGGGACGCCGCGGTATGAGTCTGCAACCACCTCGCCGCCAACGCTCTCAATCATCTCTGTCCATAGTTGAAGGTTTTCGTCGTCAAAGCCGACCAGCAGAAACTTGAGCCCTGGAACACAGAGGTACTATGTTTACACCTTATTAAGACTTTGAAAAATCTGAGAGTGTTTGTGCCAGTTTTGGAGTCAATAATCTACTCAACGAAAGAGAAGACACTAAAAGCCTTTTTAGAGACATAACACAATAGATTTTCTGGCTCTATCTGAATTTTTGAAATGAGATGAAGAATTTTCAAGTCACAAGCACCGGCTGCCACACCCTGCCTGACGTTTCGACATGACCACGAACGGCCAAGAATTTAATTTACAGCAATCGCTCTTTGCGCAAACCAGCTGACACACCATGCGCTATTGGCAATCGGATCACTGCCCAGTACAAGTTAGGTATGTGCTGAATCTGCACTCTTAAGCAAAAGCTGCAAATGTACATCCGCCATTGCATAATCCTGCCAAAACCAGCAGGCCCCGTGTGTCCCAAAGAACACGTAACAATAGAAAAAAAGCTAAAAATTTCAATCGAGTCCATGCTTTTTAATTTCGAAAAATTCACATCGAAAAATTCAAATGACAAACTTAACCCCACAAATTTAACTGCAGATGTAACAAATTTAATGAATTTCACCTTCAACCTAAGGTGATTACTGAGTGATTAGCAATGAGCCCCACCCTATTGACAATGAACCCACCCAAAAAAAGGGATAATCCAAAACAAAATGAAATGTAAAATTTCATAAGAAAGCAAAATCAATGTTTACTTCTATGAATACAATGAATTTGAATGTGCCTGTTGCACATTTTTGAACCTCACTTTCTTCTGACTTTTTTGCTGGTTCGACTGTAACATCTAAATTTGCAATGTTAACATTTATTACTTTTGTTTCACGCATAATGCTGTGGTGGCTTGCCAAGTTTTCAAATCATTTTGCCACTTACCTTCAAAGAAGTTCTCTAACTGCGATTCGTCATCGTCGTTGAGTTCTGTTTCGTTACGAGATGGCTCGGATGGTTCATGGGGTTCGGCACGCTTTGATGGGACCTTGAAGAGCGTGCCCTCCATGGCAACTCCTGCCCCACCGTTGCCCAGGTACTGCGGAATAAGCGTTCCGGCAGCCGATTCCACTTCGTTCTGCTGAGGTTCCAGCACCAGCGGAGGCACGGCAGGGGTGCGCAGCATCGCCAGGCTCTGGAATGCGGCAAACCAGGTGCTTAGTTCAGTCTCAAAAGTATTTTTAATTGTTTACATCCTTTATTTTTTTAGTTCATTTTTACACAAGTTCTAGATAACTGTTGTTTTTGGAGATCTACTGTGTCAAAATAAGTTATGTAATGTCAGCATTGCTTTGGTTCACAATTTGAGGTTGGCTTCAACTCCCAATGAAGTTTTTGATTCATCCTGTGATCGGAATAATTCATTTGGTTAGTTTAAATGGAAGGGTTGAATTGATCATCGATGTAATGAAAAATCAAAGGTTGTACATACTTGGATGTAGTGAAACAAAAGGGAAAGGAGATGGAGAAAAAGAAGAAAGACTTTAAATATTTGGGAAGCTCGATCAATAAAGATGCGTGAATATAAAAGGAAATAATTAAACGAACACAAGGGGAAAATTTGTATAACAAAGTCAGAAAACTAATTTGGGACAAAAACTTCCCCAAAAATATAAGCTTCTAATATATAAGATGTACTACGAAATACAAACCCATTTTAATTTTTGGTTGTGGATCGTGGAGTTTAAATGGAACAAAGGAATGAAGAACGGAAGCAGCGCAGATGCAGTTTATAAGGAGTATTGAAGGAGTGACAAAGTTGGACAAGATTATAAACAAAATATTGAGAACTAATAAATATAGAGATTAGGCTTTAAAATTGGGAAAGAAAGATTGAAAATATTTGAAAAAATTATGAGAATGGAGGAAGAAAGATTGCCAAGAAAGATTCTAAACTTGGAATATGAGAGAAAGGAAGATGAAGACCAAGAGAAATATGGGATACAAAAAGTACAAACAAATGTGGAGAAAAGAGGTGGGAAATGAAGTATGAAGAGAAAGAAAGCTGGCTAGATAATGAAGTATGGAAGAAGTTGGTGAATGAAAAGGAATATGAAAAAGAGCATGCAGAAGACAAAAAATGATTTGGCATAATCAAGAAAATCCCTTCCATTAAATATTTTCTAGTTTCTACCTATAATTAATGGATGAAAAATAGAAATTAATTAAAAAAAAAAATTAGTAGTGTTATTTTTACGAAAGCTATGCTATTTTGAAAAGAATCAGGAATCAAACTAGACTGCTTTTTGAAATTTTCATTAAATATGTGGCAGAGTGTAAAATCTTTAGGAAGTTTTATCCTTTAATCTTCTGACTATTCTATTTTAACTCTACCTCTGTTTCTACTCTTCACTCTTCCCTCCTTATTAGTAGAGCCAAGATTTTATGGTGTTATGATTTCGATAATTTCGTGGTAAGCTTTTTGGATTTCGGTGTTATGGCGGTGTTATGGAAAAAGTACAGAATTTCATGTCTATAGCAGATTTCAGACATAGGTGACGAAAAAAGAAGGTACGCGTTTTTAGCATTAGTTTTATCGAAATTGTAGTGCTAATTATTTGAATTTTAGCGTTTATAGCTAAGTAGAAAAAAAGAGCTTTTGCGATCTACATTCGAAAGGAATGAAGATTTAGGGTAAGCACTGGGATCTCTAATAAAGAAGTGATCAATAATAATTACAATAAAGCAAATATTTAGTGTAGGTCCTCAACATCGGTATTTGTAAGGGACTTGGAACAAAATTAATAGCACATATAAATATTTTACATAAATGCCACCATGAAATACATTGTATGGCAGCATGAGGGACACCTACTACTTGTTAAAACTTAACATTGAACAAGTTTCAATGGTAGCTTCCTTCATTCTTGTTCCTTTGTCAGTCAGCACAAGGTTTTATTGACTAAAAAACCTCTCTGCATCAACACTGTTCACAGGGGCTCAAATAGTTTGCTAAGTCAGAACTGCAAATGAGGGGTTTGAGATTTGTATGTCCATTAGAATGTGAATTAGACCCACTGCCTGGTACTAACATACTTTGCAAGATTGTCTTTTTTCTCCCAGACAAGTCTGGTGTTCCAGATTCCACACATCAAAATATATCCATCACTCACAAAGAGTTGCTTTGCTTGATCCTCAAAAGTCAAAGATTTATTACACCCCATTGAAATTTGAAATCCCAGCTAATCTCTATATAGACTGAATGCATGTGGTGCGCACATGGCAAGGAGGGGAAGATTCAGCCAACCAATGGCAATGGTTTCCTACAGCAAACATTTTGCCCCACTACTTCTACCCCCTAAGCTTAGGAATGTTGACAGCATTTGAAGAGAAACAGACCTGAATATGACAAATTCATAGAAAAGTGTGTTTAGAGAGATAAAATAAACATTTTAAATATTTTGTATGGAAATAAGTGGCTATTTTGCAAAATACACATATTTTAGTGAAAGAGCTTCATTATCTCTCAATTTAGCATAAAAACAAATGGGTTATTTTGTTTGTTTATTTATTTTCCGTGAAATATGATTTGATAAAAATGAAAAAAATAACAGATTATCTGAAATTGAAGATAATTGGACGGGAAAAGGCTCATTTCGCGATGATTTCGCGGGAAATAGTTGATTTCGGTGTTATGGATGATTTTTCGTGAATTTCGCGTTATGTCGCGATGAGCTTCTTACATATTTGAGTTGGGAATTCAATGAATCGCACACATTTGTATGAATAACAAGAGATAAGAACAATTCGCGATTTCGCGCATCACCATATAATCGTGGCTCTACTTATTAGCTATTAGTCAGAATAGCTAAATAAACTAAAAGAACCTTTCTGTGGAAATAAACAAACCATTGCGGCATGGTATAAGAAGTCTTCTAGATTCCATACTAGCGTACTTTGGTAAACTTTAACAATATAGCAGTGTCCACGAGCAACAAACCTTCTTCAGCGATGGCGATGGTGGCTCAGGATTAGCTGATGTCGCTTTAGATGGCGTCACAAGGAAATCATCTTCCAGCGCTCGGCCTTGGATCTTTATACTCTCAAGCAGCCACTCCAAGGTCACCACCAATGGCCTGCAGACAACAGCCAACAATTACAATGACAACCGCACCCCCAGTTCAAAAATTTAAATAGTGTATAAAAACTTAAGAACTGACAACAACTCCCTTTAAAACCATGGTTTGGACTCTGGTCTATACGGTTGCAAGCTGTTTGCGGGGTAAATGGTGACGGGTATCAAAAAATAGCACACGGAACCAAGAAAGCAAGTCTAGTTCATTTTGGTTGACAATATATTCAGGACAGGTAAATTACTAAAAGAAATCTTTGCCTTTTGCCACATCTGGCACAGCCAGCACTTCCTAAAGATTACCTGTGTACGCACGAACGCAGCATCTGCTCAACATCGCTCAACGAGGTGCTGCCAATAATGACGTGAGACACCGAGTCAGAAATCTCGTTGAATCGAGTGGCCCCGCCTGCGTTGAGTACACGTCGCAGCTTCTCGCAGGAGTCTGCCCCAAACCCGCTCAGGAACACCTTGCAGCCATCGAGGAAATTTCCAGCTGCCTTCACATCATTCAGATCTAGCTGGTTGAGTGAGTCTAGCGGTTGGGCCAAAGGCATGACTTGGGCTGAAATATGGGACCACGGTGTCAGCATGGGCTAGCACAATGGTACAAGTAGGCTGCTCGACAGAGGAGCAAAGATTCTTTTTTGTGCTGTATGAGTGCTACGCTCATAAACACAACCATTTGATTAATCCTCGGCAACCTCCAAAAAGAGTATGACGTTAATAAGAAGAAAGAACGTGAAACTTGATGTTATGTGGATGTATTATGTTAGACCCAAAGAGGGCATTCAACTAGAAATATTTGATTTACCCTAGAAAAATTCTTGGCTGCCAAATTCTTCTAGCAAGTAACTCACCACGCATTTGCTCCGACGATGTCTTGCTGATTGTGCTGAGCTCTGATCTGCAGAAAGTCTCGTTCACAGTCCCACGCTTTAAAATTGTGTCGTTGGCAAAACCAATGGAACTCAGAAGAGACATATCCTGGGGAAAGCTGGCTGAAAAATTAGAGACGAGGCACATGAGACTCTGACTCCCTATGGAAAGGAGCAGAGAAAGAGAGGGTCTGATCTTCCCTAGTGGCCCCACTGCTTTTTATTGAACAGCAAAGTTAGTATCTCTTGGTGGCATGACGAAGTACAAATATCCAGACACAGAAAAGTGCAGAAAACTCGAGAATTTAGACGTTTCGACATGTTGTCTTCAGTGTTCGTCATTGATAGAGTAAAATTAATAAAGAAGACCTTAAGTTGACCCAGGTCCGGTTTGCACGACCCCCAAAAAGAAAGTCCAGCAAGCTTACACTTTTCTCTGTCTACTGGTGTAGAGCATCCCCTGCCGCTGACCTCGTAGAGCTTGGTTTCGATGGCATGTCCCAGCCGGACTGACTCGTAGACCCATTCAGCCTCTACACATGGAAGGCCAAATTCTCGAGCAAATTTGTATTTGTCTCCTTGGGTGCCTTTGATGACGAGCAGATTCGTGACTTGGCCAGCCAGCACGCCTTGAAACACTCCACCTGAAAGTCAGTTTTAGTCTGTCATTAAGTAAGACAACACTCACTCAATTTCTGGCATTAGACTTACTACACAAATTTTATTTTTAAACTTAGGTTTCATTTTTGTTATGCAAAAACTGACAAATTCTGTCTCAGGAATAGTCATTGGTCAAGCCAACGTAAACAATTAACAGGTAGCAACGTATACAAGAGCGTTTCTTTTTTTTTTTTTTACTAAAGGGTGTCACGAGGATGACCTAAATTCTTGCAAGAGCACAACTAGATGGAATTTGTGCAACCAGCCATGCAATGCCATCTTTTTGTTTCCCTCCCTCATGCTTTTCCTTCCCATTCCAATTATCCAGTCATTTGGCACTCTTACCAATTGATGACTAGCTTGAAGTTACTTTTTCAATTTTCACCCATTTTGCAAGAAGTAGATTTTGTTGCTCATTTTGATTATTTCTTAAATATCGTGTACTAACCATTTGCTTCTACCAGCGTCTTTATCTTCTCTCTATCTTTCCGAGATATGTTTGAAGAAGTCATGTTCATACCAAGAAAGATGGGACACTTAAAGCGTTCAAAATCTTTGTCGTTTGCGTAAACGTTTCGCTTGAGACTTTCCTCCCACACAGCATCCACCCACTGTGTGGACATTACAGGTATCTTTGCATCAACGGCTTGCTGCAAAATAAATAACAATTTGTCCACTATTACTCTGAGGTTATTTTCCACTTCTATGCATTGCTTTCAAACACAAACTTTGCAGAAAAAAGGGTACACAAATTAATTTTGAAAATAAACCCAGTCAGGTGGCACCACCTTCCAATCGAAATACCAAATAAAATTGCCTTGTGAGGCTTTCAGAAGCCTTTCTGTTTTTCTCACATTTTTGTAGAAAAAAAATAGAGTTAATAAAATCAGCTCTATATAGGAAAATCAACTTTTTTTTTCAACGGGGTAAGTAAATCATTTAATCAGTATTGGGAATTTCTTAAAATGTATTCATAATTTTGGTCAAAGAGCACAGATATTTGATCGTAAAATGACCATCATTGCAATTCGTTTGGATAACATGCTGTTGTATCCACACAAACTTTAAATTGTAGCCAAAATTGTTCATAAGGCACAGGGAAGATCAATAACATTTGCCTAAGTAGAGGTGGTGTGGAGGGGGTGGGGGGACATCAAAATTATTGATTGGATTGATTATTGGGGATTATCGACGCACTGTTTTGACAACTGGTCCTGCGGCACTAGTCTAATGGCATCGGTGAATGAGCGAATGATGATGAGGATGATGATGAACCTAACCTAGCCTAGAAGGGAGGAGGGGAAACCCGGTGCCAGCACGTAGCCTACTCCTGTCGAATAGCACCAATGGGACCACCGGCATAACGTCCCTTCCGAAGGACGGTAAAACGCGAACAGCAGGATTCCTCCACATACCCATACTGAGGAGAGTTGATAAGCAAGGCGAATGAAGTTGCTGTACTAAATTTAATTTCTCCAACCTCTCTCCCGAACAGAACTGGCCGTGTGTATGATGGTCACCATTGAAATTATTCCTAGGCTAGGTGCTGGAGGTAAAAATATTTGCTGCAGTAATGTGGATGAATATTTGATTATTACTCGCATGAGTAAGCTCAATGTTGGAAATCTGCCACTTGCCTTGTATTTATTGCTACGGACATTCCCTGCAACCAGGTGGGTTGTTGCAGTTAATAAACGTTTGGCATCAAAAATGCCTCCCATATACATAACTTTCTTTCCTAGATTTTCCTGTAAATAAAACCATACAAACTAAATTATTGATCAATTCTGTTGACAAAAAATATATAGTGAAGTAATGTAGGCATGCTGTGAAAAAAGCAGAGTGTGGGCAAATTTCAGTCAAAACCTGGATAGTACTTAAAAATAATTTTCTTTTTTTATGAGTTACAAGAGAATAGAATGAGGGGAAAATGCGACAAACCTTCTCACTCTCGTCAAGACTAGTGCAGCTGACAAAACAGTCCCTCATGGCAGTGGTGAAAATTGTAGACCCGATCTTTGGAATCGGCTTGCCATCAGTTATGCATGATAATAATGCACGAGGGCCTAGAATTCTGCTGGACCAATTCAGTACGCATTAGTTCTAAACTTTATCATTTCTGATCACTGATCAGAAACTATATCTCATGCAAATATGGCAAGTGGGGCAGCAGCAATACAGGGGTAAGCAACTTATCATTTAGGTAGCTCCAGTAGCGGCTCGGGACCGTTTTGCCTAGGAGTGGCTGCAGTAAATCCACGAAGGTGGGAGGGGGGGGGGGGGGGGGGGGGGCTATTTGAACAAAATTTTAATGCATTTTATAGCAGCTACATAGCAAAAGAAACCATATAACCTCCCTGTTTGATTTGCATATGATTACCTTTAATTTCAAGTTTTTATGCAGGCTCAAAATAGTAAACAAAAGTTTTTTACCACATGCACAGTATTCTCCAATGGGTAATCAACTTATCTGTACTGTAAATAGTACAGTGACAGTTGACACATTTGCACTAGGGTGCTAGCGCTGAATTACCGTTGAATAAGTTGCAAGCGTTCAAGGACATTAACAGCTAACCAAGCATGATCGGGCCACGCTGTGCTGCAGGACTGAAAGCCCAATGAGAACTAGGCCAGGAACTAGGCTAGGTCAGGTGGCCGCATGCAAAGGAGCTAAGCTGCCGATCTCGCTGCTGACATGTTAAGCCGAGTTCGATAGCTCATGCAGGTGGTCAAACCAGCCGCAATTGATTTTCATTGATTTTTACTGATCAAATTTATTGATTTTTTTCATAGATTTTTTTTTTATTTTTGTCAAAATGCTGAGAGGGTCTGCAGCCCTACAGCTCTCCCTCACGAGCTGCTTCTGGGTAGCTCAGATATGAGCATTTGGCAAAACCGTGCTTAGGTACGGGTTTTAATAACTTACACACTCTTGAATTTCTGTAAGTGTACAAATGCATCCCCTTTAAACTTTTCGAAGACAAAGACATCCTTCTTTCCTGGTTGCAGATCATGGCAGTCTTGTTCTTTGACCCATTTTGGGCTCATATTATTTTCAATGCACCACTGAAGACATGTAAATAAATGTTACACACAATACAAAAATTCGTGGTCTTAATTGTGTACTCATGTTCATTCACAGAACTTCATTAAATTGACTATTTGTAACTTGCAACTTCCTCAAGAAAAATGCAAGAACTATTATTGTTGGTATCTCAACCCACACAGTAGGTGTATCAAACATTACCTTGAAGCAAAGTAGCATATCCTCTTGGCAATCATCCTCATGTTTGTGAGTATTGCTCAAAATAAAATTAATGTTTACATTTTCATAGTTCTCCATTATGCCAAATGGTAAGTTGAAAAAGAACCCTGAAATAGAATTAAAAAATGAGGTTGTACTTAACAATAAGGCAATCTTTTAATTAATTTTTTGTTGGCAAATCGTAAGTTTAGGATGTCAAATAATAACTTCATCTTGATAGGAACTGATCCCAAAAAATAGTACCGACAATTGGCTGGAGCTGTTTGCTCTGCTTCTTTTAAAATACTGAAGTAAAAATAAATTCCATAGAAATTGGATATATTACTTCCAAATTTGATGGAAGTTCCTACCTACTTTTCTTAATCCTATCTTTAGTCTAAGACCATAGAGTTTGGAAATACAAAATCATTCCCCTTTCCACTCCCTAGGGGAGCCAATAACCTAACCTAATCCTTTTTCTATGCCATAACCTAAAGAATAATTTTTGCTTTAAAAAGTGTCTGGCAAAGAACAATTAACTTGCTTACCGAGAGAAATTAGATAAATGTCACATGAAATTGACAATACATGTGTCTACGACTAACGAGGATGTCCACGAACATTGATGAGAAAAGAAAAATAAGCTCGCACACAAATGTAGCGAGATTTTGCGCCAAGATTTGGCAGTTCTCGGCCACCGCCTGCTACATTTAAAATTACTTGACCCCAACCAGCGGCATATTCAAGTTGCACATGGCGGATATATTATTATGCGTTTTCTGTACCTACAGGCTAATAATGTATTTTTGCTAGTCTTCGCATCTTAACAGGGTCGCCGGCTATGCTGTTAATTTTCTTAATATGGCCCTTTGAAAACCATTAACCTTATATAAAAGCCTTAAATTGCGATGTTCAACTTTTTAGTTTGTATCTGACCAGCTGACCAGCTGACCAGCTGGGGTAACATTTTTCTGTACATGTTGATTTAAATTGCGAAATTTGGTTAAAAACGTGTGCAATTGGGTTATAATTGTTCAAAATTAAAATCTCTATCCTATTGTGACACTTTGAGGGTGATTTGAAAGCGTTTTTTTGGTGAAATATTGATAATTGTGTTTGAAATTTCCTGCCTAGGAAAATTGGAGCCATGTCTCACAGTTCGATTTTTATTTCATTCAAAACTTGCCTATTACTCACCCGCAGCAGCTCGGTAATACTGTTTATGCATGCCTATGAAAGTTATTGAAGAAATTGAGCACAAACGCTGTTATTTACGTTCGTTTTACGTGAAATAGAAATAATTTTGCAAAAAGTTTGACAGATGCATTCATTTGTTTGGTTTTTTGACCACTGCAGGGTGAACGAATTCTTGAACTTATCTTTGCGGCAGTGAATTCAGGATATTTAAACGTCAAAAAGGATTAGAACATCAAATACTTTTTAGAAACCAGTCAAACATTGCTGGGAATAATTTTAAATCTTACATGACTTCAGAGCACGACCCAACGCGACATTTATACGGTGATTTGATGGGATTTTCGTTTTGAATTTTATTTAAAACTGGCTGGCAAGGGAAGGTTTTGACAGTTCTCAAACAATGTCAAACAACTTAATTACCAAAGAAACTTACATTTTGTCAATTTAAGGTGCTTATCCATTCATTTAACAGGTTTTTAGTCAGATCTGGTGGAGATGTAAAAGGTATTTCACAAGTTTCACTCTCTAAGAAATATTTCACGGAAATCTTTTGACAGCCAACGTCGTTTGTTTCCGAAATTGTCATCGTGGTCACTTTGGAATTCACAGAGTTTCCACAATGCAGTGACCCCGAGTGAAATAAACGGCAAATTTCAAATTAAATAAATGGGGGTACTTTTGGTTGTGGTCCCATTAGAGGCTTTACATTTAAACCAAAATGCTCACTCCCTCAAAAGCTTAAGGTGCCGTTAGGCATCGGGTTCTGCTAGTTAACCTTATATAAAAGCCTTAAATTGCGATGTTCAACTTTTTAGTTTGTATCTGACCAGCTGACCAGCTGACCAGCTGGGGTAACATTTTTCTGTACATGTTGATTTAAATTGCGAAATGTGGTTAAAAACGTGTGCAATTGGGTTATAATTGTTCAAAATTAAAATCTCTATCCTATTGTGACACTTTGAGGGTGATTTGAAAGCGTTTTTTTGGTGAAATATTGATAATTGTGTTTGAAATTTCCTGCCTAGGAAAATTGGAGCCATGTCTCACAGTTCGATTTTTATTTCATTCAAAACTTGCCTTTAAATGACCTGCAGCAGTTTGGTAATACTGTTTATGCATGCCTATGAAAGTTATTGAAGAAATTGAGCACAAACGCTGTTATTTACGTTCGTTTTAAGTGAAATAGAAATAATTTTGCAAAAAGTTTGACAGATGCATTCATTTGTTTGGTTTTTTGACCACTGCAGGGTGAACGAATTCTTAAACTTATCTTTGCGGCAGTGCATTCAGGATATTCAAACGTCAATGTCAATGTCAACGTCAATGTCAAATTCTTTTCAAAATCTCTAGAACTGAAGGAAAAACGTGTGAAATTGGCTTATTTTGGTTCTTTATTCAGGATTTAATCCAACTACGTCTTTTTCACGGTGATTTTAAAGAGCATTATTATAGTAAAGTATCAAAAATATTGTTGGTGTCTTGGCTAGCAAGATGAAAAATAGCCACTTGACAAGCCCGTGGCATTCTTGTGGAGGTTATTTACACGTCAAAAAGGTTTGGAAAGTTAAACAATCTATTAACACAACTATTGGAATCTTTTGTAAACATATTTAAAGATATTTATTGTAAATAGTATACGAAAGACAAGAAATTTCTTAAAATACGACGATTTTTCTCCATCCCCAGCCTAGACAAGATCACACAGTTGATTCCAAGCCATCAATGATATTTGTGACAAATATGTAAATCAATAACAATCCTAACTTTCTTTGCAGGTCTTTTACACATTAAATAGGGTTTTTAAACAAACAAAACACACTTGATTAGTTTTTTATTGATAATTTTGCCAAAACTAGATTTAAAGTGACATTGACAGATCAAAGATAAACATTTGACAGATATCTTTCATCGAATCAGGACGCCGTGGATACTTATTTTATTTTCGAGGATGCCGTGATTATTCAACAGGTATTTAAATTCAAAACGTCATTAATGACGGAGTGCAGTTTTATCAAATCTAATCCAAATAAGCAATCTAAGTTTAATACGGTTTTCTATGGAAGTGTTTAATATTGTATAGTACTTTATGGTGTTACATGGTAGTCTATGTTATTCTATGGTATTCTATGGTATTCTATGGAGTTCTATGGTATTCTATGGTATTCTATGATATTCTATGGTATTCTATGGTATTCTATGGTATTCTATAGTATTCTATGGTATTCTATGGTAAACTATGGTATTCCAAGGTATTCTATGGTATTCTATGGAGTTCTATGGTATTCTATGATATAGTTTGGTATTCTATGGTATTCTATGGTATTCTATGGTATTCTATGGTATTCTATGGTATTCTATGGTATTCTATGGAGTTCTATGGTATTCTATGATATTGTTTGGTATTCTATGATATTGTATGGTATTCTATGGTATTCTATGGAGTTCCATGGTATTCTATGGTATTCTATGGAGTTCTATGGTATTCTATGATATTTTTTGGTATTCTATGATATTGTATGGTATTCTATGGTATTCTATGGTATTCTATGGTATTCTATGGAGTTCTATTGTATTCTATGGTATTCTATGGTATTCTATGATATTGTTTGATATTCTATGGTATTCTATGGTATTCTATGGTATTCTATCGTGTACTATGGTATTCTATGGAGTTCTATGGTACTCTATTATATTTTTTGGTATTCTATGATATTGTATGGTAATGTATGGTATTGTATGGTATTCTATGGTATTCTATGGTATTCTATGGTATTCTATGGTATTGTTTGGTATTTTATGATATTCTATTGAGTTCTATGGTATTCTATGATATTGTTTGGTATTTTATGGTATTCTATGGTATTGTTTGGTGATCTATGGTATTCTATGATATTGTTTGGTATTCTATGGTATTCTATGGTATTCTATTGAGTTCTATGGTACTCTATTATATTTTTTGGTATTCTATGATATTATATAGTATTCTATGGTATTCTATGGTATTCTATGACATTGTTCGGTATTTTATGATATTCTAGTGAGTTCTAGGGTATTCTATGATATTTTTTTTGTATTCTATGATATTGTATGGTATTCTATGGAGTTCTATGGTATTCTTTGGAGTTCTTTGGTATTCTATGATTTTGTTTGGTATTCTTTGGTATTCTATGGAGTTCTATGGTAGTCGATGATATTATTTAGTATTCTATGGTATTCTATGGTATTCTATGGTATTCTATGGTATTCTATGGAGTTCTTTGGTATTCTATGATATTGTTTGGTATTCTATGGTATTCTTTGGAGTTCTATGATATTCTATGAAATTCTATTGAGTTATATGGTATTCTATGGTATTCTATGGAGTTCTATGGTATTCTATGGTATTTTATGGAATTGTATGGTATTTAACAATATTGTTAGGTGTTGTTTGGCACTTTAGGTTGTGGCCCTATTTAAAACTTTTGGAACGGCATCTGACAAATTTCGAAAACTTTTTAAAATATGCTTCAAGTCAAGTAAAATATAAATCAAAATGCCCACTCCCTCAAAATCTTAAGGTGCCGTTAGGCATCGGGTTCTGCTAGTTCTCTATATTTGTATAAATATTATTGTTATATACTTTTATATTATATAGCCTGAAGAGCCGCAATAAATAAAGAAATAAAGTATACCACGCAGAATAATGTGCATTATTGTAAAGATATTTAGAGATCATTTGGTTCAGTTGTGTGATAGACACAACTATTGTTGGTTATTTGTTAATTCAGATTTGGAATAAAAAACATGGAAATTTTAAATATTATCTAGCAAGCTAGTGTTGGATAGATGTCTTTATAAACAATTTCTGGTGATGAAATTGACTCTTAGCAATTTCCAGCTATGCTTTAATAATTGGCAATTAGTCAATGAGAATATCTTCCACTGTAAAACATGACAATTTGAACAAATAGTAGTTCCAGAGAAATTTTAGGCCTATTAATATAATATATGGGAGTTCTTTCATTTACTTTGTCGTTTCACCCTAATAACGAATGTTTTGCCTCAAGGGAGTTGTTGCGCAGTTGGCAAATAGTGGAAATCATATTAGAATTTATTCAATCGCCCTGGAATTCCTTTTTAGTTACCCTTTTCCTTTTTGAAAAAGCATTAAACAGTATTAGCTTAGCAAAGTTTTCTACAAGTGAGTTGGGTAATGATAGTGTCAAATAAAGTTTTTCAAGGATTTTTGGGTGCTTATATCAAAAGAAATCACCAATACTCAATCAATAATGGAAGGAATGAAAACAAATTTCAATAAAAATTCAATTTCAATTTCAAACGAAAATGTTATTTCTGACTTTTATGCAATTCACCTGTGGCTCAACTTTCCATTGCTAGCAACCTAAGCATGGAATGCAGATTTTTTAATAACCAAAAAAGGTACTTAATACGTTTTTTTTAGAGATTATTCCGACTTATATTGATTTTGAGTGACAGATTGCAAAAACAGGTGACAATTCTTGTGCATCGACGTAAGAAGCCGTGGAAAAATGTATCAGTTTTAGTTTTAGTTTAGTTTATTTGTTTCAAGGGGGAATTTATAACATTTGTAACGTCACTGTGCGAGAAACAAATAAACTAAACAACATCTAAGAGAATTCCAATATTTCTTATTGCACTATACATTTTTGAGAATTTCTTTTAGATAAAATATTCCAATAATAAAATACATACTTATAAATTAAGTGCAAAATTCACGAACATTCATTCATTTTCTATTCCTCAACTCGTAGGGCTGTATTTGCCCAAGTCTTTATTATAGTGGCATAACAACCCTGCCAAAATAACATATCCCCAGCAGTTGCATACTGTAGATAAACAGTCATCTAACCAATCGACTGCAAAGAGTAACCCCAGATCATGATTTAGAAAGCCAATGGTATCAAGAACCATAACTACAACTACCATTACACTGCTTGGAATTGCTGCAGAGACCATTGAGGCACTTAATCCCAACAACATAATAATCTCGTAGTTTGAAGCTCTCAATGTCAATCCATTCATTTGTACATCGAGCCCCGGAGCAACCCCCTGAAATATTGCCTCCCCATCTTTATACATATTGAGCAAGTTTGTAAGGATTTTTTATCACCCCCACAAACTATATTAGAGGGTAAATTATAAAAATCACACTCAAATATAATCCCACAATTGTGACTAGGTACATCCTAACTTTGAAGAGAAGGTCTTCTATTGAACCCACCCGTATAATTTGCTTGGCTACAAGCCAAGCAACCATAAATGGAGCGATGTAAATTATCCAAAAAAGTAATATATATATATTAAGTAGATGACTGCTCCCATATTAACAGCAAGAAGAAATGTCATGCTATTTATGTTCAATACTTTCATCACTAGCATGTAAACAATAAACTGGAGGCCAAGCCTCCCAGACAGTTTAATGTCTAAAGATCCAATTGCAGATATCAAGCAAGCGACCATCAAAGGCTGTGCAACGCACTTCAACATGTGCATAAATATTTCTCCGAGGAATCCAATATACATTGCTTCTCGGGGGGTGTATTGGCTGCTCTTGGCTTGGCGCAATAGAAAGTCCAGTATTACCCAGTAACGATTACCAACCCTTTTAAGTTCTTCGTAGACATGATCCACAGCTTTTCTTCTCTTCTTCTTGCTGTGCATCTGCCATAAACATAAGAACATATGCCATCAAACATAAGAGATGCTTCCTTGAAAAGCTTTCCTTGAAATATTTAAAACTTCTCAAAGCCCCCTAGATATTTTAAGAACATTTCTGTTAAAACGAAATGCTCATGAAATAGCTTATTAAAAATTTGTTCGAATTGCTCTTCAAATGTTAAATATAGTTTAGAAATAAAATGGTATTGGTTAACCTAACAGTTAAAAAAAAGTAAAAAAAATAAATAACAAAAGATCTAAATTGGTATACGTTGAACAGCAGCCGAACACCAGAAAAATCATTTAGAAGAAGGCTGATTTTGTGCCATCAACGGCTTCCTTAGCCCAGAGTCTACCCTCGATTTTGAAGCACCATTTAGTGATACTGAGTTTCCAATCTTCTTTGTTTTTATAGGCGGCACACATGATTTGACAGTTGAGTTTTCCTTATTTTCGTGCTGAAAAAAAAAAGGTAATCAAGATCCAAATGTGAAAATATCATGTCTTTACCAATTGTCTGATCAAAAATCTCCAATACCTGATATTCTCTTTCGCTGATAGTTGAAATGTTAAGGACATTATCAGAATCCAAAGATTGTAGATCGTTAGTCGACTGAGACCTCCTAAGCACAGATGTTCTAGATACATTCAAACTTTTGAGCTCCTCCTCGATGGAAAGTGTTTGATCACATTCTGATTGGCTGTCACTTGTAGCTAAGTCACTTTCTGTGGAGAATTCATCTAAGATACAAGGTCTAGATGCACGGAATCTTTCGATGATTCTCTGGTGAGGCGAAGTAGCAGCAAGGACCCTTGTATACCGGAAGTTCTTTCGTTCCGGTGTGACACCAGTGGGAATATCTTTGTTTAAATCACTGTTAACAAACTTGGTGACTTCCTGTTTACGTGTCTGCAATTCAATGCAAGCAATTTTGCTCCATTCTGTTACTTGGTCTGCGTTTTTCAGTGCTGAAGCTTGACAATGCCTAGAATAACTTTCAAGCTCATCTCCCTGGTCTTGAAGACTCTTTTCAAGTGCACTAGTTGAGACCTGCATCCCATTATTGGTATCTTCGACAAGCCGCACTTGATCCTGCAGCACCAAATATAGCTGGTTTGTTTGATTGTGCACCAATTCCTGCACTCTTGTCTTCTCAGAACTGAATTCTTCTTTTCTAAGGATTTGTTCATTACTAAGATCCTGTTTTATCAGTTCACTATTTTTTTGAGAGTCAGCCAGGTTCATGGAAGTCTCAATAACAAGATTTTCAAAGCCCTTGTTCACTGCATTGACACTTTCATCAATATGGTGAAGAAACAAACCATTATCGGTCTTATTTTGATTCATGTTCTCAGCAACAGTGTCTGCAATATCCTTCCCATTAACAACAGCTTGGGTAAGACCCGATTGTATTTCATTGCGGATAAGAGTCGATTCATTTAGCCAGTTTTGAAAAGTCAATTGTGTATCAGCCACTAACTTTTCGTGCATATTTTGTAGCTGGCTAGCTTTAGCGAGTGAAGCTTCACTTTCTATTCTACCCTTGTCCACGATCTGCTCAACGGTTTCCTGCAATTTCACAAAAATTCCGCTTAACTGGCTTTCGCAGTGCTTCCTTATAGACTGTTGGTGGCTTGCAAGCTTCTGGGGCAATGCGACTGCCTCCGTGTTGATAACACTCTGAATTTTGCCAAGATCAGCATCAATAGCCAGTAATAATGCACTGATTTTTTTCATAAATTCATCAATGCCTTCACAAGATGCAGTGCAGTGGGAAGTTAGAGTATTCAGGAAATTGTTCTGCCAGTCATTGTTGACTTCTTTTTGTCCAGCTATATTCGTTATCATGTCTTGCTTGAAAAGACCAAATGACTCGTTCAACGAAGACAAAATTTTTCGTTTTTCATTAAGAGCCACAATTCCAGAAGAAAGGTGTTCTCCTGCAAATAAAAAAAAAAAAACTCTATTACAACATAAACCATTGGTCAATGTACAATACTCGAAAGCATGACAAGTGACGATAAAATATACAAGTATGGTATATATTCAGTTGATCAGTAGATTAGGTACATGAATCTGTAATTAGGTGACGAACATTGAGCAGAGGTTGAAAAGGCTGTTTGTGATAGATGCGTAGTTGTACGGCAGTTTGGCCATGCTACCTAGGTCATATCACATTCATGGTCACATAGTGTAAAAGAAACTTGCTAACGCAGTTCATGAGCAAAATAACTTACCACAGGCCACCTGATCATTTTTACAGCATTCCAGCTGGTCTCTTGTGTACTCTTCTAGGTTATCGACAAACTTTTCCATGTTGCCATTGAAAGCAACAAGAAATGCATTGGAAACTTGGCTGTTTTTGTCCTCAATGACAAGCTTTCTGCAGAGTTTATCATGTAACCTAAAATAAAATATTCAATTTATAGCCTGAAGCAATGAATCCTACTGCAAATATTTAGCACATTAAAATTAAATGTACAAAAATGTGAAGCTAGTAGAGATAGGAATCAAAGAAAATTAGAAAAGAAACACTACTCACTTGTAAGTGTCAGAGGTACTCTCTTCAGCAACTGCTAACAACTGATGGGCTTGCTTGCCGAGCTCGGTTTCTGTTTTCACGTGCTTCTCAACGAGATGCGAGTGCTCGTCGCATTCCTGCTCAGTGTCTTTCAGTTGAACTTGGGTGGTATGCAGTCGCTGCCGCGACTTGTCCAACAGTTTGTTAGTAAGGGTTAATTCCTTTGTGCATCTGGCAAGGTCCATTCCTAGATCCCTGAGCACTCCCTGAAAGGCACATACCAAACACATAACATAAAATTATAACAATGGTTATATGTAAGAACTACTTGATTCAAGGTGCCTAGCTACCCAATTCACGAGTTTCACGAGGTCACGAGTTTGCTGCTCTACCTTCAACCAGGTAAATATATATGTCCATTTAGAAAAAAACAGACATTATCTTGGGAAATATCATTTAAAATGCCAATGCTTCCATTTCATGATTAGGAACACTTCTACCCTCTCAAAAATCTAAAAAATGATAATCAAATGAACTGAAATCCTCTCAAAAACAACATATTCAAGTAGCTCAATTGGTTAAAGCAATACCCATGACATGTAGAGATCAGAATTCGAGTCCCGCTTGAGCACCAACTTTTAAGAAGGTAGTAGTGTTCCCAATAATAACATTAGTATTAGTACTAGTAGTAATAGTAGTACAAACTAGACCACGAAACTGACCTCCTTTTTCTCCAATTCTTCGGACAATGCTTTTATATTACCAATCTTCTCGGCCATCTCGGTGTGTAGGTTTTCAAGCTCATTGATCATCTGCTGGTAATTCTCCTTAGCGATGCACACTCCATTTCCCTCTCGAGTGGCCATCAAATCCCTGCGTAATCGGTCGATCTCCTCCGTGTATTCCTAAAACAGAAAAATTACCATGATGGCAATAAGAACCACAAGGAGAAAGAAGTAGAAAAAAAAAGGCAAAACAGGTAATGATGGTAGCAAAACAACAAACAAGAGCACAAAACCAAAACTTGAATAGCAAACACAATTGAAGGACAAGAAGCTTACCTTGATCAGAGTCTTCTTGGTCAACTTCTGATTGATTTCCGGTCGATTAGTGATATTCTTAGCACGATGTGCGTAATCCAAAGTGCTAAGAGTCTCCTCAAGGCTACAACCCGCCGGCGAAATTGTTGCAATAATAGATGTCTTTGTCTTCCCTCCGAGAGAATCTTGCAAGAGACGAGTCAGCTTTGATTCCCTAATCAAATAAAATGGTCAATTTTTATCTCATGTGCACATAATAATTTTTTTTTTCATATATAGGTATGCACATAATTAGTTAAGTACTTAATTTAAGAGAAACAACAGTCACCACTTTGCAGGATTTTTGGTTTGTCTGGTTTTCCACATAGCTCAAACCAGCAAACCATGAAAGGTAGGGGAACCACAGCTGCATATTTTTCCAGCTCTGTTTCCCTTCCAGTCATCACTTTCCCAAGTCTACCTTTTCCAATTTTTAATTTATCCTATCACATTTTTATCTAAACTTAACACGAGTGAGGTGTAACATGAACTAGGAAAGTGAACGAAAATATTTTATAGCTCCACGAGACTCTCGTTAATAAAAATAATAATAAAATATGTTTAATTCTGGGAAAAAATACATTACGAAGTGAGTAAGGTTTGTTATAGAGAAAGGAGAGAAAGCGACAACTCACCGATAGGGTATGTGTGGGGTCCGCTCCACTAATGACTTAATGCATCTGCCTAGTGTGAGCAGCGACTGATTGATATTTCCCGCCTCGCGGGCCCGCTTGTCAATTGCGCCCGAGCGACCGACATTTTCACTTCCCGCCAAATCCACCAAGTTCAGTTTTCCAGTCTTGAGCAGTTCCTCACCGTCTAAACTGTTCTCCTTTATGTGCACAATAATGGAGAAAATTGTGTGTGACCGACTAAAAAATAACATAAATATTGTTTAGATATGCTGGATTTGCAATATTAACAGAAATGTAAATAAAAATAGTCTAAAATGTTTGGTTCTACATGTTTTTTCTAATCTTTAGCAGAATAATTATTTTCTCGTTAAAGCCACAGGGGGTATTAGGAACTTAGAACAACCATTTCAAGCAACTAAGATTGTAGTTGAAATGTATACTGAATGCTTTGAGTATCCAACATATTGATTTTTAAATGAATTTGATTCTTAATTTATAATGAATTTCTTTGCATTGCTTTTTTAGTTTTAAGCTTTGTAATTTTCTCTAAAAATTGCTCATACCTTGACTTGGCATTCATTAGAGTTGAAGCGGTTTGCCTTTTAAACGATCCTTTCTCCATGATTTTATAAACTTCATTTTTACTGTGAACCGGAATCTCTTCAAGTCCATGGACAATAACGGAACCCTTCTTGTTCACGTCCTCATAAAGTTTTAGCTTGGATAGCTCATCTAAAGGGGAAAGCAGGTCGAAAAGCTCCTCATTATAAAGTTCCAGGAAGGAAACACGGACTGTAAATTCGGCCTGGATGATCCGAAGCTCGTCGAAGAGGTGACTCAGCGTACGAGGGACAATGCCCGATGACGGATCCTGAACAAACAACGTACATTTGAAACTGAAAGAAAATTTGAAAGTAATGAGCCATTTTCATTGACAAGCATTTTTCAGTTTTCCCCTTTTAACCATAGTCAAAAATCCCCAGTGACATTTTAAAAGAAAACACAATTGAATGCCACAGGTGACAGGTCCAATAAAAGAACCTTAGAACCGCTATAGAAACAGTATGAAAGGTTTATATTGGTCAAATATAAACAATGTTAATGTTAACTGCACAAACACGCTGAACTGAGTCTAACAACCACATACGCGAAGCAGGGGTGGTTTTGAAGTTCAAAGAGATTCTATGGCATTAACACATATTAAACGACTAACTAAACTCTCTGGCCTTATGCTATTTAACTTGCTACCAAATAATTCAAAAACATCAAACTTCAACTACAATAACCCCTCCATTAAAAAGAAATATGTCTGTAACGAGTTGGAAATATCAGAAATCTTCTCGTTTATAAGAAAGAAAGAGTGGATGTTAACTAGGATTAATTATTAACCTTATATAAAAGCTTTAAATTTGCGATGTTCAACTTTTTAGTTTGTATCTGGCGACCGACCAGCTGACCAGCTGGGGTAACATTTTTCTGTACATGTTGATTTAAATTGCGAAATTTGGTAAAAAACGTGTGGAATTGGGTTATAATTGTTCAAAATTAAAATCTTCACACTATTGTGACACTTTGAGGGTGATTTGAAAGCGTTTTTTTGGTGAAATATTGATAATTGTGTTTGAAATTTCCTGCCTAGGAAAATTGGAGCCATGTCTCACAGTTCGATTTTTATTTCATTCAAAACTTGCCTTTAAATGACCTGCAGCAGTTTGGTAATACTGTTTATGCATGCCTATGAAAGTTATTGAAGAAATTGAGCACAAACGCTGTTATTTACGTTCGTTTTAAGTGAAATAGAAATAATTTTGCAAAAAGTTTGACAGATGCATTCATTTGTTTGGTTTTTTGACCACTGCAGGGTAAACGAATTCTTGAACTTATCTTTGCGGCAGTGAATTCAGGATATTTAAACGTCAAAAAGGATTAGAACGTCAAATACTTTTTAGAAACCAGTCAAACATTGCTGGGAATAATTTTAAATCTTACATGACTTCAGAGCACGACCCAACGCGACATTTATACAGTGATTTGATGGGATTTTCGTCATGAATTTTATTTAATACTGGCTGGCAAGGAAAGATTTTGACAGATGTCAAACAACTTAATTACCGAAGAAACTTACATTTTGTCAATTTAAAGTGCGTATCCGTTCATTAAACATCTTTTTAGTAAGATCTGGTGGAGATGTAAAAGGTATTTCACAACTTTTACTTTCTAAGAAAATATTTCAAGAAATCATGCACGGAAATCTTTTGACAGCCAACGTCGTTTGTTTTCGAAATTGTCATCGGGGTCACTTTGGAATTCACATAGTTTCCACAATGTAGTGACCCCGAGTGAAATAAGCGGCAAATTTCAAATAAAATAAATGGGGGTACTGTTGGTTATGGTCCCATTTAAACAAAAATGCCCACTCCCTCAATATCTTAAGGTGCCGTTAGGCATCGGGTTCTGCTAGTTAACCTTATATAAAAGCCTTAAATCTGCGATGTTCAACTTTTTAGTTTGTATCTGGCTGACCAGCTGGGGTAACATTTTTCTGTACATGTTGATTTAAATTGCGAAATTTGGTTAAAAACGTGTGCAATTGGGTTATAATTGTTCAAAATTAAAATCTCTATCCTATTGTGACACTTTGAGGGTGATTTGAAAGCGTTTTTTTGGTGAAATATTGATAATTGTGTTTGAAATTTCCTGCCTAGGAAAATTGGAGCCATGTCTCACAGTTCGATTTTTATTTGATTCAAAACTTGCCTTTTACTCACCCGCAGCAGTTTGGTAATACTGTTTATGCATGCCTATGAAAGTTATTGAAGAAATTGAGCACAAACGCTGTTATTTACGTTCGTTTTAAGTGAAATAGAAATAATTTTGCAAAAAGTTTGACAGATGCATTCATTTTTTTGGTTTTTTGACCACTGCAGGGTGAACGAATTCTTAAACTTATCTTTGCGGCAGTGCATTCAGGATATTTAAACGTCAAAAAGGATTAGAACGTCAAATACTTTTTAGAAACCAGTCAAACATTGCTGGGAATAATTTTAAATCTTACATGACTTCAGAGCACGACCCAACGCGACATTTATACGGTGATTTGATGGGATTTTCGTTATGAATTTTATTTAAAATTGGCTGGCAAGGGAAGGTTTTGACAGTTCTCAAACAATGTCAAACAACTATATTACCGAAAAAACTTACATTTTGTCAATTTTAAATGCATATCCGTTGTTTAAACACGTTTTTAGTAAGATCTGGTGGAGATGTAAAAGGAATTTCACAAGTTTCACTCTCTAAGAAATATTTCACGGAAATCTTTTGACAGCCAACGTCGTTTGTTTTCGAAATTGTCATCGGGGTCACTTTGGAATTCACAGAGTTTCCACAATGCAGTGACCCCAAGTGAAATAAGCGGCAAATTTCAAATAAAATAAATTGGGGTACTTTTGGTTGTGGTCCCATTAGAGGCTTTACATTAAAACCAAAATGCACAATCCCTCAAAATCTTAAGGTGCCGTTAGGCATCCGGTTCTGCTAGTACTTGTATTAAGTTATTAGTAATATTAAAAAATTGTTAAACAATGTACTTTGTAAAACAATAAAAACAATAACAAAAGTGAATGCATAGCTGGGCACTTGGAAACCTACAGTACCTTTGAACAAGTTCATTAAAAATGTAACGTTAAGTACAATATGGCAAGTTTGAAATTCACATTGACTGGAGTCCAAAATCACAAATTAATTTAGAGTCAAGCTTCTGCTTAAAATAAAACTTTTTCAAAATATGCCTTGGAAAAAGAAACAATGTGACAAGATACTAATCTATTGAGGATTTTTACTGGCCTGTACCGGCACAGGTTTGAAACCGGCTCTATTACTTCGCGCTCAACACCTTGTTTGCACTGCCGTCATAAGGGAGTCCTACCGCCTAGTTAAGCAGTCGGTACATTCATTTGATTTCATTACAACAACAAAAAAATTCAATAAATGTGCACACCTAAGAGCAAGGAGACTTGTCAGTCAAAGACAAATAATGTTGCTGACCAGTCCAAATTGAAAAATTGCCCTTATTGCACTTCCGACAGGCACCAGGGCAGCTAGTCAAAATTGACACTGCACAATGCTCAAATGAATAGAAAATGTTGTAATTTGAAAAGCTTACATTATCCCAGGACACACCCGGGTCACCAGATCGATCTCCCTCCATTGTGAAGGTCTTGCCGGTTCCGGTCTGGCCATATGCAAAGACGGTGCAATTATACCCAGCAAGGACTTCCTCAATGAGAGGAGCAACCACTGCTTTGTACACCTCAATCTAAAACAATCAACAAAATCTGTCACACACACAACTACGAAATGAAGGACACAGTAATACATGAAATGGAGATAAATTAGGTCCTGCACCTCCATTACCCTGATCCAGCTATTTGAATAGGCAAGACTCCTGAGGTGCAGCCAAGCACCACTGAACTCATTGCTCTGTGAGGTACACAGTGACAGTGATTTCAATTATTGAAATCTTTGATTGAAATTAAATAATCAAAAGTGTAATTAAGACACCTAGTTAGCGACAGCATTAAGTTAAAAGTGTTTACCTGTTTCGATTCTTGGTCAAAAACTCTGTCAAATGAGAACGTTTTAGTAATTCGATCAGTTGGGCGCTCATTGACAACTACGTCTTTGTTAGTCGTATCAACGACAGTGATAGATTTGCTGCGTTGCTCACTGGCATTCAGTGGCCTGAAAATAAAGTTAGTCTTAAGTCACCTACTTACTAAAAACGTACAATTAGATAAATATTAACAAGCTAGAACTTCAAGTGGCATTCACAGGATTTCCCTTTAAACCAGAGATCCAAAAAAATACTCAATAAAATATATTGCAGAAGAGATTTGTTCATAGGAAGTTGTTTGTTATTAAATGATTGATAATAGGAGACCGTGAAGGAAAGTGACACGACTTTGGAGACATAAACGGCTTTGTTGAGACCCAGTTATGTCCACTGATATAATCCTCTGCTGGCAAATAAAAGATGCTCGACCGGCCAACATGTCTATTTAAATAATACAGATAAAATATCCGAGCTACGCTAACAAATTAGAACTGTGGATGGTGTTGCAGAACTGATAGGCCATACAAATGCATTACTAACACTGGATCGTAATTTTTACAACCCACACCGATGAAAGAGCAAGTTTTTCTCTGTCCTATGTAGTGATGAACCTGATGCATCAACATGTTGTAGAGGTAGGTAGGTGGGTGCCTAAAGCATGCCCTAGCCGTACACAAGTTCACTGCAGCACTAAAGTAATTTTGAATGACTACAAACATTTTGGCCACATGGAGTAAAATAGGTAGAAAGAACCACAAAATAAAACATTAGTCTTACCTCACTCGCACAAACACTTGGATATTTTCGTTGCTGTTGTCTTTAGTTTTCTTCTGTTTAGAATCCATTTTAATTATCTGTTAAGGGCTTACAACCATATACAACGAAACTAACCAAAAGTATACAATACCGAAGCCCGCAGCCAAAGCGTACCAAGCAAACTTTAGTCGTTACGCGCTGTGATGTCGCCCACCAAAAAATGACACGAACTTTTGACGGTTGGCTGACAAACGTTCAAAAACTTGAGTAACCAATCAATTCATTCAACCAATCAGCAAGAAGTGTTATGGTAAACACAAGGGCGCGAATTCTCCGCGTGATTTGATATCTGTGTCCTATCGGCTAACTATTTTTCAGCGCATTATCAGCGCATATCAAATATTTCGGAAATATTTTATGTGCAAAAATTTGGGAAATTTGTATTATTGTGAGTCATGTTTTGGTAAATAGTACTAAAAGATTTTTTCTTCCCATTCCTTTCCAACATTCCCAGTCAGGCATAGCTTCCCTATAGCACTGTTTAGCTCCCACAATGACTTTCCTGATCAAGATCGTCATAATTTAATGATTGACGAACATGATTCTAGTCAAAGACTATTCTAGTTCCAGAAACCGATTCCTCTAATCGAAATGTCACTCACCGAAATTTATCAAGAAATAGCAAGAAACCATCGGCGCCGGCGCCAGTTCTTCGCCCCTGACCTGATCCCGCTTTATAAATACGGAGACAGGACAAATGTAGCTATTAACCAACCAATTGCCCAAATTTCGGTATTCTCGAAAATTTGCGAGAAAGCATTCTGTGGGAGGATGTTAAAATTTGTTGAAAAATATAAGATTATAAATGACCGCCAACATGGGTTCGTATGCGGTAAGTCAACCACATCGGCGCTGGTAGGATATATCAATGAAGTTACAGAGGCGCTAGAAAAAGAAATCTACCATGGGGATATATTATGACTATTCTAAGCCGTTTGATTCAGTAAATCATAAAATTCTCCTCGTCAAATTAAACCTTGGCACATCAGGCGTAGCTAGCATTGGGTAAAATCCTACTTAGGTATGTAGCAGAAAACAAATTGTAAGTCTGACCAGCAAAGGTCAAAAAAATGTATCGGAAGAGACTACTCTGGAAGAAGGACTGCTTCAAGGGTCGAACATCTCTCCACTCTTATTTATATTGTTCACAAACAACCTACCAACCAAAATACAGGAAGGGAAATTAACACTGTTTGCGGACGATACAACCCACCTAGTAACCACAGATAGCAATGACCTTAGCAACTGTGCGAATGAAGCGGTAAAAGAACTAGAGCGTTGGAGTATTGACAAAAGCTTATTTATCAACAGAGACAAATCTGTTTTTATGAGGTTTTTGGCTTCCAAACAAGACCAGCAATTCTCTCCTTTAGTGAGACTCGAAGAAAAATGCTTAAAACAAGTGGAGGAAACGAAATATTTAGGGATTACCATTGACTTTTAACTGAATTGGAAATAACACATCAAAGGGGTTTGTAATAAGCTTGCTCCCAAAGCATATTTTATAAAAAGGATGATGAATGTTGTTAATTTTAAATTAGTGCAACAAATATATTTTGCCCACTTTCAATCACTATTAATGTATGGTATATTGCTTTGGGGAGGCTCATTGCATGCCAAAAGAATATTTATTTTACAAAAGCGAACAAGAAGATACATGGCAAGAGCAAGTAGAAATCCTTGCTCTTTAATTTATATCAAGGTCTCGTGCAAACCTCTCTTCATGCGCTTTTCAATTCTAAGTCTACCTTGCATTTATATACATGCTCTTATTATGTACACAGTCAAAAACAGAAGAATAAACCAATATAATGAAATGTATCACAATCATGACACGAGAGGAAAAAAGGACATTAGGGTTAAAATTTGTAAATGAAGTACCCCTTAACCTTAGGTTCAAAACCTTACAATGTTTTACCAAAAAACTTGAAGAATATAAATTCTGACGCTTTCTCACATCGATTGAAAGTTGAAAAACTACATAATTTATGAAATTTCCAGTGTCCTATTTATATATTTTAATTGTAAATACTGTATTTATTTTATAATCTCTTATCGTTTCGTAAGCCAAAGCCTGATTGGCTTTGATGGTACACTTACTAATCTCAACACCATGTTAACAGGCACCTTATCAATCAGCTCAATCTTAAATGATTTCAACAACCTAGCAGTAGTGATCATGAGCTCTGCATCTGCAATTTTCCGCCCAACGCACGAGCGGGCTCCCATTGCAAACGGGAGTGATGCATAGGGGCTTCCTACTCCAGCATAGTTTCCACTGACGTCCCGGGCCCAACGGTTAGGCCAAAATCTGGAGGGATCGGGAAAGTTTCTTGCATCACGACCGCTGGTGTAAAGTGACAGGATAATTAGTTTCTGTGGGAAGAAAAATTTTTGAATTAGACAATACATCATAGACGTTCTTTATAGCATAACAATTTTTTGGAGAGATTGTTAGTTTCAAGAATAGAAGGGGAGCTAGAATGTTGCTCAAAGCTACCGATGAAACACTGGCCTACTAGAATTACGTAGAGGCAAGCAACACATATCTGAATCTGGTTTTGGAAAGTGACCATTAAATAGTGCTCATCAGATCGTATAAAAGGCCAGTATGCCAAAATGCAAGTAAATGAATTGAGAAAGATTAAAAAAAACTCAACTGATAACAATAGAACATTTTTAGCACTGTAAGTTATGTTTCCTTCTTGTCTTCCAAAACTCATTGATGAATTCTTATTATATAAAAGAGAGAGATTGGTGTTCGTTATTAAAGCTTAAATGGGCAAAGAAATACATTTATTTGAGTTGTATCACTCTAAAATGACTTGGCGCTCTTCGCAAGTGTAAAGTATTTTTATAGGCTTGGGTTTACCTCATATAACCTTGTCATCCACCACTTTTGTGCTTGACAAGTGATGTTGAATCCATTGTCAAAAAACACAATGTTGCATTAAAATGAAATACCACTTATTATCAATCTCAAATTTTTTTCAATTTGCTCATAATTTTGCGTAACAATATGACAAGGTAATTAGAGTTTTGACACTAAAATTGAGTATTGCTTTTGGTACCTACCCCAGATGGAACGGGAAAACCCCCAATGATACTATCCTGAGGCAGGTAACGCAGAATGAACGGTGCCACCGGATAGAGTCTCAGTACTTCTCTCACGCAATTCTTCAGTAGCGTCAACTGCATAATTTCGTTTGGATTGTCAATATCCTTCAGTTGTGCAAAGAGCTCTTCTTGGACTTCTGGATTCTCAGCCAGCTTGTAAAGAATCCATTGTAGTGCAAAAGCAGACTGGAAGAAAATAAAGAAAATTAGCAATAAAACTCATACATATACACAAGTTTTTTTATTTCTCTAGTGTTTCTTCATAGGAGCTCAAACCAGTAAGTGATTGATGGCAGGGAGCGAGCCTGGAGAAATGTGCGTCTGAACCGGGGAACAAACCTGGGATTTTCCAATTGCCTGTCCGGTCGAGGCTGAATGTTATGATTGTCCGATGGTCGAGGACCCGAACGGAAATCGGAAGGTTCTCCAGCCTCTCTCTCCCACACACAAATATTTTACAAATTCTGTTACTTATAATAAGGGCCTCTCTCAGAATTTTTTTGGAATTATCCTGTCCAAATTAATGGTTGTTTAAAGTCTAACTCCTCAATTATTATGGCGATTTTAGCTGGCCCACACCGGGGCTAGTTGAAACTTGCTTGGTTGCATCATGCTCTGCACCACCCGTGCACCAGCTTCAAGTGGGAGCACTCCCACCAAAACACGTTATCGCTAGCTGTCAGTGCATTAAATTGTTTTCCAATTGCACCATCGAAATTCTCGGAGCAAGAAAAGTGCAGCTGGTGCGACTCGAGAGCAAGCAACTGTGCCAGTCAAACGGGCATATCGTCCCTGGTGCCCACCCGGGGTGCACCGGGGCAACCAGTCGAACACGCCCGTAAAACACTGCGTGTTTTTTGTATATTAGTTAAAATGAATGTTGAGTAATCAGCATGCTGCAAAAATATACATATCATAACTAATCCAAGATTGCAGTGTTTTAATATCTATCGGAGGGAATTTTTATTACATAATTTAGCTCATTGGCTTGCTATAAAGATGAAAAGCAAGTGTATGAGGAAAGGGATGTTAACCAACCGTGTCTCCTGCAGCCAGGATGAGATCAGCAACAATTCGCAGGATGAACTCTTCCTGCATCCCTCCCGCCTTCATCCTTCCCAACAATCCGTCGCTCTCCTTGCATTCTGGAAGGATAGTTCTCACCAGGTTGTTCACTGGAAAAATCACAAAGCTACTGAAAAGTTCTGAAAATCAAATATTTCAACAAAAACTATTTGAAATGGGTTTTGAATGCAAAGTAAAGGACAACTAATTTGGAAATTGAGTTGTCCTTTACTTAGCATTCAAAACCCATTTCAAATAGTTTTTGTTAAAAATAGTACAAAGGCTAAATCAAGTAGCCAAAAACCATCATTCAAACATTTTGATCATCCTATAATTTCATCATTAGCAAATTTTTTTTTTTTTTCTATGTTTGTCTTGAAATAACATTTCAAACTGAATAATTAGGAAAAACAAAAAAAAATCATAAAAAAACATTTCTGACAAGTAAAAATATATATATATGGATACAAGCAGTGTATCATAGACATGGGACTTACAAATTTTAAACTTACAATGATTATTCAGAAACATGAAACCTAGATTAAGCTTGATGAGCACTCACGATCGATTTTTAGCATATTGGTCCTGCCATTTCCTCACCACTGCCGAGTGAAAAGTTGACAACTTGAACGAAAGCCTTCCAAGCCGGAAGTCGAAGGGAGGCCGCAAGTTTGGCAGGCATCAGCGACAGCGTCACGCTCTTTTCCATAATTTGGTGGCAGCCGTTGGCAAATTCGTCTATGGTCGCCGAGAGCTGTTTCTTGTGCCGCTCATATGCTGGTCCCATCAACACTGCCATCATCACTTCAACAAATAACAGCACACATTAAAGGGGGTTGCATGGCCAAAAGCATCCATATTGGAGTGGGAAGAGAGAGAGAGAGAAAGAAAGCATTACCCTTCTGAAAATTGAAAAATCCTCAAAGAGTCCCAGACCACCATGCCTGAATATTCTTATGTACCAAATCCCCTAATGTAAAAAAACCTTCTTATGTATAAGAAAAAAAATGGCCATGAGATTGAAATTAGAAAAACCATAAGGCCATAAGGGAATCAGGCATATTTTTTTCTACTTCCATAGGGTTTGTAATTTTTCAAAAAAGTTAGTTTTGCAAGCCCTTTTACACGCAGTTTCGTCATACAGACAATATTTATGGGCCTGCATTTTTCGTAATTGATGTAATTGATATAAATTGTCAAATTCCCACATATCAAATGGGAAAAGCCACTCTCTGGAAAGGACCTGTGGCCCTTCTTCGGCCATCCTTATTTAACAGACCTAAAGAAGACAACTAACTTTACAGAAAACGGGTATGTGAACTGGGTTGATCAAAACCAAATATCATTGCAGAAGACGACTGTCAGATAGTTTTGTGGTATGGCGGTAGTGGCAATTGGCAGGCTCTATCCCAAAAAACCAAATTATTTTTATCCCTGATAAAGAATTAAAATGTATTTGTTCAATATACTAACGTTCGAGGATGTCTGCAAGGATGTAGAGGATTTCTGCAAGGATGTAGAGGATATCTGCAAGGATGTAGGGAATATGCGAGTTGCAACAAATCAAAACAGCCAAAGAATGGACTTGCTGCATAAAAGTGAAAACCAAATAGTAATGGTGGCCCTCACCGTTTGTGGCCCATTTGTACATCTCCGCTTCGAGGTGGGGGACCTCTGGCCCCCTCTGGGCCCCCCAGCGTTCGACTAGGTCAACAGCCGCCAGGTCGCAGGGGGCCAGCAAGTACCTTCCACTGTCTGCCCTCATGAGTAGGTCGTTCATGATGCGTCGGTACTTGAGCCATTCGTCACCCTCCCTGCAAGGCGATCAGTTATAGCTCCTATGGGGACCAAGAGTTAGTTGATATTTACATAGACTGAAGTCTGAAATTGGTTCGTTCACTTGCCATCATAATGTTAATGTTTGCACCGTTCAAATAATAATGTTTATAATTTTCCTTGTGCAACACCCGACAATTAATTTGAAATAATACCTTCTACCAGAGATAAAAGATAGGGAAGGGAGATACGTAGCCCAAGGCAGAGCAGGTGGGCTCAGGACTTTCTTAGTACTCATCGGTGTTACGGAATAGGAAAGCGGCGCTAGTAGTAGCAAACCGCTGTAGGTACCGCGGAATTCGAAAAAACCGTAGTGCATAAGAACCGCACCACTGCGCTAGTGGTTCTTTGTACGAGCGGATACGCGCCGAGTTTAAAAGACCCGTAGTTCATGAAACCCAAGCCGCGCGCTAGAAGCACTTACCAACGCGCGTAGCGCTGAGTTTGAATCGGGGAACATTTGATTTGATTTATTAGTTACAATTTGTATTCATACAGGTGGTAACGTTTTTTTTTTTAATTAAGAATATAGATAGTAAAATATAAGTAATTAATATTAATTATAATGATAACTTTATTAATGATGATAAAAATAATAATTGATAACAATATAAATATTCACGATAAAATAATCTTAGGAACTATGAACTTCTCTCAATTTCTCCGCTCGAGTAATAGACAACAGGCAAGGTGATGATTTGTTCACTTTAGCGACTCGGTTGCTGTATCTGACATCTGTGCACTTGCTTGCCCGCTCTAAATGCTTACATTTTTTGATGTTCGGAATAACACTCGTTTTTCAATGACGTACAGCCTGAAATAATTTCCCACGACCGTAATATGCGGTCATGGCTGTCAAAATGTTCATATCAGAGACTAAACCCGGTGCTGACTGCTGATACTGCAAGAAATTCCACAAATGTAGCTTTTTGATTTATAATTATGGCACTGGCTTATCTTAAATTATCAGCAAGTCGATTAAGAATTAATTTGTTGCGCCATTTCAAACACCGCGGAACTTTTGCTCCAACATCGACAACTATTGACTTTGCTGCTTACGACCACTCACGGTTAATTTGCTTAACTTATACAATGTAAGAGTGTGAATAGCTAGTTTGGAACGAAGATTAAAACAGGTGTATGCAAAAATATGGGAAACACGTGGTCGCGGGTGCAAACTTGATCGCTATCGATCGACGGCCATTTGAAATGAAAGGTCGAAATTGTTGTTGTACCCAAAGAATACGTTAAAAAGGAAAACGTCAGATTTTCCATGGCAACTATTGACGCGGACACGTCAAGTTGCTCATGTTTAAATCTGAATATTCCCACTGCAGTCATTAAAGACGGCATCGTTTTCATCTATAGCACTGAATTACTAGCTGTGCAAATAAATCACGCGATGATAGCAGCCCAAGGATGGCCGTGGCCGGGTGGATAGGTACGGTACGCACGGAAAGATAAATCATCCAGGGTGATTCCACCACATTTTCAACTACTGCTGAAATTGTAAAAAGTCAAGATTGCACTTGATGGCGGTAATTCACTTTGTAAGTAACAATGACGATCGACAGCCCGGGTAGTGGAAAAGAATATACCTATGCCGGCTAGCCAAGTTATTTGATAATTGTCGGAATCGAGCTTCTGACATTTTGAGGAATTGCATTTTGGTATTTTTAACGCCGACACAGCTCTCCAAGCAACGTCAGGTACATCGCCAGTTTTGACGCGGATATGACAAGTTTTGCAGATAAAGGTCTGAATTTTGCCGACTGTAGTAAACGATGCTATTGTTGTGGCAAAAACCACCCGGCGGCAGCTCGTCTGGGATGGTCGCGGCCCGACGAGCAGGTACGCAGGGGAAGGGTCGCAAAAACTCAGGGATATTTCTCTACAATATCAACAGCTACTGATATTTTACGAAGACGAGAGTTGGGCGATACAAATTTCAGCTCGCATGGGTTTTTCTCGGCTGCTTGAATTGTTAGTCATTTAAATAATACTCATTTCGGTTCGCTGCTCGGGCCGGCAAATTTAATTTCACAGAGCATCGAATTTGAAGTGTTTTAGTTGAACAATTAGACGTTTGGAAGACCACGGATGATACTTAATTAAAATGACACCCAGTCAACCAAACGAGCAAAATGACCTGTTCTATCGACTACAGCAACTACTACAGTTCTAGGCCAGGTCAGGGCCGCTAACAAGAGAACGCATGGTAATCATTAATAAAAAGCAACACCCCTCACCACTGCCTGCAATAGCTGTGGACGCCCTTGATAAAATGGAAGCCTGCCCGCAGGCGTCAACCCGTCAAAGCTAAATAAAACAATAATTAACAATATTAAAACTTTCTATAACAGTTAATAGAATATTACCTCATCATGTAATACAATATACAAATTATTAGTGGACAATTTTCAACAGATCATTTTCTCGTACCCAATTTGAGATTTCATTAGTTGGCAATTTATTTGTGTATGTATACTTCTCTTGTATCGTTTTGTATCGACTTACTTATTCTTGCTCTTTATCGACTTGCTAATAATTTAACATAAACATAGCAACATAGTACCGTGCAAGTTATTTGAAACGCAATGAGACATCTTGCTTGCACCGACAGCGAGTCCGGGCGAGTCGCTCTGACTCGGGGAGACCCGTAGGGAGATTGGAAATAGAGATCGTGGACATTTTAAACGCAATGACCGTGCAAGTTGTCTCATTGCGTTTCAAATAAATATATTTTGGGTTCAATTTCCATGATCCCTATTTCCAATTTCCCTATGGGTCTCCCCGAGTCAGAGCGACTCGCCCGGACTCGCTGTCGGTAGCTACCGTACAGAATTGGGCGCCGCGCACCGACGTACACGGACCTCGGTTTCATTGAAACTAATTGATCGAGATAAGACTAACATTTCTAGAATCTTCATGTTTTAGGGTATCTAATGACATATTATCGCTCACTAAATTGTATTGACTGGTGAGATTTCGGCGTTGATCACGGGCGGAAGTTTTATACTCCTTTTAGCATGATTAAAAACAATCATTATATTTGGAATTAGATAAGTAAGATTTCTGAAAACGTGTTATTCCCTCAAGATAAGTATTGTAGATGTAAAAAAAATTACGAATCACTCAATCTTTAACTTCTTCAAAAACCGAAGGCGACGACGCGAAGTTTGTTTTTCCGAATTTCCCACAAATTTCCCGCAGAATAATTGTTTGAGTATTTTATTAGTGACTCAGCAACCTAACACGTGGGAATTAAGCCATGCAAATAGATTTGCTCTCATGTTGATTGTCACATTCCGTATGAACGCCATAATGGGCGAGGAGGGTAGAGGCCTAAATCAGAAGTTTGCTACAACTCGTTAAGAACCTTGTGAGGCCACCGTGTGATGATTTACCGAAAATTCTCCCATGGAATATCCTCAATAATTTACGAAAATCAAAATTTCATTAAAATAATCCAATATTTTGTTGAATTTCAGCCAATCCAGATTTATTAGGGAGTTTATAGCAAAATTCACATTAGACCATACCATTGTACACCCCTAAACATCACCTAATAATAAGGCTTTTTCGATTTTCAATTTAAGACAAAAATCGTCGCTTGTTTATTTGTTATTAACTTACCGTACACGAAATTAGTTAGAGATTATGAACAATAAATAAGGGATGAAACATCTTCTTAAAAACATTTGCGATGTCGTGAGCAGGGCAGTATAAGTTAGATTTCTTACCTGAAACATCTACATCTGTTTTCATACTAACTAATTCCGTGTCTACTGTAAGAGTGACACTTTAATTTCCTTCCAATTATGAAAAAATATGAAAATATTTCCTTCCAAAATATGAGTGGTAGGGCGCCTATTGCTTCACGTCTTGAATGCTACTGTTTTCAAATTTTTGTTTTCCTTTTCACGAGGAGAGGGGAAAGTAAAAGATTTAATAGAATTTGTATTCTAATGCAAAAAAAGTAGTATCATTCTTTGATGGCAATAACTTCTCGAATAAAAACATTGTATTTTCAAAATCGACAATTACTACCTAAACCAGAGCCTAAATTAAACTCACACAACATAATAAGTCAGCCACCTAAACGCTGTATTTTGACCCAAGATGGTATTGCACACGGGATTGAAGATAAAACAAACAAGTCTTTAAAATGTAAAAATTATTGTCTTCCTCAAAACGGTGTTTGTTGCTTATAATTTAATTTTCACAGCTTTCAGCTTGCGATTGGTTTTCATTGGTTTGGTTTATAAATCATCTTCGCTTTCTATCTTCAACATGATTGAAGATGTTGTGGCAGTTACTGCAGCAGCGACAAACTTCACGATTACAACTGCATGTTGTTCTAAAATCGTTCGAAGTTTTCTGCACTCGAGAGATATTGGAAATAGTTTTTCAGCAATAAATTTAGATTTGAAATGCGAGCATGTATATTCCGCAGCATTTACATAAACTTAGTTACATTTCTTGCGCTGCGCAGCCTGAGTATTTTTTTGTGACCAATATTTCTGCTGACAAACACGATGATGTCGCGCAATCCCGAGGGATATATGTTCCTCAAAAAATTAACGCTCGTTCGATTAACGAACCGCGCACACCTAATAATGTCATGAAATGTGACTGGCATCATCTAAATTAGCGAATGTTTTCTGCCCACCTTTCTCTCGTCTTCAATTTCGCAGCAAAAAAAAACTATGCAAATCTCTGTCAAATAACTTGTTATCTGCTGGACCCACAAGCTCCGGCCGAGATCCCTCTTTATCGTCGTCTTTCCCTTCATCAAGTTTTAGCCTACAAAAGTCAACTACAGTTGAATAAGAGCAAGAATAAGTAAGTCGATACAAAACGATACAAGAGAAGTATACATACACAAATAAATTGCCAACTAATGAAATCTCAAATTGGGTACGAGAAAATGATCTGTTGAAAATTGTCCACTAATAATTTGTATATTGTATTACATGATGAGGTAATATTCTATTAACTGTTATAGAAAGTTTTAATATTGTTAATTATTGTTTTATTTAGCTTTGACGGGTTGACGCCTGCGGGCAGGCTTCCATTTTATCAAGGGCGTCCACAGCTATTGCAGGCAGTGGTGAGGGGTGTTGCTTTTTATTAATGATTACCATGCGTTCTCTTGTTAGCGGCCCTGACCTGGCCTAGAACTGTAGTAGTTGCTGTAGTCGATAGAACAGGTCATTTTGCTCGTTTGGTTGACTGGGTGTCATTTTAATTAAGTATCATCCGTGGTCTTCCAAACGTCTAATTGTTCAACTAAAACACTTCAAATTCGATGCTCTGTGAAATTAAATTTGCCGGCCCGAGCAGCGAACCGAAATGAGTATTATTTAAATGACTAACAATTCAAGCAGCCGAGAAAAACCCATGCGAGCTGAAATTTGTATCGCCCAACTCTCGTCTTCGTAAAATATCAGTAGCTGTTGATATTGTAGAGAAATATCCCTGAGTTTTTGCGACCCTTCCCCTGCGTACCTGCTCGTCGGGCCGCGACCATCCCAGACGAGCTGCCGCCGGGTGGTTTTTGCCACAACAATAGCATCGTTTACTACAGTCGGCAAAATTCAGACCTTTATCTGCAAAACTTGTCATATCCGCGTCAAAACTGGCGATGTACCTGACGTTGCTTGGAGAGCTGTGTCGGCGTTAAAAATACCAAAATGCAATTCCTCAAAATGTCAGAAGCTCGATTCCGACAATTATCAAATAACTTGGCTAGCCGGCATAGGTATATTCTTTTCCACTACCCGGGCTGTCGATCGTCATTGTTACTTACAAAGTGAATTACCGCCATCAAGTGCAATCTTGACTTTTTACAATTTCAGCAGTAGTTGAAAATGTGGTGGAATCACCCTGGATGATTTATCTTTCCGTGCGTACCGTACCTATCCACCCGGCCACGGCCATCCTTGGGCTGCTATCATCGCGTGATTTATTTGCACAGCTAGTAATTCAGTGCTATAGATGAAAACGATGCCGTCTTTAATGACTGCAGTGGGAATATTCAGATTTAAACATGAGCAACTTGACGTGTCCGCGTCAATAGTTGCCATGGAAAATCTGACGTTTTCCTTTTTAACGTATTCTTTGGGTACAACAACAATTTCGACCTTTCATTTCAAATGGCCGTCGATCGATAGCGATCAAGTTTGCACCCGCGACCACGTGTTTCCCATATTTTTGCATACACCTGTTTTAATCTTCGTTCCAAACTAGCTATTCACACTCTTACATTGTATAAGTTAAGCAAATTAACCGTGAGTGGTCGTAAGCAGCAAAGTCAATAGTTGTCGATGTTGGAGCAAAAGTTCCGCGGTGTTTGAAATGGCGCAACAAATTAATTCTTAATCGACTTGCTGATAATTTAAGATAAGCCAGTGCCATAATTATAAATCAAAAAGCTACATTTGTGGAATTTCTTGCAGTATCAGCAGTCAGCACCGGGTTTAGTCTCTGATATGAACATTTTGACAGCCATGACCGCATATTACGGTCGTGGGAAATTATTTCAGGCTGTACGTCATTGAAAAACGAGTGTTATTCCGAACATCAAAAAATGTAAGCATTTAGAGCGGGCAAGCAAGTGCACAGATGTCAGATACAGCAACCGAGTCGCTAAAGTGAACAAATCATCACCTTGCCTGTTGTCTATTACTCGAGCGGAGAAATTGAGAGAAGTTCATAGTTCCTAAGATTATTTTATCGTGAATATTTATATTGTTATCAATTATTATTTTTATCATCATTAATAAAGTTATCATTATAATTAATATTAATTACTTATATTTTACTATCTATATTCTTAATTAAAAAAAAAAACGTTACCACCTGTATGAATACAAATTGTAACTAATAAATCAAATCAAATGTTCCCCGATTCAAACTCAGCGCTACGCGCGTTGGTAAGTGCTTCTAGCGCGCGGCTTGGGTTTCATGAACTACGGGTCTTTTAAACTCGGCGCGTATCCGCTCGTACAAAGAACCACTAGCGCAGTGGTGCGGTTCTTATGCACTACGGTTTTTTCGAATTCCGCGGTACCTACAGCGGTTTGCTACTACTAGCGCCGCTTTCCTATTCTGTAACACTAAGAAAGGCCCGAGCCCACCTGCTCTGCCTTGGGCTACGTATCTCCCTTCCCTATCTTTTATCTATGCTTCTACTCAGCGCGCTTGATTTCTTTCATGACAAGGCAGATCAAAGCAATAACTAAACATCACGTCTCGGTATCCTTGGAGAGGACAATGATCCCGCGGGAATGAGACGTCGTTGTCTTCAATTTCATTGCAGGAGATATCTTAGGAATCTTATCAGCAATGTAAACAAAGACATACCAATGTTCATGATTTTCCACTTTTATGAATGTGCGTCCATATATTCGTGATCAATTACGGTTTAGTTTTCAAACACATTTTGAAGACCAAGCACTTAAAATTGCTGTATATTCGCGCCATTCGGGAGGTAGGGAATTTGACAATCGACTTACATGAAAAAAATGCCTCTTTTGCAACCGTAAATCTCGTTGTACAAAACCCAGGCCTCAGGTAGTAAATGAGATGGGTGTTTGCCTTCGAGTGCAAACACTCGACGCATGTCATTCGGGTCTGCCACAAACACAGCATTTAGGTGTCCAATTTTTTCTTGGTAAACAGGGCCCAGTTGGCGATGTCTGGAGTCTATATATTCGTGTAATTTCGGCGCCGACCCGGCGGCGATCAGAGACAGCGTCGTTCCGAAGACAGGCAGACCGCGTGGCGACGGCAGAACGTTGATTTCTCGTCGTATGGGCACTCCCGACGTTACCGACGCCCTCGAAGCACTTCGAATGCAGTGCTTTATGCATCGACTCGCCGATGATAGCGTAAACATTTTTTTCCCCATGATTTATACGTTATTTTACTAGAATTCTAGTTGCTTCCAGCTGAAGCTCACGCTTAGAACCGAACGCGGCGCGATCCGCTTGACAACTACCAGTTTTGTCCAAAGGAATTCGTATTTCGCGCAAACCACCTGTACACCGACCGACTACAGCGCTTATTCATAATTTGTTTGGTTATGGTCTCTGGTCTAGGTGTCAGTTAGTCTGAGCGAAATGAACATCTTTTTAAAATTAGAAGTACTTTACTGACATTTTTAATTGAAGTCCTATTAATAGTCTGATTACTCTATATTGACTACAAGATGTGTTTTGGTTCGCTTTTGATACATGATTAGTCAACAGAGCACAAATCAGTATATGATAACCTGCGGATAAACCCGAAGGTTATAATAGTGTATTTGGGAGACACTATTTTAATTTGTAAGCAAAATATTTACTAGAGGTAATGACAATGACCAACGAAGGTTCAGTAAGCAATGACCAGGTTTTACTGGTGACTGGAGGCTATGATCACACCATCAAACTCTGGCAAGCCCATACCGGAGTTAATCTGCGGACTATGCAGCACACAGACTCAGTATCCTTATCTATAATGATCTTGCCTAGGTACTATTCATAGGTCAATCCATGATACGTCAAGTGTCACTCTATGTTTGTTTGAAGAGTAGGTATATAGCCACATTACGAAATGATTTCCTCGCATATGTTTCTTACCTGGCTCTACAGCAAGTTAATGCACTTGACATTACACCGGATAGGCAACTCATAGCAGCCGCAGGTACGTAGATTGGCTAAACGGCAACATTAGCTCAACAATATGCTCTGTGTGCTGTAACTAATACTGCTTGTCTCAAACCAAAAAGTCAATTGTGATAAAATAAAAATTAATATTATTATTTTACACCATGGTAAAATAAAAAATATAAATTTAAAATTTAAAAAGTAAGTACTTTACTCTAAGTAAGTATGATTCTTTTTTTAGGATATCAGCATATTCGCATGTACGACTTGGCTTCAAATAATCCAAATCCTGTAGTCAACTACGAAGGTGTTTCGAAGAATGTTACTGGTGTCGGATTTCAAGAAGATGGAAAATGGATGTTTACTGGAGGAGAGGATTGTAGCGCCCGCATATGGGACCTTCGGTAATTTAATCTCCAGTAAAGATATTAGTAATCCAAAACTGAAAATATTCTAAGGCAATATTAATAAGCAACCGTTATTATTTTTTTCTGTTCCTTTAGGTCTCGTAATCTTCAATGTCAAAGAATATTTCAAGTGTCTGCCCCAGTGAACTGTGTTTGCTTGCACCCTAACCAAGCAGAGCTAGTCGTTGGAGATCAGAGCGGAGTTATTCATCTGTGGGATCTAAAAACAGATCACAATGAGCAATTGGTAAGTTAATTTATATTTTTTGAGAAATGTTTTGGTTTTAGATAACTTTTTGTTTCGTGTTATTTGCTGATCTTTTAACATTGAAATTGTTTCTTAAAAGATTCCAGAAGCGGAGGCATCTATACAGAGCATTGCTATTGATCCTGAGGGTTCGTTTATGGCGGCTGTCAACAACAGAGGACATTGCTATATCTGGAGCTTGTCCGGGGGAGTTGCCGAAGAGCCAACCAAGCTAAATCCAAAACACAAAATCGAAGCTCACCGTCGATACGCACTCAAATGCAAATTCAGTCCAGACTCCACGCTTTTGGTGACCACGTCAGCAGATCAAACGGCAAGAGTTTGGAAGACTAGCGACTTCACACTCTTGCAAGAGTTAAAACACGAATCACAGCGTTGGGTTTGGGATGCTACCTTCAGTGCTGACTCTCAGTACATAATAACAGGTATGTAAGTTTAGTGTGCAAAATTTTGATATGGACTATGTTATGAATATGTTTGAAAGTAAAAAAATACATTTTGTTTATTTTGTTTTGCTTGCAGCTTCATCAGATGGAATTTGTCGACTATGGAACCTAGAAACCGGCGCAATTGAACGAGAGTATAACGGCCACCAAAAAGCTATAACATCGCTTGCATTCAGAGATGAAATTGTTAATTAAACTAAATTCCATTTTGATCTAAATGTAATTTTTATTTCTCCAAGACAGTGTTGAGGACTCCGAGTCCTCAGAGTCTTTGTTCAAGATTCTGTAAGTAAGGTATTGCACAACTTACATCTTGCTGTGTGGAATGTACATGTGACGAATCTAGAAAACCACCTCTCAGGTGATGCTTATGCACTTGACGTTTGCATCAGCAGCTGCTCAACGTCTCCCATCTTTGTGACCCTTGTACGAACCAGTACGATCTATAGCACTTTTCAGTGTATGGGTACGCCTTATGCATCGTTTGGGCTCCTAGCTAACGACCCGTTTAAGATGACAAAAAATAAAAAATACCAAAAGAAAGCTGAGAAAATTTTGGTAAGGAAAAATTGAAATTAATACATTGAAATATAAAAACTACCCTTAATGTACAAACATCCCCTAGCTTGAAAAAAAATGTTTCACTATTTTAAAACTGTAACCAAACATTACCAAAGAATTGGTTGAGCTTAATTGAAAGTTTTGTGATGGGAGTTAGTGCTAGTTTTTAATGATAAAAAACTTTTTCTTGATTAATTGAAGCACAAACTATGTTTTGCATGTAAATTAGCACACCACATTTTGTGATCCAATCCAATTTTCAGGGGCTATCCGTGCTTAAAACTTAAAATAATAAAAGTAAAAATTGTGCCTAGTATTTTTGTTACCCTCTCTTTGAAGTTTTACGTCAAGGTTTGTTGAAGTTAATAAGATAAGAACATATTATTTTGATTACAGATGTTCAGCATTTGTGGGTAACTGAGATGTTTTTTTTATCTTAAGCCCTAGATCGAACTCAATGAAAGCCTTTCTTGATAAGATAGTCGCAGGTTAAAGCAAATTATGAGAAATAAATTTTGATGTGAAGCCGATCTCTCAATTTTAAGTTAGCGTTCACCTACTTTAAAGACCATACGGACCCAACAAATATATTTAATCTGATCAAGGCCTCAGAAGCTGTGAAGAAATCTCAAATCATGTTAAAGTACTTTGCTTGTGTTTTTTGGAAAACATCAAAATTATTTGTAATACGATTGGATATTTTAGAGTGTGGGGCAAAAGCTGCTGGTTGGTCCCATTTATTTGCACAAGTAAAGTTTTGCTGGATCTGAAAAGTATGTGTACCTATTGTTTCCAAGCAAAATCAACACATTTAACTGCAAACCTAGATACACAATGTGATAGAGAAGGTAGAACAATTTTAGAGTGAGTGAAACCTCGGTGTGAGAGTGAAGAGAGAGTAGAGTGAGTGAAGGGATGAAACCTCAAGACAACTGTAAAATGCATTTTCATTTAATAAAATTTACCAGCATATCAGATACGAACACCATGGTCAACGGCTTCGCCTTCTTAATCTACGAGTTTGAGACAAAATAAATCACAACTCGGAGAGCCAACAAGCCCAACAAGATACCGTAAATAAAAGACATTAGGTACATCAAAATTAAGAAGTATATTAAGCAATAAAATAAAAAAAAAAAAAATCAACAGTAAAACAACAAATAAAATTAACCAAAAATATCAACATAGAGTTACGTCTGACCATTTTTCAATTTATATTACACTTATGATGGGCGACTATGAGATGGGTAAATACTCCTGAAAAGTTTTTGAGTATCGTTGACGACTGTGTAAGTATCATTTTAATTTAGCTAAGCTAATCGAATTTTAAAATAAGTATGCTGAGGCCACCGCTAAACGTTTCCACACTTCGTATCTTCTTTGCCTCAATAGTATTTTAACAAATCACAGACTTTGGATTTCCTTCAGTTAAAGAAACATTGATTAAAAGCAATATACTAATTTAGCAGATCTTCCATTAATTTAGTCTTACGTTCAAGATTCTGTAAGTAAGGTATTGTACGGCCCACAACTTGCTGTGTGGAATGTACGTGTGACGAATCTAGAAAACCACCTCTCAGGTAAATCCTATGCGCTTCACGCTTGCATCGGCAGCTGCTCAACGTCACCCATCTCCGTGACCGTTTCCTCGTCCATTGTGTAACTTAGTATGAACTTTAGGGAAATTGTATCCTAAAACAGAAAAAAAGTAAAATCGCTTTTGTAAAATGACAGGTTATCGTTAAAAAAAAAGACAATAGCAACATTTAGTAGCTAGGGTGGTAAGAACAATAATTGGATACAGGAACAATCACATGGATAGATTTTACTGTAAATCATGATACGACTATAAGTAATTTACAATGCACATACCTTGTTGGGATTGGCTATGAGCATGACTTGAGTGATAGCCGAGGGCGGTAAGAAAGGACTGTGCGCTGGCAGCTCTGTACTTGATGGAGGTAAAAGGCGAAGCTTGCAGGTCTAAAGAAAGAAAATAATTAAAATAATATTAGTTGGCACTTGGCACATATTTTAATGCATTTTTTAAATATAGGTTTTAAGACCTAAATGTAAAAAATAAGTATCTATTGCTCTAACCTTGGGTACTACAGCTTGCAGCAAATAATTTGAGAGTTTGGATGCGTTCTTGCTGATGGTGGTTACCACAATAACCGAAACATCGGGTCGCGGTGTATCTTTCGCAAAATGTAAGATCACAGAGATGCCGTTTCGTTCCTCCAAAACAGGAAGTGGAGGAATAGTGCCTGTGAAACAAATCAAAATAAAAAATTAGACCTAGAAAATAACAAGACATCCATAAAGCATATTTAAGCACACTTTAGATTTTAAACTAAATTTGGTTACCTGGCGAAATACTTTCTATCGAGACAAAAATATCGGTAAGTGGTTTCACTTCTAATCTTTTAATCGGTGTCTCGCAGTCACCCAGGGCCTGAAATGTGAGTGTCTCGTTGCTTGTAGGGTGAATTGCGCTGTCGCCTGCTTTCTTTTGGCCAACTTCAGATTGTAACAAGTTCTTGTCGGGGTGAGTGGGCACATCAAGAGGCGGCTGGAAGCCTCTGACCAATTCGGTGGCTTTTGGGCCTAGTGTAACTTCTGTGTATATCTCTCCATCTTCCGACAAGTCCACCATAGAGTCGTCTCCGTTGACACTTTCCGTAAATGATGGATTAGCAGCAGCTTTGACAGCTCCGCCAATCAGGAAGTCTAGATCCATTGCCAATCGAGATGGATTTTGAGCCTCGGGTGACTCTGGACTTTGAGGTTTGCTCATGAGATTCATTGGTATTTTGGTGGATGATCTGGTGAAAAAGACAAGGAGGTAATTGTCAAATAAAATCCTAGTTGATCCAGTATCGTACTCTTGTATTAGCACCTCTTATTTTCTGAACTAGTTCCAAGTAAAAGAAAAACCTTTACAGATTTAATACCGATGCTTCAAAATAGAAACTTACTACCAACTGTTTCAAGTACACCACTAAAACTTACTTAGAGAACTGCGACCCCAATTTCACAGCGTTCGGAAGATTCTGCAACAGCATCGACTCTCCCATTGAGTCTAGATCGTCGAGCGCTTTAAGCTTGCTGTTTTTCTCCTGAACATGAGCAAGGTCTGCTCCAACAGATTTCAGATTGATCGGATGGTGTGCACTAGTCGGCTGAAGCATTGCATGCGAAACCGGACTCGGATCGACGCTGGCTGACGATTGGATGGAAGCGAAGATGTCGCCGAGTACCTCGTAGTTCGACTGTTTTGCGGGTGACACAGGTGGGGAGGCAAAGGTGTGGTTGTCATCAGACGCAGGTGGCGCGGCAAAGTCCAGGCCGCCGAGTTGCGACTGGAGTAGGTCCACGGGCACAGGCGGCAACTTCTCCTCACTCGGCGTGCTTAGGTCGAGCAGGGATGCAGCCGCAACTGTCTTGGTGGGCGCAAAGGCGTCGCGTTTTCCAAGCAGGATTATTGCAGTGTACTTGTCGAATACCTGGCCGAGTTCGTCACTGGCGCTTAGCACCTCGTCTGCGGGCGATGGAGATACAACAGGGAATCAAGAAGAGGTTGACGTTCATAGCACTATCAGATCCAGGTGCATATGGATTAAAATACAGTCAATGCCGCACACATACAAAAAAATCTAGAGTGATGCTATAAACTAATTGGCAAGCAAAATAAACTTAGTAAAATGTCCTCTTTTCATCAACAGCAAAAGTAATTTAATATCTAATATCCAGCAACACAGACCTGTGCATGGCATTGGGTATGCAATCTTATAATGAGAGGTATCTTGGAGCATGCAAGTGAAATGCCTGTCACTATGTTCTAGGTTTTAATTTACTCTTCCCAATATCGGTTGTCCTGCTATTTGATAATACCAATCCAGTTTCTTCAGAATGAAGTGAATCTTGGCAATTTCTATATGGCAATTTCTTTAGTAAATAAGGGCCGTGACTCACTTAGCATAGCTTCATTATCCTGCGTCTCAGAGGCTAGGCGGAAGACGTTTGGCCGCAACCGCTCGCAGCTCTGGTGCAGCTCCTTGATGAGTTCGAGATCTTCAGGTGAGCTCGCGCCGGGCCGATACGAGTCCAGCATCTCGCTCAGCAGCCGAGCGTTGTTGTGCACTGACTCAAGCTCTGTGATGCGCCGGCTGTTCACTTCCACGCGCCGCTCGTCCTGGTAGCAATCCTCGTTTACAATATGTTCAGGAAAAAATGGCGCTTATTTTTGGCAGAAATTAGGTGGAGATTAAGTCAAGTTTCCAATAAGTGAATTATTCTTAATGGACCTTAGCACTTGGACCTTTACTTAACATTCAAAACCTATTTAAAATAATTTTTTATTAAATAAACTTACTTCTTTAACCATTGATTTAATTAGTCTGTTGGCTGCCTGTATGTCATCTGGATTTTTACTTTGCAATAGTTTCTGTAAAAGCCGTGATCTTTCTTCGTCTTCAAATATTGTGTTTTTAGATCGAGGAGGTAGTTTCGACTCTTCATCATCTTGACTAGAAATATAAACTGAATCATCCTAAAAAAATCAAGAACATAATAAAAGATGTACAGCAGCTAACTTTGAGATAGTATTTGCGCTAGGTTAAGCAATTTAATTAAAATTTACCAAACATATCTTCAAACCGTTAAGTACTTTACCACCAAAAAATTAACTTCCATATCCTAATATCCAAGCAAATGGCGCATATGTATGTTCCACAAATGCACAAATACAAGGGTAAAAAAATTACCTTTACAACGCCTTGTTTTCTGAGCATTTCGTAAGCCTCTTTAATCTTGGTCTCTCGGGAGTAGTCCAGTGTCCAAACGTACATCATGTGTAGCACTTTACGTCTGATGGTGAGCGACGTCATGTTGCCGAGATATTTAGGGGAGACGAGCTTGATCATCTCATTGAGGAACCGGAACTTCCCGACCTCGGATTGGAACGCAGGCCCGCAACGTTTCATGCACGAGTCAAGTATCTGAATCAATCACGGGTTGGTTAGACATTCTTAGCAGCTTTTAATTTTTTGACTGTGCCTCTCCATGGCTTTAATATACATTTCATATTGGATAATATTTGGATGGTTTCAATAATAATTTTTTTATTATTTAATGAAGACCTTAATGAAGGACTCTTCTCAGACAAGTGACTGATTGGCAAGGAGGATGGGAATACTCACGTTTAAGCCCTGCATAGCTTCCCATTCGGCAGAGGACTGAATTTTCAAAGCGATGAGATGCGCTGCGACGTTTGCATAACTTGGGTGTTTGATGATATAGTTAGCAAACTCCACTGCAGCACTTGTTTCCGTGGTACTGTTTTCAGAACTTGTTGCACGGTCTGGACAAAATTTTAAGCAATTAAGAAAACCTTTAAGGAAATAAAATTCTGATCTATCCTAGAGATCCACCGACCAATACAATTCCATTCAAGTAATACATTACCCAACCTAAATTCCCTCCCTCTCTCTTATGCTGCTAGATAATAAATCTTAGTTAATAATGCCATGGTATTTTTTAACAAAAAACCACTAGTAAAGACCCAATGGTTCTTTTGAGACACCAGTTCTTCTGAGATCATAAAAGTTAAGCAACATTGCACTAGGTTAGGTGTTGGATGGGTGACCATAATCATTATATTTACTTTTATTTGAGTGAGAGGCTAAAGGGATTTCTGGCTCACTTTGCTTAACAATCTCTCGACAGCATGGATTAGTGGAGGAATCCTGTTGTTCAAGTTGTACTGCCCTTTGGGAAGAAATCGCCAATAAATCAGTCAATCACTAGTAAAGACGTAAAGATTTTATTACAAAAACCTCTTTTCTGGCTGCAGAATTCAATGCATTCCATTCAAGTAATATGTAGTTTTTTTTCTTGCCATTATAAAACAATTGTTTTAAAAACTACATATCACTGAGACTAATGAGACGTTGGTAGAAAATTGCATTTGGCACCACCTCTGTTGCTAATAATTCCATTTGAGGTATTTACTATGGCTACTGTTAGGAAATTTACATTTCTGATGCATTAAGGCCATCAACTAACTACTTAGGGCCTACTTGGCTAGTAACTTAAGATAACACATTTTGTAACCTTCTTTCCTACCTAATGACCTAGACACACTTACACAGTAGATAAGACTCGGAGTGTGCTAGGGAGGTAGCTACTACAAAATATTCTTGTCCAGCCACTGTCAAGAAAGGTTTTACCCACTTAAAAAATGTTGAGTAGATCTATCAAAAGTAAAGACCAACTAATTTCAAATTTACTGTTTCTATTCTTTATGGCATATCAAATAATACACACCTCAAATATTGCAACTGTTAACGTCTTGTTACAACATGTTAATATCTTTTTCATTATAGCCATATTCTCACCTATCTCCTACATTAAACTCTTAAAAAATACTACCGTAGTTTCATTCAGCCTGGAACGTTTGAAAACTGAGCCAGAGAAATTAATAAAATTAAAAAAATTAGGGAATGAATGCAAAATGCAAGGAAGTACTAAATCTAGAGGAAACTATACCCAAAAACAAATATTGACAAATCAACTATTCATTTCTTCTCATCTTAGTTCTTTAAGGCAATATTGGCTGCCGAATAAAATGTTTTTCGTTCTCTCTATAGGACACTAGGGCAAGTTGGTAAAAAAGTAGGTAATCATTCATTCTTACACACTAGGTACGTCCTAAACCCAGATTTATTCCCTAGATTGAGTGCAGTTTCTACCTACGAGAAATATCAATAATCATCACATGGTTCAGGTATTAAATCTGTTTAACTAGATAACTAAAAAGGGTATTTTGACTAGCAAAGTTGTGCCGTAGGTTACAACACCCTCCCTCGAGGATAAACCAGTAGTAGCTAGTGAGACATATATTCTACAAACAAACGAACTACCCTTCAAGAAGGGGAAAGGAGCTCTTCGATAGGAAGAAAATTGTCAGATGATATTAAATAAAAATTTTCTTGGCTGTGTAACATTTATTTTCAGTGTGGTTTTGGGAGTGGTGTAGGTGGTCCTGTAACCATCGAGACACAGAAGCTGGGTGGTGCAGAAATGGTAAAAAAATATCCACCTACTTATCAGGGTCTCCAAAGTCAATGCAAACTCCTCCATGATACAATTGTTCACGAGTTTACTGCAATAAAAACAGTTTAATCGCTGTATTCACTTTATTTAACACTCTCCTCCACTACAGCCTGTCAGGGCCACTGGTCAGTTTTGCCAACATAACAGAACAGCCCATACGTCAAACTGACAGTGACAACTCTTGTGCTAAAAATTTATTTGGGTCGGGCTAGGGCGTTGCACACATTTTGGGAGTTGAGCCAACTTGTACTATTTTTTTCACGATGGCGACGCTACTGAAATTCTTCACCAACTCTTTATCGAAAACCAATAAAAAAGTTAAGCTCCAGCATGTGCGGCAAGCAACCACTGCACCGAGTGGAGCAATTTTGCCAGAGCCTGCCACGACTCAGTTCGGCATCTTCGGACTTCTGTTTGCTGTTGTCCCAGGATTATTGATAGGGGCAACTATCAGCAAGAGAATGGCAAACTTTTTAGAAGAAAATGAACTATTTGTTCCGTCTGATGATGACGATGACGATGACTAGACTTTAGGTGCTAATCTGAGCGATGAGCTCACAAATCTTGTGTTGAAGCGACTCCTAATATAAATTTGTGTTGTTAGTAGTCACATTTTCCTGCGCTTATTGTTTTCTACAGGAAATTTAAGAGTGCTACTTCTTGCGCTGATTTATGGTTGAAGCATAAGTGTGTTTAGATCCACTGGTCAAATTAATTAGACCATAATCTTACTCCATCTGGAACTATCTGTTATCTTTGGGTTTAAAAATCTATAAACCCAATGCTGTAATTGAATAATCAAGTAAATATTCATTTGTATAGCTTCTCTTGACCCTTAATGCAAGGGAGCTAGACACTGATTTATTGTAATTTATTATAAACCAACTCTCATTTACTTTTTAACTCGTGTATCATGAATTTACAAATCAAAATGTCTAGTCAATTTTCTAGCCTTTGACACCTTGTGTCATTTTGTTTCTTCAGTAGGCAATACTTCATGCATTTTTTAACTGTCACCTTCGAATAAATACACATCTTGTAACTTACGTAATAGGTAATTCTAGAAAAACTGTCCGAAATAAAAGCGTTAAAAAGTGTTTCCTTCAGCGCTTCATTATCGACTTAAGTGTTATCACTGAAGACTTTCCAAGCGTTTGCTTGCTAGTGAGGTTATTTGCTGAATTCTGTTGGGTATTTCCTGTTGTCGGTTGGAATTGATAAAATCTGCACTCAAGGTAGCTTGTTAATATATTTTTATCCAAATTGTAAGAGATGGCAAAATTAAGTTACATAATTGCTCTACTGGCGATCTTCTTTAGTAGGTTTGGCCTTCTTAGCTGATGATAAGGACCCACTCGATACCTCACTTCTTTAGTATTTCAGTTCCATGAATGTCCACCGTCATCAGCCTCTCAACAAGCAAGTCCACAAATTGAACAAGCACTGATTTGTTTTGCTGTTCCCATAAATGAGGTGAAATTTCAACTTTTTCAAAGTAAATCTTTTCTCCAAGATCATACCTTGACCTCAACATTCAAGTACGCAGAATTTCGTGGGGAAAAATGTGTGGCAAAATGAATTACTCTGACGAATGGCATTCCAGGCTAGTGTACGGCATAAACAACAAATCATTTATCGCACTGATTAAATCTACTGTAAATTCGATTCAACTCATTGTGTATCCTGGGGCAACAACTAACTTAACCAAGATTAATTTACAAAGTAACGTATCAGCCTATGGAAATGCAATTTAAAATGTTGAGGGGTTGTAGCACAAATCACAAGAACATTCTATGAACACTGATTCAAAATATATTGCTTCTCTGTTAATCACAAAAGTACAAAGTAAAAACCTAATTAATTAAATATGCAAGTTATTAGTACAAAACTAAACATTCTTTAAAAGTACTGTACATACACATGCACGAGGCTTCATGGCAATATTAATTAATTTACAAATATTTATAACATATTTCGTTGGGGGAGTTTGACTCCCATGACTAAGTAACATTGGCCGCTTCACTTTTGACAATTAGCTATTCCGGTGGCTTTTTGTGTGCACTCCAGCCGTGGAAGCATTTGGTAAATCTGTGCGATTCTTTGTTCTTTAGCGTAAGGAAAAGTTTGCGTGGTTTGTCCGGTTGCTTTACTCGCAAGTGTTGGCTGTACACCTAGAAATTATCAGAAGAAATAAATTAACAGTGGAAGATGAGGGGATGCGAGAGTAAGAGAAAGTTAATTTGATTGCAGAGATATTGCATTGAAATGAACAAAATCTTAACATTACTGACTGTTTTTGTAAGCAGTGCTAACGCATACAATCACTGAATAGCTTACCTGTGCCGATTTATATGCCAGCTTGATTTCCACCTCGCTGCACTTGGCGCCGAGCCACAGGAAGATGTGTTCACCATTGTCCAATATCATGATGTCGTCGTCGGCAAGGTCGTCTTGACAGAAGTCTGTGCACTTCTCCGAGACGGTGAAGTATCCCTTCTCGTTGGAGCAGCGGAAGAGGCGCGTGTAGTTCATGAAGTCCGCGTTGGTGTCGTGAGGCTTGCGCCCTCCCAACGCCACCCAGAAGAAATTATCCGGCTCTTCGCCCTCGTTCAAAGTTTGGAACCCGATCCACGGCTGAGAAACAACAGACGTCAGCACACGAGGCATGCGGAGTCCTTTTCTCTTCTGCATTTTATTAATCTTATCGTATTTATTTGATTGACCAGATTTAATTAGATTAGATTGATTTGATTTACTTGGTTAGATACTCGGGACGATACATAGAGAAGCTGGCTTAACTTGTCTGTATGCTACTTTTCCAGTGAAAATGGCACTCTTCAAATTTCCCTTGATCTTGACTGATACAAGCGCGTTGTAATTCACAGCCTCCTTTTGAGGTTTGTCCATATGTGGTGGTTGTATAAAATTACCAAAGAGTGTTCTTTCATTATCTTTGCCACAACCCGAAATAAAATGGTAGTTTTAAGTTGAGGATCAGTACCCCTTAGATACTATTTGGCATTTTTATTACACAATCTGCTGCCGGAGAGAGATTGTGAAATATTGTCGATGACTGATGAGTTATCACATTTTCAGTGGCATAGCCCTTTGAAAATAACAGGAGCAACAACTCATTCAAAATATTTCATCCTACTGATCATCTATGCAAGTGTGGGCCAACCGACAAGTTGTGCCAACATATCGTAACAAACTGGCGACAATCAGAGATAGCGCAAGTCAAAATGAGGAAATTCATCAACTCACATTATTGAACATGTTCTCTGCAATTTCCACAGCGAGCCTCGCCTCCTCTGGATCCGACTTGGACCCAATCCAAACGTAAACAATCCCAGCGCAGTCTTCTTTCTCAAATGGCACTTTCAAAATGTAGCTAAAGGACAAATAGACAATTTTTTTATGAAAAAAATAACCGGATTAGAGCAATGAGAAGCATGTCACTACGTGGAAATGCAGATAAACCAAAAGTAAAAGCATAAAAAAATTTGAGAGCCTCAATTCAAAATGTACTCAAGGTCTAGTGGGTCGGTGTATGATACAATAATAATTAATACATTATCTTCCTATTCTTAAGATTCAGTTAATAACCATGACAGTTGTCACAGAGCTAGGCATTCTTCTAACGTAAAAATATTCTCTGTAGACTATTATCTGGTAGACTGTACAAGTGCATACTCTCAAATGAAGTGAATTACTAACCAGAAAGCAGAGTTGAGCGCAAGTGGGTCGGGTTGTATCTGTATAAGGCGCGTGCAGAGCGGCCCTCCGTTTGATCGCAGGAAGTAGAACTCTACAGGCGGCGCCGTTCCGGCTGGCACTGGGGTCTTGCGTTTGCCCAGGTGGATCACGAACTTGCGCTTGAAATGTGACATGAACTTCAGGCTCTCCTGTTGCTGGTGGGTGCGCACAACCTCCAATTTCTCACCGAATAACGACTTGAATTTCTTCTGCAAGCTGCAACAGGTGAAAATAAATATTTTAATAAACCGAAATAATTGGATTAGTTTTTTGAACTGGATAAAATATCTTGCAGATGAGAGTCCTCCATTTTTTGGCACTTTTTTTTTATTTATGGGATATTTCAATTTCTCAATGATGTTGCAAAAAAAAAATCCATCATAAAATTGGAAAACTAAAGAAAAAGAACATATTTCTAGCCCAGAAAAAGGATTTTTCACACTGAATACATATCTGATTCTGTGAAATGCACTAAAATCCTCCCAAAAAGGTCATGTCCAAATAGCTAAAATTGTAAGATGCGTCGAGATCAGGGTCCAAGTCCCCAGCTGTACACCAAGATTTGAGAGAATGTAAAATTCCTGGTACTGAATTGGACAAATATTCATCAAGGCCTTTTCTACTTTACCTCTCAATAGCTTTCACAAATATGTCAAGAACCCCTCCCCCCGCCCCCCCTTAACCACACTCAAACTTCCCACAAACCCTTTTATGAGATCCTTACCTAAACGTGAACGTAAGCCAGCCCATGTTGGATGCGTCCCTGCCTTGCCAGAAGTAGACGACACACTGGAAGTCGTCCTCCATTGGCTGTTCATGCGCGGCTTCCGGCCCATCTTCTGGCCCGTCGATCGGCACCCAGTAGCGGCAAAGGAAGACGTAGCAGTCCTTGCTGTAGAAGTGCCCCAGCTCGTCTTCAGGCAGTCGCACAAACTTCTTGCCCTCGAGCACGAAAGCCTCCATGGCTTCGAGGTCTTCGTTCCAGTCTTCGCTCAGCTGTTGGGCCTCGGCCAGTGGCATCGACGGCTGGCGCGGCGTGAATAGCGCTGCCAGATCAGCCTGCAGGGAAAGATAGTTAGAAAAGCATGACTTCGAGAAATGAAATTTGAAATATTACATTGTGGCCAGTAAAGACACACACCTCAGGCCTGAGTAGCAATGCCGCTGCAATCGTTGCCATATCCCATTAAAATACACAAGCAAGGAAATTGATACTTTAAATTGAATAATAACAGACATCTGATACCTACAATAATTGCTTAATAATTACAATTGTAACCCAGTTAATTGAAAATTGAGCGCTGAGTGGCCCATCCCCTGAACTAGCCACAAAGTTTAAGATTTTTTACCAACAGAACAGCATGCAAGCACAGATAGACATACACAGATTGTCCACTCCTATGCTATTGGGAGCTACGCGAAAGCTTTCGCCCCGCAAGATTCGCGCCAATCCCCTCACCCACAAGCTAAAATAGTTTGCCCTCTGGACACGGGATGGCGCTACGTTCGCTCCCTCTCAAGTATACTATCTGTTCCAAGCTTGCTCGGTCATCGGTCTAAAGTCCTTTCGCTCACATTCGCTCCCTCTCAAGTTTACTATCTGTTCCAAGCTTGCTCGGTCATCGGTCTAAAGTCCTTTCGCTCACATTCGCTCTCAGCGCTGCCGCTATCCTACTGTATCCAGGCGATAACTGCAGCGGAGTTCGAGCAAGTCCAACATTGAAGAAAAATGTAAACATCCCAGAAAATAATTATAATGATGCTCTGGTGCCATATTTGGGGAAGATCGTTTTGAAAGCGATCTTTTAAAAAGATCAAGATCGTCGTCAAAAAACAATCGCGATCGAAGATCGAAGTTCGCGATCGTTTTTTTTAGATCTAATTCAAATTCGTTTCAATAAAATATCAAGTTGAATAAAAATATTAAATATCAAATATCTGCGTGGTTCAATAAGAAATCAATAAGAAATAGGATTAAGTACATAAAGGGTGATTTCTTGTTCCCTGCTTTGTTGTATATTTTCATTATTAGTTACACCGTTAATTAGTTCAATTTATTGCACCGAGAAGTTCAGTTCGGTACAGAAAGAATATTGTCACAATGCACCTCAGAGCGATGTCATGAACGAGTTTTCTTAGCTGTAAATCGTACACGAGATATGTCAAATCTAGTCGGCTGCTTATTTCGGCCAGTAAAATGCTTGCTACTGAACTAAATTGTGATACCATATTGCAGCCCGTTAGACTCGGTGGATATTGCTTATATAAACACGCTTGGAAGTCGCTGTGAGCCTCTCATTGCATAAATTCACGATCATGACCAAGTCATATTGAAATTGTTGGGTGAGAACTTATGTCAAATCGCTAAATCTGGGGCTAGGATGTCGATCAAAAAAGATTTCCGCATAGAAAATTTCGGAAAGTAATGTGGATTGTTTCAAATTTCGAAAATCTATTAAATGATAGGTACTTTGACTTGGCGGGTGCTTATCTCAATGTTGATTTTCTTGGAATTCCCGCATTGCTGGGTTTTATAATAATATCGCCAGGCGATTATGATGGTTTGGCGAGACTGAGCAGGTGGCCCAGTAACCTTGCTGGTTGATCACGGTAAATTGATGCTAGAGAGGGTAGTTTCAACATTAGAACAAAAATTCAAACTGATTTGAAATCAGGTTTCGAAGCCGAATGTAATGGTGCTTTAAAAAATTTCGAAATTCAATTATTAGCATAAGATGGTTTTGTGAGTTAAATGGCTCTGGTATTAGCGATTCTCGGAACATTTTTATCGCAAATCGGCTTAGATATTCAGTAGTGTTTTGTTCCAAATCAAATCTAGACGCATAGCTAGACACCCACGCGATACACTCCTCTTTTGCCACGGTTGAAAAAGTGTGGAAAGAGAAAATGCACACCGCGTCCCGTATTACTCCCCCGGATGCGTTTAACACTGCCCTATTAAAGGAAATCAACAAACAATTCACAGCTGTTACAAATCCTTAATACATTAGTAAATCTGAAACTGCAAACTGACCAAAACGTGATTTGTGCCCCTTTAATGACATCATTGCTGGTCGTTCTTGTTACGAAAGGATCGGTCATGTACTGAGAGTGGAAACTACAAAAATAGGGGTATTCGCATTGCTTTGTCGGCGCTGCCTTACAAAGGGTATGCGGTGCGCTGACCTTGGCCAAGCTTATAGTTTCGCGATCGCGTAGTCAATATTATTATGAGCGAGCATAGCTGTTGTCATATATTTTTCAGAATGATTTTGTAAGATTCTTTGAACCATCTTACTGTACGGCAACTCATGCCATACGGATGGCTTTTACTTTTTAGTCCTGGAATGTTGACAGCTATTGATGAGTTACGGAAAAAAATCTCGTATCGAAAGATTTGAGAATATCTAAAGAGTTTTCGAGGGTTGCTCGAGCTCTCGGGCACACACGTAGTCGGCGCCCCTGGTATTGGGACTTGCTTTGTATTTTCATTTGATCTCTTTAGATGAGACTGACTTTTTGTTCTAGTTTCTTCAAATTGAAACCTGAAATATAACAATATATTGTTGTTAATGTATTTTTATTTCCCCAGCCATTATGCATTTGTAATAGAAACAAAATAGGTACTGTCAGCTTGCAGTGCTTTCAGAAGGAAACACACATATGTCCCTGCTTGCGATTAAAATATAGTTTAAATATGATAATGGACTCGCCTTTCTTTTTATTCAGCTGCAGTGTACCGACGTTTGCACCTAAATCCTCAATTTTCTTCAATTTTTAACACTAACACGATCCCTTTTCCAATGACAAGTACTTCGCCAAATCCAGTACCCATTTTTTAGTTCAGCAAGCTGTACTCTCGCCCCACCACTCGGTCAAACCGATTACCCTGCACTCTGGTGGCCCAATATTCAACTGATGCTACTACATATCGCGATGCCAGCGCCCCTCAGTGCTCGCGTACCAAGTATTTTTTTGCCGTAGCGTGCCGTAGCCAAAGCTGGGTAAGGTGATATATCTGTGTATGTCAATCTGTGATGCAAGGTATTATCAGGAAAAGTCACAAGTTATAATGTACAAAATTACCACTCCTTGCTATCATTTGAGTATCTTTTGTGATTCCATGCCATTTCTTTCTGTGAAAAAAGTCAAAACATATTCCTATTTGGTTATCAAATAACGTAGCAAGAAGCACCATGTACCTTCGTATCTTGTTGTTTTGCCCACTTCGTCAGGTCTGCGCCAGTCTTTTGCACCGACTCGGCCGTTCGGGTGAAATCGACAGCAATCACTTCATCCCAGCCACTAAATTTAGATTTGAATATCTGTGAAAGAAAAAATTGTAAAAACACAAAAAAAAGGCTGCGAATTCAGTCTTTTATAAGCAGAAAGCCATGATTTGAATTCATCTTTAGATTTTTTTTTTGGCAATTATAAAATGTTGGTTGGCTTTGTGGAATTTTGCATGGTAAGTAAATAAGTCAGTTAAAAAAAAAAAATTGTCAGTGAAAAAAAAAATAAATAAATAAACTGTCAGTAAAATTCCAAGTTACCCACTTATTGGTCAATATCATGGCCACGCATACCCTGACAAAACTAATCGTAGCCTACTGTAGCTTTAAACTATCTTCCACATTTCTCAACATACCTGATTTTCGGTTCCTTCTTGCACTCTTGTGACGAGAGCATACTCTGGACGGTCTATCATTGTAAACAGCTCCTGCGAGAGCTTGACGGCAGCTGCCCGCACCAATCGGGTCGACTTCTTGCCAAACCAGACGAAGACGTCGAGGAAGCAGTCGAGAATGTAGACATTGCGGTTGTTGAGCAGTGTGTTTACAAACTTTCCCTGCGGCACCTCAACCTGCGGCAGCTCCAGGTAGCCCATGCCCAGGCGCACTTGGTAGAGCCGTGGAGTTACTGGCACAAAGTTTGGGTCCACGTGGTCCTGTGGAGAAAGTTTTTCGTTGCACTGAATGGGGCTTCTACCAACAGCAAATCTCAATTCATCATAATCTCTAGAATCCACTTGTAGCTGTATGAAAAGTTGCCAGGCAGCCCATGCCAATCATTTTGGCATGACAAGGTAAATATTTAGAAACCTCAACATTTGAGGGTTTGCATTTAGCAATGGCCAATCATCCCAACTCCCAAAATATAATGTTCAAAAAAAGATAGTATTTGTGACAAGTGGAGAGAGAAAAGACTACCTAGTTATGATCATCTTACCAGTACCTAGATACTGTGACCTTGTTAATTTATTACCGAGATCAACAATCCGTGTTACCCATGTATTTCAGAGAGTGTAATAAATCTCTAAATAAAACTGTAAGTAATGGTTCCCACTCTGCATGCTGATTTTGTAAATTTTGCACGTACTGCGATTGGGTCTAGTGGCGGCAGTCCCTCCTCGTCGCCCAGTGTTCTCCAGAACTCAGCTGACTCATCACCCGGCATCTCCGTGATGATCTCTGCCTTGTTCTTGCGTTCATTCTTGTTAACCTTCTCCGCCAGTAACCGCGCCTTAGACTTGAACGTGTTCTTGGACTTCTTGCCATACCTGCCAAAACATGCCGGCTTAAGATGAAATTAAGCAAATATTGATACTTGAGCATCACTGCCTAACTTAACAAGTATTTTAGTTTTCTAGCAGTAGTTTTAACACGTCAACTCTCACCAATAAACGTCTATCCAATGTCCTTCAATAACGTCTACAGGCTGATTTAAAAGCGTTTCAAATGACAAAAGTATCCCCGCATTAAGCACAATGTTGTGCGTACCACATGAAGATCTTGAGCCCCGTGTCCAGCACGAAGACAAAGTTGTGGTCCAGTGAGTCAACAGAGACGGCAACCGGCTCGAGATGTATCGAAGAGCAGCCAGCAGCGTGGACACGGTACAACCGGATCAGGAACGTCTGTAATTGTTAGATAGTCACAATCGTTGCAAACTCACAATGCAAGCACTATCTGGTGCCAAGATGACAAAATCAGGCCAAGAGACTGCTTTAAAAATCATCAGATTTTTTATTTTTTTAACCAGACAGATTTAGAATAAATAAACATCTGCAATCAAGAGAGTCTTAGATCTTGATGTCTGCATAAACCCTGAACTTTTGGATTAAGTTTCAGGTGCAATAGCAGTCAGTTCAATATGGATCAAACACATAACCAGTTGATCTACAGAACTTTTTTAATAGCACATTATCTAAATAAGCATTAGAGTCACACTATTTGTTCAATACCAAACAAACAAATTAAACATTTTACACTGTGAAAGTTGTCAACTGACAACTTTTTTGTGTGATGCACTGAATTGGCATAGCAAAATTTCAGCTCGTTAAGATCGTAGCTCAAATCAACTGACCATATCCTCTACGGTGAAGAATCCGCTGGTGGTGCGGCCGCCCTCTATGTATGCAATGTCAGTGTCAAACAGAGCGAGGAATTCCTCTGACTCGTCGGCCTGCTCCTCGCGTACAGTTCGGCACTGAGCACCCAGGTAGTTGCGCAGGTTCACGGCGTGGATGGCTGCACAAGCGCGCTTGTCCAGCTACACCACGAACAAAAAAGGGCGGGTCAAAAAAAAATGTCTGGGTTGTGAGCATAGTGAATGTTATCAACTATTAGTGAGCTAGCAAGCAGTGAAGTAGGTATCAGTTAATCGTAGTCAACCAAGTTTAAGATTGAGGTAAAGTTTATTGAACTTTAAAAAAAAAATTCAAAAAATAAAAATTGACACTAAATTGTAGTACGGTACTAGTTCTTAGATCACTCAAAAATAGTTTAAAGTCATTGCATGAGATTGTAACTCGCTCACAGAAATAGAAATTAATTGCTTATCTACGGCAGAGACTAGGAAAAACTGGTATTCGTGTAACCTATATCTGTTCGAGAGCCACCTAATGACATACCGTAGCTTTCTCTCCTATCCAGAAGTAAATCTCCCAAGAATATGAGCCAGCATCGTCGACAATAGTTTTCAGTACAATGTAGCAGTCGCCCTCGTAGAACTTCCCATGTGCTACTTCTTCGATTTGGTTCGGCAAGAAGTTCTCGATCTCCCAGATGGTGAGTCCAGGAATCTGTCCCGCCTCATCGGCAAAGAACTCTGAGTAGTCAAGCGGGGGTTTTTCCAGAGTCTCATCCCATCGTTTTGGTCTGAAACACAAAAGGGGGGATCATTATTGTTTGAAAAAAATACATTAGGTGGTTTGAGAATGTTTTTTTAGTGCCTAGCCAATTCATGATCAAAGCGCTAAAGCAATACTCACTTGACGGACTCGGCCTTGGCCTCCTCAGCATTTCCCTGCTTGTTCTTCTCTTTGGCCACATCCTTCATGCCCTTCAGTATCTTGGCCTGGTCCTGGTCCGCCTCTTCTTGGTCCCGTCGACCGCGCCGTAGCCGCAGCTTGCGCGCGATTGGGTCTTTGCTCGCGTCTGTAACACACGAGATCATGCCATTTGTATCGCTTTGTTCCTCTGCTCTTTACAAATATACTACAAATATTATCGGAGGGAACTAACTGGATATTCAGATATATTGATAACATTCCGAGTGGAAAGGAATCTATGCAATTCCAAAGAAATGAATGAAAGACTTGAGACCATTGTCAGAAGGTATACACATTTTTTTTTTTTTTATATGTTATCAAGCTTAGCCCCTAATATTATTTAACCTATCACTTTTAAATAATTGAAGTCAACAAATGATCTTTTGATGCTCCTCCTGATACTCACTGTTCGAAGGCAGTGGTGCGGCGACGTTGGCGCCGGCCAGCCGTAGTTGGTGCTGCAGCGAGAAGTCGATGTTGTAGTACTCGACACCAGCGCCACGCTGCACTTCCACGGGCTTGGGCGGCATCACCAGATCTGGGTTGTCTCGCAAATCCAGCACATCTAAGTCCGTCAGCAAGTGGATCGCGTCGGGCAGCGTGATCAGCCGGTTGCCTGTCAGGATCAGTTTCTTCAGCGAGCCGCACCTAGTAAGTGCCACACACACAGATTAGAGGTGTTTACAATTGGTTGTAGTTCTCATTTGAGGCAACAGATTTGTGCCTCCACTGATAATATATCAAAAATGCTAAAAATGCAAGAATCATTAGTATTTTCCGACACCACAGGATTTTTTTTAACGACACAAAGCTGGATAGACCTGTGGATCACTTGATTGCTGCCAGCTGGGTATCTCAAAATGTTGCAAGATATTATAAAAAAATTATTGTATTAAAAAACAACATGTGCTTACCTGCAGAGGCCTTCAGGGATCATCTCAAGCTGGTTGTTAGCTGCAGAGAAGACCTCCAAACTAGAGAGCTTCCCAATTCCCGATGGTATCCCATCGAAGTCCAATTTGTTGTCGTTTGTGTACAGTCTACGAAGTGAAGCCATCTTGCACAAGGACGACGGGAGAGCAGTTAGTTGATTTCTGCACAGCTTCAATGTTTCCAAACGCTGCCAGAATTCTACCCGAACAAAAGAAATTTAAATATTTAATACCAATGTTACATTTAAAAAATACCAACGATCAAAGTAAACTTGTATCACCCAAAACTGGTCTAGCTCACTCTATAGTGCATAAATTGCTAATAACTGTGTTCATGTCACAAGTGAAGGCTCACCTATACTTAAAGACAATTCGGTGATCTCGTTGTCGCTGAGATTGAGTCTTCGCAGATTAGGAAGCATGTATAATGCATCAGGTACTTTAGGCAATGCATTCATAGACAGGTCCAAATCTGTCAGGTTGGTGAGGCTGTCGAGGTTCCCAGGTATATTGTGCAGAGTGCGCTGAGTATTTCGCATGTGCAGTGTTTCCAGGTTCATAAGTGATGGAAGTTGTCTAAAGAAATAAAACCAAGTCAGTGATCACTTCGACCAGGAAATAGAAAATAGCTTCAAAAAAATCATTTGTTTTTATATGTATTGGCAACACCTGACAATACCTTGGTTGTCTTTTATTTGAACGTTTTAGAGCCCACAGATGATGTTAGTTGCTTATAATACGATATGGTTGTGCAAGTCGTTTAAAACAAAATATTCTCCTTCCCGTTAATAATAATAATAATTACAACAGTAATAATAATAATAACAAAAGTGGTACGGTACCTAACAATGGTAGGGCTAATGAATAACACAGCAAAAATCCTAGCTGGTATGGGAAGGAGAAACTCGTAAAATGTAGCGTATTGCGTGGTACACTTCAAAAACTTTAATTGTACCACGCATGTCGCGACGCCACTTAATTTGAGTTTCTGTTAGGTCGCAGCTACTTTCTTTCTCATACCCAGCCTTTTAACACTTTAACAAATCAAGTGCTCTCTCTTCTAGATGATGAAAGAGGTTTAATTTGTAAGGAAGAGTAGTCTTTGGTCCGAGGAGAGAGATGGGCGATAGATTTTAGCGCAAATATGTCGGCTGTGTGAGTAGAGAGGGTTGTGTGGCAGGAATGTGATTTGGATCTATCTTCTGGTTCTGGTTGATAACGGAACTTTATCTTTTTACAATATGTTTTTAGAGAGGTACACACACACCAAGTAGTTTCAGCTAGATCTTGGTTCTCATTCACGTATGTAACAATGTGAATAATGACAACAATGCTGGCAAAACTAGCTTAATACAAGACTTACCTAAGTTGAAAGTGACCCAATGGGTTGTCGTTGAGAATTAAAGTTTGGAGATTCGCCAGGCGACGAGTTTGTGGTGGTAACGTTTCTAAGTGATTTGAACTTAAATCCAGGAATAGTAAGTCCGTTAGATTTATAAACAGTGTGTTTGGAATCCCATCGATTCTAAAATAAACATGGCAAATAACAAATATTAAATAAGCAATGCAAATAGTTTTGAGATAAGAAATGCCTGTAATAAGATGGTAGGTAGGTTCTGCACTACCCTGGTTTTCTTACTTATTATTGCTCAGGTTTAGGACTAATAATGCTCTAGCTCGTTCTAGCCCTTCTGGAACTTCTTTTAAATTATTGTAACTGAGGTCCAACGTTGTTAGTTCTTCAAGTAAAAACAACTCGGAAGGTATGCCAGAGCTTTTGATACGATTGTGGCGTATGTTTAGAGTGCGTAGACAGTTCAATTCCGTCAGTTCTCCAAACAGTCGTTCTAAGTTATTCCGAATTAACGACAGGTGCTCCTAAAATAATTAGCAAGTAGAAAATGTGTCAATTAAAAAATAGGGTTAAAGAGAGCAACAGGTGCTGTCTTTTTAAAACACAAAAACTCCATAACGGGTTGTCGAGACATAAATGTAAGACAGAGAATGTAGTTTATGCGCATATGTACCAATTTTAAAAGCTTCCCCATTTCTTCTGGAATTTGAGAGAGGTTTGTCCTGTCAAGCTTGAGCCATTGTACTCCTGTCATCAGCCGGACAGCTCCAGGAAACTTACCACTCTAAAAAAAATCAACAAAATATTGAAAATTAACATTTATTAGCACATATAAATTGTAAGTAGACGCTATAAAATATTACTAAACTCACGCTAAAGTCATTATTAGTAAAATCTACGCCCCTAACAAACGGCAGCACGCCCGTGTTCGCCATTTTTCTTTTATTCCCACTTGAAGATCACAAACGCAGCTGACGATGACAGTGGCTGTCACTTTACCTGTTGCACTTGCTGTAGCTAGCAGACATTTATTTCATTACGTGATCCAGTTAAAATAGTTTCAAAAACTTGTTCATTAGTTATTAAACTCTACAATTTGAGTATGAATGTTGCTGAGCTAGAGGCTGAGGCCAAAGCAACGGCAGCGAAACATGTCATCAACATGCTCCAACGCCCTGGTCAACTAGAAAAGGTATCTGTCATTCCATGATAACATTTCCACTCGTCATATTTTTTGTGGTTATAGATGTTAGACGTGTTTGTATACGTTTCTTATTATTACAAGAAATGTATTCTAGGTTGACCAGTACAAGAGACGTGTCACCAGAAAAAAGGCTTCTGTCGAAGCCATGCTAAAGACAGCCATGCAAAGTCAACTTGATGGTGTTCGTGTTGGTTTGAACCAATTGCAAAAAGCGTTGGAAGACATTCAAGAAATTAAACAGAAGTATGTAGGATATTCGAACACAAATAAAAATTGCATCCTCATACTAATTTGTATCAAGTCGGCTATAATTATATTATTATTTTCTTTGTTTCTTCAGCTTGAAATGGATAGATCAATCCTTCACGACGGTTCCAAGCTTGTATCAACAATTGCAGGATGTTAGAGATGAAAATAGCAGACATTCTCAATACGTTACTGCAATGGAAAATTTGAAACACATTTTTACCGTTCCCGAGAGTGTTGAAAAAACTAAGCAGTGGATAAATGATGGAAAGCTCTTACACACTCATCAAGTAATCTCATTTATATTAAATTCCGTTAGAACTGAAATCCAGGTTATTTTGTACATTTTTCTCGAAACCGTACTTATGTGTTCTTTTCCCTTCAGAGTCTGACAGACATGGAAAATTCTCGAGACGACCTTCTCTACGAGCTTCACAAACTGCCCAACCAAGCTCCCGCCGATAAAATAATGCTTAAAGCATACTTTGAAGATGTCGATGTACTTTCCCAGTTACTGGAAAAGCAATTGCGTTTGGTTCTCAGCCGTACATTAAATACCGTTCGTAAAGAGCCGACTGTGATCGTTACAGCTCTTCGAATAATCGAAAGAGAAGAAAAAGCCGATGAGTTTGCATTACAGAGACAGAAACAGAGCGGATTTCTTCCTCCGGGCCGACCAAAAATGTGGCGCTCAAAAGCAATGGAAGTCTTGGAGAAATCAGTGGCCCAGCGCATCGAGGGTACCCGTGTTGATGAGAAAGCCGACAATAAAATGTGGCTTGTGCGATATCTTGAGGTATGAGGGGTCTACCCTATCTCAGTTTCTTGCACTTTTTGTAATTAACGTTTTGAAAAACTGAGAAAAATGTGGAACTAAATTATGATTTCTTTTCCTTTACAGCTCACAAGACAACTTATCCTAGAGGATTTGCGAGTAGTGAAAACGCTGTGCGTGCCTTGTTTTCCTCCTTCATATGACATTGTCAATAAATTTGTGACGATGTACCACAACTGTCTGTCGAGCTATGTAAGTTGCAGGGACTAATAACAAAATTTAAAAAATGTAATTTTGCTTTATGGCACTTGCACTTGACCTCGACTTAGAAAACGAATCGTCTTTTATTTACAGTTTAAAGAAGAGGTCATCAAAGGTCTGGACGGTAACGAGTTTGTGTCCATTCTTTCGTGGATTATGAACACATACTCTGGACCAGAATTAATGCTCCATCCAGAGCTTAACATTGACACATCTTCTCTTGGCCCGCTAATTGAGAATGAAATGCTTCACGGCCTGCAACTGAAATATCTAAGGGTATGAATTGTAGATAATTGTTGGCGAGAAGCTTCAGACGCCTCAAGCTTTTGATGGACCATCTTTGCTCAAAGGGGGAGGGGCTTAGAAGTTTTTCAATCTTTCAGCTTCGGAAAGATGGATAAGAAATAAAAACAATGATATATCGTCGTTTCAAGGGCCCAGCACCTTCTGTCCCAGTGCATGCTGGCTGATATGTACTGATGACGACATCGCAGCGCACTTTGGCAATAAAGATTAGTGCCTATAACAAGCCCGTATATGAGTATCAAAGTCGTCAATAGTGCACATCCAACAAGTAGTGGGGCAGAAGGTGTTGAGCGTTTTAAATGGGTTTACATTTGTTTTCGGCTCCAATGCATCTTTCCGAAGCTGAAATATCGAAAACTGATTGACTTTTCTACTTTAGAAACACTCTTTGATGTCAACATTTAGAATATAAAATAGTCTCCTTTGCCTTCACTGACAGAACGTAATTTAATTACTTGATTTGATATTCTAGAACACCCAAGACAACTATGAGGAGTGGATGAAGAAAACCCTGGAGACAGAGAAGGCCGACTGGGGTAACGGAACTCTGCCGGAGAGCACCGACCAAGGTGGCTGCTATCACACGTCAGCACCTGTAATCATATTCCAGATGATGAACCAAAATCTGCAGGTCTCGAAAACCATCAGTCTCGAGCTCACCTCAAAAGCACTGGTCTTGTGCATGGACCAAGTAATCTCTTACTGCAAAATGTACCGCATCGCCATAGATGAATTCAAATCACGACACTTTAGCGATCGGAGCCAAGTTCCGTACTTCACACATTATATGATAACAATCGTGAACAATTGCTTGCAATTCCGTGAACTCGCTCACCAAATGAAGCAGTCGTTTTGGCGACCTGTTGCCCAAGATAGCTTGGCCGCGACCAAGTTCACGGTGCTACAAAACAGTTTTCTCGTACTTCGTAACGATGCAGTTCACTTTCTCCTTGAAGAAGCATTCCTTGATTTGGAACTACACTTCCAAGATCTAGTCACAGATAAATGGGTGACGAGCAGTATTTCTGTCGACACAATTTGCGTCACACTCGACGACTATTTTCAGGACTACGTTCACTTACGTAGAGACAACTTTGAGTATGTGATTTCGGAAGCTCAAAACCTCGTCGCAAAGCGATATATCTCAGCCATGTTGCATTCGAAGATAAAGTTCAAGTCGTATGAGGAAAGGAAGGTTGCTGCATTGAAAACGATGAAAGAATCTGCCCAAATAAAGTCATTCTTTGACCGAATTGCACCCGACGTGGCGGCGTCAAATTGTCCTTTTGAGATCATCAACTCGCTGGCCGAAGTTTTGAAAAGCGAGGACCCGGAGCTTCTGTCCCTTGACCTACACGGGTTGGTGGACAAATATCCAGATGTGACGCAAGACCATCTTATTCTACTCTTACGATTGAGAGGAGACATCACGAGAGCAGAAGCCAATGAAAAAGTTTCCGACATATTCCTGGCAAACAAGTCACGTCCAAGGCCAAATATTACGAAGAAAACTGTATTTTCACAAGTTGTCTAAGATAAAGAAAGTGCCTTGATTTAGTAGTAAGTTTCCATTGTAAATTGTAAAGTTTTATTTATTGAGTAGAAAAGGTGGTTACACAAATCCAAATGTTGATTTATCTAGTTTTGAATTAATAAGCGTAGTAGATAGATTTAATTAAGTCTTGCAAAAATAATCAACCCACATCACATTGTACAAATATCAAACTCACTTGCAAAATTTGTAACTTAGATATTTGTTACTTAGACAATATATAAAATATATGATAATTACAGCTATAACATGTAAAAAACAACTTGTATAATAATAAAAACTGTCTCCAGAAGTCGTTCGTGTGCAGACTCGTATTCCCAGTTTTATCCTTCCGCTGAGCAGCCTTTGGCGAGAGCATTGACGCGTTCTACCACAGCTCGCAACAACACCTTAACTGGGTATACGTCCGGTATTCGGCCGTCCACCCTTTGCCAAGAAATGAAGTAGCTGCAAGAAGCAGGTTTGAAACGAATTATGAAAATGCTTTGTGTAAAGTGTTGTCAAAAACTTGTTAAACTTGGGGTTTTAATGCTAAGTGGCAAACAACTAAATTTCTCAATGTTTCGAAACTTGTACCAGTTACTTTATCAAGGGTAAAAGCAGTCCTTGATAAAGTTACAGGTACAAGTTACGAAACGTTGGGAAATTGAGTTGTCGTTCAGTTAGCATTCAAAATCCAGTTTCAAAATTTTTTGTCAAAACTAGTACTATGGTTAGTTAAAGTAGACATGACTCTAAAAGCAATAATGCTGTAAGATTTTTTTATAGTTTATAGTTTATCCCCATGCATCGCTTTTTTACCTGAATTTACTGCACAAGGCTAGGTATTTTTTCAAGCATTGTTTCAAACATTTTAAAATCTAATCACTACAAGACCACTCACTGGAAAGTATACGTTATTGAACTGCTAATTCATACCAACTAGTATCCAGAGATCCTAAGAGAACTCCTTGCAAGTGAACCAATCTTATCAGAACTTCTAAAACTGATGTAAACAATCTGGTTTTAACGGAAATTGGAACGATTACCAAAACTGTCTTTAAGCAAACTGGTCTACTTGAGTTCCTTCTGGAACTTCTTGTAAAAAAATGAGCTAATCAGAACTCTTACTGGAACTCATTCTAAATGAACTGGTCTGACTGGAAATCCACTTGGAATTACTTAAAAACGAACAAGGGTTACCGGAACTCCTCCTGGAACTGCTTGCGAACGAACGTCTGCACATGCGGAACGTGCGCCATGAAGCACGCCATGACGTAGAAATGCTTGTAGACGAGAACAGCGTCGGCTGGAGACAGCCGCTCCCGAGCAGCGCCCGCTGCGCAGCCGCGCAGTAACACGAGCAGCTGGATCACGCTGCGCTTCAGGTAACTCTCCTGCAAAGACCGTAAATCTCGCACCGTCACGAGAAACTATGATACACACCCCAAACCGGCGCCATACTCAGCCATTCTTGTAATCTCGTTGATGCAAAGGGACTGGTGGGGCATACGAGAGTCTGGAATTTCTGGTTGTCACCGCGGAGGATATATGCGTTTCAGCTTGACTCGCCTGTGATTTTGTAAGGTACAAACAGACCTTCTAACAGACAATTCTGACTCGGAGCAGGAGTCGAGGATATCTTGCAAGAACAACATTTTTGCCGTGGTCCCCTTTGTCGACTGCTTTTTAAAAGTATACTGTACACATCAGAAACGTTGAAATTTGTCCTAAGAATGAAATGTTGCGTGTCTGTCTTAACTCACCAGTTCCAACTCAACGCCATCCATCAACCGAGCGACAACGGAGGGGGTCTCGGATGAAAACACACTCTCCATTGTCAAGAAAAGTTCGTACAGAATTGACGTCGAGATGTTCGTGATTTCCACAACGCATCTAATCAACTGGAACCAGATGAAATGTGACACTGATTTAGAGTAAAAATGAGTGATCACACTGGGTGCAGTAATGTGCTGGGACTGAGGCAGGAAGGGCGCAGCATTCTGCAGTGTGATTTTCTTTTAGGGAAGAACGGTCCAAAAATAAACTATCTATCGATTAAGTGCAGGCTTTCTCACGATGAGATTAAACCATTAAAAATTACAATATTTTAGTGTCATTTAAAAGTGAAGCTCCTATTAGCTACTTAAGTTGTTTGCATATCAATCTCGTACCGAACGGTCTGGCGTGTTGGAATCACCGGTTCTCATGAGATCACCGAATTTAAGCAACACTGCGCTGGATCAGGTATTGGATGGGTGACCACCATACACATGACCAGTTCTGTTCGGGAGAGAGGTTGGAGGGATGAAAGTTAGTACAGCAACTTCATTCGCCTTGCTTATCAACCTCTCTACAGCATGAATTTGTGGAGGAATTCTGTTGTTCGCGTTGTACCGTCCTTCAGAAGGAACGTTAAGCCGGTGGTCCCCTTGGTGCTCTTTGACAAGAGTCGGCTACGTGCCGGCACCAGGTTTCTCCTCCTCCCTTCTAGGCTAGGTTAGGTTCATCATCATCCTCATCATCATCCACTCATTCACCGACGCCATTAGACCAGTGCCTCATGGCCAGATGTCAAAACAGTGCGTCGTTAAATACCACAAAATAAATAAATCAATTAATCTCGTGGAACATTGTTAGATTTAAGGGTGATTTTGCTTTACAAAAACGAGCTTGATTGCAACTTACGTTGGCTTCGGGAAGGTTCTCCCAGGCACGAGAATTTAGCTCGTTGAAATCTTCCAACATGCGTGCGCAGGTGATGCGCAGGTAAGGCGCCATGCTGGGCAGCTGCACTAACGCGCGCTGCAAACTGCGCAGCACATGGTACCCATTAAACTGGAACAACTGCAGGGCAACATGTCATTACAATTTGCTCAGAAGAAGTCCATCAAACCAGCACACCTACGATAGAATGAATGCTAGGTTTAAATAGTGCACCGCTGTTCTTGAGTGGGTGTGTTTACCTGTATCTTCTGAGGAACATTGTCCGAATCTTGTAACGATGCTAGAATTGTCTCCAGAAAGACCACTGCTGTTCTTAGCTCATCACTTCGTGCTTGGATATCGTTATCAGACGTCGATGACGGTTTGTGAAGGTAGAAAGTCAACGTGTTTGCCAGAAAATGATACACCATCTGGTCCTGAAAGAAAAGAAAGTGCCAATCGATCGACGCATGATTTAATCGTAAAATATCAATTTTGAGACGTAGGTTTGGCGTGTTGGAAACACCGGTTCTTGTGAGTATGCCGAAGTTAAGCAACACTGCGCTGGGTCAGGTATTGGATGTGTGGCCCTCAGTGTCACTCTCACGGCCGTCTCTGTTCCGAAGAGGGGTTGGAGAGATTGAAGATGGTACAATTACACTCTCCTAGTCCTTGCTGATCTACCTCCCGAAAGCATGGATTTGTAGAAGAATCCTGTTCATCGAGTCCTACTATGGCAGTCCACCTGGTTTTCTTCGATAAGAGTAGACTACGTACCGGCATCGGATACCCCATACACCCTTCCAGGCTAGGTTAAGTTCGGCCACTCATTCACCAACGCCATAAGACCACGAATCAACGAATTTAAAGGCATAGTTCCATACCTTCCAGAAAATCTTTCTCAGCTGCGCGTTTTCCACAAGTCCAGCGTGCATGTCGTTTGCAAGGCACCGAATGCTGCTTGTCGAGTTCTTACGGTCGATAAGCTTTCTCTTCAATTGGTTGTAAAACGTTTCCAAGAGCTGCACGTCTTTTCTGTGACTTCTTGCCAATGACGAGTTTTTCAAACCCCTTGTCGCAGTCTACGAATGAATTAAGACGTTCACGATCAGTGGCTGCTCAGCTGGAGAAATTGCTGCATGACCTCACGACATGCAGATTGTAGCTCTATTTTTTAAGTTATAATGTGAAGTCAGCTGTGATATTGTTTCTTGGGTGTAAACATGCAATGATAATCCCTCACGCATCAGATTCCGTAGGTGGCTTTCGCAATCGAAAATACAACAGCAAAAAAAACAGTGCCTTTTATCTTTCCATGTGGCAAATGAGAGGAACATTGTGAAACTCAACATTTTTATTTATTCCTTCCCTTATCTGCTTAATTTTGAAATCCAATCCCCCTTATATACCCCCCCCCCCCCCCTTTCTGCTCCGTGCAGCCCCGGCATGCGTGCGACTTCGAACGCATCTCGCCTCCACGAGAAAACGCAAGACGTACGAGCAGATTGGAGCACCATCGCGCGTGGAGCTGGCCCAGGAGGGCAGAGCTGGAGTTGACCACATAGATGTGGAGCTCCGCAGGTCGTGGAAACTGAGGGGGAGTCCGCGGGGTAGGCTGGACGCCCTCTCGGGACGACGAGATGCCGTTTCTGCTGAAGACAAGGGAAATTAAATCATTACAGAACGTTCTTATAGCTCTTTCCGCAAGGCACAAGAGAGTTCGTTTGTGTCATTGATTTTATCGGCAAGGTGAGATTTTTTTAACATGTGTCCTTTAAGGAACACTAAACTTTTAGTTCAGAAAGCAGACTGATGAGTTCGAGGAATATATTTCAGAATTTTTGAGAAAGTTATTTGTCTTGCTTGCTTGTCTTGTTAGTTCTTTCGTTGCCCTGTTTTGTCTTTGGAAGTTTTGAAAACAAAGTTTTACAAGAGGGGCGTGTATAGGGTTTCCTCAAAGCCTGGTGAAAGTAACATACTTCTATTTTCTAAGATTCTCCTCCACCATCATGGTCATTATGGGGCAGCTTGTTAAGCATTTGAAGGTGTCTATCTTCGTATGGCTTGCCATGAAGCCGAACGGCATGAAAATCAGCGTAAAAGCATTTTCTAAACTAGTGTAACATTCTTGACTCACGACTATTTCTCAATTCTCTCTGCCGTTATCAGCACTCAGCTTCAACACTTGGAGACAATATTGTCTCCAAAAAACAAATTACATCGGTGTCCGTCCGTCAGGTGTTCAAAAATCTAGCCCGTTGCCACAGGGTGGTCTGTAGAGCGCAAGTGCATTTATATTTCATTGCGGTTGGCTGGCCTCAATCCCATAACACGTTACCACATACTTCGATACCTGTCATGGGGGACACACACACACATATGTAATTTTATTATATTATTTTTCATAAGGCCATCACAATGAATCTGAGGGTCGCAAAGTTCCACGCAACTTCATGGGTCTGCATTTGCGTGCTGTCTCATATGAGGCCACACCACATGGCCATTACTAATGCATCTAATTTCAACATCCCATACCGAACTCGCATTGATTTGTCTAAGCGACACAATGCATTGAACACCACAGAATTGACTCGGTTAGCGTGTATCGATAACCGCCAATTAAACACCATTTTTTGATGGCCAAGTTCTCGCGAATGAAGGTTGATTCAACAATCAACAATGTGGAGGCGGAATATGTTATCGTAGCGTAACTTTGCCAGACCGCGGGTAAACATTAGTGTCGGTAGTCTAGGCAACGGACGTTCAAAACAAAAAGAAACTGCAGTTTCCGATGGATCGTTGCCTGTTGCACCCTCCTTGCATGGCCTTCTGCCATGGGTGATCCATTGTTGATAGACAGACGTGTGGGAAATGCAACACTATAATGCACTTGCCACATGCGATCAACATCGGTGGCAATTGGATCGATCGACTAATAAACTAGTTCACAAAGTATGAAGTTCACGGGCAGACGATTGACGCAGCTGCGCGAAATGATTATGTGTCATGCAAAACTTGTGCTATAATGACCTGACTATGGATGGGACGTCCTTGTTTACCGCCGAATGGCTGCTTTTAATAATTCAAAAGACCTTTATATCTAGGACAATTTTTTCTTGCAATGGAATCATATTGCAAGGTTCAGAATAGCCATTCGCTCTCTGGATTTAACAGGTTTCCTGGTCGCTTGGACGATTAAAATGACATTATCTTGTTTATATTTGTGGAATTTTTTAACCCAGACACATTGAAATTTACAACAAACCTTAGTAGGAATAGATGTGAATGATCTAAGTCTAAGACCTTCTATTTCCCGTGTGTAGATGATTCATTTTTGTAAAGAAACAGGCGAACACCGCGAGCGCATGCAGCAACCGTTATTATTTGACACAACACACACACGTCCATATTTTGATAATCCCTCGCTGTGGACCTACCCCAGCGACCTTGCACATTCCAAAGATATCACTTTCAATCTCAAACACCTTATATTTAACTATGATTTTGAGGGTTTTAGGGTTAGGTTGGGTTTGGCTAACTTTAACAGTCGTTGATAACGTGAAAGAGTGAGTAACGTACCTTGCAGTGTCGAGAGAACTGTATGACCTTGCCACTGAGTTAGGGGCGATGCGCAGGCCTTCACTCGAGGACTCGCCGAGGGGTCGGTGGTCAAACGAGCTCACCGATCGAGGGATATGCGGCTTGGCAAGAATCACTCGCTTCAGTAGCTGACTGACAGACCGAAAAGATCTTCCCCGTTCTTTTTCCTCGGTGTTGAACTGGAGGAGTTCATCCTGGGACTCGGAATCAGGATAGGAAATGCTGACAGTCGAAACCGACGATGATACAGACTCTTGCGAGAGCGCGTCCCATTTAGATTCATCTTCCGTGTTGTTACTGTCTAGGTTGTCGTTGTTTTTATCAGGTTGCTGAAGACGATGGCATATTTCTATGTGCTGGCATTGGTACCGTATCGGTCCTGTCAGAAAGTCGGGAAGATCGTGAACCTGTGAAATGTAAAGCGAGATAATTAAAGTCAGAGGCAAGTACGTGGTGATAGCCGAGAGATTTTTATTGGCGGCTAGCTAATGTCATCAATTCAATATTATTTTTGGCCCGACTGGGCATTTAAGGCACTGTGCTGTTTATTTGGGCTATTGCGGGTGCACCAATATACAGTTTATGGCTTTGGGATGGAAGCCAGATAGAAATCATTCGCTTTAGTGTGGGTTCATTTTAATATATTATACTATAACTACTCGTTATCCGAGATTGATTTGCATAAACATGTTCTCTTAAATTATTTTCGTTTTTTTTTTTTGTTATTATTTGTGTAAAGTTAACTTATTTTCATCACATGGTAATAACTCAATAGTAGGACATTAGCTAGTGCTTCGTTACATGCGAATTTGCAATCACGGAAGCAATACGTCTTAGAAACTCAATCACTCGCTTCGCTGGTAGAAACTTCAAAATAATCCTATTCTTGCATGCTCTGAATAAATCTACAGCTGCCAAGACTAGATTTATTCAAAGACGTTCTGTAGGCGTCTCCTCAAAATAAAAGGTGAAATTAATATTGTTTCATGCCCATTTTGTAGCAGAATTACTTCGTCACACTTTATTTTTAAGATTTAATACTAAAAACCAGGGTTCTAGGCTAGGTTAGGTTCATCATCATCCTTATTATCATCTTCTAATTCACCGACGTCATTAGACCAGCACCGCAGTCGGTTGTCAAAACAGTACGTCGTTAAACACCACAAATCAATCAACCATGTTTTAAAGTTGTGATTTCGAGGTTCCTGTGACCTTTTGAAACAAAAATAAACTGGTGCCTTGCATAAATATCATTGTTGTATAAAAAAAAATTGATATTATTTCTACGCTAAATTATTGTGGAATCATAATCTCAATTATCCTACGGTATATTTCTTGGTGTCCTTTTGCCAAAAAATCTGATTAGCATCGCTACGATAACATCTAGTTTAACATATCCCGTTTCTTTATAATGTTCGTGGGCTCTGGCCTGTTACAAATAATGCTAATTTAATAAGAAAATAAAATTTTCTGGAAATCACGCCAGTGTCCAAATCGTTTCCAGAGATGGGTGCACGCTTTCGTGAATCTCGAAGGGTAAGGTTACGTGTTCCATCGCATCGCCGGTTACCCTTCACCAAACACACACGTGACCAAAACGGTTGACCTTGCGTGGCAAGAGTGATTTTTAATCGCGCATAAATTAGTCTAATTATTCGAGACGGGGAGCGAAACTTTTTGTATGGTGTAAAGAGCAGCGAGGGTTGACCAATCTAACCACCCCGTGAGTACTGGTTTATAAATAATTGCCCTTCACGCTTGGCTTTTCACTGCCACAGTTTACAGTGGGGCCTCGGTACTAGCGTGAGTGATGTTTCATTTCTTCTTTGATTGGCAGGAATAAATAAAAGGGATGTTTTCTCACGAAATATCAAATGGAAATGTTCTTTTCTATAAGATATGTACGTCCATAAGTTAGAGTTTGCGAATATCAACAAGATATTAAACACTTTTTTTCTACAGCACATTTAGTACCATCTTCTAAAATAATCTTACGGAGGGACGGATTTTCAATGGTCCGTTAAGAACCTAAAAGTCTGTTGATTTTTAATTTTATTAGCAAGCCAATCAGGAAATGTTTAATGTTTGTTTTAACGGTCCAATAATGCCACTGAAAAACCGGCTCTCAGACGTTCCTATTTGAATTTGATCTGTCTTTTAAAGTGAATTGTGTTTATTTATTAAAACTCAGAGTGACATTTATTTACTGTTTATTGTGTACATATTTGTTCTTATTGAAACCTACCAATCAGTCCTCATATCATTAAGGCTAAAACAAGCCATTTCTGGTGCCCACTCAATATATAGACACAACAATTTAGTGTCCTCGACGATGTCCAATGTGTTCTTTTATTTGCTTTTACAAGCAAACACAATTGGCATGAATAAAACGATCGCATTGATTTCTGAGGCGGCAACTTACCACACGTATGCTTGTGACGAAAGAAAACGACAACACCTGCTCGACGCTGCGAAAAGATTGGTCAGCCAGCAAAATATGCGAGCTCGTTAACATTACGTATTTGAACACTGTGTCTTCCCTGCCAAACTTCACGACACATCCTTCATAGTATCTAAATGAAAGAAAATAACAAGCTGTTGAAACCAACCTTGTCAAACAATCGAAAAAACGACTCGAAAAAACTTCATAACAAACCTTAAGTCGTTGAAAATTTGAGCAGACAGTTTCCTCTTCAAAAAGCTTTCAAGTTTCACATTTCGTTTTAATTTTTTTGGTGTTTCTATGTGTGACATGACTGCAAGGATACTAAAGGTATTCTAAAAATAAACTGGTACGAAAATCAAAGAAGTAACGATCTATTTAAAATTGAAAACGGGTAAACACCGCTGACACCATTGTAACGGCGAAACGAGAGCGCGCTGGCTCGCGATGCGGTTTCCTATTGAATGTCAAACTGCCAACGGTCGAGACGTCTGGCTCGAACAGAGAACCGTGCTCCTATGACCTGCGCACCTCGAGGTTTGCTCGCTTCACCTACAACTTTAAAACTGCTAGTCTCCCTCTATCGCCCCAGCACGCTTATCGGGAGGGGCACTTAACATGATATTTCCCCTGGGGAATGCTGGAAACAATTATGTACCTGGTCAACTCTTGAGGAAATTTATTAAATAAGAAACCAAGATTGAGTTATATCTTACGTAATATAAAGTGGAATATGAGTGATTTACTGGTAGAATGACGATCTTGAACAATTTTAGGGGTCGTAGTCTTTGAAGAAAATGCATGTCCTTTAATGCAAATAGTATGTCCCAAAATAAAAGAACATTTTGGAAATAAATATTTTAGAAACTTTGACTGATTAAAAAGTCAATATCGTTTGTTGCAGATAAGTTAGTAATGTTTATTAGTCCACAATAAACATATAAATCGTCACTTACATACACAGATTTACCATCTTCTGCCACGGTTTTGAAACTATTTTTTCATTCCCATGCAAAATATTCACACGACCAATTCTCATTAATTTCCAGTTTCCAAGATGTATGGTAACTAACACCAAACAATTTTACCAAAAACCCAATAATATAATACGTAAAAATCCATGATTTCACAAGAGCATCCGTGCAAATTCTGAAATCAAAAAACAACACACACCAAGTTAAAACACAGATGATACGCATCGAACAGTGAATCAGTTACTGCCGCCTTTATGCACCTTCATAGTTGATTCTGCCGTCCTTGTCCACATCGGCAATCGCGAGCATTTCGTTCAGCTCCTCGTCGGTCACGCTTTCCCCAATTATGTCCATTGCGCTTTTCAGTTCGTCCTGAAGCAAAACAAAATCCCCTATAGAACGTCCGCCCAATCTTTAATCCAGGAGCATTTTCTGGGCGCCATCATTTTAAGTGTTTTCGTTCCATGCAGGTAATGCCATGGTGTTATGCGGTGATTTTCTATGAACAAGTAATACTCCAAATAACATTCCAATGGCAAGGCATGCATTCTAAGCATTGATTACTAACGCGATAAACGAGGGGTGAAAGTTAGTACAGCAACTTCATTTGCCTTGCTTATCAACCTCTCGACAGCATGGATTTGTGGAGAAATCCTGTTGTTCGCGTTGTACCGTCCTTCGGACGGGACGTAAAGCCGCTGGTCCCAATTGGTGCTATTCGACAGGAGTAGGCTACGAGCCGGCACCGGGTTTCCCTTCCTCCCTTCTAGGCTAGGTTAGGTTCATCATCATCCTCATAATTATCCGCTCATTCACTGATCCCATTAGACCAGTTCCGCAGGGCCAGTTGTCAAAACAGTGCGTCGCTGAACCCCAACAATCAATCAATCAATCAATCAATCAAGATTTTAAGACGATGCCAAATGTTCGCTTTGCTATCTGAAGTGTTGACAAATTATCCTATTTCTCAACGTATAATCTGCGAAACTATGCGTGGAATTGCACAAAATAATCACGTTGAGTTTTCATTTTCCAGCAACTAGATAGGATTTGTTGTGGAATCCCTAATGTTGAAACTGGCTAACATTTTTCAAAGACTATCCAAACATCTGACAAAGTTCGCGTTGTGTTCGTTTATGAAACAGTGCGTCGTCAAAGCTCACAAGCCAGTGGTATACCTTCGTGATGTACCCATTTCCGTCTCTGTCGAAGACCCTAAACGCGGCGATCAGGTCCCTGGTGGTGTCCTCGAGTTCATCGACGCCTTCCTCGATGCGCAGGGACTGAATCCGAGTCACCCACTGTAAGAACTCCGTCTCGTCGATCAGGTTCTCACCTGCGTTAAGGAATCGGGTTGAGAGGCTTCGGGTTACGTTTTTCTCTAAATAGAAGTGCGAGGCGAGACCCCCATAATATATATCATGATGACACAAGGTTGCAAGTCCTATTTAAGATCAGTGTAAATTGAACGGATCCTCGCCTGTATTTTTGACACCCCAGTGCCACATGTGTACTCAGCGCCTCTGTGTAAACTGTATACATTTCGACTAGGACTACTTCGTATGATTTTAGTAGGGAAGATGAAACGCTCTTATGGCAATCACCCAAGGCCAAGAGGCTGTAGAAAACATGGAAAGGAAACGCGCAGATTACCGCCAGCACAAGGGCTCGAACCCGAACCCCTTGAGTTATTGCATCCCGTCGGCTTTCACCGCTTGGCCAACTGCTCGAGTGATTAATTCTAATTTAGCGTCGAATTTGTAACTACATTCGTTTGGTAACGAACGTGTGGGTGGCTCAGGTGGATACATGAGAGTTGAGGGAGGTAAAATTACCCGAGTGACTGGCTTCGCTGACAAGGTCGTTGATGACTTCATCGGAAAAGTCGATGCCCATATTCTGCAGCATAAACTGCAGTTCACTGACGGTCACGTGGCCGTCACGGTTGCGGTCCAACAGTCCGAAGGCAGTCCTCAAATCTAAAGACAATCATTTGTGTACAATCGCTCCGACATTATTGATTGCGATGTTAACATTGTTTGCCAGTTGCATGCAAACCAGATCGACAGCGGTCGTTTAAGAAAAATATATTGGCGCTGGTATCCCGAATATATTTACTGCAAAGTGAGAGCACTTATGTAGATGAAATATATCAGAGAGGTGCTCTTCAGTTCTCCACCATTTGGTGATTTTAATAATTTATGGAAGTCAATAAACCCGAAACAAGGTTATCAAATCAATCGTTGCTCGTAAAGTATCGGTATATGAAAATTTGTTCTACCTGTAAATATATTGTAACAATTCCTTCCAGTTATATATCTGGTTCAAGCGTTACGCTTGTTACATTTTAATAATTGATAATTGCACTCTCACATACATGAGGGTACCTCGATTGATTCCGTTTGTTGTTTCTATGTCAATTCTCCACAATATCATAGATGGTAATTAAGTGCTGTCTGATGATGACCCAAATCTTGTTAATTGAGTTCAATTTGATATTTGTCCTAAGCTGTTTATGAGTCATACTTTGATCATACCATGACATACCCAAAAAATTAGGGTCACAAAATCACCCCTTCCTACGGTGGAGTGCTTTTGTCGTACTACCATTTGAGAACTAATATCAAACTGTCTTTGCAAAAAAATACCAAAAATGACTGCTTTACCGACAAAAATGGTGGTTGCTTGCTAGTAGGTGAAATCACTGTCGTTTGAGTGTTTCGAATTTCATTTTGTTAATTCTCCCAACCCGCAGTTTTCTTGCATTTGAGACTGGTTTTCGCTCAATTATCTTTTTGATATTTTTGATATTTTTTATTGATACACGTGTATCGATATATTCAGTCGTAATATTTTATTGTAGATGTTTGTTCAAAAGGACGACCGCAAGCGCTATTGGATGGCACCTACCACGTGTTTCCGGGTCGTTTTCTCAGCTAAAAGTTTCACATTAAAGCTGGTTCTAGACCGCTCTATACTATTACTAATTTATACCAATATTGAGGACTCTTTAATGAGCGTTCTTACCTTTGAGTTCAGAGTCGGTGAAGTCGCGTTTGGGGGGTGTTATCGGCGGCGTCTCCACGGGCGTGACATTCTGTTCACAGACACCACATATTTACACTCGAAAGTAAACTCACACTCCTGAATTATTATCCTCGAAGCCGTAAATTATCCTCCTCGAAAGATCAAAAAAACTCAAAAGAACTAAGTCCTAAGCAAACAACATGATTTCAGTTTTAAGTTTAACCCGGATCATCAAACATGTAGTTTAGTAGCTTGTGAATTAATCGGTCTCTCCGCTTTCTGGCTCACCAGCTACTCTTTTTTTATAACGGAAAACTACCGTCTCAGACCTTGTTTACATTCTGAACACCCATACCTGCCGCCCACTTGTGAGATCATTTCTCAAAATCAGGGTCATCCCAATTGCCCTGTTGCTACTTTTAGTGTAGCTAATATTAAATGAGAACCTATATATAGGTGCCAACAGCATAACTTAACGCAATTTGAATCTTATATTAAACTGAAGCATACACAAACAATAGTAAATGGTGGTTTGATTTGATAGAATATTTGATAGACCCTCTGCCAAGTTTTCTTTTGGTAAACATAATGTATCTTTGATCGAGATCGATGACCTTTAAGAAAGCTTATGAATAATTTGTGTTCTTTTCCCGAAACGAAAATGCAGGTCAACGAGTTTATCGTGCCTTCCACGAAGCATTCAAGAATCTTACCTTGATTTTCTTCTCGCGTTTTCTGAGTGCCATCCTGTAGTCTCTATTTCCTTCTTTCTCACGCAAGCTAAATTAACGACAGAACCAAGTGCCGCGTCAAATTATCTGCGTGATGTTTTGCTGCAAATGTTGCGATATGCTATTAGTTTCAGTAAGCTGTGAGGTACCGATCAGTTCCTACTTCCTTGATAACTAATTGGTCGCTAATATTAAAACAGGAAATACGTTTCTGGATGAATTATCATGGTTCATTTAATTTCGCTTACTATTAATGAGGACAACATCGATGGTCTGAGTATTACCTGTATTTTTTTATAGTAGTTACGGGCATTTCGTTCATTACACTACTTGTAACCTGCATGCTCATCACATACCACTTACTACTAATTCCAATTTACGTACCAAAACTAACCTACTGGACGGTGTGTGTTGTCTCACAGATCATTTTCAAGTAAATAAATCGATTTCAACCACAGAAGAACAATTAATGAGCAAATATATAAGGGAAACCCCAATCATCTGCCAGTGATTGGGATTTATATTACGCGCACTCGTTCGATCACTGCTAACAATCCCAGCACGAAATACGACAGATAATTACTGCCATAAGAATTTTTCTGTTGATCACCGAATAGGTTATAAAACTCGATCTTTTTCTCGGGGAACTCGTCGTACAGAGTTACCTCGTCGGCAGATAGCGGGCGAACTTGAATGGTTGAGTAAATTTCGAATTCTGAGCTGAAAGTATATAGCAATATACATTATGTGGTGGAGAGTGGGGTCAGGCTGGTGCCACAAATAGATCTACTCATGGGATCACCAGCGTTTTCTTCGCGCGCATAGCCGAAAAGTGGCCGATGTTGCAATTTTAATAAAGCATAAGAATTTTTAGACAAGCGACACTTTCTAAAAATCTGTGTCTATCAGAATCAATTGGACGTCTGCCTAGCGAGGGAGGAAGTTATGTGTGTCAGTACCCTTATGACCGACTCCTCTCTTACGACCACCTTGACTATAACCTTGGTTAGTTTTGTTTATTTGGTAATATTATGGTTGCAACTTGCAAGGATACATTTATTTGACTGAGATCTTTCTTACAGTACGTATGATTCACGTAGTGTCACAAATTTGCGATTTTGATAAAATTAGCATTTTTGCATTAATTTACCTATTCAAATTACGCATAAATGCGTTATTTACAAGCAAGAATGTCACTGGTTACTGTACCTATACAAATTCTCTTTGTGGGAAGATATTTAAAGAGATATTCGTATTTTTACTCTTGCATCAGAGAATAATTGAGTTGAGAGTAGTCTGTCGTTGAACTACCTGGTCTTCTAGACACTGTATAAAATAAAACCCTTTCAGACACAACACTAAGTGAGGAGATAGGTTGTACCCCACCCTTGTCAAACAAGTAAGGAAAACGAATGAGCTTACCCAATTGCCTGGGTAAAAAGTAAAAACCATGCCATCATATCAGTTGCAGCTCGGATGCAATTATGCGCCAATCCATTTGAAGGGGGCAATCTTCTTTGTCCCAAAACAATGATATAATTGACCCAGGACCTAATAGAATCAGACTTCATAATTTTGACATGGCTATCACCAGTTGTTATTTGGGGCGTACGCTCACGTACGCGCCGCGTACCCACCTTTCCTTGCAATAGTGTACGTCGATTACTCATTCCGGGAAAAGTTTGGTCTACTCTACATTTAAATTTAAAAAATACATCCTATTTTTACATGTTGTTGAAAATGTTATTTGGAAATGGCATTCAGCAGAACGTAGGTTCTGCAGAACCTTATCATTCTGAAAATAAATGCCAAATACACTAGCTCATAATTATGACTACGCAAAGAGCTAAGCTCAGGCAACGCTACCCATTGTCAGGCGGCGCCGACAAAGCATAGCGAGAGTATAGAAATTGTTTCAATGTTTTTCGCCTTCTAGAACAGCACCTGATGAACAGCCACGATCTAGAACAGCACCTGAATTCAATTGAGAACGTACCCACCTTTTTCGTTACAAATTAACCACTGACTATCACTAGGTTCCCCCTATACTAGTAGCTCTTGGTTATTTTCAACCCCCACCCCCCAGTGGTGTAGTCCTACATTTTTTTTGGTATACGCTGGGTTATCAGGCTGTGAGTTCCAAATGCCGCAGTCATCACCAGGTTAGGTACTGGGTGGGGGGAGGAATGTTTCTAATTCTTTACCTTTAGTCTATTCATTAGTTATAGTCTGTGCACAGATTGACATATGACATATGTCTATCTGTGGTCTGTGGTTATAGTTCATAGATAGTTCATTCCTATCAACACTAAAACTACTACTTGGTGTTGGGGAGCTGCAATCGCGCTTTCCTCGGGTGGGTTGAATGAGTACCTAAGTTGACTGCTTGGAAAAACCATTGCATACCCATCCAGATCATACGAACCACTAATTTACACAGACTACCCACTTTTTGGAATAAACTTTGCTTTTCGAGTTTTTATAGTGCAGGTTGTAGGGAGATTAAGAATTGTCGTTGCAAAACGCATAATAAAGTTTTGCAAAGAGTATTTATTGGGCATATACCCTGTATATTTTTTTTGGGTATACGCTCGGTGTCAAAAAGTTTTTTGGGTATACGACGTATACCCGCGACCAAAGCTCGACTAAACCACTGCCCCCCCCCCCCCCCCCCATTTGAACACTGGTTGACATCTCTGCTTAAAAGTAACAAGTGAGGTTGCAAAATTGATCAAACAGAAAGGACGTTAAAATTGATTAAATTCTTCTGCAATCACCTCTACAATCCAAACACGCTCAACATTTGCCGCAAAGTTTTTATTGACAGCAAAATAACAATAATGGTAAAAGAAAATGCACTTGCTTATTTCATTCAGGACTCATTCATCTTCATTGCATTATCACCTATTATGCAATTTAATTTTGCAATAAAATGTACTACATAGGTATGAAATTGGAACAAAGATTTATTATTTTACAAATGGAAAAACAAATTAACTAGTTCAGTGACACAAATAAATATTGAATAGGCCCAACTGAAGAAAACTCAGCAACTGAATGTCAGTTTTTTAAAAGTACGGAGTAACAAAACAATTTGCTATCACAGCAGATTTTCCACGACACTCAATTTGTATTTTGTGTAATAATTTATTCTAAAAACAGATGACAGTCTGTGGTGGCATTGGGCGTTCAACGATATAAATTTGTACAGCTGTCTAACTTAAACGTCGGAGCTTGGGAGTTTCACCGTTGTCCCTGCGAAGCTCCTGCCATCGCGGCATTTGGACCCAAGAGGACCTGAAAACAAAAATTTTAAATAGAAAGACATTCTAACAATATCCTACTACACTACCACTACTTGAGCAAGGCAAGGTAATCAAAATGTTGTATAACTTTGCATCTATCGCAACATGCTTGTTCCATATCGGTAAGTTGTATTCAGTTTTGTTCTTTCCTCTTCCCCTTTGCTTTTATGCAAGGCAAAGAATGGAAATTGTTCTTGCTTGTACTTAAGAACAGTCAGACTGGCCAAAACCTCAAAATGAAATGGTGTACTTGACAGGGTGCCTCAGTATGCACAAGAAGTGAATCGTCTGATCAAGTAGCCCCCCCCCCCCCCCCCCCCCCCCCACCACCCCAACCGTCCAATTTTCAAGGCGCTTGATTTCGGGTCAATCCCTTTGCACTTTTCTTGTCAATTGGAAATAAAATTGGAAAGCACTGACTCCCACCATATTCGGGTGGGAGCTCTCTTACTCGGAGTTGCTGCAAGCACAGTTTGACCCACACGACAGGAATAATTTAGATTTGATTTTTACACACTTCTGAATCTGTAATTGAGGAATACTTCATTTTTGGGGTTAAATATTCTTTTTATGAATTCTTTTCCACAAAAAATATGATTCCTCCATTAGGTTACAGTACAGAGAAATGGGGTAAAAAACTATTTAAATTTGCGAGCAACAAGATTCATTTACTTTATAGAAGCATTTGAGATCAATTTCTGTGATTTTTAGCCGCTTTTACCTTTTTTTTAAATCATTTTTTTCCTAATTTTTCATTCATTTATTGCAACAGGTAGAACTCAACAGCTTTTGTCAACAACATTTTTTTACTGTGTTTGGAAGGAACAAGTAATTTAGGCTGCGTAAGTAATATTAGTCTATTACTATACTCGGTACTATGGTTGCTTTCCGAGACTTACTGCCTGTAGGCTTCCAGTGAAACCTACAGGGCAAAATAGTTCCAGTGATTCCCGAGAAACTTTTAGGGTTCGAATGCTCAACACAGTACGTTGTTGTTAAGTAATCCGTCCAGTAAAATTTGTTAACTGGCCCAGTAGATCCAGTGAGTTGTGGGACGAGACCTATTTTAGTCAGTATTTATGTACTAGTACAAGTCATAGTAGGTGACAAATTTTGCTCGTTACATTGGCATGGGTAGGTTTCCAGATTATTAGTTATTCATGAGCATTGCAAGGATAATATCTCTAAATATATGGTATCAACCCCCCCCCCCCCCCAACCCCACCAATATAGATAGAATATGATCTGCTAGAAGTAATAAAAAAAATTGTGCAGGTTTATTGCCAAGAGGCCCAAATGGTGTTCTGATTTGAGTTTGTATCGGCTCACCTGTTTTTGCTGACTACGTTGCATTTCCTCTACTTGCGCCCTCTCCACTTCAAAGAGAACCGGAGCAAATAATATTATTGCTGAGCTGAATAGAAACCACGTGCTTACCCTGGCAACACCGTACAGCCCTGAGGAAACAGAGATTTCAAAATTGAAAATATTTCTTAGATCGTTTGGGTTTACGCTAACATAAACATTTATGGTCTTGACTTTTCAATTATAAAATAAGATATTTTTAACAGTTATAAACTTACTGAAAAAAAAAAAAACAGAAATGTACTCGCCTTTTAATCCACTACAAGTGCCATTCACTGCAGCACCCGATACATTGCGTACTCCTTCGGGAAACATTTCCGTCAATCCCCAAAGCCTTTCAGAAAGTGTTTCTTCCAAATCCTAAAAAGAAACCAAATGTATTTACATACAATACTTACTAAAGCTATCTGCTCGAAGCTTTTAAGAGAATGGTTCATTCTCGACCACACTTTGGTTCAAATAGTACTAGTACTATGCTAGTTTATTCTTCTTTGATACATCATCTTACGGGGAATTGGAGAATTGACTTTTTAGTAAAAAAAAAGGTGGGTTTGGTAGCTACTACTGGCTCACTTTGTTGATAAAAAAACCCATATAAGCAACACTGCACTGTACATAATTCAAGAAAAGTTCTCCTCAATAATAGGCGGAAACCTTCTGAATACCTAGTTAAACGTTAAACATTTGATTGGATGCTTTAAACGAGTAAAATTAGTACCCCTTTAGGAAGGCTAGCTCAAGCTACCACAAGGAAAGTTGTTCATAGGGGTCTACTAGTAAATACGGTATTGAACACCGACACATGCTAATGTTAAAATGTAGAATAATCCTAGCCTACAATGACAACGGCCCACCCACCTCATCGTCCAAGTCGTCGTCGGCGAAGTGCGAGTTTTTCGTCTTTTCTGGAGTAAGCTCCTTACTGCTAGTAGTTAAAGATTCCATCCCACTGTCTAGATCTTCACCTGCTGGAGCCATAAGAAAGAGTAGATAATTATTGAATACGTTTTGAGCATATACTGCTCAAAAATGTATTGCCCTCGTGCACTGTACGCTTTTTAGCATGGGCTTTCGGAGGCAAGCTCGCGGTCGATCTCCTCTTCAGCCTACTATCCACTTTGTAAGTCATATCATACACTAACGTCAATTAATTATTCTTGTTTAGGGACCGTATACTAGAATTAAACTATAAAATAAAATAATACTTGCCTTAAATGACAGCCCTTTTTTTAGATTAACATAAAATTACCAATTTGTTGATTCCGTTTTTGTTTTGTGACTATAAAGAAGGCGGTGACATGAGCGCCATAGAGCGCGGTCTATTTTGCACATACACCAGTTTGGGGTGTTCTCCAATATATTGTAGTTACTGCACATTCTTATATTTTGTGATATTTTGGTTAGAATGATGCGATAATTAAATCGTTAGGTATAACTTAAGATTGGGTAAGTCTAGAAGTTAATTTTCAGTGGATATCTCTCTTTGTTTTGGTGTGGAACCAATCCCATAGTCAATTTTTATTGTAAGAGTGGGTCATAGACCTATAACATTGAGAAATTGGGTTTCATTTTTAGCATTACTCAATGAAGTAATTCTGCTGACTAATCCCCGTAAAATATAACTGTTAGTCTCAAATTTAGTTACAACAACCTACTCAGCTCATTTTATTTACCCTTTCGCTTAATGTACTAATACGTTAAAATTTTTTGTAAGCCATAGTAATAACTATATTAGCCTATATAATACTATATTTTCTATGATAATATTTACTATTATAATACTATAGAATTTTACCTATATACCTGCCTATTTGCAACATTTAAATTCTTAATTGCTGTAACCCAATTTCACTCATACACCTGAACTCTTTAGGTATGTAGGTTTAGTAGGTAACAATAAATATCTTGAGGTTTTTTTCAGATCTTGCAACCAATGACATGATAACCATACTTGGTGTGACAGCATTTGGTTCATTGTTCTTGCCATCTTTGGCTGGAATTTTTGTAGTGTTCATTATCTGCTTGACAATGCTAAAAAAAAGTGAGGTGAATATGTCTCTCGGTGATTTTCGGCCAGAAACTTCTTCAGCTGAGTATACCGAAGCAGCAGACACTAAAAACTTTTTGAAAGAAAAGATTATGGTAGCACTAGTGGAGACCATTTCTGCCGATCCATCTCTGACTGTGCGAAAAAAACGAACTTTCAACAGTAAAAAGTCTTGTGGTGGCAAAGATGGGAAGTGCTGCAATGATTGTAAGAAAGGAAAGCAGAAGAAACTAGCAGATGATGATGAAACTATCGAAAACGGGGGAAGTTCAAGTGACGATTCAGCCAGTGAAATGGCAAATGATGGTGTTCTTGACATGGAAGAGTTGGGTTCGGTTTTAGCTGCACTGCGAGCTGAAAATGTTGATGTTGGCAACGATGGTGAAAGAGAAATGATAACGCCAACTCTCCGAGAATCTCTAGCTAAACAGGGCTACAAGTTAGTTGGCTCACATTCCGGAGTGAAACTTTGTCGTTGGACCAAGGTTTGTGTCTGATACCTAATTTGCTAAATTTGTAAAAAACTTGGTCAAGTCTGATAACTTAGTAAGTCCAATGTACCTAATGGGGCTATGAACTTGATGAGGAAGCACTTATTATCCAAATTTACAGTTTTTTTCTTTCCAAAATTGATTGTGAGGGAGGCTGGAGAAAGTTGAATAAGAAATGTCCAAAAATGTTTAGTTTGGGTGAATGCTAGTCTAAAGCATAAGAGTTTCTTGACAGAAGCTTAATTGTTTCCTATCTTTCCTATCTATGACCTAATTTTCTTTGCATACTTTTTACTGATTTTTCTCTAAAAAAAACCTTGCTACTGTGCAGTCGATGCTACGCGGTCGCGGTGGCTGCTACAAGCACAGTTTCTATGGCATTGAAAGCCACCGCTGCATGGAAACTACCCCAAGCCTGGCTTGCGCCAACAAGTGCGTGTTCTGCTGGCGCCACCCTTCTAATCCTGTCGGCACTGAGTGGCTCTGGAAGACTGACTCTCCTGAATCGATTCTTGATGGCACACTGAGCCATCATTACAATATGATCAGCCAATTCAAAGGTAGGAAGGAGCTAACAGATGTGAAGATCAGACATCATGATGGTTTTGAAGTTTGTAGAAAATGCATTTAAGGAGAATAAAATTGGACCCATCAAAAACTTTGATGGTATTTTATTATTAACAACACTAAAACCGTCTCAAAAATTGATGCCCAAACGCAGACTCGAACCCTGATCTCCACCTTTCGCGGGTGTTGCTCTGAACCATCGAGCTATCTGGACACTGGCTTCTTGAGACAATTTTAGTGTATTTGATGAGAATGACAGTTCTCCAAGGAGTAGAACCATGAGGCTGTGAATACTCACAGTCACTCTGGTTCTGGTGATGCTATATCACGTCACAACCTGTCAAACTCGAATAACTCCAAATTGACGTTCGATTCGTTGCTGTATTAGGATGAAATCTTATTTAAATTGCAAACGCTTGCAATGCGCGGGGTATTTTATTATTAACAACACTAACTAAGCTTTATTGGAGCATGCACATAATTTTAAAACTTATGTACAATGAAATAAAAAACATTTCAACTTTGAACTTTGAAATGTAGCACTAGTCTTGGTAATTTCTGGGTATTTGGTCATTCCTTGTATTTTTTCCATTAACAAGTCAGCAGAATATGATAAATGTTTTTGTGTTTCAGACGCCTCAGGTGTACTGGAGGAGCGCCTGGCCGAGGGATTGAGTGTGAGACACTGCGCTTTGTCCTTGGTAGGAGAACCTATCATGTATCCAGAAATAAACGCATACATTCGGCTTTTGCACGCAAAGTGCATTTCATCGTTCCTAGTTACAAATGCACAGTTCCCTGATGCAATTAGGTAAATAAGAATTTGAAAAAGTGTAATCATGTATTTTGGTAGGTTTACTTTTTGAATGCAAATTATTTTACTTTTCTTTCATCTCCAGAAACTTGAATCCAGTCACCCAGTTATACGTCAGTGTGGATGCTAGCACAAAAGATGCGTTGAAGAAGATAGATCGGCCGTTGTTCAAGGACTTTTGGGAAAGGTTCAACGACAGTTTGAAAGCTCTCTCCGAGAAAGGCCAACGGACAGTTTACCGTCTTACTCTCATAAAGAAATGGAACATCGACGAGTTTGAAAACTATGCAAGTCTAGTCGAGTGCGGCAAGCCTGATTTCATCGAAGTGAAAGGGTTGAATTTTAATGGATCGTCAAAGAATAGCAAGATCTCAATGCAAAACGTGCCAAAAAATGAAGAAGTTTTGGCTTTTGCTAGACAGTTAGTTGAGAAATTGCCAAACTACGAAATAGCATCGGAACATGAACATTCCAACTGTGTGTTAATCGCCAATAAAAGAGTAAGCCAAAATATAGCTAATAATTTAAAAATCTGTAAATACATAGATAAACTGGCAGCATATTACCAAGAATATTTCTCTCAGTTCAAGATCGATGGGGACTGGTGGACGTGGATTGATTTTGACAAATTCCACGAACTGGTTGAGAAGTTCCATGCATCTGACGGCACGGCTTCCTTCACGTCGGAGGACTACATGAAGAAAACACCTGCGTGGGCAGCGTACGGCTCGTCAGAGAGGGGCTTTAATCCCACAGAGGCTCGGTGGAAACGGCAAGCCACAGCCCCGCTTTCCTAAGGTGCCGCTGCACGTAGAGAAACTAAGACTACCAATCGCTTTTAAGGCAGACGAGGGTTCCAATATCATTACAAACTCTGTAATATAATAATTTATTGCCAATTCAATTGTTCCACCTTCGTAAAACTTCACGCGTTGCAAACCTGTAGATTGGCTTTGTCGGTTAATAATGCCCTATGTACGAAGCCAATCTATATATTGTATCTATGTAGTGTATATGCAAAAAATACAATACAATACAATACAATTGTAGAAAGCGTGGTAATGTATGTAATTCTTAGCGTTGGGGATGAGACGATGCCTGTTTAAAAAGGTACTAGAGGTTGAGATGTAAATCGAAATATCTGATTGGCTGTGACCTTGGAGATGAGTCGTTAACTGGCAGATATCTTTTTATCCAGACGTTGTCATAAAGCCCAACTGGACATAGTAAAACTGGCAGTATGGCAACTAGCACCCAACTAGCACCTAACGCTTTACTAGCCAGCGTAGCACCGGCCGCCAACTCTGTGGTAAGTGAATCTGTCACTTACTTGTGTTTCAGATCCAACTGTATGTGATTTCAATCTGGAGTTGAGAAATCGTTATACCATCAGCCCACTGCATTTGTGCTGTAAAATCCAGATATCATTTGTTTTTTAGCACAGTTGCAATTAATCCAGGAAAGTCAGATTAGTTTTGTAGACTAGCTAAATAATAACCCCGGTGTTTTTAAGACTGCCAGTGTATCAAAACTGTGCACAAGCTAGATTGTTCTTCTGCCCACAGTTTTAAGCATATCGCTGTCTTCCAGTAGTGGTATAGCTTGAAATCCAAGAAACTGTAGTTAGTCCAAAAAACCAAACATCCTCATTTCAGGCGCCAGCAGACAAGGCTGTGTTGGCTCAATTCTTAGTAGCTTAATTCAACTCATTTAGACATAGGTGGTTAATAAATAAAGTACCTTTTAGTTAGTAGCTTTGATGTACGGTGCCAAATTTGACTTTTTTTCTCTTTGATTTTCAATGAAGAGTGCAAAAATGTTTTTGTTTGATTTGTTTGAAAAAAAATGGGTGGGTGGGGGGGGGGGGGGTCAAAGGATTGTGTCAGTTATGTCAGAATATTAAAAAAAAAAAAAACACCTAAGAGGAATAATGGCCTGGCTTTAGGGGTGTGTGAATATTCGAATTAGACAAATGTATTTACAAACTTAAAAAAGGTCCAATAAAAATTTTGAATACTGGTTTTGTATATTTTTGTAGTTTAATTTGATATTTTGATATTAAACCAATAACTGGCTAGTGTGTGCACTGCCAATTGGTGCCACAGAATAAATATTTCAACTTGTGACATATTTATTTTATATTGCAATTTCTTGCAATGAGCTACGTATTATTTTATTAGGATTTTAAGAATATTAATATCCAAACTCTATGATCCAAACAGTTGTCAAAGAATTTAAACATAAAGCCATTGCTTTGGGTTTTTAAGGGGTATTCAAATTCTTGGTTAATTATCCTTGCAAAACAAATTATTTGTTTTTAGTTTGCATTTTTCGCATACCTATTATTCACTATTAGGTTCAATGATGCAATTTTTATTTTGCAACTATTCGATTTTATTTTATTTATTATTATTGACAAATTTTGCCTTTCAAATATTTAATATTTAATTTGAGTTCAAAAAAACTTTTTGTACAGACTCTTGTCACAAATTACATGAATTGCATTTACCCCATATCACAGCCCATATTATATTTTGCAATGATTTTGAATTTGAGGTATTTCTTTACTAAAAATAATTTGAATGCGCCAGAAATATGCACTATGAAAATGCAATTATCTAAACTATTATTAAAAAAATATGATTCATGTAGCTATTGCAAGTATAATCAGCATTAATTTATTTACATTTTAATAAAACACTTCATTACCTACAAGTTTCCTTGTGTCTTTAATACTTATTAACTACCTAGCTGAATTATTACAGCATCTAAATAAGTAACTTCATTTCAACTTCCCTTCTTAGTACATATTACAAACATTTCAATTAAAAGTTACGTCTGTGTTTGGTTTTCAAGAGATTAAATTCGGTATCAATTGCTCCGGGTGGTCTCTTCTGACAATATTGGAACATCTTTTGTGGTTGTATGGCTTTCGGTGTATTACTTGAATCATTTTCTGCAAGATTGTGGTAAAATCTGCTTTTTGGCAACGTCTCAGATGAGAAATTTCCCATCCGAGGTTGTTCATATTGTAAGTGCGGGGAATTTACAATTTCGTCTGATCTCGATGCACAAAAACTGGCACTTCCTTGCCTGTAATTTCTAGCATTTTCCGTCTCACGTTTTTGTGGCAAACATTCTCCACCATATTTACGAAACTTATCAAAATCTTCTCTTTCATACAATTGATGAAATTGATCATCACCTGACCATTTGTCATTTTTTTCTGTTTGCATCGATGTGACTTCTTGCCGAGGCTGACCAGAAATTGAATAAGATTGTGTCATTCTGTTGTTGAAAAAATCTCTGTCTGCATCATTTGGCGTTTCCAGATGGCTAGCAGACCTTTTGCACTGTTGCTCTTTGGGTGGAGAGATTTGAAATGTATTATTTTGCATTTGTTCAAAAACACTCTGATACTTACGCTCCCCAAGATGTTCGGCGTCGATTTCATAACTTACTTTCTTCCCAGCTACTAGATTTTCATACGGCTTATACTTTGTATACCGAGTGCTAGTATCGTTATGAACATCCTCTCGCTGAATGGATGCCCTCTTACTTGATCTTATATTTATTTTTGAAATACATCTTGGTGTTTGTGTGTGATTATATTCAAACTTCCGTGACACAAATGGAATATCAGACTGACTTGAATCGTTTTGTTCCTCTAAATCGTCGTCTCGGTTGAAGGTATCATCATCATCACTTGAGCATTGCTCTGAATTTTTCAAATTTGCATCCACAGCGGCATTGTCACCATCATGCAGCTTGCTTTCATATCTTGTCTCACTGTCGTTGCTGGAAAATATGTCTTCATTTACTTCTGACCTCTGAGTGAATGTATTTTGAGAAGCCAACCACCTGAATTTTGATTCTTCATTGTCATCGTTATCAGTTTCATGATCCACAGAATATTTAGAAGACGAAGAACAAACTATGTCTGGCATTGACTCTGGGCTGGGACAATTTAAGTAAGAGTTACTGCTTTTTGTTTGTTGAATAGGCTCAACTCTTAGGTTGTCAAAGCCTTGAGAATATTTTCCACCACTGATTTCTTCAAAATCACAATTATTCTGTCTTGAATATTGCCTTGGGAACGATTTGAACTGAGCTTGCGTACTTCTAGCCAGTACCGATAACTTGTAACTGCCTCCCTGGATTGAGTATGTCTCATTTATGGACGTATTTAAATGTTCCTGTTGCTCCAGTAGAGTTCTGTGTGAGATCTGATCTGCTTCGTGAAAGCTTTTCTTAATCAGACATTGACTCTGTTGAGTAGGTTTCGAGAGGTCGACATCTTCTTTCAAGTCGGAATTTGCGTGACGAATTCTGACAACTTCTTCATGGGCAGAGACTTTTCTATGGGACAACATACACTCAATTTTGTTACTCTCAAATGTGTGCTCTCCTTGTCGAAAGGCTTGGGATTGGTCTGTAGTTGTTTCTACAATAGTAAGTGGCAGGAGTTCTAAACTTTTCTTATGGACATTTTGTTTTCTGCCTACTGCAGGTTGGTAAATAGACTTTGGATTAGTTTGCACTGCAGATCTGAGAACCTCATGTAAATGGTCACTTTTATGAGCATCTAAAGCATTCCATTTTGTGCTTTGTGCCTGCATAACTTCGTGGTTGCTGTCAGTGGTTGCTGCTGATTTAAAGCCTTCATTGCAACACGATTTAATATTCTGGGAGACCGTAGGGTGATTGAAATTGAGAACATTAGGTAGTGGTTGAGTAATTTGTTGACACATTTCAGGAGCGTTTTGCCGAGGCCATTCCCGTTGTTGGACGCAATAGTTTGCATTTTTCGAATTCAAAATTTCCTGTGTGAAATTTTCTTTAAGGTTTGAATTGTGTTTTTGAGTCATCATTGGTTTATTGCATATAGAAGTATTTTCTAATTTCTTTGTTTCTTGGCAAACGACAATAGCACTTGGAATTTTGGAAGATTTTGCAATGCTGTTTGGATTAACCTTTGTACTTGACAGTTTCGACTCTACTTTGGGATGATATTCTTCATATCCTTTGCAGTATGGAAACAGTCTTTTGAGTGGTGCTGATTTCACATTATTATCCATCCTAGAACTGACAATATTGTTCACCAAATTATTTGGTTTTAAATTTTTCTTTTCTGAAAGAATATGTTCTTTGGTTTGAACATTTGTTGTAGGTTTGATAAATAGATTGTCTGCCAGCACAGTTGATTTTGTTACATTTTTCGGAGACACTTTTCTATGAAACGACTGTGTTAGCTTGTTTTTCTTCTTCTCCCTGGGACCATAGAACAAAACCATTAGTGGATCGTTGGCATCCCAGTCTTTTTTAATGCTTTTTTCTGTATGTTTTGTAATATTTTTACCACTGATTTTTATTTCCTTCCTATTTGGAGAATGTTTTTGATGGGAACCACATGTGCTTGTTTCAGTTGAATCAATGGAGTCCAGCAGAGAATCAATATCCAAATCAAATGCTAATTTAGGAGTTTTCGCAGAATTGGTGATTGAATCTGTATTGTCTGCATTAATTACATTTGTTTCTCTCGATTCAAAATTGTTTATGCTCCAGTCAAATATCATCTTTGGGATATCTTTGTCATTGGCAACTTGTGGACTAGTACAATTTTTTCCAGAAAATTTAAAATTTAGTTTTTCTTGTTTATTGTATTTTATTGTATTGTATTTTTCTTGTGGGCTTTTTTTATCCATATTTGAGTCGTAATTCATAAAAATGGGGAAGTGGTGTTTTGGGATATTAGGTTTTTCTCTCGGTTGATCTCGGTCTAAGCTCTCATTTTTCAAACTGACTTCTTCTCGCTTAAAAACTTCTGTGCCTAACTTCGTGCTAAATCCTAATTTGCCGTAGCAGGATTCACTTTTATCCAATATTTCAACATTTTCTTCTAAAACATCAAGTTCTGCTTCCATGGGAACCTTCGATTTTTCTTTGAAATCTTGATCAACTCGTTGGTTCTCTACAGAATTAGTATTTTGGATTTTACAGAAAATATTGTTCGCTGGTTCGTTTTCTCTGATGGACTTACTTTCTGGAGGCTCTAAATCATTGTTGCTCAATATATTGATCTTTGAGCAACTGTGATCTTGCAGTCTTATGTTTGAACTTTTGTTATCCCCACAGCACTCATAGGGTAGGATACCCATTTCACTTAGACTAACTTCTACCTCTCCTGTTTCATTTTTCTGTGGACTTTTCCTGACTAAAATATTTTCCTTTGTTTGGTCTGGAGTTGAAGCTAGAATAAAACCACGGTTATCAATAGTGTATTCGTTTACGGCCTTGCAAGTTTCCAACATGCATCCATCAGGATGTTGATGACCATCCTGGACAGGCTGATTGGTTCTGTAGCTGTTCAGTTCTAGAAATGGTTCTTCTCCAGAATTTCTAGAACCTTCTTGACTCTGCTTCTTGAAGCATTCATACTCACTCTTGTAATCACTAACGTCATTATTTTGCTGATGGCTTAAACCAGTTAGAGGTTCATTGCAACTGCCCTTCAAGAGTTCTAAATTGGCTTTAAAAATTCTTTCCTTTGGTATTTGAGTACCTTGTACTGGCATATCATCGTTTTGGTTGGAAAATTCTTTCTCGTAGTCAAAATTATTTTTATCTTCATCACCGTAAGTAATGTTTTGATTATCACTTTGGAAAAGAGTATTCTGATAAATTTGATCTGGACGGTGATTATTATAAATACTATCTATTGCATCTACATGCATATTGAAATCAATTTGTTTTAGTGGTGCTGAAAACGATGTATATCTCTCATCATCAAATGACTGGGTGTCCTGCATTTGATCGGCCTGGCTACTTTGCTTTCTCTCCGCCATGTCATCATGCTCTCCGCACGATTCATCATTGCATACCGGTTGTCGGGCATTTTTAGTGAGGGAGCCGAGACGACTTCTTGCAAAGCTTAAAATTCTCTCATTGTTTGCGTTATTGACACAATTTTCATCGAAGACTTTAAAGTCCTCAAAGTGTCCTTTCATCCTTTGCAAGTACTCCGACTGGGTTTCAGAATATGAGGTCATCTGTGCCTCAACTCTATTTTTGTTACACGCTGTGTCACTTTCAATATAACTTGGCAGATTTCTCGTCTGTATTTCCAATTTGTTACAACCTGAATCTCTGAACTCGGAGCCTCCATATTTATCCAAACACTTCCGTGGCTCTCTCTGTCTTATATCCTGTATTTTCTCCAGAATCAGGAAGGGTTGTGAGCCTAATTCTTTTCTTCCACGTGTGAAATCAGTTATGCCCCTCATACTAGATTTCCTAGAATCTGATGATAGCTCGTCTTGTTCCTCAAGCTTATATGTTGTGACCCAATTCACTTCGTCTTCATTGTCGGAGGAAATCGTCCCCGCGTAATCATTTTTTTTGTCACAAATCCTCGGGCGTTCAATTACCGAATCAACAATCGAGTAGTTGTGCAAAGGTAAGTGATGATTTTGATCAGTTTGCATTTCCCAATTTTTTGGATTATTCTGTGTTGTGGGTTCCATATCCATAAGAGATTTTTCCTGTGTGTTGTTGTAATTTTGATTGTGTGATACTGAATGTTTTTTGTGTTTCTCCTCGTGATATGGTATAATGTCCTGAAAGCATGTCTCTTGACTGTTTTGATTTCTCCCTCCTGTACCGTCATACTCTCCATGCCATTCATCACCATGGATGAATTGCTGGCAGTCCTTGCTGATAGAATCATTAATATCTACTGAATTACTGTCGATTTGACATTGTCTGTCACTGTTGATAGATGGTAGAAGGTTTTCAATGAACTCGTCCTTGTTTATTGCTCTAGCAACAGATGCATTCTCCTTAATAAACTCAGCATATGTTGCAGGCAATTTCAGTCTTTTGGCTGGCGTGTAAAGGAACCGATCTAGATTTGACTGTTTCAATGGTGTTGGAATATTTATCTCCAAATTCCCAATTTTCACACCTAATTCAGGAAGCTGACGACCTTTTAGTCTAATCTGTTCAACGATCGTTAATTTAGTAGGTTTTTTTGGCTTAGCTGCTTCTTTTTTGTCTATCAAAGGATTTGGTATTCCCATTTTGGAGGCATATTGCTCTATAGCGTTTTTCATCATCATATTCACAGATCTTCTTCCTTTTTGTTTGACTGCTGCAGTTATGTTCACGTCAATTCCCACCCATTGGTCACTTATGACGTGACCATAGATTTCATTCACGTTTGAAGAGTCGATGGAAAAACACCACGACACTACTCCTTCCATCTGAAGTAGTTGGTTGTCATTCAATCTCTCAATATGAAGCACTTTGTTAGTGTTATCACCCACTATTATTGTCAACCAATGGTCAAGTCCTGCCGTGGCAAATTCTGAAATATCCTCGATATTTTCAAGCCGAAGTGTCAATGTACCTTCGTTCTGCATAGCATTCAAATTAATCTCTATGCTGTACTTTGGCAGATGGACGACAGCCTTCTTAAGATCGTTTCCCAGAGGCGGCGCTTTGTTAAGAATGCGTTCCAAGTCACGAGGATTTGCTATGAGAAGCGATTGGAACGTCGTTTTCCCTGCGGAGGCCAGCAGATTTGAGTATGCTGCTCCGATGCCAGACAACTGCTTAGTTACATAGATGGAATCTTCCCAAAGCTTGCTGTAATAGCATTTTGCTAGTAATGCACTGTTGAGAAGACTGTTGTAATGACCAGTGTTTAGTACGTACTTCCTAAGACATCGAGAGATTCGCTCCCCAACTCTAACAATTTTTAACGAATCTTGATGCAATGAGTGGTCATTGATTGGCAGACATCCGAAGGTGGCCTGTGTCAGCACGTTCACTTTCATTGGCATGTCTTTGATGACCCCTTTGATCGGAAAGCGAATACACTCGCGGTCCTTTATTTTATTCAGCTCATTTAAAACTCTTTTCTCAACTCTTCTCAGCTGCAATTCTGAAAACTCATGGCAACTTGCCACAACCTTAATCATGTCGTTTAAACTCTCCATTCCAGTGATTTTGTTGAAAATCTTCATTGTCTCCAGAGACAAATAGAAACTTGCCATCAGTCTTCCATTATCAGTTGGCCTTATGTCCAAGCCATTCATCACAGTCACAAGGTTCGCGCTAGCGAGTCCATTCATTTCGTATAGGCACAGATCCTGCAACTTCTTTGTAATTTCCATCTCACTCAACCCCTTAGCAAATCCATAGTGAGCAGGGTTCTTCAAAGCCCTCACGTAGAGGAACGTTGACCGTAACCAATTCATCGCAATGCACACATCCGTGATGGTTTCCAAAACCACCTCTGCGTTTAGGTGCTCGGCCAGGTGGCGATGGAGAGTGCTTTCGACCAGGTCTCTCCCACCTATGAGTCTCTCGTAACGTTCTTTATCCTGCTGCCTCGTCATTATAATCGCAGTTGCTGTTGTATCGAATTGTGGCCGGCCAGCCCTCCCAATCATCTGCAGCATTTGGGTCTCGGAGTAGTCTTGGTAGATGCCGCCAATGTACTGTTGAGTGGACTTGACGATCACGAGGTGTGCAGGCAAGTTGACGCCCATGGCAAGAGTGCTGGTGGTAACCAAGATGGGGAGCAGAAGCCTACGGAATAGGTCTTCAGTGGTGTGCCTATCATTAAGGTCCATTCCAGCGTGATGACTGCCCACGCCGCACAGCACCGTGTCTCGAAGTTTATTATCCACGAGATTGTTTGCGGAAAGTATGAGACTTTCTCTCTGCGTAACGCTGAAATGAAATGTAATTTCTTTTGCTAGCGTTTGAGCGGTTTGTGTCACACCCTTTCGAGTGCTGCAAAATATTAATGTTGGCTTTCCTTCGGCGTATTTGAACAGAAGGTCTCTTAGCTTGTAGTTGAGATTCAGATCAAACATAAAAGGGTTTTGCTTAAGGCTTGTCGGGAATCCCAAGACAACTTTGTTAAGTTTGACCGGTCGATACTCTTCGCCAATTTTGATGAATTCAGCCGGTCTGAAGCCGTCGCCCAGCCAGTCGGCCAGGTCTTCTATGTTGGGAATTGTTGCTGAGACTGCAATGAATCTTATTGGTATTTGAATCTCACAGTTTTTACCGGATGAATGTTTGCTGTAACTCAGTGTTTTCTGAATGGTTTTCATACGGCTCACGACTGCCTCCAGCACTGGTCCTCTTTTATCCTCACTTAACAAATGTACTTCGTCGATCAAAAAAAGCTTCACCAGTTGAACAAGCTGCTTGTTTTGCTTCCACTTTCGAGTTAGCGAGTCCCATTTCTCAGGGGTTGTGAGCACAAGATTATAGTTTTTCAAATCAGTTACAGTGGAATCGTAGCTGTCTCCTGTTACTTCATGGCACTTCAAGCCTAAATGCAAGAACTTCTCTTGCCAGTCATGATATCGTTCTGTGCATAAAGCCTTTACTGGAGCCACTGCAAAAAAAAATATTGGCGGCTCAATTGAAATTTTGGTTCCTCTCATGCGTTTTTCAGAAATAATCTCAATGATACTCACTATACACTATTTTGAAATCTCCTCTGTAATTCATCTCGTTCAGCTTAACTAGCAGATTTACTATAGCCAACTCAAATATTACAGTTTTTCCAGATCCTGTTGGAGCAGAAATCACCAGAGGTTGGTCGGTGTACAAGAGAATGTCTAGCGCTTTTGACTGTATGACATTGAAAGATGGATAATCAGAAAAAATGCTTCGATATTTCGATGCTGGGGTACAATTATTAAGGATGTACTTGTTTCACTAACTTATCATCACGAAGAAAATTCACTCTACTGTTGTGATCACATTTATGATCACTACCGTGAACAAGGTAAGAAACAGAAACGGTTCCAACAAAGTTCTTTTTCAACTGTCTCATTGGCCATTTTGAACGGAAAAGATAATCAAAGATCTTATTAAATAACACCAATATTTATTATTATCTCCCCAGTTTCCACAGAAGTCCTAAAAGTCTTCAACTGGGAACTATTATCTGGGAAAAGAGCACTAGCCAGGATTGTGGCAATATTCTGAACCCACATTCTTGAATAGGCCTGGAAGGACCTATTGCCTTGCTCCAACTGCCTGACTACTTGGGAGATATGACAATACCAAAAAGATCTGATTACTAGCCTATACAAATAAATAAAATAAACAGCAGTTTGGATAACGGATATAAGCACCTATCTGTCAAATTCGCGTGCCGATTGTTGTCATTAAAGGATTATAAACTGTTGAAAAACATACTGGGCACCCAAATCATGGACATTGATCCGTTACTGTTACTAACCCAACATTATTTTGAAACTTTAAATGGCTGGTACTTACTACTAAACTAAAAACTGAATTAAGATAATAGTTAATGTAGTTCAAAGGATACGAATTTCGCAAATTGACCTTAGTTCGCCAATTTCTCCAGTATATTGAGAAGGACGTCGAAGGTTTTGACATGTTCCAATGGTTTGCGAAACAAGAGCAATGCCTGAGTGTTGCATCGCTTCTGTAGAGTCTGGTTCTGGCAGTGACGAGGGAAGGGACATAGGCTGAGACCCATGATTTGGTGAACTTGCAGGCAAATAAGATGGAGAAATATTTTTGCTCTGTCGTTTGTTAGCCTTGGCAGCGAGATTGCTTGGCCAGAGTTTTAGCTCTATTGACTCGTTACCACACATAGGGATGCGTGCGCTATTGTCGATCACTAAGTCGGGAAGTAATATGTTATTTTTTCTCATCTTCTCATAGTCCATAATTACAAACTTGCGGAAAGTTTTTACTTTGAATGTAACCTTCTGCTACCCAAGTGTACGTCTTACCGCAAAAGTTCAAATATCTTTCTACGAATAGTTCTCCAAAGGCGGTGGGGCGATCGACAAGGCACAATGTGGCGGCTGAAAATGTAAACAAATAAGTGTCGGGCCGGCCTAAGTTTGTAATTTTGTTTCATATTTGTATAATTTTAAAGCTTTACCGAATAACTATGACGAAGAATAATATTGCCTCACTGCACTTGCATAAATTAGGTAACATATTTATCTTTCAATTTCTTTAGAAGAGGAAAAATTACTTTACATAGATGACAGTTTGTAGGTTAGGTCATCAATTAGTTGCAATTTCGAAACACTTCAAATAATGTATTTATTAAACCCTGCAAATTTTGACTGGTGATTAGTCTACATATTCCCTGCCTGTCTGGTTGGTGAAATTTAAAATATTGCCACAATTTTTATGCCAATGTTAAAATGAAGCAGTCGTTTAGACTGTCTTTTGTTTAGACTTTCTACGTGGTTGATTGGGGAAAAAATTGTGCCATAGATGACTTAAGAGTTCTATTAAAATTCTATGCTTTTTTACAGGCCATGAGCTGGAAGAGATTCGTGTTCGTGCCCTTAATAATATTATATCAAAACTGGACTACGGCACAATTGACTGGGGGGACCTTACCTCGAACAAAGAGTTGGTTTCTCGACTCATCGATTGGCTTGTGAAGTATGAGAACAGTCGAGAAAGAGAAAAAGTTTTGCGGCTGCTCATAAGAATATTACACGTAAGTACTCATATCTACTCAAGATCCCATATTCCGAGTTAGCCGTGCCATTATGCCAAGGGGAATGACTAAAAAATAATGAACAATGCCTTGGTTTCCTCTTTTTCCATCAATTCACTTAAATTAATTGACTTAAATTGTAACATATTGCAACAAAACAATTTTTTTACAGGCCGGTGGAGGAAAGAAACTTACAACTTATTTGTCTACACCAAACGTATCGTCACAACTGTGCAGTATTCAATCTAAGATAGAGCCGGCATTAAGCCCATTGGTTGATTTGGTAACAAATGAAATATCTGCTGGACAAGGAAATGAAGATAAAAGATGCTTTGGCAATCTACATCAGGAAACTGACAGAGAGTCTAGTTTGGGAAGTGCAGCAACTATCAATTCTGAAGAAGACCGACAAGACAGGCTGTCTGATCTGCATCTCCCTGATAGAGCAAGCCCAATCATAACACATCGGCCATACCAATACAAGCAAGGCTATTTCAACATAAGTCAGGAGATACCAGTGCAAGACCAATATCCAAGTTGTTTTCCCCACCTGTTGCTTCCTTGGCAGCCACTAATTGTTACCGACAGACATGTTTTAACAGCTACTGAGGAATCTCTTCAATCGTCAAGAGATCCAGGGTTGATTCTGCACTCGTGCCATTTCTTCAACGATATAATTCTTCAAGATTTTCCAGCAGAAATATTTCTTCAGAGACCAGCAATAGTGAGGAGCTTAATTGGACTCTTGGATATGACGCGCATTGGGAATACGAAGCGAGTTTGTCCGGTCGTAATGAACTGTCTTTGCAAATTGACTGTGGCGCTGCAAATTCGAGTTCAGTACTACAGTGATCCTTGCATTGCAAATCTAAAGCAGGAGGTAAATGACTTAACCATAATAAATTTCCCATTGAACTTGTTAGATTTGAATTTTCAACCTTAACTACAAATCAACAAAGGTACAAGAATGACTTAGAAATTAGATTATATCTTTATTATTTTTATGTGTATCCATTTGAGTCTGTGGAAAAAAAATTAAAACATATCCTTTACATTATTTCTTACAGACGTGCACAACTTCTCTAAATGGTTCAGTCTCGTCCTTGCCTGATTCTTTCACCAACCAGCCATCGTTTGTTGAGAAAGGCGCAGGTGATTACTTCAGAAACTATAACTCGATGTCTGGCCAAGCTCAACAATCAACAGGATTAAAATACCAACAAACAAACAAGCCGAGACGCCAATCAGACCATCAGCCCAACATTGGTGATGACACGGAAGATTCGATACTCTTACAGCTGCGGCAGCTGAATTTACCGCAGTTCTGCTTGCTTACATTGAGCGAAGTTATACCTCACATGAATAACTACTCGTGTGTGGATCTATACGAACTTAGCCAAGCCATGGACTTAACTATCGAGTTATTGCAATTACTCTTCCTTTGTGTTTCATCCACGTTATGGAAGTGCAATGATGTGATATCGCTAGAAATAGTGCATCATATGAAGCACATTCTTGTGTTATTTGGTCAGGCAATTGATTGGCACCAAAAACAAGACACGTTCAACATCGACCATCGGCTTGTCTACCTCCAAATTTTATCTTTATGTCAAAAATTTCTCAACTCCCATGTGCCAGTAAAATTAGCAGATGAAGTCGTTCCCAATATCTTGAAGGACGCTTTGACAGGTAGCATTTTTGATGCTTCAATATGCAGGTTAATACCGATGCTTCATAGAAATATCACCGCATATGTAGATAAGTTTTCTGGCCGGCTTCACTCTAAAACGGTTCAAAGGTTTAAAGAAACAACAAGTGTATGCAAATCAATGAGAGCCGCCTTGAAATTTATGAGAAATTCATTTAACAAAAATGAGGACAATGTGTTTTCTCTGATGAAGGAGGCACTACCGAGCCTGGTCTATCACATGGATCTCAATTACGTGACTCGTTGTGTGGAAACATTCATTGGTAAGCATCATCGGCTTACAAACGAAGCATCCACTGTCCTCGCGGCATTGCTAGCACACTCGGAGCCCGAAGTGAAGAAGGAGACGTACAAAATTTGCCACCACTACGTTTCCTCAATCCTTGGGGTGAATCACAGCAAAGTGCATTGGAGTCCTAAACAGCTAACATTTATCTTTAACACCCAGATTCTTATAGAAATTATCTGTCATGGAGCAACCAACAGCAACATGGAAATAAGACAACTCTCAGAAGAGATTTTAGCCTACATGCTAAAGGGGAAATTTCTCATGTCAAAATCTACTTGGCAAACATTCCTGGAAAGTGTAGTGCCTGCTCTACCACTGCTGCAATGTTACAGTGGCAAAACTTCAAACCTGGGCTGCACCGTTGGAAAGATGTTGGACCCTGATGTGGGGTCGTCCATTTGTCTGCCTATTGAGGAGGTGTTGAAGGGGAATCTGCGTCTTATGTTTTCCGCAGATGCATCTACTCGAGATGAGGCAGTGTCACGGCTCATGTGGCTTCTTTCGAGAGAACCTCAATCGTACGAAAAATTGCCAGAGCTCACTTCGTTGCATTCCACTGTGTTGAATACATTGTGCATCATTGATCACCCTGCCAAATTGAACTGTAGTAAATTCAGCCAGCCGTTTTATGAGGAAGCCAGCTTGTGCCAAGTTGTTGAGCTCCTGACAGCCACCGGCGTCGATCCAGTTGTCAGGCGATCGGCCTTGGCTCAGGTTTCCGTGATGCTCGAAGATAAAAGGCTTCATTCGCAATTCATTGAGCAAGGAGGTGTCGAAACTATTCTCAACATCTTCCAGAAAGCAATTCTTGAAAAGGACTTTACAAATCAACCCGATTCAGTTAAACCAATCGTTTCGGTTTTAAAGAACTTGTCATTGCAGAACCACAAAGTCCGGCAAGACCTTTCTCGACAAAATTCTGTCTACTTCTGCACACTCCGAGCAGGGTTTATATTCTGCAACGACAACAGACTGAGATTAGATGCTTCACAGCTGCTTTTCATGCTTCTGTACAGCGACTTGATCCTGTCAGTCCCGGAAGCTTTGAGTAAGCAAGGCGAGGAAGTCACAGCTTCTTATGGAATTTCCCTGCCTGAAATAGTTGTTACTCGAATGAAGGTCCCGTTTCTCTGCCACTCGCATTGGCGCACGAGCCACCATACCGAGACCTCGTATAGGGGAGAACTCATGAACGACGGCCAGTGTTTGCAGTTCTTAACACTTGCGTGGAATATCGAGTGGTTTGGCGACATATCAAACATTTTGTCCTGGGAAAGTGTACCGTCACGTTCCGAAAACTTTGCCCGAGATCTTGAAATGAATAAGGGCATCTTGGAGTGCTTGAAATCAACTGCCATATCGAACCGCTGTCAACAGAACTTGTTTGACATTCAGAATGCAACGTCGCACGTGGCAGTAGCTACGTCTTTATGGAGGCTGTCGGGTTACCTAACGCTGTACTCACTCGTTGAGAACATCCAGATGGCTGAAGAAAATGAGCTAATTGTTGTCAGGTGGGATGAATTTCCATGGGAGAAGACTCTTCTACGATTTGTCGGTACTCTTCCTGCTTGTGACGAAGATGAAGAACTCCTTGTGATAATCTTAAAATTCCTTCGAAAGTTTATCGCTACACGAAGATGCGAGAATTGTTATTGGATCACAAAAATTCTGAAGGGCACTAACAGTCCATTGCCGTGCATCCTCAAAGTTTCAAACAACAGTGAACCTGAAACAAATCCATCGAAAGACTTGTGCCGTGAGATATTCCTGCTTTCCAAAGAATGTGCCATCGCTGAAAGAAGACCAAAACATGTGGGCAAGACAGAAGGTGTGCCGCGAAAGAAGTCTCACTCGTGGTCACACATTATCCGAACAATCAGCGGCAACCTTAAGTTCAGCGACACGCAACACTTCTACAACCTGTCGTTCCTTGACTGGATGCTGTCATGTTTGACACACCTTACTGGGTCCATTGGGTGGAGCATAGCAGAGTCCGGTAAGTTCCTACAGTAATGACTAAGGCGTTCTTGGTTAGTTAACAACTTATACCAAACATGAGGCTGGTCTTTTGGTGAAAAGTAACTGCCTTTCATCGGTGACAACATAATAAAAGCTGGTGTAATGCGTCTGGCAAAGGTTCTCTCTTACTTGAAATGTTTCTCTGCTAGGCACCAGCAAGCTGTTTCCTGAGCTTGTGACAAGCCTGATGGAGATTGTGAGCGCCTTTCATTGTGGCCGTGGAAGTGCTGGTGGTGCCTCCTTCATGGGGCTGGGCATCACACGTAGCGCCATCCTCTGCATGAACCACCTGTTAGCCGAAATGCTGGAGAATCCCATGCTCAAGGTATGTCAAGAACCAATTTTTGTATTCCTATCATTGATGGGATGCTAGTGATGGGCAATTGGTTACTGATTGCGACTTACCCTATAGGGCTGGGAGTCTGCCTGGCAGCGCGTTCTAGATGGCCGGACTGGGGAGCCGGGCTCGTCCAGCTGGCTGGCCGCGCTGTGGGAGAGCCGGGACCCGGTCACCCGTGCCGCCGCTGTCCAGCTTGCAGCTGGCTTTTGCTCCACGCGCCGTGGAGTCGGACACCTGACTCTCGGCCTACACGTGTGGCCCGCTGCACTCAGGTAAGAAGGTTGTTGGTATGCTCTGTCGCATGGCACACCGAGGCATAAAGCCACTTCTAGAGACATTAAAAATTGGGATATAAAGCTGCTTTTATTTGCTTTTTGCTATGGAGGTAGGCAAGTTACCCTAGTCACCTGTTTTTATTTAGAATTATAGTACAATGTTCTTTTTAAGGAGCAACCATTTTTGTTTAGTCCTTATCGATTGTGGATAGGCCATCTTGCAAGATGTTTGTTGGGTGTAAAGCAGTCAACAAAATGAAGGGGATTGGGAGGAACTAAGAAATATGTGTGGGGTAGCCAATGACATTTTGTGACAAAGATATGAGGTTTCTGGGTAACTGTCAAATATGCAATCTCTAATTTCGTTGTCAACGTTTCAGCTTCCTGGTGGACCATGAGGAGTCATGCCTTGTCCGGGAGCAGGCGGCCATCTTACTAGCCAACCTAACTAGTCACAGCACACCGTCCTGCGCAGGCGACGAGGGTTCGTTGTCGCTCTGCACCGCCCCTGACGACACCAATCTCACAGGGAAACACGCCCTCGTACAGCTGCTTGACCAATCAAACTTTTACGGCGAAGTCGCAACGCTCGTGTCACGGTTGTATGTGGGTTCGATAGTTGATCTCGGAGGCTACGTTGTCTCCTTGGACAACGGACGCTGGAACACGGGATCTCTCTCCGGGCGACAGTTGGTGCCTGGTGGGAACTCAAGGTCCAGCGATTACATTCTTGTCTACGACAAAAACGTCAATGGCGGTCCGTTAAGCACGTCGACGTTGTCTTCGCGCTCACAAAACACGGAAGAGAATGACAACGAGCTTGAGCCGTACGTTGTGACCACTGCGAGTCTGGTGAAGTCCGTCGCACATTTCCTGGCGAATCTTACGAGCTTGGTGCCGGAAGACGTACTGAAGAATGTGAACGCGTTTGGTTTGGCCAGAAGTCTGTTTCGGTGTTTGACTGAAGTGCCATCGTATGCAGACGAAAGGAAAGCGTCACAGTTTTACATGGATGTCGTTGAACTGGATTCGAGTATTTGCGCGTTACTCTCAGTATGCGTAGCAGCTGACAATGAGTGCAAGGAAACCGTGCTTCACACATTTGACAGTCTTGGCATTCTTCTGAAGCTGCTAGACCCGGTGCTTTACCGTAAGTTTTTCCGATTTTGCAAATAATTAGGAGCGTTATTAGTGCTTGCAGTTAGGATCAAATATCGACCGGCTCACAGTAGGTTGTTTTTTCTGATAAAACTTGTCTTGGGCAGTTAACTGGCTAACCTTGCTGTTAAATCTTAATCATTTTGTGTTTTGCAATTTATTGTAATAGTCTGTGTTACAACTATGGTTCGTAAAGAGAATAGTCTAATCTGACCTAGTTCTATATCATTGGTAAAACGAAGTATTTAAGAGCCACAGTAGGATTTCAGAAGAGTGTGTGGTATAGTGAACTTTCGGTTCTTAAAAAGACCAGTCCTTACAAATCAGAGCATCATCAAACACTATGCTACCAGTCTTAAAAGTTTTTTTAACCATTTTGTAACAAAATAACCCCATTTCTTTTGTTTCCAGCCACCCATCTTCCTCATCTCCTCTTCTTGCGCAACCGTCTCTGGACATCAATATTTCGACTCATCTCTGCGCTCCTCTCCAACAAAAATGACTATGGCTACAAGATATTCTGCGAGACATTACAACGTTGCGGCTTTGAGCCGTTCTTTGCCGCAGTCATGTCTGCGATGAACGACCAATGCTCCACCGAGTTACTGCATTCATCGCTTGGCATGCTCACGTCGCTGCTCTGCCACGAGGCAAACTCGTTGAATCAGCTGGACGTGACCATCGCAGCCACTCTGCAGACCCTCCTTGATCGGCCGAGGTCGGTCAGTTCAGGTGTTGACGAATCGCAGTCATCAGACAATGCCAAGGGGTCTGTAGGAGGTGCCGAGATTTGCGAGCTTCTTCTCGGACTTTACGAAGCACACAGGTGATTATTAATTTGTTTTTTTCTTTAGAAGTTAATTTTACAGCAACCAACTTTCGTTAAAATTCCAGCCATAGCTGATAAAATATTGTTAGACATTTGAGGATCAAGGACTGTTTAAAGGTCAGCGGTATTATCAAAACCGGGAAAAATTCTCTCATATCAGTGTCGCCACTCTGTTTGAAGCGTAACTCATTCGTAAATGTACAACCACTTGTTTAGAATTTCCTAATTTAACTTCCGTTGTTTCATCCAGGTTACAGCAGGAGGGCCCTGGATCGGGTAGAGGTAAGGCAATCGTTGCCGGAGCTTTGGCCAATCTCGTGGCCGTCTCGTGGACAGCAAAACAGCAGGCGTTACAGCAAGGGTTGCTTGAGATCATCGCCGTACAGCTGAGAGAGTTGTACGTGAAGCTCGGCATGAATTCGGTGGAGAGCTTGAAGAGAATTTCGGACAAGAAAAGAGTGAGTTTGTTTGGTCAAACTTCCTAGTTTAATCTTGCTACAATTTAGAAGTTAAGTGATTAGGAGTTGTGCCATCCTATTTTTTATGTTGGGCAGAAATATTTGATTTCAGAACACTAAATTGTACTTAATTTAATCAAATGTATGATTCCAGCAGTAGAAAACAATTTTTAACGTAATTTTACTCGACTGCAATGAAATACAATCAAGGACTCCTTTTCAGGTTTTCCCTGCACTAAAAGAAATATCCGGCTACTTTGTCCTACTGATGAACTTTTCGTCAGGCTGCATGGACGTAAAGATTGCCGCCACAGAGATGGGCTTAGCAGACCTCGTTCACAAGTTGTGGGTGTGGTGCACAGCGCTACCGGATCTCCTCACGGAGGCGCTGAAGCTGTTGTGCACGCTGACGACCGAGTGTGTGCCAGCTTGCCATTCGCTCGTGCTCACAACCACAGTGCCGGGGATCGGTCTGCGCAAGACGGCCAGCTCAGCTTCCATCCTTCATGCCGTCTTTAAGTTGATTGCCAATGAGATGGACCACTTCGGTCGGCAACAAGAGACTAAGATTCTCTCTCTGGCATTTCAGCTTTTGGGGAATGCGTGCCATGCTCAAGAGTGTCGCGTTGTTATCGGAAAAGTATGTTTTATAAATGAAAGAATCTAATATTTTTAGTAGTTTGGATCAAAGAGATCTTGAAGCTTTCTTGTATGGTCTTGAGAAGTAAAAAGTTAATTTGCTTCAAATTTGAGTGATAAATTTGAAACAAATGAACTCAGCAACATTCTCAATTCCTGAACGTTTTGGAGCTTTTTTTGTTTTGCTGGTACTACGGAATCCGTTCAATAGGTTTCCTGCCCTCTAAGGTTCTGTGAAAATAAAATTTACTCTCCTTTTTCTCTTTTTCCTAGGGCAACCTTCTTCAGTCTTTGGCTAAATTGCATCCGACGTTGACAAAAAAACAGAAAAATTGGCAAGTCCTGGAAATTCTATGGCTAGAATTCTTAGAAAATTTCACATTTTACAATGAAGGACAGCTGGTTGTACCAAAAGTCGCAGACGCTTTGGATTTGCTTCTAGCGTTGGCAAACAGTGGGCAAACGGCAACAAAGATGAAGTGCTTGCTCGTTCTACGGAATGTTGCTTTCAACCAGACAAATCGATCCCGACTACTGGCCTCAGGTATGGATAGTTTACTAAAAGCTTTTTGAGTAGCATGACACATTTTGTACTTCTGGAAATCTTTGAACAGCACAGTGTAAACTTTTACAATTACATTTTACAACATAAACAATAAACAAAAACAATTGAAAAGAAACAATCAGTATAGGTTTATCTTTTACCCAAAGGTAGGGAAATATAGAAACACATAAAATATTAATGCAGCTAGTCACATGGAAGCATAGCTCAAACAAAACTAACAAAAAGTATGTGAAATTTACCTCCAAATATTTAGAAGGCCTGTTATGACAAATCAAACAAGTCAATCTGTCTGTGACTTCCCAAGAAAGAGACAAGATATTGTTATGTTTTTTATTGTTGTGTTCTACTCAGAAAATATTTCCTGATATCTAATATTACCATCTTTTTAGGTGATTTTCTGCAGCTGCTTGTTTTCAAGCTGAGCGATGGCTCTTTAGAAGAGAAGTGCATTGTTGCTGCAATGGTTTGGGCATTGGTCTCTAACAATCAGAAGGCCAAGCTTGTAGTCAAGTGCGCCGGCATCGATGTGAAGCTGCAGGAGGTGTTTAACCACCTAAATATCTTACTCAAAGATCCCGATGATGATCGAATCAAGACCATTAGTTACGTTCTTGGCATATTACGAAAAGAAGATGGCAAGGGGAAGAGATAGAAAAATACAGTTTATTTTGTGAAAATAGTGTATTTTATGAAAGAAATGTATTTTTGTATTTATAAGAATTAAGATCTATTTTGTACCTACTCAATTATTTGTTAATTAGCATTAAGATTTTTAATTGACCAATTCTGTTAAAATAAATATTTATCTTTTTTAAATAATGTTCTGTTGGGTGTATGATTTTTTTAAACTGAACCATCTTAATTGAATTTTAGTATGATATGGTGTAAAAAATACTTTGGATTTTTTAGTGATAAATTGAATTCTTTTTTACGCCGAAGAAAACATCACTTGCCATTTATTCCCAGACAAAAGAATCCAGATAGTGTATTTTGATACAATTTGACGCCGGGTTTACGCTTTTCTGAAGCGAGCTCTAGCGCAATCGCGCGCAGTTATTTTGTCAGTCAGTGTCCACTCGCCATGGCGTCAACAGCGGTAACGCAATTTCCACCGCCAACGTACTCCTCTTCGTATTTCGTGAGAACTATTATCAAAGAGGTGAGTTGAGATTATTATTTTTATTATCCCTTATCTTATCACCTCTTCAAAATATGAGTTGAACATGTGATTTATCTGTCGGAGCGTGCACAAAATACTATGTTGTGTGTCGGTTGACAGGTGAGAGAACAGCATGCTTTTGTGTGGGTGTAACGCCCACTTTTTCATCCCTGAGAGCAGAGAATGAAAGAGATAACCATTCCTCTACTCCCATTTTAAAGGTGTGGTAGTAAGGCTAGTAAAATGTGTAATGTATATTTTTTTAATAAAGTGAGGTTAACGCTACGGTGCTACAGCAACAAGGGGGTGTAGCTTGGTCAGGGATTGGATGGCATAACATTATGATGAAGGGAAGGGGTGCTTGAGACAGGGGTCAAGCACCGCAACGTGGCACGGCACATACCTGTTAAAAAAGGGGGGTTTTAGTTTTTATAAAATAGCACATTTTATCCCTTACTCTGCCTTTATTTTGACAGGACAAATTCTCGACTAGCAATAGCACTGGTTGATTCATATTTTGTGGATGGATAAACACGGCTGCCATTAACCATACCTGCCTACACATAAAATACCGCAGTGCGAATGAGATAATTGATTTTAAGAGCTACTCAGAAAGTGTTCCGTTAAAGTGCCCCACCCCCACGTGGCAATATGGTATTGACACCAACTTGCATAGTAATCTGAGGTGAAGTCAAGTTGTTCCCTCTTCCTCGATATTTTTTTTCTCTTACCAGCGAGCGATTTGCTACCTAAAAAATATCACCTATACCTACAGTGGCCTTTGCTGGATCCAAGATAGCATGCTTATCGCCTTGCTGCTAATAACTGTTAAGTGCCATGGCCACTTTTAATTTTTTTTCCACTATAATTTGCTGAATATTCCATAACTTTTTATAATATTTGGTTGCCTGGCGTAAATAAATATGACTGTCTTGCACACTATCTGATAACCATGTTCCATTTTGAGAACAGCTAAAACCTTTCGTGCTGGAATGGTTCATTGCCGTCACCGTCCCTCCTGTAAAATCGAAAGATATTCGTAAAACGTTCAGTTTATAAAACCACTCATGGCAACTGTCACTTCATAATTTTCATTGGTAGTAGGTACTTTCCAGAGGAAGATTTTTTTTGTGGCTGATTAGGTGATAATTATGATAACAAACTAGATCATCAACCTTTTGATATAATGTACCTATGTGGATAGAGCTGGCATTGATCTGGCAGTAACTAGTCATTTACAGTCACTATCGTTTAGCACCTAATCTAAGCTAACTAATTCAAAAACTACGTCTTCCGAAATATACTACTACCAATAGGAATCTTACCTACTCCGAAACAAGTTTGCGTGCACTTGATGAAGTTCACAAAAAAATCTTTCCCCGCAATTGTTGCAAAGAATCTTTTTACTGGTGTTTCTTATAAAATATTATCGCTTTTTGAATGCTAATCATAACTTCCAATAAAATTTCCGTCATTAGCGTAGCCCTTTAGCTGTAACATGCATTCATATAATAAAAGTTAGACCATATAAATTCCTATACAAGTTCCAGCGCTAACAGTGGTCCAAAACCATTCTCTAGACAACTTGGTATTTCTCTTCAATTTGTGCTGAGGTCGTATCGGATATCATTTGGATTGACGTCAGAGTCGAGCCTGCAGAGTGCATATGTTGATACTTCGAGAAGTCTTCTGCTTCTCACTGTTCCCATTTGTGTCTCTCCACCCTGAAATGGCCACATGTGGCAAAACACCTAAACATCATTCTACTTCTGAAGTATTTTATCGCAATCTTGTGTTTACGATAACGCGAGGTTTTATCAATATCATATTTCATTTACAAATGTAAACGCATCTCGATTTATTGCGGTTGTATGAGGATTGCCTTGCGGTAGTGAAATGTGATGACAGTAATTGTGGGCCTTCGCTCCGGGTTTGAAAAATATTTACCACCATGGAGATTTAGTTATTCCTTGCTTGTAGAACAAGCGATGCTTACTTTTGAATATTTACCTGTACACTATTTGTTATCTTACGGAAGGCAACCGTTTAAACCTTCGAATGATTTGTGGAAGGCTTATTTTAACTATTTGGGGGTCAATTGCCACTATAGGCTTGGTTTTTAGCTTTACCAGCTGATGGTGTATGTACCAGTTGCAATATTTTTTTTTACCCTCTCAGGCGCTATAGCACGATTTTTGATGACCTCATAAATGGAGCAGTTAAATTGCAAATTTTTAGAGTCAATTAATTAGTCAATGACAAAATAAAATATAAAATCGAACGAATCAACCGCCAAAATATTGAGTTTTATGTTTGGATACTATTTTGCGAAACTAAAAATAAATGTGTTATTTTGTCTCAAATTATATATTGAAAAAACACTTCTCTAAACAAAATATTTTGCTTCGTCGTATGACATTAACGTAAATCACACTCGTAAGATGAATAACATTTGAAAAATAAAAAAATAATTTGAATAGATTCCATGTTGCAGCCAACGTTGCAAACATGTCTTAAGTGTCCAATGTACCTTTTGTCGTGGGCTACAGAAAAATTACATGTTTTGTCCACTTTTTGCCCCAGGGTTAAATAATTTCAGTTACTTTTTTTTAAACCAAACTTAAAGACCGACACTAACAACGGCGACGACTAGTTAACAGGCCGGACTTACGCGGGTAATCAACACGAAGCATAAATACAATTAATGTACCTACCTGCAAGCTGTAGTGCCCACTTGTTGTGCCCTGTGCGTGATGCTAATTCGTGTGTAGCTCTAATTGCGTAGATTGTGTGCAATGTCATGCGTTGTAGATATACTAGACGGTACAGAACACTTGAGTTATGCGGTAAAGCTCATTTCTGATCTTGGTACGCGCAGTTTTTTAATAAGAAACTCAAACTACCCTTAATTTTCTGCAAGCAAACATGATTATTTTAAAAATAAACGCATACTCAAGCCCCGCATATTATTATCACTTTAGTAACCAATTTAATTAAACTTTCTGCCTAATATCTATTAGATTAACCCCCACCCCTTATACCACAATTACAAAACCATTTTCAAGCGAATTATTGATCGGTTGTTTTTTTAACCAAATTGTGACCGCTTTTAATTAATATTGTAAATACACAATCGAACAATCCAGTTTGTTTTGACAAACTTTTTACTGAACCCCGCTCCGATAATGCGATAGGTGCAATCATTTCCGAACCTCGGGGTCATGTTTCAACGCAGATAGAGAAAACTCCATGGACAGTCTCATGCTTGCCGTGGGGCCTCGTTATCGTCTATGCATGATCACAGTTTATTTCTGTCAGCAGCAGCACAGGCAATTATTTAATCTTTCAATTAAATTCAGACATGCTCCGAGTCTGAAATGATTTCGATTCGGATTCCTTTCTGCCAGTTTGCTTATGGTTACCACGTGGTATAGATTTAAACTTGCAACAGACGTTGCAACTGTGGATTTTCAGAATTCTAAAATCACGGTGCATGTGACTCAAAGGTTCCGGTAGTCCTGGAATTGCCCTGTTTGTAGTCACATTGATTACAAAGAGACCGCAAATCCCTCATAAGGCTATCTCAAATCGTGTGTGGTTCTGTGTGAGTGGTATATAAGCTTTTGGATATGGTCATGCGTCACAGGGTTTTGTTATTTTTAGGCTAATTTTAATCTAATTGTAGTTTGTTCTACAAGCAATGGTGGCCATTTAATGAAACCATACCTTACATTTACGACTATCTCTTTGCCTGAATAGCTATACTCCGTCTCTTTCCTTACTCAATTTAATCCAGGTTATTTCATTTTCGACTTGTTTCAATGTACAAAACTTTATTCCAAAGGTTGCATCATCAAAATTAATTCTTTTCGGGATAAGGAATCATATGTTTTGCTTATCGCTTCTGAACAGCATGGATTAGGGGAGGAATATGTCAGCACTGGCTTCCTCCTCCTTCTTTCTAGGCTAGACTAGCTGTCGACAGCTAATCATTTAACTATGCCATCAGACCGGTGCCACAGGACCTGCTGTCAAAACAGTGCGTCGTTGAACACCCCAATTCAATTAATCAATCAGCTTGCACCAAAAAAATGATTCTCATTCAATTCCGAGTCTATAAAACACAAGTGTTGGTTTGATTTGGTAATTGTGTTGTTTGGTAACGCATGACATTAATTAAAAATGAAAAACAAAATGAATTGATTTGGCTGGATCTAAATGCCATCTGCTGCGTGGAAACTCCCTACGTAGTGCTGTCTCGAAGCGTTATATTTCTAATTTGCACAGCAGAATGGCTCTCTCTCTCTAATACAGCGGAGTTACCTTGCTCTAAATTTTCAATCTGATACACAATCTGTGTCCATCCGCAGCGATATTCGCTCGATGTTTTAGAAACGTAAGACCTAAGTTATTAACTCGCGATGCTGCTGATCTTTATGTGAGTGAGGGCCTAATTGTGTTGGCAGTTGGGGCAAACTGATGGGACAATTAGTAGACTAGATTCTGAACGCTAAAACGTTGAAGCACCCCCCCCCCTCTCCCCCAATTTCGTTTAAATTTGTTTGCTGGAATCAATATTTTTGAAGACAGCGAGAATGTGGATTGTCTGCTGAATTTCTGTTGAAGAATCTGTGTCATGAAATGGATTTTCATAAAAATGTTGGCTGTGTCAAAATTGAAAAAACAATGTGGCTTAACATGAATTAAACACTAATTTAATTTCGTACAGAACCCAGGATCCTCATTTAATTGGATTTCTGCATCTAAACTAGCTAATCATTTGGAGATTTGCAGCTAAAAGCAGTCGCCTGAACATTAGTACGTAATTACCACAACCAGTTCCTCAATTTACCTGTGTCTTTTTGACAGCGCAATACAAGGGGATCCATCCAAGAATCATGCGCAAAATACTAAGAAAAGTCTCGACAATTCTAGCTATTTCATGGAATAAGCGCGACTTGAGAGCGTTTATTCATGTCTAGACCATGGCGTGGTTATTTGTTCAAAGAATGACGTGCAGAAAATGCTTGAAACGCGCCAGCTTGCCCGGTATTATCTTGGTCAAACAGCCGTGCCCGATACTCGATGAAGCGTTATCGTTTCATGGACCGACATTTATGTAGCGAGATTACGAATAGTGACGCTGTCCTGAATCCCTTCACACTTCACACCTGACAGCCAGTGTTTGTTTAGCAATGCAGCGAATCAGAAACCATTGATTTTAAATTTAATACCAATTGGACGCAGTAGATTTATTATGGAGTACGGTATGGTTAGCCATAAGGTGTATGTGTATTCTGGAAAGAAAGATAAATGTCGACTTGAGTTGACCCTGATGTGTTGTAAAAAAATTGCCCATTCCATACGCACGTAAAGGTAAATAACAACGGCAACAATTTAGTCAGTATTTTACAAATTTTCGCGTACCCAACTGAAAATTGTCCTAAAATGGCTGCGATTTTCTTATGCAGACCCTCTGACCCTTAATCACCTATTCGATTATCTGTATTTGCTTTGTTAGTGCGTTTTTCATTTACTCGCGTCGAATAAGAACACAATCCCGATATTTGTTCATACATCTTGAATCGTTTATTTTTGCCAAAAAGGATAAACGCGAGTGTGTGTGTTTGTGAGGGGAAGGGAGACATCAGTACAAATACACATATTTCCATAACTTATGATTTAACCTATCATATACTATGTTTATGTAAAAACAACAAACAAACCTTCCTTTACTGTGTGATAACATGAAAGCGTTGTCGTTATTTTACACTTAGTACTTGGGGGCTCTCTGCATTGACGTCATACTGACAGCCCTATTGATAACGTGAGAACTAATCAGTCGAGCTCAAATTAGAAAGCTCTGATTACGCTAGGCACTATGTTACCTATATGTATTAACAAGTAGTACACAATGTACAGTTTTTCAAATGTTGGTTTGCAATGTTTACAATTGAGAATCGGCTACCAGCAATGCTATATGGCTCATTATAATATTAACCTACATTTATGCATAAACAATTAGCTATTGTTTGAAATTAATTGGTATGTCCGTTTAACCGTTTAACCGTCCAATTGGCTATTTCCTTTACAGCCGTGTTGTGTAGGGTTTCCTTCCCCGAATTACGCTAGGACTTTTGAATATTTACATGAAAACTTAGCGGTGATCATTTTGAAATTGTGCACAAGTAGTTCGAACCTAACAGTTCGTTAGTTGGTCATATGTTTGGTAACAGGCAATCAGAAGATGTGTTTCGTTTGTTAAAGGTCTGTTAGAAACATGTACCAATTGGTGAAGGACATCTAAGAATATCCTCTCAGACGATATGTTAGTTTTTTAATTATTTACCTTGATTATTGTAGTTGGATGCATTTAGGATACCTAAACTAGGTAATAGTTTTAATTTTTTGCGGTTCTTTTATTTTCGGAGAAATGTCAGGACTGCTTTCAACCATGATAAAGTAACAGGTACAAGTTGGATACAAGTTACGAAACGTCAGGAAATATTAGTTGTTCTTTACTTAGCATTCAAAACCTAGTTTAAATAGTTTTGTGACAAAACTAGTGCTAAGGTTAGATGAAGCAGGCAGGAGTAAAAAAAACCATGATAACGAGAATGAATTGGTTGAGAAAAATAATTGAAATCATGCGGTGAATTTCTAAAACTTTTCTCACAGTGAGTTGAGACGAGGCCATAATTTCTGCTTATGCTAGGAATTAAGCTTGCATTTTAATTAACGAACGTCTTAAAATATGCTCTCATGCTGAGAATTCAAGACGATACAAGTTACAAAACAGCTAATTTAATTGGAAAAAATCGGCGATCCGCCCTACGAAAACTGGATAGGTCACCTTTGCGCTTCCATCTACAAAAGTCGCAACTTTTAGGTCAATGATTACAGTTATTTACACACAAACATTGAAAAGCGTTTCTATCGTCGATAACTCACTCGACAATCTACTCACTTGACATTTTTGACACTCGACCGCGATTGATTTAAAATTCCCTATTATAGTTACCATCTCAGCGCTGTGGGGCGAAGGTCTTGACCTCAACAATTAGCAATAGATTCGCATTAGTATTACCGAATGGCATGATGCGATTTCGCTCGATAGCTTGAACATTATATCGAGAACATCGCAGTAAGTATTTGTCGAAAGTTGCTGATCCATGGGTCAATTGCGACCAATCGTCTGCTTCAAACTGGTTTACACGACCTTAAAGACTGTCTCGGGTCAAAATTAACATCTCTGATCGCGATCTGATTTGTATAATGCGTCTAGATACATTATCTTGCGATATCATCGAAACGCTATCGAATCTGTGTTACTCCCATTGTAATCGAACTACAATCTAGTTGTCATTATGACAATTTACACATCGAATGGGATTCTTTCTTGTATCCTTTACGTTACACGTCAAAGTGGGTCCGAATTTTGAAAGATCCCTCGTTTCACCTGTGTTCCAAATGTCATCAATGCAAGGGCGCTTGGAGATGCTCCCCCCCCCCCCCCTTCTACCATCATAAAATTGAAAGTTATAAGTTCTAACAAAATAAAGTTCGATCCGAGGGAGATCCAGTATCCCGGATTGGTCGCACATCCGAACTGTCTGGCGTGTTGGAAACATCGGTTCTCATGAGATCACGGAAGTTAAGCAACACTGCGCTGAGTTGGGTATTGGATAGGTGACCATCATACACATGCCCAGTTCTGTTCGGGAGAGAGGTTGGAGGAATGAAAGTTAGTACAGCAACTTCATTCGCCTTGCTTATCAACCTCTCGACAGCCATGGATTTGTGGAGGAATCCTGTTGTTCGCGTTGTACCGTCCTTCAAAAGGGTCGTTAAGCCGGTGGTCCCATTGACACTCTTCGACAGGAGTAGGCTAAGTGCCGGGACCGGGTTTCCCCTCCTCCCTTTCAGGATAGGTTAGGTTCATCATCATCCTAATCCATCCTCAGGTGCATCATCCACTCATTCACCGACGCCATTACACCAGTGCCGCAGGGCCAGTTGTCAAAACAGCGTGTCGTTAAACACCACAAATAAATCAATCAATTCGGTCGCACATTTTTTCCAGTCCAAAACAAATTTCGTTCCACCAAACTTAAAAGATACCTAAAAACCAAATTAGAAAATGATATCGATGCCCCGCGGTTGTAGTTTACGTTACAGAAATAGGGTTGCTCTCTCGTAAGCAAAACAACTTTTTCCAAACATACATTTTCAAAAAAAAAAAAAATTTAGTAGAAGTAACATAATTATGTTTCCGGTTAACAAAGACAGTTTAAAAATCCAGCATTCTCGTTGCAGTTTTTACCGAAGTGAATATTAGAAATGAGATATACCTACTTACGAAATAAGCTCAGTCCAAAAGGTGGCCAAAAAATAACCTCGGATGCTGCCATGCTACACCTTATTTTATTATTATGTCTCGTATTCAAGCCAAACGAACTGAACACGAGGACAGATAATTTGATTTTAATTGTAAGTGACATAGGTAAATACTTTAAGGTGTTAAGGGAGATTCGCTGCATGGTCCTTACGTTCGCTTATCGTTTCAGTTCATCCACAAGCATACTGATGGCCACTCGAAGAAGCATGCGCAGCATGCGAGCTCATCGCACCAAGGCGAGACTAAGGTAAAGACGTGTTTTGGGGCGCTCAACACGGCGCAGACTGGGGCTTTGCGCTGGCTGACGTTTCAAGGTCACTTAGCGCGCCGCGAGACGAAAAGGGGACTAGAGTCGTTATGACACGTTTGGAGAGAAGAGTCGGAAAAGTTAAAGATTCTTAAAATGTATGGTTTCAGCATTTTTTTGTAAAGGTTTAGCTGAAAATCGATGGATGAGTTGAGTAGAGAAACAAATTTGGAAGAAAATTTCAAATCAAAAAGGAAATGGGGCTCTCTTCGATATAATTGTTGATGTTTTGTAAATTGTCATATTGCCTACTGTGTTTTTTTTTCAGTGTCCTTTTTTTTTTTATCTGGTGCGCACTCGTGTGATTTTGGAAGCCTGGTTAATTGTTGGGTGGATTTTGAGACTTTTAGGCCCGTAGCTCTTTAATATAGACTTAGCGCGCTTTAATGCCGTGAATTTGGAGGTAGCTTTTATTCTCGTTTGATAATGTATGGCCATGGGTTTAGCAATATTTGTTTATTATAATCCAACCTAATGTGGGAACAAATCGATAAATCAATCATAAATAAACGCGTCGCTGCATCCCACGACGCCTGTCATATTACCGCTCGTTTTGACAGGTACACGTACGGAATAAATTGGCCGCAGGTTGAAGTTGCATTTCATTATCGTTGACGCCTGTGCAAAACCAGATGGCTAATTACCATCACTACCGTGGGGTACGTGTACAAAAATTACTGTAATTTCGTGGTTTAGTTGTGTGTTTTAAAGCACCACACCTTAGAGCTGATCGATCAATTCTGAGCAATCTGAGATTTTCAAGCCGTTACATGAAGTTGTTTAGCATCAATCGTGCTAACTTAGCGCGGAGTTACGAGTGGGAGTCAAGGTAGGTGACATAATTAAAAACTTGGGTGGCGAAATGACAATAAGCAACGGTTATTATTGGCTGGACAATTTTTCCAGTTACACCGTAATGGCTTGTCTTATTATAATACAAAAAAAATGTGTCCAACGGCTTAAAAATAACTTTGTATGGGTATAAGACATAGCTGTTGGCCGGAAAATAAAAATAAATACAATAAAAAGAAAAGAAACATTCTGTTTTTTCGGGCAGTCAAATTGGGTCTTCGCTAAGCTTATCTAATTATTAGCAAAGGTTTTATCTCATGGCTGGAAATTGGGCCACTGAAAACGTACAATCATTGTAAGCTAATTTATTGTATCGGGAGCCCACCCAGTGGCATTTTTTTTATGCTCATTCGTGAGATATTTCATACACCTGACACATGCGCACATGAATCTACCTACTCCAGTCTTTACAATCTTAAAATTACTCTTAATATCAATTAATCAATATTAATGCCTTGGTTAATAATCAATAATCTTAATTTATCTTGGCAATTGAAATGACATAAGCGACCATTTGTTGTTTCTAGTGTCAATGCGTTCCTGTGATCGATGTCCATGGATGCAACCGTAAGGATGCACTGGATGCACGTAGATAAGCCCGTGCAGATTTCTTCGTTCCACTCTAGGTACGAATACTAGCTGTGATCGCTGGAAACGTTTTGTTGTAGTCTTTTTGACGATCTTCCAGCACATCGAGTGAGCGACCGGAGATCCGGGTTCAAATCCACGATTTCACAGTAAAACTGGCGCGGATCGTTTGCCCGCAAAATGTAGGGAAATTGCACCAAAGTATATGCATCTAAATATCGCACTAGGAAAATGTATCGATACCGACCTATCGACAGGTTATTTGCTTTTGTTTGGTTAATATAACAATTATTTTTTATTTTGTTCGCAAAATACGAGAATTGTCACAAGCCTGGTACAAAAGGAGACACTTCCCGCAAACGTTCGCAAAGCTGGAGTTTTTTGTGTTGGCCATCTTTGAACTCTAACCCTGTTTTCCCATACTAGAGGAAGGGGAACAGTCTCAGTTTCAAGCCAGAACTTATCCAATACCATTCCATGGCATTCATCCAACTAGTCAGCTCTAATCTCTATCCCTCTAGACAGGACAGGACACTTTCGGCTTTCCAGTTTGAGTAAAGGAACCAAATAAAACTTACACAGTTGACAGTTGACTGTAAATTAACTTACAGTAATTGCATTCTAGGAGCCAAGCATCAAGCCCTCCGGGGGTAGTAAAATATGCATAGAGTTTGCCGCTACACAATAATTGTCGCATCATTATAGCGTAAAAACTGAAATGCACTTAACAAGATGACCTGTGCACCTCGAATGTCGTTATCACCTTAAATTGTAAGCATGCGCGCGCTGTGCAGCACTTGATCGAGCAATTAGATCCTTGAATAGCAGCATTGTGATTGGGCCCGGCTGCAGAAAGATATTCCTCTCAAATCTGAAACCTGTTTCCGAATGTTTCCAACAAAGTGTATTACGCGGCGAGCGTGATGTTTTCACTTTGCAGTGCTATTGTGAATGCGGCGGGGACGACAGAAATTGCCATTCGATTCTGGCGAGGGTGAGTTCTTTTCACCTGCATTGTTTTGATCCTGATTTCAAAACTATTTGTCGCTAACTAGCGTTGATAGCTTCAGCGCCCTTCAAGTGACTGTTCAGCTGAGGGTTTTTCCACCATGAGACTCTTAAAGCGATTCTGCTATCAAATAAAAGTTGGGTCTCTTTACAGTCTATTGCATGTGGTCGGTTGGCAATAAATATATTGACGGAGTTAGCAGAAGCACCGCCTAGCGATCTAATTACTTGTTGTTATCTTGTCTTGTATTGGGATCACCTCCTTAGATAGGAATTTCGACCGCCCATTTCCGCTAGTTTTCCTAAATTGTTAATCTGTGTGAAGAATCACGACAATCAATCGTCTTGGTCTGGTTTCATGAACATGACAGGAAATTCTTACTTTGGAAACAAGTATCTTCAGGGTCTTAAAATTTTTTTTTTAAATGAAAGATTTTCTGCTTTTCAGCCCGGCTTTCCATCCATATTGAACCATTGCCAGGTTTGAAATCTGGTCAAAATTCTTCACGTTTGAAATGTCGTTCTTAAAACAAAGTAAATACTCGATTCTCCTTAATTCGTAATTAGTATCTGATCGTGCATTTGGGTTCCTCAGGAAAAGGGACCCAAATGCCAACAAAATATCAAATTATTAGGGGCATGAGAGTCGCTGTCGTTCCTTGCGATGCCCACAATTTGGGTATTTAATTAGCCGGGTCAATTAGCAGTCGTTTGATACAGAGTAAAAAAAGAGAGAGAATGAAAGAAAAAAATAACCCGAATTTCTTCTAATAAAGACTTCGACTGGCGAATCTGTCAACGGGCTGATGCTGCGTCTCCCCTTTGGTCCTTTTACTAGCGAAGCCGTACAACACAACAGATGAACCAACTCCTAGCATTGAAACCTCCATTCTTTTCTGCGGCACAGGCACCGACACCGGCACATTGTGGCATGTTGTGGCGCGCGGAGGTCAGCATTGACGTCAATGGGCGCATTATCACGTAACGCTATTCTAGCGGCGTGGTGAGCGCAGCCGGACGGTCGTTCGGTCGGTAGGCATGGTATGGAGGTGGACGTCGTCAGTGTTGAATGTCACTGCTCGGACGTGGCCACGACGGAGGCACGGCCTATGGCACGGCCATTCAAGATTGCTGATAACCACATTGTCCTTCTTTTTATAACTCTTCTCATGCTTCCCTTTCGTGGATGTGAGGGTAACTTAGAGTTTCTGTCTCAACTTGATTTTTATTTCACTTTTCTTATATTATGTGAGAAAAATACATCGGGGGTGGCTGAGGGTGTGACACTCGCGCCATGGTACCATGCATCCGAGATATTCGAGACTTCGAAAATACCCATACAAGTCGTGAACAAATAAGACTTAGCAAGGATCAGGCAATCATTTTTAGTATTGCGTCCGATTTCAACACTTTTTTGTCATATTACTGTTTCCGTTGAATTCTTACTTGTTTTAGACGCACTAAACGTCATAGTAATAAGTTACTGTTTATACTTTGCATCGCTGCAGGCATGAAAAAAAAACTGTAGTAATTTCTTGCGTTTATTGGCAATCGAGTTTAAATATACCATTTAAACTTTTAAATAAGTGCACATCAAAAACACTCTGGAAAGGTTCGAAGGGAAGTGTTCGGTCTAAATCAGGGACCAATGGGCATCAAGCACTAAACCGATGTTCCTTCGTGAATTGAGTGGGTGTCATCATGGATACGTCCATGATGCCAAACTTTAGTCCACCATGTGACAAATTAAAGTACAACCTACTTTAAAATATTACACGGTCTCAGGAAATTAATTTCCGCCACCTTCCTGCCCATGCGCGTGGTCTTTCTTTCGAAGTCGCAAGTTGCGTACCTCGACGATACTACCTAATTGTGATATTCGTTGATAAACGAAATTGCCGAACAGCCACTCTATGCGATGTGATCGCCCATGGGTGGTGACCGTCGATACCAAACCCAATGCCATCGCGAAATTATCGCGTCGACTTGCGCAAGCACTTTCCCGCAACGCTCTAATTAGTAATTGCGAATTACTTATTTGTAGAATCTTTGTTTACGTGTCATTTGGGCCGGATTCCATCGGCCCTGGTGCTTTGACGTCGTCAACAGGTACCAATGAAATGGTTTAGGTCCTTCAAGCAAGATAGAACTATCTTGTATATTGAGTGGGTAATTGCCCCTAAATTACCTGTGGGTTGTTTACTTTTTCGGTGACCTCTGGCTCTGTAAACATAGGTCATTGATTTGGGTTGGTTTTGCGGTTTGGGGTAAGCATTATTTTCGTAAATTTCCACGTGCCATCCTCGGGATTTTTTTTTTCGTATTCCCTAATCTATTTCTCCGCTTAATTTTGGTCCCTTTGTTTGGAAAATCTGATTCGGTCCCTGAAGTGGAAGTGAATGTATGACAATGAACTCACCATTGTGTTTGGAAATAGAGACCATCCACGATATTTAAATGTATGCTCGGCGTTTGCAAAGAAAAGTTCACATTATTTATAGGTAAAGTACGTCGACATTAATTTTGTGTAGCGGACATGCGTACTTAGCAAATTGCAGCGCACCTCTTTTAGTTGCAGTCAGCGTGCATGTGGTGCATAACGTTTCGCAACGTCCAGTCCTTCAAAGCATTTTCGCTTTGTGTACTGGCAAGTGCCCCCCTCCCCCAACCCAATAAGTGGCCCCAGTGGTGATGTCTTGGATGGCACGATTATAATTTAGACGAATTTTATTTTTGACAAGCACAGAATGGAAAGACGCATGTTAATGACAGATCCCAATGAATGAATATAAGATATATTTCGCTGGTCAACCTGTATTTTTACACATGCATTATATGTCTATATTTGTGTTTTTATTTTCATTTCTCTTTTTTTTTTAATGTTCTTGCATTTTATTTGTTAACGATCTCAACTCCTGTAAATGTGATTTGCGACAAAATACAGGATTGAATTAAAGAATGTGACTCCCGTCCTCTATGGGAGAAACAGCAAGCGATATTAACAAGCGGTCTAGGGACAATGATCATTTTTGTGATACTTGAAAAATTTGGTTGTGTGCAATTTAAACTGTGGAGGCAATCGAGTAGAACTTCTGGAAAAGAAACCCATACCATATATTCCGCCGGTTGCACTATGCAAGGGTGCTGTGATTAAAGCGATGCTTGAGCCGTTGGGCTACACTTTCAGAAATCGGGGCTGTTACCCCATTGTAGCCCGCTGGCGAAGTAACGCTCGTACCATAGACAGGCACGGTTCTGTTCCTAAAACTGCAAATGTTGGTTGGCGTTTCGATTGCACTATTGCAGTTGTCTACATTTGTCGTCGCACACGAGAGTTTTCGTATCAACTGTGGCATTAATTAAAAATTCCAGTTTCCACCTGAGAACTGAGTTTTTTATTTTATTTTCATTAGCAAAATCATTCACAGTGTGTGCCTTGAAGAAAGCAAGTCCAGATTGGTCACTAGTATCTAATGACTGGTAACACAGCTGACAATTTTCCAACCAGTGGCAACATATCCTGTGGCTGTGGCATTCTAAATTTAATCCAGTTATGACGCAATGGAATAGCTCTGTAGACATCCATAATTTCAGCATGTGCTGACTGATAGAATTATGACAAATCGGCATTACACCAAATACATAATGAGCAATTACACCGAGCATCATAGACCGGAACACAGGAGCTGAAAGCCCCGTCAACCGCTATTGCCTCAAATGGTTCGGTGTTTTAACCGATAGCCGCCGACTCATTGCCCGGAGGTTCGGGTGATGATTAGCACCCTCTCAAGATCACTCACTGTACGCCGCTCTTCGGTGATTTCTGTGTCAATTAACACCTGAGTAACGCCTGCACAGTCGGCTTAAAATAGACGCGACTCTTTTTGTGAAAAGTCCTCCACGATAATGGGAAAGTTTGGGTGAAAGCCTGGTCTCGTGGTTTGAGCGTTACACGCAAGAGAGCGCGGGCGAGGGCATAATGCGGTTTAGAGGTTTTGCGAGAAACGTTAGAATTGCCAAATTTAAACCAGAAGTTGTAAAATTTAAAACCATTGTTTATTCCATGAAAATAAAACGGAAACCAAATTAATTCCATCAAACCAATTGGCTTGGAGTGTTCGAAACACCGGTTCTAGTGAGATCACCGAAGTTAAGTAACACTTCGCTGGGCTGGATATTGGATGGGTGACCATCAACACAAGTTCTGTTCAAGAGTTAAAGGGATGAAAGTTCGTCATTCGCCTTATCAACCCCTTGACAGCATGTATTTGTGGAGGAATTCCGTTTCAAGTTGTGTCATATGAAGATGCTTCCAGCTGCAAGCTGTCCTTGAACGAAAGGGGACCTTGGTGCTCTTCGACAAGAGCAGGCTTCGAGCCAGCACCGGTTTTTCCTCCTCCCTTCTATGCTAGATTATGTTCATCATCATCCTCATCATCACCCGCTCTTTTACCGACTCCTTTAGACCAGAGCATAAATGGTCAATTTTCAAAACAATGCGTCTTACAAGATAACATATTAATCAATCATGATTTGATCTGAAGTAGATTTCTCGGCGATTTCCGTTTTGCATATACAACTTCCTTCAACTTCAGAACCAAACCACATTTTCGATTTTGCGATTTTTTTCACATTTTCAATGTAAATAGAATTGCAATTCACTCTCCTGGCTGGACTAATCAAAATACATGCCCCAATTGAACGATTCAATAATAATTTGTTACCAGCAACCCTAATTTTAAAAGCTTACACGATTTTTTGAATTCGTGTCCCCAACATCCCTTGTTATAAGTACGCCTGTGCTCTGGAGCGACCCGATTATTTTTTGTCGTTTTGTATCAACACAAGATTAAAAAAAACTTCCTTTCGGTTTTCCATGACAGTTGCTATCAATGTTTGGTTCAGGAAATGGTCTCATCACTGCCTTGCGGTTCCCTATCCAGCACACACTGTTCGCTTATCAGTCGAGGGCGTTATGACCTATCATCGTGATGAACGCGCGAATAAGAAGCAGGAACAGGAAGCCCGTGCAACTCAACCCGGATCATCTAATCATTTCCTGATTACTCGAACTGATTCAGGACCAACGCTGAGAGCTTCCCGACTGCACATTCAGTAGCGCACAGAATTTACTCAAATGTTGAGTGAATCTTTTGAAAAATGTATAATCGGAATGTAAATATTTGTGCGATTGCGATCGCGAATGTGAATACTTTTGCTCATTTGCATCTCCAAGCGGAAAAGGCGCATGTGGTATTTTCATAAAAATAAAAGGCATGCATTACTACGATATGTAGTGACTACGGGAGGATGACGTTCGTATAAATACGAGAGCTGATCACCTTGCATCATCGCGGAAAGCTTCTTCGGTGTTTCTTTTCAACTGACTGTCAGAGCTGTTTTTTTTTTTTTTTTTTTTTTTTCTTAACAGTTCACAGTTAGTGTCTGCTGAAGTTGGAATTCTGCTCTGAGCGATAGATCCCCAAACAATTCTCGAACCTTGAACAAAAGAAAAAATATTGATTTTTAGGGGATTGCATTACTACAGATTACGCATGTCGAGGCAACCATTCAGGAAAAGTGGATAAAATATCAATTCAAACCAACTTTCACGAGTTATTTTTGAAATTGAAATGGGGCGCTCAGTTTTCGAGAGATAATCGCGCAATGCGATTGCCATGAGCCCTTTACACGTGGTACCGGTTGCAATAACCCGGTAGCACTCGCGACTGTATTTTTTAACAAACCTTTACAATTAAATAATTACGACTCAAAATATAAATTAATTGATATCAGTCGCTGAGGTAAGCATACATACAGATTAATTGAGCGGTAACCAGTCGGTCAGTTTAACACAGCGCTGAGGCACTGACTAATGAAAACCAAACGAAACGAAACGAAACTAAACAGAAATATGTTGTAATTGTGTGACTGATCTCTCATGTTGGTGCATCTGTGTTCACCGCCTTTCGTTCGCTGTTTTCTTAGCTTCTAACAGCAGAGAGCACCTGATTTCACGGGCGTCCTGTTGGCGCTTATAACGACATTTTCCATAGACTCCAGAAATCCAACACCCTCGCTTGGCCTCGGTGGGGAAACAGCCAGCACTCACTGTTTGTTTACACTGGATTTTTAACTCTCCTTTGTGTGTTTCTCTCTGGGGTATGGAGACGGAGTAACGTTCAATAAAGCGAAGTGTGCATTCAGGGAGCAGCTCTTCAATCATTAGTTGATTGGACAAGGGTACCGGATCCCGCTGGTCAGTGTTGCTTAGCTGCATATAAAATCTGCCCCTGGTAATCACCTTCACAAAAATGGAAACGTTTACGATAAATTGACAGGTGACAACATATACACGGCGAAAAACCAAACACACTCGCCACGTAATTTAAACACATGCAAGAATAGGTTCGTTTATATAAATATATGTAAATAATAATAATGTGTATATTTAAAGTGTGCAAGGTGCACTTGCTAAAAAAAACTGACAAACTTGGTGGAATCGCTAAATCTATTGCCTGTTGCTCTGGAAATCAAGTGCAATTATGATGGCTGTTAAAACATTTAATTACTCAATAAAAATGCATTCTTCTGGTCTATTGACGTCACTAGGAATAATGCCATTATCATTAAGGAATGACCGCATATAATTGTACCGACGCCGAACAAAAAGTAGTTTAGTTTCCTTCTACATGAGAGATTTTTTTTTGTTTGAGCAATTCATCACAACAAAGAGATTTTTTACGTGAGTTTGAACTTGTAAGTGCAACTGTCTCTGTTTTTTGTCTTAATTTATGACTTGTGGTGTGCCCATGGGAATTAAAAAAAAAAAAACAGAAAGGAAGAGTTGTATATGAGTCACTTACCTTATACCTGCATTCGATCACTGAGCTCAGTTTTATTTTGACAGCCAGCGGCATCAAGACAGCATGGAATAACAAACAGTGAGGCTGAAATTAAACTTTCTGCAGACTTTCGTAGCAAAGCATAGACTTTTGTTAGTAAGGATGTAAGGATGTTCAATGAAGGGTTACCTCCCACTGACAGATCTGTGTAGAGTTTAGTCTCTGTCTGGACGTCATGCCAAACCTTTGTTACCAGTCAGTCCAAATATTTTGACTTGATGTTTTCGCTTTGTTTCCCCTAAGGCGGTTTGTAATATTCCATCGGCCACATCTAAATTACAACGGAAAGTTACCAACATTGTTCCATTATGGTTATCGTGTTCGGAGGAAGACACATGCAGTTGTAAAATGGGGACCAACACAACATTGTCTAGAGTTTTTCTATTATCAATCTACTTTTTATTTCGATGCTTCGATGCCACGTTCAATACATTGAGTGAAGTACGGGAACATAAGCAGTGTTTCCTTCATAACACCTATGCTTGCACCCAAGATTGTGATTGACTGACATTGTTTGTTTGATTGGGAAATGATCGCCACTACAGATTATCGATCAGACGTTGCAAAGGCGCAAGACCTTACGACACACTTTCATTAAACCGCATGCTTATTCCAGGTTTAACCCCAAGGAAGTAGAATGCATACATTTTTTGTTTGTTTGAAAGATCTATTTGTAACCACAAACGTTTCTTCATTCGTTACTAGGATGTTGCCTTGCATTAGGAAGATCAGAGTAAGGAGTTCAATGTAAGGCACAGCACATTACAATTATTAGCACCATTTGACGTAAGACAAAAGTATCTACAACTGATTTCCTCGCAAATGATTTCATAATCAAACTCCTTTTGTTCACGGATCTGCAAACACTGAATTGACAATACAAAGAACCGATTAAATCAATCACATGTTTCCCTGTCAGTTGAAATTATTAAATCCTCCGCGCTTGATCTTGAGCGATTAGATGGAATCAATTTGCGCACAAATGTGATGGGTTCATTTGCCTAAACTGTTCGCTGTAAGCAAAGTAGCCTGTGCGATCCTCGCAGCCAACTAGAACCACACGTGGTAATCACATTAAACGCCGCGATGGCGCGTGTTTCGATAAGTGCCTTCAATTGGCTAGCTCTAATGCTAGACGCTAGCAACTTACGGGGCACACCAAGCAATTTGCGGGGCACACCAAGCAATTTGCGGGGCACACTTTGCAATTTGCGGAGCGTACAAGACGTGCACGTCAAGCAAAGCATTCGATTAACTGGGGGGCATACTGCTCGATAACGACATTATACTATGTGTTTTTTTTTTCAATTTCATTGGTCAAATTAAAAAGCAGTAGTCTTGGAGTTCGCTGTAGGACTGTGTCAGTATGGGTCCTCTGGTCAAAATGCAACAGGTGCCAGCTTCACCAAAATTCATTGCGCCTGTCGAACTTTAAAATAATAGTTACAGATCAATACATATCTTGTCATTGTAGCAGTTGCCTGGTCCGAAACTTCGAGACTCCCTTTAGCTTATGGTTCATCTGCACAAGCACGAGATGTATTATATACAACACGCGCATAGACCGAAGGGTTCATCCAGGACGATAACAGTGAACGTACTTCCAATTCAGTGCGCTGTTCTTACACAATCAGCAAGGCAAAGTTGTTAAGTGTCTGTAATGGCTTATTTCTTTGTTTCATTGCTGCGTTATCGCACGGGTGGTCAATCGACGGTCTATACATAGAGCCTAGGATTAATCATTGCTTGTCCCTTGCAGATATTCAGCGTGCAATTAGTCGTGCTAATCAATGTTCAAATTACTATCACTACCTTAAAAACGTGTGCTGCCACGACGGGAACATGAAATGCAGCGACAATGTTTGATGGCCGAAAGGAAGTGCTGCATCCGGCAAGATGGTGGTCAGAATTGATGACGTTAATGCTTGATTGCAATTCACAGTGGTTAAATAGGACAGCAAGGTGACCAATGAATTTGGGTAAAATTATCATAATCACTGGCCAGTCGTCTTCAAATAGTTCGGCTTGCTTGAAAACAAAGGGAATTATTTGTTGCATTCTTATTCAGGTTTTATTTTTATTTTAGGTACATCTGTGAAATTTTCGCCAGTGATAATGAAATGTAAATTCATATCTTCCACGTGCAACAAGCCTTAAGCTTAGTCGCATCTTCCATCCTTATCCACACACCTGGACAAGGAATCTTGCTCGCGTAACACGCGTGCAGATATCAAGATGTCCCTGAGACATTAGTGAACTCGAACACCTTGTCATCGGTCCGCGGGCCAAGCGCAAACAAATATTTGCCATGTTTGTGCAAAAATCGCGTTACGGTTTGCTCCACTACGCTCCGTCAAATTAGCGAATAATTCCCACCTTCACCATCCCTCGCAATGTAGTGTTTCCCGTTTCAAGCAGGGACGCATAAGGTGCTCCGGAGGGCTCGCATTCCCATCTCAACCGGTCGACATAATACAACATTTTGATACCAGATATCCCTGCATTTAACTTCATGACGTACATGAAACTTGTTCTCTTCATCGAGTGAATGACGTCAATGCAAAACAGCAGAAATGTTTCTAATAATCTATTCCAACGTGGGCTCTCTTCTCTATTCCATCCGGACGAGGTTGTGGTAAATGGCAAGCTCGCAGAAGCTGCTTATACACACTTGGAGAGAATAACAATTACATTTTGCTAGACAACCATAAGTGGGAGCTGCGCTGGATAGCAATTCCAGTGATGCCCATCTGTTTGTTCGACTGCAATTTTTATTGTCAAACATGTTTGGTACGTAACATTCAATTAGAAGTATATGCTAATGTAATTTACAAATCTATCGGAAAGGTTGTTGCTTGATCTCGTTTGAATTCCTTCTCGGAAGTTGGTGGTCTAACTGGCTAGTTGCGGCTAGGTACACTAACCTTTTTACCTGGGTGTAGGACGATATTCTGGTTTGGATTCCCGAGAATTGTAATGTTCTGATGTTTTAAACACTGGATGGTTTTTTTCGTCAAACTATCAATTAGAGATGACTCGACACTAAATTAGTTTTCTTTGTCTGGGAACGTTGCGTATCGTTGGTTGCATGGCATTTGAAAGTTTCTTTGACTGAGAAATTTCTGAATAGCAGCTCAAAATCCCCAGTCCTCCGTAAGAAAATGTTGCCCCCTTTCCTCCCTCTTGCATGTAAGAAAAAATTCAGCCGGGCAGGAGTCAACTACACTCGAAACAAAATCAGTCGTACAGCCAGCATGGATCTTCTTCAGTAGTTCGGGTCGCTCTAGATCAAGTGGCAGATGAAAATATTGAAAAAATCGCGATCATATTGAAAAGAGCCGTAAAATGTTCACACGAACTTGAGCGTGATTTCGATACTTCATTAAGCACCGGTTTCATTGATACAACAATAACATCATTTCTAGACACTCGTGACACGTTAGCCTGATTACGAGCCTCCCCTCACATACGTCAGTCGCCGCTGTCGTGCGATCAACTTTTCACAGAGTACTAGGTTTTTTAATCATGTACCATTAAGTTTATGGGCATAATTATAGACAGTCATAGCGCGAATAATTTTCGCGAAGCCAGTTTACCAATAGCGGTGGGAACCTGGATGTATTGATGCTTCTTTCAACTCGGTGAGGGGTACGTTCTATCACAAATCGCCGTTAAATGACTTCTTTCCCGACAAAAATGGAGGATGCTACTAGGTGGAGTCACCATCGTTTCGAGTATTAGAAATTTCATTTCGTTACATCTCGCGCAGATTACTTACATCTGCGACTGACGCTCAATTGTCGTTATTGATGCTAACCACAACGATTGGTGTACATATATAGGTATTTCGATTCGTGATTGAAACTATTGATAATACAATCTGTGGATGTTTGTAAAAACGGACAGGCGCAAGAGCCATCGGGTATCATTCTCCGCTACCACGGATTGTCGACTCGTTTGCTCAGCAGAAAGTTTTATTCAAAATGAAAGATTTATGAAATAGAATGCATGTGCACGGACCAGCACACCTAATTTTACCCAAACTAAACCTCACCTACGTCGTAACAAACCTTTACCTAACCCAACAATACCAATGCGCAAATGCAGTACACGAACTGCATGCCAATTGCCAACAATGCGACAATACGCGTAATAATTGCTTTAATTGCTTACTGACCACGGCATTGTGTGAAGCAAGAGTTCATTAACCATCGAATGATCGATTCGACTTGTGTAGTTGTGCTTGCAAATGTTGTCCAGCTGACGTGGTTTTCCCGTATTCGGGCCCATTCTTCCATGTGTGTTCCAAATCGCGTTCTCGCCGCGCACAGCCGATGGCGCACTAGAATAATAAATCCAGCCCCATTTTGTTTATCGCGTTGCAGCTGGCCAAGACGCACGCTTATGGTACACAGAACATGTGTACGCCGATTTCATTCGCTTTGATTTCATCTTAAACGTGGTTTGACACTGAGGCCTCGTGTAAAAAAAATCTAGTATTGTGAGTATTTAATTTTTTAATTTCCCGACGATATCTCGATTTCATCATGCTATCAGCTGTTACTGTTATAGATAGGCACAGTAAGCGTGACGCTTGTTCAGTTTGGGATTTAGGGATTTCCGCGGCTTGCCACTTTGCACCCACAAGGACGTTTCTTAGCTCCTGAATTATCTTATCAGAATATGAGATCATTCATTCAAAGTTTTACGACATTGAGAAAGAAATTGGCTAATTGAAATCCACACGGTCATTAAAATGCATAAGTGTGCAGAATCCAGCGTCCAGCACAAAGATATCGAAGATAATTCGTTATCAGTGATCACCACTGAAGTCAAAAAGTTTTATCGGCAGTGAGCGTCCGATAAAACCAATCAATGTATTGACTTTCCTCATTCGTGTCCGATACTATTTTAAATAATAAAACGCACGTTCATGCCGTATATGACGCTACACTGCGAAATATGCCCCGTGCAGTTGTTGCAAGATACAAAACTATATCAAGTTGCGTGATACTCTCTTGCAATTTCCTCCCAGATGGGCAATTCTAGCCAGTCAACACTTTGCAAAAATGCACGTAGTACTTTTTGGCGTCATCGTTAAACAGGATAATATTGTGTTTCTTTTTTACTGGAATCAGGCTTGATGTTCGAGGCGTTAGTAAATTGATGGTTTCTCACACCACGAATGGCTGTTTCCCATTTATTGGTGAGATTGAGTAGATAACTGCTTCACGTCGAGTTTTGGCGGCGCATGATCATCACGGAAAGTGGTAGGCTATTTTAAGAGTAAGGCATATTGTGCAAACAGTAATGAATATTGCAAATTCACGTCTAGAAATTGAAGTTCAGAAATTTGGACACGGTGAATTGAGTCCATTCTAATAAAACTACGTCTAAAATGATCAATACACTGCGTGTCCTACTGTCTAACCTGTGAGATAAGATACCATTTTTGCCATAAAAGCAAGTGGAAACAAACTTATACCGAGGGATTCTGTTTTGGGCCAATTAACATGTCTCCTTGCGCTTATATACAGGCGTTCGGCCGAAATCCATTAGCCTCTATTAGCCTCTATAAATAGCTCAAGTTTCTCAATTCAGGGAGTTTTCTTATCTCTATTTAGATTTATATGGCATAATCTTGACAATGATTTGATACAATTAGGAACAATCGATTGCCGAGTTTAGAACGCACATTCGTTTATCTTCACTCGCACTTGCACGTGGATTTTCGAAAGCTTATATACTAGGGTCTGTAGGTACTATCGAAGTTCCTCAGTACTCGTAAATTAAAAGCACGCTCTTTTTAATTTAGCGAACAATGGAGAGAACTAGTTCGACTACTGTAAAATCTAGGTCTCGAGCATCGTTTTTGTTTCGGTTTATTGTGCATGTAAAAGTTTTAAAAAAATCTTTATATTGCGCATCCAATGTCTTCTAGATAAGATGTGCTAGCAGACTTAAGGCCGTCAGGTTAAGTGCCCATTGACTCTGATAGTAAAAATGTTGCATTGCCTTGAGACTGCACAAGGAAACGGACATGCAATTTTAGAGATCCTCAAAAGAAAAAAAGTTGTTTGGAATTTTGACTGAGGTGCTTGTCGGCTCGAGCGGCGAGAAATCGATAACAATCAAACACTCAGAGCAGACAGATGAAGAAAAAGGAATTTTTGTGTCCAGAGAAGTCTAAATAATACTACCTATTCAGTTTGGAATCCAGTGCATTTTTCTGGACTGTCTAACCCCAGCCGGTAGCTTCATTTTATTTTGGTACTTTTGTACTCAAGGTGTAAAGCGAAGTGGCATATTTCACCACCTCTATATTCACAGGTATATGGACCACGAGAGATTTTTTTTTATTCATTAAAATCCCTTTCCCTTAATATCCAAAACCGTTGTCAAAACATGGAAAGGCGATACACTCAACGCAACGCAAGGTGATGAATCCAATTGGCGCTCGTCGTGCGGTGAAACATGGCCTAGGATTTTTTTCAACGTTGTGTGGAAATAGGCGTTCCAAGATGTCTCCAATCTCTGAGTGCGTCGCCCGCCACAGTGCTCGCTTACGCAGCACACACATGGCTGGCTCATAGATGACACTGGCATGACAAGACGGCATGAGATGGCTGCCACATGGCTCTGTCATTCTTGAGTCACTGGAAAATTGCAACAGTTTCCAAGAAGGCATGGCGAACATAGTTGCCACTCCTTTCGAAGGCTTTTCACGTGAAATTGTTTCGACTAGCAAAGTATTTCACAGAAGAAAATCGGAACGCACGTCAGAGAGCTCGTGTTTTGATACTAGTTAGGTTCGGATCAGCTTAGGCTTCCTTAGTAAATCCTTCCGATAGTCACTAATGTACGAAATATGCCCCCACCCCTTCCTAAATATCAGGACTGGTTAGTGTTTAACCCTACATCAAAGCATATTTTATTTCAGGCCTTCGCAAAACAAATCAATGCAATGCATGGTCGTCAGTGAAAATCAGTCGTTAGGCCATGTTAGGGAATTATTATGAGAGTAAGAACCATGTCTCCGAATCGGATCGTGCAGTTGTTTGGTCCAGAAAGCTGTTTAAAGTGGTATTTTTAAAAACGATTTTGACGATGATTTTACTGCAGACGCTGCAATAAACTTTTTGATGAATAGGTACTAAAATGAAAGCTAGAATCTTAAAACAAGAAAAAGTTGGCGAGGAAAATTTCTGTGACGAATGCTTTTGTTTAGTTGAGCACTTCGTAGTCTTTTGTTGAAAGTGAAACTGTGTCTTTGGCGGCTCTTTGTAGTATTCTAGTGACAACACAAATATTCTAGCATCGTTCTAAAATCCTCCTCTCCCTCATTCCAACGGCAAAGCACGATTTTGAGCTTCCAGGAGCAGATTCTAGTACGCCGTACCGTTAGCGAAACGCTCTGAGCAACCTTGTCACGTGGCACACAATATGCAGGACAGACAGACGTGTTGGTAAATATTAGTGGTCGCTGCCGGTTTCGGTCGGAAAACTCGTTTGTCGCCAGAACGCAGTACGGACAATTTATTACCAAACCAACAAGATGTCGTTTAGCACTGCGCTTCTCGCGATAGCTGATCGCACACTCACACACGGCGTCCACACAGACTGCAATTACGCACGCTAATCTCTACTGTCAACGCTCATCATCACTCCTCACAATTTTTACTTTCGTAACGGATGAAGTCAACAGTAACTTGAAAAAAAAATCCAGGCTGGGATTCTGCTTACTTCGATGCCTGTTGCGCGTGGCATAAATTTCCATATCTTTACGAGGCTCAATCGACTACAGAAAAAAATGGCGTTTAATCAAATAAGCGTTTAAATACGGAAACATGAAAAATATCCGATGCGTAGCTGGTTTTTTCTTCATCACGACTCCAGCACATGCAGAATAAAATGACCGAACGGGACTGCAATTGGTATTCTTCGAAAAATAAAGCCCATCTGAAATCTCAACTCTTATCACGGCCTTCGCCACCTTTGGTACCTAAAATGGTTTACGTCACTTCCGACTTCCGACCGCCAATTGTTCAAATTATCGCGTTGTTGCTGCCGACGACCGCGATTGCACGGGTTTGTTTTGCTTGGAGGTAGGCAGCCCGCTAGACTTGGTGAACACGGTGAGCTCAACGCGCGACGCTGGCAGGGAACATTTTCGCATTTTATGCAATTTTTATGGCTAATTGGGCGCTGGGTTTCATAGGTTCGGACCAGGAAGACGATATTTCTTACTGGGTTAGTGTACAAGGAGGCATTCAATTTATGAAACCATTTAAATTCGTTAATTCGTTCGTATTCGTTTTCCGAATTGATTAAAAAAGTATACATTTATAAAAAAATACCACTTTACACACTTTTTTAGACTAAACTCCTGGCTTGCGTGAACCCCTTCTGATTCTTTAATAGTGTTTTATCCTAATTACTGCCCACACCTCATAAGTAACTCCACATTGATAAATGATTGAGGCAGATTGAGGCATCTCTGCATGTTCGTCCTCTTTTATGCCAGCGTTCTAAAACATTTCACGTCTCGCTCCTTTCCTCTCACACAACGAAACATGTTAATTATCCGCCGGGCGATTTCAATCGATCTAAGCCATGTCTGGATATTGGAGAACAAGCAGTGATTCATGGATCTTAATGACGTGAGACAGTGCGGATGAATCGCTTCGTCTATTTCGGTTTACTCATCCAATATAAAAACCACAGGGGATGCTAATTTATACTATTCATTGCTGAGTCGTCTTACGAATACATTTCTTTGTTCCCGGATAAATGCGAATTGTTGTTTGATGACAATTTGATTGATTGGACACGAGAGCAGACTGCTCAGTGGCAAATTGTCACACGACATCACAGTCGGGGTTTATACGTCCTCTGTTTTAACACACATGCCACTTAACACAATATGTACTTCTTTTTAAAATAAAAACGATTTTACAGATGTGATCATTTGGATTGTTTATGCGAATGAAGTCATGAAGCAACCATTAAAAGTGTCACGTCACAGTCTACTTATTTCCCGAAGGAAAATTTACTACATATACGTGACGCAATTTGGTAATGTTCCTTAAACGAGGGAAATGAAAATGTGATGACTCAGCTTTCTGAAAATGTATACTTATACTACGCAGGTATTTTCATGACTTCGATAACGTTTTTCACGTGGTTAGGTAAGTAGCACCTTTCATTTAGCCTTTTAGCGGCGACTCCTGATTGGGGCGAAGCACTAAGCAGTAATGTAATGTAATGTGATAATTAGCACCGGCGTCTACCCGACGTCATTCAACGACACTACGAAGCACTACCTTGCCCCTCATTCATGTTTCCTGTACAAGATTCGGCGCACCAAACTGATAAATTATTTCGGTCAGCGCACAATGACGTCCGAACTCTATGAAACCTTTGAATTGAAGTACACGAATCGCGTTTTGATTACAATAATCAGTTGTTTCATAATTACATATGTATCGCGAGCAACCTGTTCGCGATATATCCACGTGTGCGTAACGCTTACCGAGTTGTCGATAATAAAAAATTCACTTACTGTATGTACTTGCGTGGTACAGGATCATGTCAGGTAATGGTTATTTTTACTACTGATTTTGGTTTTAGTGAATGACGTATTATTATCAAGAAACACAACACGACTGCGCAATTATAGAGATGAACGTTGGTACAAGTGCGCCGGAAGATAATTCGTTTGAGGCCGGAATTCCTAAAATTGCACAACAGAATGTAACCTGATCCAGGTAGAAGAAAATTTTAGTACATCTAGGGGAAAATTATATAAACCTAGCACGGGCTGTACAAATTGGTCTGCAAACGCCAGCTTTGTCTGATATTGTTGACTGTCTTGTCTCGAGCCGTTTTAGATGGCTAGGGTCATTTTGCCTATTTTCAACGACCCCGTTGGTTCAAAAATATATCTATTTAAAATTCATTTATATATAATTTGACTTGACTACTATTAATTAGATACCTACACATACCAGAAAGAACGTACGTCAAACGAAAACATTTCCTACAGTTATTAAGTATTTCATAGTAATAATATTATGGTTTAATCACATTGCCCTTGCTACACTCTAAAACTTTCCATATTTTCGGCACACTCTGGTAACATGACGTAGTGGGCAAGTCCTGAGATCTCATCGTCCTTACAGATTCCGAAAGGACCTCTTCCACTGATAACATTCCCGTTTCCCAGTAATAATTGGTTATAATTTCCTTCGTTTTTATCGGCAAGTATCTTGTCTCGTTGAAGAGCAAAGCCCCCAAGCGTCCGATGAGTTCCGACTATAAGCTATTGCGTCACTAGCATGAGTGTAGCGTGTGTACGGCGGGAGGCATATCATGTAGGGGCGCACCACAGAGTAGCCTCAGTTGCACGTCAGGAGTCTCAGCGAGTAGTCGTGTAGACAGTGGCGTTAGAAGATCGAGGAGTGTGCTGGAGTGATTGACTGATAGTGCCTCAATTTGTTTGATCTTTGATTATATTTTACTAGTGAGCAAATATCAGTCGACTTTCTTTACACTTTATCAATGAGTAGCGGCGTTTGCGTTATTCAGCGACCTACGATGGAGGCGTTTAGCATGCGTATCTGTGTGCGTGCAGTTGAACAATACGAGAAATTGCTGGAAAACAAGCGACTCTCTCGACTCACGATCAAAGTAAGTTTGCCGGATCTTTTGGCGATATTAAAGCTTTGTTAAATGCCCTTTGATGTCGCACTTTGTGTCACATTTACGTGTGAAAAGAAAAGAAAGTATGGGACAAATGTCTGCATGCACCAAGATTGACTGGAGCTTCACGCAAAGCGCTCCAACTCCAAGCTTGCACATCTCGTGAGCATCCATTTAACTCTCTGGCTGCTGGAGAAAGTAGAAGGATTCAATTCTTTTTTGATTCGTGTTTATAGTCCATGACTGTGGTAGATGTGTCAGTTTGGAGGGGCTTACGTCAGCTTGCATGCCACATGAGTGTACCTTGCCAATCGCGCCACGTGAAATGATATCCGAACAAACGATCGTTAATAGCTTAATACCTCAGGGGAGCTTGCACATTTGTTCCCCTTGTCAGTGTATCTGAAAGTATATCTGAATGTTCTGTATTTTGGGCTCGTTGGCTAAGTATCAACGAGACGTGTTTCCGGACCCAGGATGTGCGAGAGGCTGTAGACAAACATCCGACTACCTCTTCACCACACCCCTTATAAAACACATTCAAGATGTGTTTGCCTTTGTATGAGATAGCATCATTCAGAGAGAATGGCGATTTTCGATTGGCCTAACTGAAGCTTAAATGTCTTGTTTGGATATGGTGTACCAAAGCCCTTTTTGATAACATTATCGCGATGTAGATATCAAGTCACAAAGTTAAGGATTAACGGTATCGTGCTCATCCGTCATAGATGCGAACTGTTTAAGAGAGGTTTAACGACTTCGTTTAGATAAAAATAAATCATCACGTAGTAATAACTGATATTTTTATGTTTCCAACGTGTTCAACTCATGTTCAACTCATATTCACGAAGAAGTAGATTAATAGCGCGTGCTATTTTGATGATAATATGTGGATTCCGCATTAAAATAATAGGTTTTGCAATTGACATTCATTTCCTGTAGTTTTCTTGGCTTCCTTGATGTGCTGCATCAGCTGATAGCGAGGAGCACCGCGTTGCGCCTCCTTGTAACAGTTCACTGTTGAATTCGTGACTCCCATCAACACAATCAAAAAGTCGAGCATGTCACTGACAATAACACTCGCCTTGGTTTTGCCACTTAGCGCAAAATTATTTTTACGATATTATCAGCGAGCTGGCTATCTATTTGTGATTTGAAAGCTTTCAAGTAAAGTGGCCACGCCGTGCGTCACAGAGGTTAGAACTGCCTGTTATTGAATGCAGCGTGGAATTTAGTTCCAGAATTATTAACGCTACAGTGCCATTGTTCGACAGAGGTACAAAAGGAGATGGTCTTTTTTTCTCATCTCCCAGACGTAAGCGAGGTGCTGGCGTGAAGCTGTAGCGGACATGCCCCCCTTTCGTCCGAAACCCTACGACTACTAACCCACATAGGACACCGTCCGAGACAACTCCGTCTCGCTGGTTCGCTCGGCTACATCTTCATGAACTATGGACATTCCTCAACTGGATGGGAAATTACATCAGATTTTCGATTTCAGTCACAAATTTCTATAAAAAGATCTTTAACCCGGAAATATATCGATGAAATGCTTATATTTAGACTTTGTGACAGATACCGGTTCGAATCGGAATTTATTGTATTTCTGTCCGGTTTGTTTCCGATTTAGCTTCCAGTTCCTATAATTATACGCGAGAGAAACAAATGGAGCGGACATAGCAACACACGAGGCGCCGCCGCGGGTCTTATCCACGGGTCAGTTGATAAGAAGCGACCATGCGTGAAACAGATAATTTCCTTAAAATTTATCGACCAGAGCTAATCAGTGCACTGTTCTTTCCATGATGCAACTTGCTACAATCTATTATTTACCAATAGCAGTCGTCCACACCGGACTTTGAGTGATCTTTAAAAGTATGAATTAGTTATCAGTCGTCTTTACGTCGTGGATTTGTATAGGTAGACTGTTTGGTCCGGTCGAAGATGCTGACGACATGTGAGATTAAGTCGGTTGATCTAGGTAGATTGTGATTGATTAAGAAGGGAAAGATAATTATAGGCTTATGATAGCCTGCATGTTCGCTTCTATTGGATGGCATTATTATTTTTGAAACGATAGTGAAAAAAGATCGGCTGCATTAATATACCTAATCATAATGGTTATGTCTGAATGTTAGTTTAAGGTAGAGGCAAAAAAAAAAGTTGAAATTTTTCTTATTAATTATACAACACCTTTACTTCTGAAAGGCAGAGAATAATCACATACAGCTTGAAAAAAACACTTTAAAAACAATATGCTGTTCATACACAGGTGCTGCCGACCAATAGCGCCAATTTATAACGTTTTATCCGCACCACAGTAGGCATATTTTCGCATGACATGCCCGTACGCTTTCAGTTTAGGTACATACTAATTTAAATAACACCCTTTTTTATTTTAGCATGTGTTGAATGCTATGAATGATATGTCACATGTAATCATTGGCGCCTGTTTAAAAGAATGTCTTTTCGTATGTACCTACCATATTTTTTTATATATTTATTTATTTATTTGTTGTTTATTGTCATGTTAAACATATACGTTTTTATGACAGTCAGATTTGCTACAACTAGAGTTTCTGCAGCAGTCAACCAATAGTTATAATAAAAATAAAAATAAAGATAGTTATATTCAAATATAAATCCATAATCATCAACTTGTTTTACATTTTCCTATGTTTTACATGGTTTTTTGGTAGCCGATTCAAACTTATTTACTTTAAATACTTGAATACTCGAAATGCGGTGCAGACTTGAAATACATTTTCAAGTGCAAGTTGTTTTATTCGTCTGTAAAATTTACATTTCACTTACACTGAAACAACAAAAACAAGCCTAGTAACAAAGTGTTACTGGATTATAAATGGAATAATATTGCGCCATACAAGACCAGATTGTATGCGATCGAAGTAATGTCGATATTCCAAAAATATGGTGTGCAATTTAAATTGGCAACATAGCTTTTCAAACTCATGACGTAAACGCGCGATTGACGCAAACTGTTATAAGATCCATCTTTATTAATCCATCAGCTTGGATTGGTCGTCATGGGGGGTAAGGGCCGTTGCTCCTACACATGAGCATGCCTCTAATCATAAGTTTAGTGTCCGCACGAAACAAGACCAAATCACCATATCGTTGTACGTCAGCACCATGCGATTTCCATAGAAAAATCTAAATGCATGACCAGCCTATTTCATCGACTGATCTCATACTTTTACGACCGACGTCTTTGATTCGTTCGCTTTTTGTCAGCTCTTTTGCAATCAGTCCGATTTCATTTATTAGCAGCTCACACATTTTCTACATTATTAATGATATCGTTATATTGATTTGTTCCTGATGACCATGCTTCGCGAAAATAGAATTTGTGCCAAAACGATTGTTCCAACAAAGGACCAAGAACAAATACAATCGCGACTGGATTAGGCGGCCGCGACGCGTCAGTGCCAACTTCTTGCACTAGTTGAATAATGTATCGTGCGGTACTAGCGTCACCAATCGCATACGCTTAGCATGACAATGCCACCGACGATGGACAGCCCCCCCCCCCCCCCCTTCCCGATCCCATTCATGGAATATGCATTAAGCTCTAGACATTCTTACCCTTAAGATGACACCTCTTAGGCGGGAAGAGATTGGCCAGGGTGGTCACGCGCGTCGCAGGGAACTTTGATGTGAAATCATCGATTGTCCAAACCGTAAGACCTGCGTCATTTCACTTCTCGGAATGTATGTGTTCGACATGCCTCGTTTGCCGCTGGCTATGAAGATGCTTAATAATTGGGTTTATTTTCCCTATTTTGCTTGTGAAGTAATTTTAAGCTTGACGTCAGCAGCTGCAGGTATCCACGGCCAATTTAAACTCAGTCCAATTGAAAATGCATTTATCATTGAGATTGCAACTGATTCAGTTATTGTGTTTGTAAATCGCTTGAAGAAGAATTGAAGAAATTTCTTCCAGTCTTCCATTTTCGAGATTATGTGCTTATTATACGCCGTGGCCGTAGTGTTCTTCTGTGGACACCGCACCTTTGAAGGTCAACGAGCTTGTTATCATCAACCACAAGCAAGGGTAGTTTCCCCGGAAACATTCAATTAAAACGCAACTACGTTTCAAAAAATAACTGCTGCACGCTGCAGTAAGTTTTTAAGGTTTTGATCGGATGTGGTTGCGATGGTAATTTGCTTGCCTGCGGTTTGTGGGTCGCCATTGACGTCAATCGCCCGCCCGGGAAAGTGTATATTCTCATTGCGTGGAATTAAAGCGACGCCACGGAGCGGGCAAAACGCCACGCACAATTTCCGGCATAGCGACCTATCGCAGTACCTATGCGCCTGCATTCAGCCGGTGGCTAAAAGTTTCGCACCGACACATTTGCCCGTTCTTGCTCCGACTTTGGTCTGCACAACGTGTGCTAATGCGAATTGTGGTGCGTATCTCTTGACGTCAGCTTATCGCGCTTTAGGACGATGCTCTCTGTGATGTGCGTGTGAGGAATTTTTGCCATTCGAGCTATTTTAGGTGAAATGTGATCATTGGCCGCGATGAACATCGTTCGTTCGAGATTTCAATGTCACCATATCGAATGACGTCTTTGCGACTTTCCTTGTATCGATTGGACCGATCAGTTCTTGCTCTGAAAAGGAAAGTTTCCCCGTGATTTTCTTTTGCTACTCGGCGTTTTTGTTGTAACCGACATGGAAATGTCAGTCGACTTATGATCGAGCATTTTTTTTGTAAATGAAAGGGGCGTGTGATAGGAAATAATCTAATGACATATTGACACATGTAGTGTACAGGGAAACTGGCACGTATGATCACACAATATGACTGTGCCACTAACTGCACTACAGGAGATCATTTCGATGAGCGCAAGCTTGTTGATTATATTAGTTTGAATTTGACTTCCACCAGTAATTATTTTTATGTATCTGGTTTGTATCTGGTTTTTGGTATATCTGGTACGAGCCATTCCGAGATCCAACGTCGGTATGCTTTGAAACATCTAATTTGTACAAAATGAGTCGCTTTAAGTGCAACTCGCGTGCGTGTGCACATGCTTTAGTTCTGATCAACTAATTGGGGCTTCGAGCAGTGAATTTCGCGCATACTTCAGCAAAAAAGCTGTTGATCGGCAATACTTGTAGACAAGGCTCTACCGTGATTCCGCAGGGCTCATTGCGAATTCCTCACATCCATCAAATGCGACGATCAGTTGTGTACGCTGAATATCTAAGTCATACGTCTGTGTTTGCATTGACGACACATGGACATCTTTTACGTGCAATTAGGTTGGTTTGAAACGTCCGTACCCAATCAAGGTTTGTGCGCACTTGCTCTCCGTGTAATAATAATGATGCAGACGCTTTTTCTTTCAATGACCACTCGCCCGCTTCGATCCATTGCATCGATTATCATAATCCGAAAACGTGGAGCACCTTCACGTTCTTTGATGACAATGCTTAGTAAAAACACTATTATACACCAAGGTCTCTAGCAGGTTACCGCGACAATAACAAATGTTGTCGATAAGCATAATTTAATGACTTTCTTTAAATCGTTTATAGAATTTTTATATTGATGTTTGAGTGGGTGTAAATGTCTAAAATAGGAACTAGAAAGAATCTTTTCCCTGCTGAAATCTTCCCCTAGCGAGTCACAAATAACACTCATCTATTTCAAACAGGTATACACTTCGATTTACTCAAGTTGGAAACCTATCCACGGCTATGTTAATCTTCAGCCTCCACACCTGAGTATACACACATATTGTGTGATTTTCATTAATGCCTACCACTAATCCAAACAAATTTTGATTCTGCTCGCAAGAAACCTCCGAAGAAAGCCCTGAAACCAAATCGTGAACTTATTATTGACAGACCGTTTCTTCTTCCTTGCAGACGGCCGACAAGCGGCTGGACTTTGGCGACTTCTGGAGGTCCAAGAGTCCCTCCAACTACAACGCGCTAAAAGACGACTCGGCGCCGCTCGTGGCCGCCGCCGCGACGCCGACGCCCACCTCAACGCCTGTTACATTGAGCACGTTTCGCAAGTGGCGCAAGGGTGGTTCGCGGCCGCAGGACCGCGCCGACGAGAACTCGGCTAAGAGCCAGAACCGTGCGCACGGTGACGAGGACAGATCGCTACTCAAATTTCTAGCACTGGTGAGTTGCAAATTGCAGGCTTCGAGTTTTAGGTCTCTAGCGCAAATAGGACCAGAATAAATGGAGTGCCTTTTTGACTTCTGTTGCTTCGGCAAATTTACAAGTGGTGGCCATTTTTGAGCATTGCTTCCACAATATTCTATAATTTTGTGCAAGAACAATCTGGATGACTCATCCATTCCATGGGGCTTTAGGCTCAATGTTGCAATCATAAATGGCATGTGTAATTTCACTTCGGCAGGAACTGATATGATAAGTGGAGGAACTGATTTGTCAACTGACAGAACAGGGTTATGACTGTTTACGGAAAACCAGACATATTTCCAAACTAACCCATTTAGTGTTCGCATTCAGACAAATTTATTTTGTGCATAGCCTTGTGCAACAAAATAAATCCAACTCACTTTTCATAAAACCAATAAATCATAGAAATCGAAGTCAATACATCAAGCGCCGACATCCATATCAATTCGCAAGGGCAAGAGAACAATTACCGGACACATTAAAGCTGCGTTTTTGTCGACTCTTGAAACCTTCCCTTTCTTGAGTGAAGCCTGATGGAATACAAACTGCACATTCAACTAAACCAATGACAGCCGCTGCAGGGTTATTATCACAAATGAGTGATTGACCTTATGGCGTGGACACAACAATGCTGCTGACATCGTGAACACTAATGCCTGTCTTCATCTGACTTAACTCAGTTCATTGATATTCTCTGGGGACCGGGCTTCTTTTTTATGAGTATGTGACTTGACTTCACACAGTATAAATGGGCAAGGCGCTGTTTGTCTTAAGTTTTTTTTATCTCTTCTTCATTTTATACTAACCTTTTGACAGGTTCAGCCAAAAGTTTCAATATTTACCTAGATGTACCAATCTGAAGACATCAATAATTAATTTTATAGTTAACACATTTTATTGTGCATTTTGGCCTTTGCCAAAACACTGCAGAACTGACGTTTTTTTACGTTTTTTTTTTGCAGAATGCACTAGACTTGACAGCTCCGGCAAGTGACATTCTTCTGAAGAACAGACAGAACTCTTGGTTCCAACTCTCCGGACACTCGGACTGCTTTGCGCCCGCAGGGCCCGGCACGATATGGAAGAAACGGAGCGGTGGCGCGGAGAACCGCGAGTCGCTTGTCTACGAGGCGCTAAGCAAGGACCCGGCGATGTGCGATGCCGTGCCGCACTTCTTCCGAGAAGTCGAGTACAATGGACAGAAGTTCATGGAGCTGCAGGATCTCCTACACGGCTTCACCGACCCTCACGTCATGGATCTCAAGATGGGGACTCGGACGTTTCTTGAGTCAGAAGTGCAGAAAGTCGTGGAACGACACGATTTGTACCAAAAGGTAATTGTTTGAAAAGATTGGCTGTTTAGGGACTGTTGACTGCGCTTAGTTGCAGTGACTTTTGGGCGTGGTATTGACGTAGTTGATTGCGATTTAATTTTGTCATTTTTGCATTGCAAATTTGTGTAAATCAAGGAAAAACAGTCTGAATAAGAATTACATTTTTACTTTTACTTATCAGAGCATAACTTACCATGATAATGAGTATGACTAGTCTCACAACTAGTATCTGGGTATCTGGCCAAAAAGCTTTTCGTTTAAAAAAATACTTATTGCATCAACTTATAACTTAAACCAACGCTTAAACGCTTGACAGTGCATTAAGTATTGCACTAGTTTTGAACTTATTGTCATGTTTGGCCCTTTGCAGATGGTTGCTGTAGACCCTAACGCCCCCACAGAAGAAGAGCACAAAGCGCAGGCCGTGACGAAACTCCGATATATGCAGTTCAGAGAGCAGCAGAGCTCGACGTGCAGCCACGGTTTCCGTATCGAGGCAATGAAGTTCCGAGGCTGCTCGCCGGTCACCGACCTCAAGAAAGTCAAGACCCGAGAAGAAGTCCTTCTGTCGATGGCGCTATTCCTCGGTTGCCGAGAAGACATGAGGCAGAGATTACTCGTCAGGCTTCGAGAGATCCGAGACAAGTTCCAACAGTCTGAATATTTCCGAACACACGAAATTATTGGCAGCAGTATCTTCATGATCTATGACGACAACCACGTGGGAGCATGGATCATCGACTTTGCCAAAACCAACCCGATTCCGGTGGGACTAACAATCGACCATCGGCAGCCGTGGATGCAAGGGAATTACGAGGAAGGATTCCTCTTTGGCCTGGACTCTCTCATTAGTGTAAGTATTAGTTTCAACATGATAGTAGGAATCAAGAGTATTAACCTTGAATTGCTTGAGAGTACCTGAAATGGCTTGTGAATGATGCATAGTATTATTTCAAATTTAACCATGCTAGAAATAACAACAAATCACAACTTTTCTACCAAGTTGCTTCACCTCATAGATGATGATACGACCCTAACAACCTCCGTAATAGAGTCCGATTTTAACGATTGGGTTTTTGTGTTGTAGGTTCTGCAGGAAGTCGATCTCCAGCCAACTTCAAATCACAAATTGTCGCCAATGCCGCTTAACACAGTGCCCTACAAATCGTGAGCGAGATGTCTGCAAACATGAACTGAATATATTTATATTTCTCCAGCAAACATGTCAATTTTCTTGACAAGTATTGTGGTGTGGAGAGGTTCCCTCAAACAAGTACTTAACAGTGGAATATAGATGAGGTAACTTGCTTATCTCAGTAAAGAGAGAGTGATTGTTAATTTATGAGGCTAAGCACTTTGAAAGTAAAATCCCAGTTGCATTACTTAACGTGTTCTTGTATGTGTATTTGTTGGTGCTAATTTATGATGGAATGTAACAAAATTTAAAAAAGCTATGCTACAGACTGGAATGTGTTTATTGCTATGTGCATTTTCTTTGGCTTTTGTTCAGTGTAAATTTAATTTAATTTTCAGTTTTGTAAAATGACCAGTATATTCTAGTCTGAGAGGATATAAATAATTAAAATACAAGTAAGAATTAATATTTTTTAATAATTTAATAAAATTTACAATATTTACTGTAATTGCTTACAATTTTTATTACCTGTTAGTTTTTACCTATTATATATGTAAATTTTTATTTCTTTAGAAAACGTACATCAGACATTTATAAATGCTTCCTGAGAGTGAATGCAATACTCTAGGCCGTGCACCCACTCAGACAAGTGTTTAAAAGTAAGCGTTTCATGGCAAACGTACATGAAAAGCTATTAAAGTATCTGGGAAGGTGACAGAGCAAATCTACTTTACTGGTAGGCATGATGGCCAAAAGCACATAAAAATAACAAATTGCTTTGGAATAATTGGGGAAATCATACCCTTACTCTTACAGTCCCACCTTATAGAACAAAATATGACCAGCTTATTGGTACTCAGATGGGTTAGCAAACATTTAGCTCCGAAATTTTCAATATAAGCACAGATATAAGTATGATTTTACAAGTTACTGATCTTGGATGGGTTCACATCAGTCTTCACGACGATACTGCAACTTTTTCTTTGCGTCGCTGTTTGCTAGCAGGTTGACCTGAACATAAATATTTATACATGGATCAGCTCAACATGATAAAATTATGAGATGGCAAAGAGGAAACTTTCATACCTGGCTCGTCAGTAGGCACTTCGGGTAGGGTGGGATCCATTGAACTTTCCTCGAAATTGTCAATGGGTACTTGAGGTAGTTGCTCACGAACAATCTCTTCAAGCTCGGCCAATACTGATTCCTCGTCCTCCTCTGTGAGGGTTCCACTGAGCATTTCGTCCAACTCCTGGAAAATGTCAAAGTTGCTAGAAACTGGCTACACATTTCTGAAAAATGAGGTATGCAAATATAGGTTGCAAAGCTGTTATACCTTCTGCTTTTCAATTCCTTCTCTGGATTCCTCCAAAATTCGCTCCACTTCATCAATGTTCAGAAGATCATGCACTTTCTTAAGAGCAGCATTTCCAACTTTCAGCCCGTCAAGTACCTATAAAACAAAAACCACTTGTTAGCAGGTTGATTTAAGTAATCGTTGTGTTGCAATGCTATAATTTCAACGCTTACCTTTATCTCTATCTGTGAGAATTCCAGATCATGAACTAACCGCTCCATGTTTTCAAGCTGCCCATCAGTAGTTTGCAAAATCTGTTCCTGGAATTTCTTCTTTCTGAGCAAGAGCTTTGCACGACTAGAAAAAATAAAATGAAATGTAGGGTTAGATGTCTAGCCTTTTGGTAAATCAAGGAGGATTAGTTAAGCAATTAGCTTACTCTTTCTTTCCATCTTGAAGAAGTTGGCGAGCTAGTTGTCGGTCTCTCTCTAAGGTTAACTCAATCCTCTTCTGGTACTGCTTAAGCTTATCTCTTTGCTGCTTAAGTTGCTAGAAATTAAAGGTTAGCTTAAAGACAAACTCTCCAACAGGATAACCCCACGAACCGATCAATTAGTCAATGTTCTGTACAATAACATTTTTATTTTTGTAGTTTATAGGTTATCTTACCAGCACGGCTTTATCTTGTTCAGTAACCCTACTTTGGATTCTTTTACTTTTTCCAAAAATTGCTCCCATGACTGGCGAGTTGTTCGAGGTTTAGAAAAGCACTGGCGTCGGTGTCATACCAACTCGCAATGGTTTTTAAGAATCTAGATAAGTTGAACAATCTATGGTAATTTTCTTGCACAGCAATTTAGTGTTTGACAGTTCGCTGACAGCAACAGCTGACAAATGGGATGGGCAGCGAACATGTGCGAGAGGCACTTAGTCGGATTTTCTCTCCTGTATTTTTGCGCAATTGAACCTCTGTTTTATGCATGAGCGTGATAAATTCAAGAGCAGCGTATAAATATTAGAAATGCTGGTTGTTGGTTGAACACTTTTACTTGAAAATGAGTAGAGGCTTCTATCTCTTGGGGCTGTTGATATTTGCACTTTCAGGGTTATGTTTGACATTTGCTGCAAATCAGGGAGATTGTGATATTCACGCTACTATTCTTCGCCAAGTAGGAAATGCTGGATTCCACAGGTAAAAATGTTATCTATTTTTTTCTAGTCCAACCTTAACCAAACATCAGTACCTATTTATACATTTATATGACACTAAGGAGAAATAAAAACCTACCATTGAATATTTTATTTGCGTAATTTTTAGGAATGTTTACTCGCTTGTCGAGATTATTACCAGCCATCCATCACTCAGCGACGAATGCACTGTTATATTGACTGAGAATTTACCATCTGGCTTGTATGTTAACCCAGACCAGTTAGCAGATCTTCGACGCGTGGGACAGGTACCGAATAATTGTACTTTTTACCTGTTTATTTTTGTACATTTTCCAAGATATACCTTAACAATTATTTATTCCTATAGTTGCAAGCCTGCCCTTCTGCGCCAGTTGATGTAGAAACTTCTCAGCAAGACTCTTTACCAGTTACGGTTTACATTCACACTCCACTCAATGAGACTGAAAACTTGCTCTCAGCTTCAATTTCTCTGCCAGTGCACATTAGATATCACAGTCCCACTGATGATGGAGGCTTCTCACGGGTGTTCCTTAATGCTCCATCTCTTCTAATGCGTTGTAAAGACAAAGTGCCCTGTAACCATGAGGAAGTGCAGTTACCATGCGAGCCATGCAGCAAAGAATTGTGTCAGTGGCAGAATGTCTCATTCAAGACGGTAATTATTTAGTACCTCCTATCTTCCACAATGTTTGCAACTTCTTATGCAACAGAGACCATCTGTCATTGCTTACTCCTTTACTCCCTCAGTACTTCATGACATATTTTATTTATTTATTAAATCATGTACTTTTTTATAACAGTAACTATCAAGCTCTACTAACTACCTTAATTTTGCAATATTTCTAAAGTAATTAACAAGATTTCTTGATTCCTCTGATTTTCTTCTCTCTATTTGTCTAAAAATCTGTATCGTTCGTTTGTCATTCTATTACAACATTGTTTATTTATTTATTTATTTGCACCATAATAATACAGAAATGAAAATGTTTGCTTGAATAATTTCTTTTGTATAGAACTCTCCACACCTGGTGATGCAAGTCCCGGTTGGTAACATTGGGCACTACCCCTTGGTGGCCGTAGTCACTTTGCTAGTGACTTGCGGTGGCTGTTTCTACATCCTGTCGGCCCTTGCCGGATCCTGGCCAGACGAACATGAGAAAGAAGACTGATTGCCAGTGCCAGGTGATCACAGTGCGTTGATGTGGCCAAAGCATTGGCGGAGATCGATGGTGTTATGCGTGTGGTAGCCGGCATTCAAGCTGACACCTACATGTCACTTGAAGTTGCCCTTTTTCAATGTGTCTGTGTTTATTATGTAATTTTAAAGTTAAGGTAATTTTGAAGTAGCTAATAGGTGATTTATTGTCACATGTCTACATTCCAAGAATTAATCAGCCATTTGTTATTAGCCATCAAGTTTCCTACAGAAACTTCAAAACCAGGCAATGCAAGTAATTCCCAGACGTGGAAAAATGACTCACATACAAGACATGATTGAAGAATTACATTTTCTAACTGTGAGGCAAAGAATCAAAGTAACTGCTATTGTATTTGTGTATAAAATTGTAAACGGTCTTTTACCAGAATACCGAAGTCAAAAAGTCACGTTGGTTACCAACATTCATAGTCATTATACGAGGCACAAAGCAAATGGAGATAGTGCAGTAGACCTATGCATGTACTATGGCAGGCTACCAAACAAAAATCATGAAAAACCTCTATCATTAAATACTAGAAAGTTATTAGGTAATACACCATTTAAAAACAAGACATGCACCCTGAACTCATTGTTAGTCAAGGGTGTACAATTTTACAATGAGATTCCACTGGACATGCAACAAATAAATAATGTGTTTAGAGTTCGAAAGGAATGTACAAACTATATACAACACACAAGTGAACCAAGCCTATGGCTTAAATGAATGTATTTAAATAAAAATTGAACACATGTGTGCTATCATTGCTACTCAATCTTTTCATTTAATGTGTGGATTCATTAAGTTGCAATTTTTCATTTTTGTTAGAAGCACAATTAATAAAATTAGACGATATACTAGACTTTTTGGTGCCAATTTCTCTCATCTGTTCATGACTAATTCTTGATTAAACCTAATCAAAAGGTTTGTGCTTATTTCCATACTAAATTTTCTTCAAAGCTTTTTTAAGTCTAGTTTTAGTTCAACTTTGACTTCCAACAGCAATATTTCATACCTCGATGTTAAATCCCCTGTCGTACTTATTTGTATTTTATCGAAATTGGTTATTATTTTTGGGATTGTAATTCACTATAAATTTAGACAGTTAGCCAGGAAGCAGTATAAACCTATGCATGTACTGGATACAAACAAAAATCATAACAAACCTCCATCATTGAATACTAGATGGTTATTTGGTAACAAACAATTTTTTTAGAATAAACGTCGAGAAATCTATCTTAGCTAAATGTATTGTACTCTTTGTCGATATAGGGAACTACGAATAAACCTTTCTTGACTTGCTAACAACTTTCTCTCTTGGACACATTGTCCCCTGTTACTGCCTAGGTAGTCTTCTCTTGTGTATTAAAACTATTAATTATTAGTTATCAATTATTATGATCATGGCTTTGCAAACACGATTTGAGTTGCGTTTTAAGTTTACCGTAGTTATATTTTGGGTTGATATACCTAATGTGAAGTCGATCCGTTGTATAGATCAAAGCGAAACTGCCAAAATTCGCTGAATTTCAAAAAAGAAAGAAAACACTTACGGACACAAAAACTTCACAGCTTCTTAATTTTTATATATTTCATATCTTTGCAAAGTTTGGTGAAAAATTATCGAACACTTTTGGCGGTATAACTAAAAGACAATTGTATAAAATCTAAAAATGTTCGTACATTTTGAATATTTAAAAAATGTTTGGCCGATTTTGTTGAAAAACGCAGAGGTATAAGTTGAGAACGCAATTATATGCTCTGGAAATTTCGTTCAAATCGGAGCAGGCGTTTGTAGCATCAATACAATTGTATCTATGCAATGCGAATAGTTTAAATACAAAATATTTTTGTATTTACGCTTACTGCTATTGGTGACGACCATGATTATGACTGCCATATTTAAAATTTTGTGAAATTTTGTCGTGCGTGACGCGTGAAGTGTCTAAAGGCATATTCGGTTTGAGGAATTTTCATTTTCAGGAATTTTCAAGTTCCTTCTAAGAACATCTACAGACGTTCACTTGATATTTGCAAAACAAAACCGACTCTATATCCAGTATTTGAACGCGGGTCTCTCTGAACATGACCTAATCGGTTCCGCTACCTAGCCATTGAGCGACTCGTTACGTTTGCTTGTTTTTTAAGGAATATTAATTGCTACTCAATTATTTCCAGCATGCGATAGTTATACGACTAGTCTACGGATTTCCGACCAATGTTCGATCAAATACATTTGAATTCAAACAGATTGCGCTAAAGATCTTAACTCGACTGCGCGTTCGATGATACTTGTTAGGTATGGCGAACTGGGGACTACAATTTCTATATCGGAGTTCGACTGGCGTTCCTCCAGTCAGGCTCCAAGGCTTGCAATTTTGCATTAGATCGTGGCAGTCTTTTTGGAGTCATTGCCTGGTGCTCCTGGCGTTTCGCGCCAGTCGCGCCTGCCAATTTTGCGGGCTGTTTCCACGACCCCAAGCCCCACCTATACCCCGTGTGCATCTCCTACGTCTAGCATCAAGTACCTACAGGCTACATAGGAATGGGAACTAAATTACAGCTACCTGTTGGAAAAATTTGTTACTACACTCTGGACTTATAATGATTTTTCATATTTGGTCAAGGTGTTATCTAGTTCGATGGTAAGAAACAAAAAAGCGATTACGCCAGCGAACGCTATTCCTCCGCGGCATGAAGCACAGCGCTTACCACATAGCTACACTCCAAGAGTAATTAGTGTGGGAAATAAACCAACCAAACTTCTAACGATATTATTCTCGCCCGAAGTAACCAATATCTCTCCTCATTACCAACATTCTTCTCTTCTACATAGTTTAGAAATTAATATTTACATTAAAGCTTCCAATCTGTTCATCAGCTTTTGAGGTTGAGCGGTTAATGTAGCCGATTGCCATGCGGCAAAGGCTCGAGTTCGATTTCTATATTTATACGTTATTTTTTCTTCGTACGGTCAACTATCTGATCGCCATCAAGCGATAAGAAAATTTCAGTATCAGCGTCGAGAAAAAATCAGCCACTCCATGAAAATGGGCTTTCACCATTTAGCAAGATCTAGCGTGATAATGCAAGCATTACCGCCCAACTGGAGGTACGCCAGTCAATCACCTGATCACAGGGCCTCAAGGTTCTTTTATTTGTACATTTTTCACCGAACATGCGATCGTGTTAAGTCGCACCGTGACCCCCAGCGCAATCTGTTGAATATTATGTTGGATAGATTGGATATTATTTTATTAATTGATATTTCATTGGATAAAAGTATTTTATAAGAAATATTTACTGCGAGTAAACAAAAATATAAAACTCGGAAAATGTCGTGGTACATTTGATATCCACCAGACTGCGCTGAGGGTCACAGTGCGTGTTAACACGACTGCGTGTTCGGTGGAACTAAAAAAATAAGAGTAAATGGGGGCCCTGCTATGAAGTAACAGGCATCGACTGGCGTTGTACCAGTCGGACTGTAATGCTTGCATGTTCTAGAACGGTCGTGGCAATTGCGGGGACTAATAATAATCGTCAATGATATTTTAATAATTTTAAAAGATAAAATCCCGGACTGCAAACGGTAACGCGGTTCTAAGCCGAACTAATCTGAGGGTACGCTCGATGTCATGTACCTACCCAGTAGGCCGGGTTTTCAAACATGAAATTTAAATACGCGGATCTTTCTCCGCAATGTGCGGCCGTCTGCGTGGCACAATGGTAACGTCGCTGCTTCGGTATCGTCTAAGATATCCGCTAACTGGATCGAATCCACTCGACGGAGGAACCTTTTTACTGCTGGAATACGACATCCACCAGTGATAACTGGAGTTAGGAGACTTAAATATCTCCAAAATAAGTTACAAAGATCTATGTTCAGTTGGTTGTGCGGTTCAAGTCATCGACTTCATCGATCACATGATCATGAGATTGGCGAAAGTCTGGGTTCGAATCACCTTCGTTCCTCAGCGCAGTATCACACTTTTTCAATTTTTTTTTGGGCGTATGTTAAAGACAGTAGCAAAATTGCCGGGCGCTCCTGGCGCTTCGCGCCAGTCACGCCCGCCAATTTTGCGGGACGTTCCCACGACCCCAAACCCCACCTATACCCCGTGTGCAGCTCCTAAGTCTAGCATCAAGTATATAGGAATAGTAACTAGAGTTAGTTAAGTACAACATTAGAGCCACCTGTTGGCAGAATTTGGTACTACATTCTGGACTTATAATAACTTTTCATATTTAGTCAAGTGCTTTGTAGTTCGATGGTAAGAAACAAAAATGCAGCCGCGCCAGGAATCGAACGCTAGACCTCCGCGCCACGAAGTACAGCGCTTACCATAGAGCTACACTCCACGGTTCATCAGTGCGGGATATAAACCAACTAAACTTCTAGCGATATTATTCTCGCCTGAACACCAGCATGCTTCTCTTCTTCCTAGTTTGGCAATTTATATTTACATTAAAACTTCTTAAATTTTTATCTGCTCTCGCAAATATAAAACTCGAAAAAAATCATGGTTCATTTATCTTCTATCTATCTTCTGTACGCTATCTTTGATGAAAAATCTGAATACAAAATTTTTGAAAATGTTATCTTCTGGGAGAAATTTATGAAGATACCCCCACTTTGACTCTTTTGTACCTGGCAATTTCCCGCACAACCAACGTAGTGCGAATCAGACCGCTGCAGCGACGGTGAATACTTGCGCAGTAATTCACTCTGGCGTGGCCATATTGGGTATGATAACCTCAATATGGCAGATCATCGCCGAGTCCCTGTTGCACATTTTTCCTCGGAGCAATCGGCTATCACACAGGTATATTGGATCGGATTGTAGTGCTTTAGTGTGACACTTTTCCTTCAATCAGCGATACCTGTTGGCAGAATCTGGTACGACACCCAGACTGCATCTTAGTTCGATAATTAGATACTAGAGCGCCTCAAGTGCGTTGCAGCCAAAAAGCTGTGAGTGCGGCATACGAACGCAAGTACAATGCGTACAATGTAAGCACGCTAACCACAGGACCACTCCCCCTGAGGGGCGGCGCAGACTTACAAGATCAACAAGTCAGTAAGCGAGATGTTTCGTTTACCCGACCCGCCATTGGTGACGCTCATGGTTATGACTGCCATATTTAAAATTTTGTGAAATTGTGTCGTGCGTGGGCGTGAGCGTGAATTGCTGACAAAATTCGCGCGTAATTGTGTGAAATAGATTTCCACACACGAGACCACACTGAAAAGGACATCTGGCCAAAGAAGAATAAAAAAACATAACTTGAATCTGATATCAATAATGATCTGGAAGAAAGATAAATTATGGGGAACGAGATGGAAACAAAGGATACGGGAGGATAAAAAGTTCTGGAAACATGGCCAACGAGGTAGTGCAAAATTGGAATATATTTTTATTTATACAAAAATTGGAGCAAGTACCGTAAATGGAGTACCAATGTGTATTGTGATGCATAGACCAGGCATAGAAATAGGTATTCTATGGTTACATTTGATCACAAAAAATTTTCTGCTTTCTATTGAGTTTGACTCAAAATGTTAGCTTAGTTTATACAGTAATATTACATAATAATATATAAATCAGTAGATGTAAACATATACTCTATCTGTAGGTACAATGTGAGCTGTAATGTAAATTTATACAGTTATGAAAAATATAAAAACAGGATTAGATCCTTTTTTATTAATAAAATGAACCCTAAAAGATTACCTTTCGTAAGACTTAACCGAACAGCTGACTCCTAAATGAAAAGCACCTAATATTTCTCTCTGTTACTTTCTTCTGCTTCTTTTTTCTCCGTGTCTGAAAAAAAAGGAAGAATGTTGGTGTGAAATTATGAAGTTTGTACTGACAACAGTCGAGAACATGTTAACGTGAAACATAGATTACCTTTCGTTTTGGATGTCTTTGGTTTATAAGTTAAAACGTTCCATGGTTGAATATCCGCTCTTCCGAAGATTATGAATATTAAGTTGCATACAAAATAAATTCCAGCTGCTATGAAGAAAACTGTGCGCCATTGGTCTGGATTTCCCTGGAAGAATATAATATAAAAAGTTAATTTTCTTCGATAAAATCAAGATATAGCATCGGAAGTGTGATTGATTGATTGATTAACGATGGTTTAACGATTCATTGTTTTGACAAATGGCCATGTGGCACTGGTCTTATTTGCGTCGGTGAATGAAACGATGACGAGGATGAGGATGAACCTAACCTAGCCTAGAAGAGAGGAAGGAAAACGTGGTGTAGCCACGTAACCTTCTGTTGTCGAAGAGCACCAAGGGGACCACCGACTTGGCGTCCGTTCCTAAGGACGATGCAACGCGAACAGCTGGATTCCTCCACAAGGCCGTGCTTTTAAGAGGTTGACAAACAAAGCGAATGAAGTTGCTGCTCTAACTGTCATTCCTCCAACCTCTCTCCCGAACAGAACTGGTCGCGTGTCACCCATCCAATAGCTAACCCAGCGCAAAGTTGCTCAACTTCGCTTATCTCATGAGAACCAGTGTTCCAACGCGCCAAACTGTTCGGTCATCAGAAGTTTTGCAGGTTTTCTACAGAAGTAGTAACATCACTACGCAAAGGCATGCAAGCAATGTAGCACTGTAACGCAGTTTATCTTGTTTTATGAAGGAGAGATTCTGGGGGATTGCGTCCCCCCTTCTTTATTAGTTCGGTTAAAAAAAAAACACACACACACGAACTTAAATATTCGCTTCGCTCGATTTTCCCACACCTTTTCCGTGACGATGACCCCTACGATGAGCGGTCCAACGATTGACAAAATGTTGGCAATGCCGTTCGTGATGCCCATCAACGTGCCGGCAAAGTTAGGAGACAGGTCAATGTGGTTCGTTTGGTAGCCGACGTAGGTGCTTGCGTTTAGGCCCACCGCCACTGTGAGCAGGGCGACGGCACCGTACTTGTCGCAGTATCCGACACCAATCAGCGCCAGCGCCGGAATCCAGTGTCCTGGAAGAAAGAGCGGATTACTTACAGTTTGGTTTGTTCTGCTGCAATGCAGTATGTACGTTATCGTTTTTGAATCAGTTTTTTTTTGTTTCTAGACATTTTTGATACGACACTAGTCATATCCAAATCACAACAGCACTATTGAAATCTTGGCTGGGTGGCATCTCAATTAATGATTAGCATCTACGAAACTTGCTTTGCAATGTAAAAAAAAGAATCTAGATGTCATAATGTTGTAGAGACTACCGAAATTCAGCTGATTCTTTCCTTCAAAATAAAAACTGCAGTCTGACTCCGCTTTGTGATTTTGTTGAAATCTGCTGATGATTTTAACATGATAGATGTTAACAAAACCCAAATAATAAAAAAAAAAAACACAAGATATTATCTTCCCTGGATCCCCCATAAAAAAATATAAAGCCACTTCAACCCCCTTAAGTCGAGCTTCAAGTCGCTCCCAAAATTGGAGAGGGCTAGTATGGCACACATTTTGATATTTCAGTTGGCTATGCTAGAATTCATACCGATAGTCTGGAACATTTTGCGTGAGACAACAACGGTTATCATCTCCCTCCTGTAGAGGAAGTCCGAGAACCAGCTGAACACGAAGCTTAGAAGCCACATCACCAAATAGGGCAGAGCTGACAGGAATCCATTCTGAAATCAAGAAATAAGGAGTGAAATTTGCGTGCGCTGAGGTGTTTCACATTCGCGCTGTTGTAAATTCGGTTGTATTTCTGGAAAACAGGTAAAGATTATCGCGTCAATACAGCTGAGCGTATGCAAGTCGCCATAGAGCTTAGTGTCAAACCATCAAAGCTGTGAATACCACGAGTGCGTCACTGTGTAAAGCAATTTAACCATTTATTCTCACATTGAACTGGATTAACCTAAGTAAACAGATATTCAATGAATTACGGTCATACAGAGATGTAAAGATGTAGCTGAAACTAAAAAGTTGTGAAGTGTAAGATGTAAAAACTTACAGATTTCAGATCGAATGCCAGGACGTCATTCATGAAAGTCGGCATCTCCGTTAGGAGAGTCCAGAAGCCCCAATTCTGACCGCAATGGGCAATTATAAGTGCCCAGAGTGGGACACTTGTCAAAATAGACAGCCATGGAGTCACACGTTTCTGTAAAAATAAACAAGTGTAAAAAAATCTCGTCAAGTCTCATAAAATGAGTGGATTGCCAACCAGAGTCTTAAGGAACCAGGGAAAAGATGAACCCCTAAAATATGACATGTACGAAGTGCTGTAAGACCATGATGTCCTCCACCTACCAGCCCATCGTTGCTGACACTTCCCAGCGAATCTTCGATATACGCTCTTTCCTCCTTGCTGATGAATGGATGCTCTGCTGGCGAGTTAGCTCCGAGGAAGAACCACAGCACAGCCCAGGCCAATCCCAGCGAGCCGAAAAGGTAGAAACACGAGGGCCACCCAGCGTAGCTTGATGCCAGCAGACCACAGCTTGGAAGTGCCAGCACCGTACCGAACTGGGCGCCTGGCGGGTTGCATAATTGCTGGTTAGCATTCGTGTTGCCAGAAGGAATTAAATCCTACAAAAATTTTCCTTCTGATTGTGTACAGTAACAATAATAAATGTTGAATTAAGGTGTATTAAAGGTAACCATTCTTGACGTCTGGGCAGTACATGTGGAGTAGGAAAAATGAAAAGTATGCATATTCTTCTCAACATGTACAAATGGTACACAGTGTGATTTTGATTAGGGTTGAATTGGTTTGCATCGACTCTTTAAAGCGTTTGCACAGTATGGTCTCCAACCTGCATAGGCGTAAGTGGCTAGCCTGCCTCTCTCCTCGGTTGGGGCCCACTTGGCCAACAAAGTGTGGACGGACGGGAAAATGAAACCCTGCAAAACAAAAACATAATATGTAAGATTTTTCTTGCGGTGCATGTAGATTATGAAAGCTACGTATCTATTCAAAGTCTCTTTTTATAATAATCTTTGGCTTAGGGGATAAGAGAGGAGTATCTATTTCATGATCAAATAAAACGATCTGATAGGACAATCGATAATTTGACAACTTGATTATAAATAAGATCAAATGAAGGTCTATGTTTTGACACTAACAGAGCTTGTGAGGTTTTGGGGATAGCGGAGCGTTGCAAGTTATGATGGAAGTATTGGCCAGTTGGTCAAGAGTCTCGGCGCTAATGCTAAAACTGTCTTCGCGAAAACTACTGTACCGGCAAAAATTTAAGTCGCTTTGGGGTGAAGACACCTTAATATTTGGTGAAAAGAAATTTCATCTCGTTATTTTTCGCAGATTATTTACATTTTTACACTCAATTTACCGACCTTTGTTACCGGTATGCTTACTTCGATATTTTGAGCAGTAATTATTTGATTAAATATGCTCTTTGAAAAGGTCAGTCGCAAGCGCCATCGGGTGGTTGAAAGCGTTATTTATTAGAGGCTTCTTTGCTTAGTAGAATCATTGAATTTATAGATATAGTCAGAGAACCAGCGTCAATGTTTAACTTTCTGCCTTCTGCAAACGAGTCTGCAACATGTGACAACGGTAGGAGACACCTGATTGGGCTTGAGGCCGTCCTTTTTAACAAACCTTCCAAAACTTAACAATTATGACTCAACATTGTGATAGATGTTTATCGATCGTTGAGGTTGGCATTAATAAAGATTAATTGAGTGTAAACCAGTCTCAAATGCGATTTATGTGCGAGAAATAAAGAAATTAAATAACTCGACACTCGGAACGACTGTGACCCTTCTTAGTGGTATCCTCCATATGTGTCGGCAAAGTAGTCATTTTGGGACCATTTTTCGCGAAGACGCTATCGTAGTTCGATAGTGTGTTTATCATTAGCGCTGTGTCCCAGGATGTGCGGAGGCTTGCCTGGCTGAGTCCCTGGATGACTCGGGTAGCGCAGACGAGTCCCCAGCCTCCCCACGACGCGAACACCGGAGTCAGGATAGTGAAAGTCGACGCGACGGCCAGCGAGCAGACGAGCAGGATACGCGGGCCAAAACGCTCAGCCAGCTGTCCAGCCGGCACTTGTGTGATGATGTAGCCCCAGAAAAATGAGCTCAGGATCATAGACTTGGTGCCTTCGTCCCAATCGTACGCCTGGAAAGAAACAATATTTCATTTTGAAATTGTGAAATAGCGACAAATAATAATCGTTACAAATTTAAAAGAAACTTCTTTGGTGATCTTCTTCTTGATAAATTGCAATTCTAAAATTCACCTCCTAAAGACCGGTGGTTCCCTTGGTCAAAACAGTGCGTCGTTGAACCTCACTTATCAATAAGTCAAACTGAGCTCCTGAACCCCTTTATTCTAGCCCTCACTCAATACTTTGGCGCCTAAAAAAGAACTCACGGGTATGTTTTCGTTGGGAGTTTGTGATGAGTCGATCATGGCTACTATGGCGACCGACAAGTTGACTCTTAGTGAGTATGCAACTGTCAGACAGAGAAACAGCAGTAGCGCTTGGAGGTGCCGCACGCCAAACGTTTTATCTGCAAAACGGAAAGATGGTTCATTTCGGGCGGGAATTCAGCGAGTGGACCTGGAAGAATGCACTTCAAACGGAATGTATCCACTCTGGTGTAAATAGTGATACGGTATATTTTATAGAATACAACAAAACAATATGTTTTTTTTATAAACGTATTGACAAACCAATGCCAACTGTCTATCTAATCTATCTAGTCTGTCTATCCAGCAAAGTTATTGCACGGCAGAAATAGAGTTTGAACGAGGAAATTCTGCACTCGATAGTAAGATCGTACGGCAGTGCCCCGAACAAAAAGAATAATAATCTTTGAAAAATACACTTTGTGTCTAGGAACTTAGGAAGGTCCACATTTTTCTCTCAAATCTACATTGGTCCACTGTAGACTGCTCAGCCACAATCACTTCATATGCTCGTTGCTTTTGATCATATGCTGCATGCTTACTGCCTCCAAAACTCCAAAACCAAGTACTTCTCCGTTGAGGTTTGGGGTCTGGTGGAGAATGCCTTCTGGGGTCAGACACCTGGCATTATGTTCTGTATTTGTACTTTTAGAAATTAATATCTGTTCTACAGAGCATTTTTCATCAGTAGTGCCAGTTCTAGCGAAACTGGTAACCCAACATTTTCATGTACACTGTTTGAAGGCTAGCTAAGAAGTAGGTTTACCATATCATCTTGGCTTAGGAGGATTTTTTTTTAATCGAGCTACGTCTGGAACGCAAGAAAAACTTGAGTGTGATCAGTAGTCGGAAACCCTTGAATGGTGATTGGAAGGAAGTTTCATATACAGAGGATGACCACTTTTCAGTAGCAGCGTCACACCTCATGGCGACAATAGTTCGATTCTAGTAATGTCAAGAAATAATTTTATTCCGATGCATTATTTAATTACTCTGTACTCTATATGCTTACCGTCTTACTTTAATGTCATCAATATGGTAATCTAAAGATCAACGCAGTACCTGCACGTAGCAATAAGTAACTGGCTGCGTAACTAGCCTATCATGAATCAAATCAATCATTTTCATTGACACAAACCTGTCCCTATGAGAAAATTACGATGCAATTCTGTTCCAGACAAACTTACACTTCTGCTGCGTTTAGGTAAATCGCAATGCGTCACGCATCAAAGCAGGAAATAAATAACACCGCTCTTGCTTCCTTCAAATGCTAACGAACGATTTGATATGTTGGAAACACTGGTTTCATGAGATCACTCGCGTCGAGCAACACTGCGCTGGGTCAAGTATTGGATGGATGACCATCATACTCATGCTCAGTTTTGTTCGGGCGTGAGGTTGAAGGAATTGAACTAGCATTAGCAATACATACCGACCTTTCGACAGAATGGACTAGTGAAGGATTTATATTTTATAAAGAACGCATGCATGCGTTGTAGGCATACAACAATGGCAATGGCAATGGTGTCTTCAATGTCTACAATGCCTACACCGGGTTTGTCCTTATTCCTCCTAGGCTAGTTTTAGGTATATATTACCCACACATTTACCGACATGTTCGGCACCACCGCAAGAACCCGTCGTTTACACAAACAATCAATCCAAAAATTAATTAATCCTAATCCCAGATTATTATCTGTCCATACAAGTCATAATACAAAGAGATTCGATTCCGTTCAAGAGCCGGAGAAAAAAATCAGATCAAACCTCTCGATAATTTGACTGGTATTTTTATTTATGAACAATAATTCAACAGCTACAGTCAATAGCGTCAGATTACAACTGACAGTGCAATCAATAAAATTGAAAATCAACAGATAAGAGAGCATGGTGCACGCGCTGAATGACTCTGGCCATCACAAGCAAGGAAAGCCAGGTTACATTTGATATCCAAATCGCGATTCACCCATGTCGACCTGTGTGCACGAGTGTCCAGCTCTCTTGTTCATTGCATTTCAACCCATGTTGCATCAAGATAACGACTTCTATGACCGTTACCTTTCGAATCAGTCCAGCTGATCGGGCGGTCGCATTCCTTTTTTCAAATAATATTCGTGACATTGGAAGTGTCTCGCATGACAGCATCTGCAGAATGTCGCTTGCTAATGAATTGCTAGCAAAGTAGGAACAATGGTGGGGAAAACGGTATATAATGTTGATAACCAATCAAGGAAGTAAAACTAAATTGCATACCAAATTACAGAATACTAGTAGAATGTATACAATGAAAACGATTAGTATTACAATGAGCCAAAAGGGTCAATACTCCCCTACCTAATTGTTTTAGCTTTGGATCCAGGTAAATTTTATACGCCTGGTACTAAAATATCTTAATTAGGACAGATGTTTATTTTAATGCTCGATCCTTTTATTCACATCATACATTACTCATAACGAAATTACAATTGTTGGTATAAAATAAATACACTTGTCATGTGGCCATTTCATTTCCCACTGTGCTTCCATCCTTGTATTTAAATCGGTGATTTAGCTTTTAATATCACCTATGCGGGCAAGAATTGTTGGCATGTCCTGCCTATTGATAGCATCGTCGAGCCTTCGATCTCCAAAATGATTTACCTCGAGGCTAGAGCCATTGTCATCCACCTACGACCACGAGCATTGTGCATTGTCATGGTGTGCACTACGCTTATCATTGCATATCTGGAGATGATTTTTTGCTTTTCAATCTTCAAATGCGCATCTGTATTTTATATGATTTTTTTTTGTCATTAAATACTTCGGTAAATTCAAACATCGATCTCGCTTGGTGCGAACGATAGTAAGTCAATTTAATGATGCATTCATTGTTATCGTCACTAAGAATCATAATCGCACATGGATGGATTTACAATTATATCTCTGCAAGTAAATTGCCTGCTGATTTTTCCTCTGACGTAATATTCTTGTCTTGCAGTCACCATCAGTGCACGTGGACAAATTAACATTTGAGAATGTTCCTTTCGTGGTAACACGAGCATAAAATGTTTAATGAGACAAATAACTACCTGTTAAAAGGACGCGCAGAAGAATTAGATGGTTGCCTCTGGTGAGTATATTTAACTGTCAGATTCCTTTTAAAATTGACGTTGTAACAACGGTCATAAAAGTGTTGTATCTAGTATATTCCTACTTAAAAGAAAAAATATTGAGACATTGTGAGTTTGTCCAGTATTTCTAGGCTGATAAAAATGTGTAGAAAGTTTTACACGGAGTCGCTGTGACTGATCACAATGCATTTTCGATTGTTTGGCCACGCCATATCTTCAGCCTATCGTGAACCAAACAAACACAATTTGTGCCAATCAAACTAGGTTAATTTGGAATTGCTCGTTGATAGCTGATAAATTGTTTGTTGTAGCTGTTCACTTATTTAGTAGAACATTTAACACCGATGTGATATTCACAAATCCCCAAACATGTGCGAGGCTTAAAAGAGGTATTCTGACAATAGGCCACTAAATAAATGTTCATCTTTATAAGCTCTTGTCAACAATTCTTTGCTTATCAACGGATTAAATACGGAAGGTGGATATTACGCGGATTTAAGAAAAAAGCTTCCCACCCCATCAAATCCTGTCCATATCATTTTTAAAACAACACATTTCAATATCACAGTACACGCAAAAATATCTTACCTGGTTTCGGCGCCTTGACCTTGACGCCTGGCGTCGTCGCCACCTCGACGTCCTCAGCCGACGCCGTGCTTATCTTGGTGGCCGTGGCGTCTTTGACCATGTCGATGTCGGCGTCGGTTTCGAGCAGTTAGGAGCGCTGCGACCAGCGTCAGCATCTATCCTCTACTGACCAAGATATCACCGCGTCAGGGCGGTCCGGTGTGCGGTGACCAATCTGTCACAACGCCCCACCCCGCCAGTACTCGTCGAACAGCGACACTGATAGCAAAGCCCTCAGCCATCTCACACCATCTTACACACTCACGTGGTAGAAGTCGAAGGGTGATTAAAACTTCATTACAACGTTACAGGTTTACGAGCACAAGTCGATTCGATTACCGAGAAAATTGATTTTAATTATTTACTTTTGTTTAAATTAGTGGCAATCAAGGAATTTCTAATAATTGTGGCGATACTGTGCTGCAGCAGTCTGACCTCGAATTTGGTTCGGTCAAATTATATATATATATATATATTTTAAATAATTTGGTTTATTTATCCTAAAAAATCATCGAGCGTATATTTTTCTTTGTTGGTGTGGCAGAACTTGACGAGAACTGGCTGTGCTGTGTCGAGTATGTTGATTAGTTGCAATTGGTTGTAATTTCTTTGCATTTAATTGGCGGAACATGATCTCATAATTGGCAACAAATGTTCAATGAACCGCAGGGATAATACTTAATTAATTTGATCTCATTAATGCACACGGCTCAACTGATGTTTGCCACTTTATTCTCCTCGTTGTCGTAGCTGTAACATGAGTTGTCGATTATTTCACCGGTTTCAGAAATGCTGTTGCCCTTCGATTTTACAACGCATTCAAAGTGCTTGAAGCGTCTTATCCGAATAATTATTTCACATTGCAGACTAACGATCGATTAATATTCTACAAACCTGAATCAATTGTGTACAACTGTAACTTGAAGACCTCGAAATATCTCCATCCGACTTCCTATCTAGTTTATTTGAGATCAGTTGACGCTGGCGTAGCCGGATGGCTGCGGAATTTATAACGGCCGACACAGTGCCTTTCTTTGAGACAAATGCTTTCTACGATGCTCTTTATATTTTCATCAATTCCATCAGATTTTGCGGCACTAAGTTTTTTCTTTGCTGATCATGGGCAATTAATATTTAAGACAAGACGAGCCAAGTATTTCTCAAATGAGACAACCAGATCGATCCAAATCTCACTAGTCTCTCACACAAAGTAAAGCGGTCAATCTACCATATTGGTAATATCATTTTTTTCCAGGATGCTTGAAATAGGTCATGTCAGTGTTTCATATAGATATGTCATGGATTTTTTTTTTCCGCAGTGGAGGACCGTGAGCTTATCAACCTTTTAGCCATAGGTTCCTGATTTCCACCAACAAACATGTGGTCATCGAACAGGAAAGGACTGCTACAGGAAGTGACCCGAGGGTTTTATGGACTGCGTGTTAGATATGGAACAATTTTCAACTCGTCTCTTTGTGTAATAAGATTAATTTATAGTACAGAAATCGAAACAATAATAGGTGACTATTTGTCGAGAATTACAAGGCGATATATATATATATATGATAATGAAGCCCACTTATATTTATTTATTATAATAAAATATCATCATCCAAACGTAAGTGTTGGAGTCGAGCACGAGATGTCACTTCAAAAACAACCAGGAGTGATCACTAAAACTAGAAAACTAAAAACACACGGTTCAACAATTGAAGACTTTTTATCCATTGTGGAAATTATTTTAGCGTTAGTTGACAATAGTTTATTTTGAATGGAAATATTTAACAACGAACAGAGACGAATTACACAAAATGATAAAATGATCTAATGCTAGTAAAACGTGTCACGCGATGAATGAAATCACACCAATATTCGAATAAAGTATGCAATAAGTTTCAATGTAACAATCGAATACGATTGGTAATGATACCAACGAGTTTTCCACAAAACAAAAATATTGCTACCTCCTCGTCGCGTTTGTTATGTTTGTCCTAAGTGGAACATAGCTAAGAGGAATGCACCTCAAAACATCAAACAAAAATTAGTTGAACAATGAGATAACGACGAGATATTATAATCAAATATCAATAGTTTTTAATGATAACAGAAACTGTGATTTTTTATAAGTGCTGATGGAATGTCCAAGTGTATATGCATTCTTAGTGATAAGATCTGTAAATGTACGGGCACGTAACTATTATTATTACACTTCAACACAGGTACCAGTATACATCGCGTAAAACGCAAGAAGAAATGCAAACGATCGTTTTAGAGAAAAGGTAGCAATTACATAGTTACGTAGTTTCATATTAAAATGTAAGGCAAATGGTAGGCTAAAATAGGTAGAATTACATGTTGTAATAAGCCATGATGTAAATTGTAAATACATTTCTCATGGGATCTGGGAAATACATCGATATATTAATATAATAATATTGATGCAATTCTTCCTCAAATACGATAAAAGTTTTTTTTCTCTCAAGTCTTGAGAGTGCATAATTAAATACACACATAGCTGGAATGTTATTATTATTTTTCTTTTAACTAACAAGACCGTCGATTTGCTGGGTTGAAAATTAACTACCTATATATGTATTAATTAAAATATGACTACAAGTATTTGCCGCGCAAATTGCTTGGTTTCACTCACAAGTACTATAAGGGAGGCAGGCAGCCCCCTATAAAAATCGCATCCTTAAAGATTGGATTTGTACAACAACAGCAAATGTGAATCAAGATGTAAAGAAGAACCAGTTCAATTAAACCATCATCACTTTGCTATTTTGATACCTGTCAGGAGAGAACTCGCACCTACAAAATGCAACGATTACATACAATGCTGCGGAAAGAAGTGCACGCAAATGATTAAATAGATCAAGGAGTCACGTTAAAAATGTGGCCCAACAGTTAATTTTGTTAATCATTTTAAATGTCTGCCTTTTTGGTAGTTTTCTTGTTCAAAGAGAAAGAGTTTTCTTTCTTGCGCAAATGTAGATACGAGGTCTCACCCTTGAAGTAGCGATTTGCTAAATGATACACCGGTAAAATACTACTCAACATATACTATTACCTCAACTATAAGCATTCGTTTTTATATTGTTTTACACATCTGTAATCGATATAAACGTTTTAAAAATAGATACATGATCAAGAAGTGAAAATGTTGCTTTAAGTTGGCAAGTTCTGGTTAAAATGATCAACTTTGAGACCACTCAAAAACAGTTAGAAGATAGTATTAATTTCTTTCTGAAACATTTATATACCTATTATTCTCGATAAAAACTCTATTTTTTTATTGAAATTAAAGGATTTGCCTATGCAAAGGTGGGCGATTCTATTGATGCCATCCTCGACAATAAATCCCTGGTATTTTGTAAGCAGTTTACCGTCTCAATATGCCTATTCTTGTCAATTTGTCAACAAAAGTCAATTTTCCCTTTATAGCTTTGGCGTAAATTTGTAGGCGGTGCCCCTCAATACTGACAGAGAAAGTGTATCGTTTCGAAAAAAACTCTCAAATTCAGCGGTGGTCTGCTTCCATTCAGGAAAGTCGAAGCGAAGAAATAAGATTGGCAGTCAGAAGCGCTTTTATTCTACAAAGATGTTTCATTTGCTTAGGTAAGTCAGGCAATGCGGGTGAAGAAGTTTCTCTACGCTATCTGTTGTAGTTTCTTTGTACACGAGATTCAAAATCAGTTGAATGAATTCAATTGACCATATTTTTACATTTACACACGCTTGGTTATTATGCTACCATAATTTGATAATTTTTTACTGGGTATTTATTATTACTTTATTACTATAATAATTATTATTGTTGTAATTATATTTCTTATTACTCTCAGAGTTCCACAGCAACTTTTGGTAAATATAGAAAAATCTGTTTGCCGCCTATACAGGGGTGCCGACTTGGTTCCTGCTTTATGCAAGACTGCCGCTGGCAAGTGACAATATTTAAAGAAAGAACAAGTTATTGGATTGATTGGCAAATTTATGACTGGTGACGTGTGATTGGTCCCAAAAATAAAATAAAATATGAGATTAAAATATAGATTTTGATGTAAAATAAAAATGTGATAAAATCAGGCGCAAATGTTTATATGCTATATACCTTTTCTTGAAACACATTTGGTTGTGAAATTTAATCATGACAAAATGAGATAAACATAAGTTCAAAAGGGCATGTTAACAATGGTAAACCCATGAATTTTGTAAAAGGTCAATGAATACATTATTTACATTATTTGAGAAGGTCGCCCAATTTGCAAGAGCCTCTAGAGTTCAAGTACAATTGTTACTAAACTCGATGCTACCATGTATTGCATCAAACTTGAATGCACATTGACAAGTTCTTCTCAACGTGGACTTTCCTTATCACTTGGATGTGATGTGACGTGAGTGCTCTTCGATAACCCTCTTATTCGGTACTGTGTGCCTATTCGTTATAGTGTTTCTGTCACTACGTTTTATTCTGTACATTAGAATTAGAACGCCGCTCGAAAACATTCTCAAGAAAGTATGACAGTTGAAAAAAGAGTTTAAAATAGTAGGTCTATCAATAGATACAAACTATGTACAGATGTTTTAGGCCATTTGAGAATATATAATGTTTTCAAGTATACAGTATTTTGTGTAGGTATATTTACTTATAATAAATAGGAAGAAGTTTTTTTTTTTACAAAAGTCGATAGGAGAAAGGTAGCAGATTACAAGGTAAGAGTTTCTCCCGATTTTTAACTAAGAAGGTTCAACACCTAATAATATTTTACTCGATACTTAATTGGTTGATATCTTACAGTTCATTAACGATAAAACACGTTAAATTCAAATTTGTCCTGCATAGGTATTTTGCCATTTGATCGTTTCTAAAGCAATAGACTTCTTAATCTACTTCAGCACAACATCAATAATTTATAATTATTAAGTAATATCGGTATTTTTATATATTGTGGTGTTCTCTACATTTCATAATTTTATTTTGTCCTTCTACTCCTATTATTACTGATGATGGTTATTGTTAAAAGTATGAACCGATGGAAACTATCGGTCTGCTATCACGAGGTGCCATTATAGTAAAATGATCGCATTTTCCGTTAATACTGAGTCGTTCGAATTCTCAAAGTCAATTCTGCTAATCAGGTACTGACCGAGCAGCAACCCCACACCGAAAGAACACAGAAATAGTCGTAGTAGCCGATTAATCAAAAATGTAATTGCATTTAATAATTTTGATTGAATGTAAAAATGCAACATGAATATTTTTTTTAGTTATTGATTATGAATGTAAAACTCACGGACAGATGTTATAGAAAACGATTATAATGGAATAATATTTACAGCGATGATAACAAGATTATGGTGGCGTTTAGACTTAATACCCATTTTCGTGTCACCCGAAATATTCTTCATCCAATAATACATGAGAAACTAACCCCAAAAGAGCATCGATATCCTGATCATTCGGCATGCAGGATAGCTCTAATGTCATCGACATGGATAGAATCTTTCCGAAACCTTGTTCGATAGTATCTATCATTTGCCAGTATCTATCATATCTATCATTTGCCTTTACATCCATGCTTAGGCCATGCCAGCAACCTGTTTATATGTATAGAATAGAAGAGAATAAGGCTTGAGATGATAAACCCCACCTTCTCACTCGATGGCTGCTCTTGTCTAAGAGACAATCTCTTACCCGTGAACCCCTGCGATTCCTTTTGAGTTCGCAGACTCGAGGGGCAACTATCTTTCTGTGGGTGGCAGCAGTCATTGAGTGCCGAGACCCTGAGGTTTACTTGCGAGAAGACAGCAGTGCCGAGCTGCAGTAGAGCGCTGCACTATTTCACTTGTGAACATGATGTCACCAACGATTCTGCACTTGCCTAGACGTGTTGTACATATTCTGGATTGAGGAAGGAGAAGCCCAAGAATTCCGTCTGGTCGAGATTCATCATGAACAGCTTGTCGGTTGGTGTCAAGTCAGTCTTCTCGGATGTGAACTGCTTGTCAAAGTTGCTGACGTCTTTACGATGTTTCTGAAAAAGAGAAGATCATTTTTACTCGTGTAGACATTTATTAAGAAGAAATGGGTTCCTTTTCTTTCTCTAAGGTTCAAGAAATGAAATGAAAATGACCAATAACTCGAATAATAACAGAAACAAGAAACATAAATACGTAAAAAAAAATCAAAACAAAACTGATAATGCTATTTGCTTGTGTTTTTCAGAGTTCGCTTGCATGCACTCACAATCTTTGGCTTGAACGGTGGCTGCACCTCCCTGTTCTCGATTTTCTCCCAGTCGATGCGTCGGAAGAACGCGTGTCCCCGAACATCTTCCTCCCCTCGAAGACCGCAACCAAGTCGCTTGGTTGGGTTCTTAGTTAGGAACTGCAACCACAACGGAGAATTAAACAAAAAGTACTGACAAAAATGTTGTAAATTCAAAATTTCAGAACATCCCTGTTTGGTGAATAGCTCCCATTTAAAGATGCTTACTTTTAATACTGTATCATGGTCTGAAAGAACTTTAAAAATATGTACACATTTGTTTTTAACCTGTTACCCTGGCGTTTTGTAATTTTTACCTGTTACTTTTTTAAGGGTTAAAGTAACAGGTATAAGTGTCAGGAAAAATAGTCGATTTTAAGTAGCACTCAAAATCCCTAAATATTTTGTCCATGTCAGTATTGGGTTGGGGTGCAAATTTCACCCTGGCTGAAACCAAATGCATCACTACTCACCCCTTTGCAAGATTCTTTTGCCTCCTTGGAGAGACTCTTCGGATAGGAGACGTTGTGATCAGTGATTGCTGCAAACAGTTCCTCCTCATCTTCACCGTCGAACGGTGGTTGGCCAACAAGCATCTCGTAGAGAAGAACGCCGTAAGCCCACCAGTCCACAGACTTGCCATATGGCTGGTACAGAATGATCTCGGGCGCGATGTAGTCGGGCGTGCCGCAGAACGTCTTGGTGATCTTGTCACCCAGAATGCCTTCCTTGCACATTCCAAAGTCGGCAATCTTGATGTGTCCGTCTTGGTCCAGGAGGACGTTGTCCAGCTTGAGATCTCGGTAGACGATGCCTCGCAAATGGAGGTAGAACAGGCCGATTGCAATTTCAGCAGCATAGAATCTGTCAAAAGTGCCACAGACAAATGTTAGTGAAATGCAGGGAAAGTTCTTCTTATTAAGATTGTATGAATTTATGCACGAGAGATTTGCAAATGATATTCTCTTACGCTCTTTTTCGTTTATTTAAGACAACAACACCGATTAGTTTTATTTAAGACAGAATTTCAGCCCAAAGTAAATAAATGTTACTAATTAAAGAAATGTTTATAATAATTGTATTACAATGATAAAGGCAGCATTAACTAAAAAAAGAAAGCAATAATTATTATTAAGATGTATATTTTTGTTTTTGTCATGTTAGACCTCAGAGGATAGATGCATATTAAGAAAAACCATTTGAAATGGGTTTTGAATGCTAAGTAAAGGGCTACTAAATTAATATATATCAATAAATCAAGTAGACATGAGTCTAAAAACCATCATAGATGAATATATTTTTTACAACAAACACATTTGCTTTTAGACGGCTTTTACGTATAAAACACAATCAAATCTTGTACAGTCCATGTGAAAAATGAAGCCCAGAAGTATTTTCCTCCAACCCAGCATTTAAAGTTGAGATTTTTCAAAATTCACCACCTGCCTGCCTAATGTGGGTTTACAAAAGGTTTGATTTTTTAACACGTTAAGCTTACTTACACTGCGACAGGCTCTTTGAACTTTCCGCATTGCTGAATTTGGAACATGAGATCGCCTCCGTTCACGTACTCCATCACGAAGTAGAGGCGGTCCTGAATCGTGATGAAAAGACTTGTTAGAAAAATCATGCCACTTGAAATGGGCAATGTGGCTAACTTGGTCAGTCAAACTCAGGCAAATGGGCAGAAAAATAATTCTTCCAGATCCCATAAACAACATTGATATAAATTTGATACAATAATGGATTGAAAAAAAATATGTACATAGTTTTTACATATTAGAAAGATAAGAATCATGTTGCCAACCGAATGGTTTTACATGTTAGATTATTGGTTATGGATCACCGAATCTCTAGGGATCACTGAAGCTAGCAACATTGCTCTGAGTCAAGTATGGAACGAAAAAAATCGTCCACCTAGCCAGTTCTGTTGGGGAGAGAGGTTGGAGAGATTAAAGTTAGTACAACTCCACTCGCCTTGCTTATGAACCTATCGACAGCATGCATTTGTGGAGGAATGCTGTTGTTTGAGTTGGACTGTCCTCCAAAAGGAACGTTAAGCTATGCACTGAGCCAGCTATTGAATGGGTACATTCACACTATCGAGTTTGTTCTGTTTGTACTTAAACAAGCCACTCAGATAATTTGAGGCTAGGTTAGGCTCATCATCGTCAACCTCGCATTACCCACTTGGCCATGGGTTATGGATATTCCCTATCACAAGGTGATAGGGAGCAAGCGTAGGATTTTTGGAGCCGTATTTTTTACCTTGGCCTTCAAAGTGACCTTGAAACAGCCTCCCTTACAGTTGTCCTTGCAGTTTCACAATTTCCAGTTAAAAATACTGTAAGTTAAAGACTCGCCACCATGGTCACTAATCAAGAACTTTAACTTTCATCTCAATCGACTTCGGTCTTGTAAATCACCGGACTTTGTACTCACCATCGTTTGGAAGCACGAGTGCAGCTGCACCAAGAAAGGAGGCTTGTTGGAGAGCGCCAACACCCGCTTCTCAACCATCGTGCACTCGACGTCATCGTCCTGGATGATGATGTCCTTCTTCAGGATTTTGATGGCGTACAGTTCATCGGTTCCTTTGCGTTCTGCCAGCAGCACCTGGGCAAGTACGCAAGCGTGATGTTAATCGCAGCTCTGTCCTTATTCCCGGAATTTTTACAATTTTTTTAAAGGCATGTTTTTAATGGACATGATTTTCTCCGAGTTAACTGGGAAATCGGGTTTGTGTATATTAGAAGAGAGATAAGTAATATTTATCTGTGTTTTACTGTGTACCAGCAAGGTTAGTAGGATTAGGAAACCAATTCCTACCGTAGGAATTGGTTTCCTAAGGTTGCTGACTACTCAATTTTTTTTAATTCTTTGAAAGAAAAAGGAAATATTTTATAATTTATAGGCCAATCAAAATTAAACCAGAGGTTACGACAAAAGTAAATCATCTATTACGACCTTTGTTACCTACGCCAGTGATGTAGTGCTGTGCAAAAAAAAAGAAAGGCACGGATGATTTTTAGCTAGCCGGATGGTGGGAAAGAGAGGAAGGGGGGGACAAATGTATGACATTTCAACATGCTCGTAGCGACATTGAATTCTCTTGTCATTTATATTGTAAAACGATTCAAAATTGTTGGCTTTGCCCTTTTTTCTGGATGCTGTAATTTCCTTGTACAGATTCCATTAACAGATCTTGCTAAATTGGTTGTATTCTTAAAAAAAATGAGTTCTCTTGCGTTACTTTAAAAGTGGGGGTACGGCCAGAATGTAAATAAATTGTGGGTGGACTGCGAACACCTGCGAGCATTGACGCACTTCATCCTGACCTTTGTTAACATACCTTTCCAAAGCTGCCCTTGCCCAAGACCATGAGGAAGTGGAAGTCGGAGGCGCGAATCACGTCCTTCTTCCCCATGTTGTGTGGAACATCTTTGTCCGCTACGATCGGGGTCTTCTTCGCAGTAATCGATGTTTTCTGCAAGCAAAACTCCAAGTTTCGGCAAACGCACATTGCAGGCACGCAACACACGCACACGCACGGTCGTGTCTCGTGTGGCACTAAACATTAGAAGACATTCACGAGACGGCACGTTGACATACTTGGTTGGCATGGCAGCATTCACACAAATTACATTTGTGTGTAAACTAGTATCCTTCCTCCTGTAGTTTGTCATTTGTAACTAATTTAATTCCCAATTACCTAGCTTGGACTGCGAAGCGAAGAGATTTCATCAATGCTTAATTAGTTAACTGAAACCTTTGTAGGGGCAGAGTGGTATGATAAATCAATAGAAACTTTTTATTTACATCGTGACGGTAATCGCAATGGTTACTTAGACCATAATGCTACGATTGAGACCATTTTGATTCAGAATCTGTCCGTATGGTTTACTAAGGCCCGGTAATGAAATATTTTTCAACTCGGAGTCAACCTCTTAACTATCAGAAACAGCTGACTTTCACTGAATATGATTGGCTGTTGTCATGGAAATTGATTTGACTTCCACTTTATCTAGTAGTAATGAAAATTAAAAAACTGGACATAAAATATTTTAAACTCAAAATTATTATGTGAAGACAACAGTCGGAATGAAGGTCTGCGACGCAAAACTTGTCCCAGTTTTAGCAGTAATCTCTCTTAAACTCTGCATGAACCCAACGATACCTGGTGAAATTGGCTTGCAGACGACAACAATCTTAAGGATCGGCCGCTGGTCTGGAATTCCTTTAAATAAACCGTTAGTTTCTTTACCATGATTTTTTCCAGACTAAAATATGGAAACTCTGACTCATGGCCTATTATGGTATTGCTGCGAAGGGCTGAAACTCCAGTGGTGCGTGTGCGGCACGCGGTATTGTGACATGATAAATAAACAAAGCGAATCAGCTTCTGGACAAGTACTGTTTTGATATGCGCTTCTAGGGGCTGGGTTGCTGTTGTCATAATTTATAAACCTGCTCTAACTGCCATATATTATGTTTGTACATTGTGCCCTGTGTTTCAGTGCTTGTCTAATACACAGCTTCGTCAAATAAAATGTTAGATTCCCCAAAGAACTGTTAACCAGCTACAACTAAACACGCTTTGGTGAAAAATTGACTACTATTTAGTCAATTCTAATGTGTGTGATTAACTGAGAAACAGTTGCAGTTTGAAGGGTGATATAATCCTCAATTGCATGTGATTATTGTGGTAGGTGTACGCAACATTATCACAAGTGTAGGTACAACACAAGTAATTCAGTATGTGGATGTGCCAATCCAATATCCACATGTTATAATCATACATATGCTGTCAGCCAAAAGCCAAGTACACATTGCATAATCTACCGGCACGTTCAAATATGATGATATGCTTTACCTAGCACAGTTAATACGACATAAGTGGGATACTTTTCAATGTCAAAATTAGTTACTTTACTGACAATTTGATTTGTTACGAGAGAGCTCACCTCATTTACAGAGGAGCATAGCGTTTGGTGTTATACATGCAGCGCAATGTTTTTTTTTTTTTTTTTTACTGCCACGCCATGCAAATAGATGTTCTAGAACGAAACTCTATTAGTTGTTTTGAAAACCGTTGGCAAAAAACAGAAGCAATTTTGAAAATATCGCCAGACGGTTTCTGCCGGTCAAATGACTGTTGTTTGCCAACGGCTAAAATGTACTATTTCGCGCAGTGGTGTAGTTTCATATTCAATTCTCTACGCGCTCCACGCCATTTCTGTCTGTCAAAAATTTTAATTTGGTTTGTTGCAGTGTGGCTGTGCACCAGAGATTGTTTTGTGGCATGCGCGAGTGAACGCGCGGCAGTCCACAATAGGCCGTTGTGCGGAGGAAATAGAAAAATACAAATTTCCTCGGGCGAGCTCGACAAGTTGAAAGAGTCTTCAATTTTGGCACTCGACTACGTCTGCTTTGTCTTTCCGGCCCATTGAACAACGCGTGCAAATGTTTTGCACTTACATTGTTATCGTAACGAACAGAACAGCAATTGGCAAAGGTGAATTCTTACCTAGTGCAAGAGCCAAAAATATTTCGTGACGAAATCATGTGATTGTGTTTTTATTTCTAAACAAATCATTGCGGCGCCTCTGCTAGAAAAAACCCATCCACTGTTGCAAGTGATTGCTATTGACATTCGTACAAAGGGAGAAGATCATCTTTTGAATATTTATTGTCGTTATTATATCAAATGAAATTGAGGAGCAATTTTCTGACCTCATTCAACAGAGATGCGATTGGCATGTGTCTCCTAGCAGATAAGACTTTTGAATTGTAGGCCAGGAATAACTACTGCTCGATTAAAGATATCGCGATCGTGGCAATTTTTTGCACCCATGCAATGAGGTTTTTCAGCAGAGTATGTCGCGCGGTTTCGCTACACCACTGGTCGGGCATGCTTGCTATCACCTAAAAACCTACAATGATCGAAACCTGTGCCCACCGTATGTCGGACTTGACTTTTGTTAAGAATGGTCGCACCCTGTGGAGAACGGGAAGAAACACAGTAGGTAACATTAATTTATAGAGTCAATTCAACGATTTAGTATGGCTTTGGATAAGATTAATTGAATTGTTAAGGTGTTCTTCGTGTTTAATTTCGTTTCGGAGGATCTATTGCTTGGAGTAAAAGGGTAATTTTTATTTGAAAGGTCCACTGGCGTCCCAATTTCAGGGACAACAATCTTTTATCGGTTTGTTTATTTGTAATGCAGACACTGAAGAACTCGTTGCAAGTTTTTATTCAATTTTATAAAATGTTAAGGGCGTAAGGTTCATTAGGGTAGGTGGTATCTATTTAATTCCTGTAAAAAAGAGTCAGCGTGTAACCAAGCTGAAAGCGGAACGTGTTTTATTTTTGAGCACCCTCGACTGGTACTTGGGCACGGACGTATCTGATTACCAGTCAGTAGCTCTCTGGTCAAGCATCCCACCGATAATCCCAACAGCCCTTGTCTACGAACCAGTCGATCGCAACATGGGAATCCGCTCAAAAACACCAGCATTCCATTGGCGTTCTCCGCTCTTATCCCAACGACTCTTACCCTCATCTGTGTCTTGAGCGACGCGAGGTCCGCACCTTCCTCCGGCACAGGGACGTTGTAGAACTCGCCCTCCTCCTGTGTGAGCAGCTTGAACCAGCCATCGACAGGTGCCTTGATCAACTCCGAGATGCCGAACGACAGCGAGCCCATGTAGTCGTTGCGCGAGGTGCGATCCCAGTCCCATATCTCGATCAAGAGTCGCCGGTCCTTGTCTTCCGCTTTCAGCTCGCTGAAGAGGTAGAAGAAGAGAAGCATGCTATAGTCGGAAAAACTCAAAATCAACTTCTGGATTCACTTTCAGTTAGCTGATAACAAGATGGGAGTAGAAGATTCTTTATTATAAAATACATGAACATTATATTTATTGATTAGGTTTGTGACAGAATCTCATTGGCTCTGAACGAGTTACGGAACTCGTGTCAGGGTTAAATCTAATCCGTACATAATAGAGCTGCATACGGCAGATTTACCTGAACCCGCGAAATGTTTAAATTTGTTACTTTTCACCGGGCGACGCCAGGGCGTCGTCATAGCAATAATGGGGTAAGTCACATTTAAAAAATATGACTGTCATGTCCGATTAGGCAGACAATGAAAGACTTTCATTTGCACGATAATACGATGAGCGTGCCATTCGCGAAAAACACACGACGAAAAGCCCGATCATTTTCCGCTCAACATGAACTTTTCTGCGGAAAACAGCTGCCTTTGCGTATCCGGAAGAGCGAGATTTTCGCGACTGAAAAAGTTTTTCATTCGGTTTTCTTCCTGATCTCGGTTTTTGATCTGGGAAAATATCCCACATTTATTTAGGGATTTATTTTGAGAAGAAAACCATGCATTTTGGAGACGACAAAAAAAAACCGTTAGTGCCATAGATCGAAAAACACGCAACATGACGCAAGTGTTCATATCAAAGGGTCGCAGTTTTTGGAGGTGAACTTTTAATTAATTCTAACTGAGAGTTTCGTGTGCAGCAGGACCTGGACCAGGAGCAAGAAGCCTCTGCCCCGAGCTTTCCTCGTCTGCATGTAGGTATTGATTTTCAATAGTGCATTTCACGACTCCGGTCTCTTTCAGTTGCACGTTCCGCTTTACGAGAGAAAGAGCGTTTGCGCGAGATGGAGTGAGAGAGAAAAGTTAGATATTATGCAGTAGTTATGCGATGATACGACTTGTAACCCTTTTTGTGACATCGGAGAGGGAAAACCTTTGGCAGGTCGCGATATGACTAAACTGATATCTGCGGTGATGCTCGAACGTCTAGTCGACAGATTCCTCTGCAGCAAAATTGCATTCAAACATATTCGTCGCGTGCATTGACGAGAAGAGATCTCGGCCTAGTATTTCCCTTACCTCTAACAACCAATTACAGGCAGCTTTGCCGTCAATTTACTAAGACCAACATTCAATTACCTGCTGTTTTGATTCGATTACCGAGTTAATTACATTTTGCCGGTAATTGAAACGAGGCGGGCGTGGGCGATAACTCGTGATTATCTGTTGACTGCTGTCGTAGACAGATACAGGCCGACCTTTCGTTCGTTCCTTCCTTCCGTAAGATTTGCCAATCAGGGTTCACCGTCGCCCTTGTATTGGGGGAGGGCATCCGGCCTTGCGATTCTTGGCAGGACATCTTGGACCAAGTAAAAAAAAAGCAACCTATCTCATATCTTCGAACTCAACCCAGTCTCTCAGAAGCGGTGGTCGAGGAGGTGATATACGCAGCAATATATTTCGAGTTAATTACTCGAGAAAGAATTTCGGAGCGTAAAAATTCGTTTTATTTACGTTGGGCTGCAGCAGCGAGACAGCTGCGACATTTCACGTACGCTGGGCAGGGGACGAGTTATAGATTTGTTCTGCAAACGGAAAGTTAAAGTTCACTAACGGGGTACAAGCTGCGTTAACCGTTTCGAGAATTCAAGACGTACACGTGGCATGTTTTTCAATATCGAATAGGAGAGAAGTTGAAAAAAGTTATAAGAAATGAGGTGCACGGTTTGATATCTTTTCCGTTTCTCGTATTGAAAATGTTAGTTTCTAATGGAGAATTGGGAAGATTTGCGTGCTAGAACAAAGTCTCGCGAGATCCCACTGGAAGAAAAAGCAAATCTTCCTTCCAAACTGATCCACATTGATGTAGAACTAGTGCAGGGAGACTTTTTAGCTGGATGACTGGAATAGTTAATCATCAAAGAAAAGTTACTCTTCGTCGAGTATTGAACAACGAAAACTTTCCCATTAAAATACTACGACAACTGTATGTTGATAGCATGTCCCTCGGAATTCACGAAGGATATTCGCATGATGGTGACTTACAAAAGGATGGTCTCGTTCCAAACAGGATTGAGGCAGTTTTTGATTGTCTTCGTCTTCTTCTTGACGCCGTCCGTGTCGGGGATGAGCTTCAGCTTGACGTACGGGTCGGACAAGCCGTTCGGGTCCATCGGAATCAGGTTGCGTCCCTGCCGCACTGGAACAAGAGAAAATCGTGTAACCGCCGTCGCGCAGCAGGTACCGAGTAACTGCGCCATCGGGAATCGACGCCGAGACTGGGACACATCAATCCACATCGGAATCAGCCTTAGAAAATACCGAAGGGAACTTCAAATCTACGGACGCATAAATCAGGAACAACTTGAGATACTACTAGCACCACAAGGAGAAAAAAGAATAATACGCGAACTCGAAAAGAAAGCTTGAATGATTGCCGTCGCGTACACAAGCATAAGAATCTTGAAATGGTCGCGCTCAATTCTGCGCATTTTGTTTTCACGAGAGAGAGAGAGAGAAAGCAACAAAGAAGGGGGTGGTAAGATGAAACGACGATTTCTGGGTTTCATTTCGGGCAAAACTTCATCTCGGGATATTCGCGTTCGGCAAACAGAAAGGGCTGCGGTCGGCCACGTCGCTGTGCCCCGCAGAGAAATGTCGCTAGGTGATATCTCGGAAGCTGCCCGGGACAACTGTGCCCGTCAGTCTCGCACTTATGGTGCCCGAAATGAGATCAGTCACAAGGAAGAGATACTTGCTGTAGTGGTACAGCAGGCTATCCTTCCAGAAAATCGTTTCCAAGGATCGGCGGTCCCAGGGGCAGAGATTACACAGAGGAGTAGGAAGCTGGGTAGAATTCAGCCGACGGCCAAACCGAGTGCGACGTTGGGACGAAGTTAGGGAGAAAAGAATTACGAGTCGCGTAACATAATCAGTCTAAAAGCAGAGGCTTTGCTCTCCGTTTTATCCCGTGTGCAGGCGCAAATAATCTTTTTAGTTCGGCTGCAGGAAATGTCTTGAAATCCAAAGTAACTTAGAGAATTTTGGTATATGCGTTTAATTTTTAATGTGTGTGTGGCTCCCATACAACCTGACTCGTGTTGAACTGAAGTTGAGTTTTGTGGAATCTTGTCGGCCCAGAAGAATTTTTTTTTAAAACGGGAATCTAAGCATGAGCTGGGTGCAATAAGGAAGATGTCAACTTTATGGTGTGTGAAAACTAAAAATCGAAAGGGAATTTTCACGGTTGAAATCCGTTTTAGCAGTTCTAATTTGTGCGGGGAATAAATGTCGGTGGCGCCTGTTTTGTGCTGACGGTGACCTGATGAAACAGTATCGCGGGTCAGGGGGGCACATGCCACGCGGGCTGAATCGATATGTTAGTCATTGGCACATCGACACTGCTCTAGAGAACTCGTGCTGATGTAGGGACAATGCCAGCTCTATGGACACCGTACCGGGGTGGAAACATGACAAACCGAGAATTACCCAACGGCACATGGCTGTACGCACGGAATGTGTACTCGTGTTTGGACCATAATGTTGATTTTGAACAATGCCACCAACAAATTGCTTGGTCCGAATTGCGAATTCCATCCAATCATGTTCAACCTGGTCAGTTTGGCCAATTTGGTCTATTTGCAGACTTCTTGTTGTTGACGTTCTAGAATGTAGACAACACTAATTTTATCGGAAAGGTGAAACTCAGGTAAATATAGAAGCAGCAAGGGAGATGATTGATTACGTAGATTAGCAATATCGTTTCGGATCAAATATAAGACGACGGCGATCAACAATATATGAAATCAAAGTAAACTTCCTTTGATGTCAACGCTGCGATCGATGCGATTTTGTAGTCGTTTCCCCATGTTGGAGAACGTCAAAGCTCCAAGCGATGAAAGTGTCATCGCAGAAGCTCGACCACAAAAAGGACGCTACGCCGACCCCTCCCCCCCCCCCCCCCCGGACCTGTGAGAATCTTTCGAGGTAACGCTTCATTTACTGCAAAAGGCAGTCACAAAGACTTTGTACATTGGCTGAATTTCCATGAAGTTCGTGTACCTACTTAAAGCGTGAGGTATGCAGTACGTAAAGAGATGTTGGATGAATCATATTAAGAAGCATTGACCATAAATTGCATAGCTCTTCCAAAGAATGGCACCATCAATTTGACCTTGACCACGTGGCAGACTAAACAGTTCATGCATAAAATAACAGAAATTATGGCAGTAATCGAGTTTTCTGAAAATTAAAAAAACGGAACTAACCTTCGATGGTGAGCTTGCTTCCCGCGCAGATGATCTTGAGCTCCATGCGCCCCCTGCGCTCGGTGTGGTCGCATCCGCAGAGGTTGGGCACGGTCTCCACGCACCTCTTGTGCACGTTCATGTCGCATGCTAAGGACACATCAGGCGACTTGTGCACGCGGAAATGACACCCCATTCACGACTCAGGATGCTGAGATACTAGAGTAGATTATTCTCAAGAACTAGGTAGATACTGTTGGTGAACGAAATATTGGCAATTAATGTTCTCTCGAGAATATTTCCATGTATCTTGCTGCAGCTTTAATCCTTTTCAATCTGGAAGCTTTGCAAGGGCAGATATTTTTGAAAGAAAATTAATTTACAATAGTATGAAGTTTGGGCAAAATATATTCAAACTGTTTTACCAACATAGAGCTATCAGACAGGTTTACGTAATCTTAACATTTTAGGTTTGCGCTTGGATCTATTCGTACATTCGACTCAAATGTAGTTTTGATATTCTTCCGAATGCTTATTATCTCGATTGGAAAAAAAGGCATTTGGTCTCAATTAATTTACTTCATAATTTTTCATTGCTCTCGTTTTTTGTGGCAAATGAAATTCAACAGGGAGCTTAAAACAGCGAGATTGATACTTTTGAAAATTGGAATCAAAATTTTGACTCTCCATAAAACAATTTCGTGTGTATCTTTTTACTGGAATTAATTATATCCGACCCAAATTAATGTTTGTAAAAAGTACAGACTTTAGGCATAGACAAAAGTTCCTGTGGCCACCTACGTTTCAGAATTAACCTATCCACATCAAAGTCAGGACAAGTGCTAACTGGTCCAGACATCGATTTCCTTCGAACTCCGCGGATAAAGAATGTATTAAGTGAGCAGGACTCGGTGACCGGAACCAGATAGCGGCGTCGCTACCCACTTTACTGTTTCCATGGTCGCTTAGTTTTATCACGAAAGATGCCGGAGAAGCAAGAAATCAATCTTTGGCAGTATCCAAGATCGGGGTCGGCACTAAACATGAAATGGTGATTAAAGGACCCACTTTCACAGGCCAATCAAAACTGTGCAACCCTCGAGTCCCGTCCACGCAGCTAGTAGCAGAAGAATCTCATTCCGGCTGGATGAAGCCGAACAGAGTTTAGGCGCCTAGTATTTTGTCGGATGCTCTGTAGGTAGAAACTCGCACTTTAACTCGTAGTAACCGGACCTAGCGTTCTGAGGGGTCTAATGTTCAATGCGTTCTTTTGGATACACAGAGATCCACGTTCAACTCGCATGAACCAAGGGTGGATTTGGGCACAAAACTAGAGCCCCAACGGGTTGGAAATTATGTAAGTTGGCGCGTTTTTATTTTGACACTTATGTGATTGTTGATATGGTTCTTGAGGGAAGGGGGATGGAGTCAGCGTCTATTTTCGTACCCACCTATGAAGTAGACTGATGAAACTCTCAAATACTTCACTTGAGCGCTGACAAATCAAATGAAATATTGCCAAACCGGGAAAACGCATAAAAATAAGCTCATTTCACATTAACAAGTAAAAAAGCAAGATTTTTTCAGTGAGCGGAGACGTGAGTTTACAAACAACATTACCCTTGAATTTACAGGTGGCTACAGGAAAAATTCATCTGCGAGCCCAGCTCAAGGTCCAGAGGCATGTTTAGGTTCCTTCCAGTTTCGCCCCTACCCTAACCAAACTCAATCTCATGTGACCAAATGAACTTGTGCCCTTTTACCTTTAGTCGATAGCAATCAATTTCAATGCGATGTTATCTTGCAAACGTAATGTCGCGAACATATATGGTGGGCAACGTACGAATGCACGAGCAACTGGAATTGGTATTTAATCCCGGAGCCCTGGTTTGCTTTCTAATTTCATGTAGGAGTTAAGCAGTACACAGAACACATACCACACAATTTCCTCGTCAGACAGCTAGAATTTAAACGAGGGAAATGGAAAAACAACTTTGCATGGGAGCAAACCCTGTATGTACAGGCACCTACTTTTAGCTGATATCACCAGTGACCTTGTGTCTAACACTAATTTGTGCATTTCTATGACAATTTCTATAAACTAGAGTACAAGTCCACTAAACCGGCCGAAAGTCAGAATAATTAGATGATTTTTCAGGTCCGGACTAGCATTTGTAATTAGGCTCCGATCTGATTCTTTACGTTGGTGAAACAGACATGAAATATAAATATTATTGTTAGGTGCTACAAACAAAAACACATACTAAAAATACTTTGGCTATCAATTACCACGCTCCACCATGGTTTTGAAAAACAAAAAATTACTTTTTACATTGATTAGTATGTACAAATATATTCACACTGAAACTGTCATGTCAATATGCTCACAGGAAATAAGTATGCGTGTAAAAACAGCGAAAAAAACAACAACGAACGAGCGATCCACGGATAATTAGAGCGAAATTCGTATCTGTAACTGTAACGGCAACAACAGCCATAAGCATTGCAATCATATAGGTTGTACATTGAACATTTTGATGCGATTAAAGGGAGGTTGTGATGTGCAATCACGGATATATCAATTATTAATCACAATTTCGCATATGCAAAGGTACAGCGAATCACAGATTCAATGGGTTCACATGTGTCATGTGTGTACGATAAGGTATGTAGGTATGTGTATGTACATTAGTATTCATTCATTGCTCAAAACAGGCTGTCGAGTATATGTGTGTGTGTGTGTGGGTGTCGGTGTGGGTTTAGATGGATTTACGCTGCAAAGTGCACGAAATAAAGTAATTACTCGGTTACATGTAAATCCAACAAATTTCGACTTATTTAGAAGAACGCAATTTGGTATGTTAAATCAAACCCCCAATGAATTTGGGGAATCATCGCGTAAATTTGGTTCGTCAATCCATTTGGAAGCGACACTTTGGAGTGTCTACGAAGATTCCCGAGGTCAAATCTGAAGGTCAGACTTGTATCGTATCCCGATTTTAAAAAATCACGTGAAATGTTCGCGTATGCAAACGCATAAAAGATAAATAAAACGGTGAATGCCAATATAAAACAACCAAAATCATGGAGAGAGACTCGTCATAGGTCTGTCAGAGCCTCAACCGAAATGAGGGATTATCTTTTTCCAGATGCCAAAAATGCCAATACTAACTTTCCTTCCAATGATTCAGCAAACAGAGCTGTCTTATTCCGTCGATTTGTTTCAAATTTCCTAAACGACGGTTGTGCCAAAGTTGTTTGTTCGCACAAGTGTATGATGCAAATTACCAACAGTAAATTAACACAATCGAGTGTTAAAAACCTTCTCGCCATTTCGTACTTATCGATGAAATATAAATGATTTGACCCTGTGCCAAATAAGCGGCCGGTAGGCAAACTGCACCAGCTATTTGAGTACGAAGGTAGCATTGGATGATTAGGGGCACGTTTGGGACGGCGGCTCGCGGAGGAAATTTAATAACACCTCGCGGGAGCTTCCTAGTTGGGGAATGAACGAGACGTGAAATTTTAATGCTGCAGGGTTATAAACTTTTGTCCTAGAAAGTGAAAAAGCTATTTGATGAAATTGAAAGCGTTAAGGCAGCACAGAATCTTTGCGCAAATTCTCGCGATAGTTACTCGCTTAGAGCTTTTTTTTTGTGTCATTTCAAGCGCGACACTCGGAAAAAGTTGCCATGTTAATTCGTCAGTTAGCAAAAACTAATCCAAATGACATTCTACATTTCCATTTTTTGGTATTCTGTGATTTATTTTGCAAACTCCAAGAATACACAATGGGAATAAAGAAACATAAACACAATTTGCTCCAAGCCAAGTCAGTTTTCATGAAGATTTATCGACAGGCTCGTTCCTGGTGTACCTCTATATGCAGTACACAGGGTCTCTCCAGAACTTCCGACACGGTTATGATACGAGAAATAATCGCAAGGAGAGCGACAAACGCCCTCGGCATTGCGCTACGGTACAAGCGACCGCAAAAGACGTCATCCTGAACTCGACTGCGTAAGCAGGCATGAATGATTGAAGACTGTTGTGTTTTGCGAAGCGAAAAACGCATCGAGTGCTGGCCGCGCACTCCCTTACGTAGCACAGGGCGAGAAAGTGAGAGAGTGAGTTGAGAATGTGTTGGAAGGTCATAAAGAGAGGGGTGGTGGTCCCGTCAGGCGACGTCGCGACGCTCCGATACTGACAGAGAGGGCCTCTGGACCACAGCAGCAGCAGCAGTAGCAGCGGCAGCGACGGCGGCATTATGATCAATACTTTCAACAACGGGCGCAATGCTCGGCTTGGATCCCAAAAGCAAGCCTAGGTGCGCGAGCTACCTGCTCTCGCCGCGATCCGTCCGTCTGTCTGGCCGACGCCGACGTGGCGTCGGTCTTATCAGCTGCCTATCTCGTTTCCAGCCGCCACGGAAATACACGCCGACCGATACACGGCTATATACAGAGCACAATGGTTGTCGAGAGAGGGGGGGGGGGGGGAGGGTGCTTTCCCGAAGGCCTCTGTCCAATGAAAAGCTCGCTGCAGAAGCGGTCTAAAGAGGTTTCCATCCCCTGGTCTCGGGCAATCAATTACAATCCTTGTCTGTTCGCCTCTGCTCTGCGCGAAACGCTTTTCTTCTATCCAGACTATATCGAAATGTAAACGTTAGATTCCTCATGGCGCAGAAATGAAATGATGGTGTGTGTGTGTATATAGCATGGCATAATATATAATCAGAGAACAATCATGAACGAAATCAAGCCGAGAAAACATGACGTGGAAACGGTTGAAAAGGGAATTGTATTGCGTTGTGATGAAAAGTTGGTGGTTTCCACGAGACAGGATGATAACGCAATTCAAGTGGAATTGTAAAGAAAATGTTATAGAGGTTTAGAGAAGGTTGTTCGTAGGCTCAGACGCCTGCTGAGGTATCGGCCGTGGCGCTGATACCAAAGATGAGCGCCCTCTTAATCTTATAAATGTAATATCATATATTGCTATTGGGCATAAAGTGGAGAAATTGAACAAGTCCCCAGGACACGGGCTTTAGAATTCCTGAAATATTGAAAACCCGTAGAAACTGACTTGAATTTGTAATAGTCTGAGGGTGGAAACGGGGAGGGGGCCAAGGCGGCAGCTGCTGGAGTTATATGCACAACGGTATCATGGTCCTGAGTCCCAACCAACTTGTATTATGCAAAGTTATATACAAATCGAAACCTGAGCAAGTTTCAAGATTTAGTGCAAGACAACACGGGCCAAACAAAGGGTGGGCTTAAGTGAATCAAACGGTGCAGGGGTCGTTTTCAGTTTTCACCTCGTTTGCCAGATCGCGCTGCGGATAGTAAACCACCCACGAAGGGAGCTCGCCATGCCCGCCGTGCGCTTCAACATCATTATTTTAATTATTAGTTATATCACGCAAATTCTGTAATCCCCTTCACGACGCCATTAATTAATCAGAACGAATGAACTGCGCTAATTTTGATATAACATTGAGCCACGTGTCCGCAAAACATGGCAGTGCGTTTTATTTTGACAGGAAGACTTTTATTATAAAAAGCAAACACGTGAGAGAAGTGAAATGAGCTTCAGGTATGACTGAAAAGATAGTTTATTAAAAGCCAAGTGCTTCTTGAGACCTTAAAAGGAAAGTCACCACACTGCTTATCAAAAATAAAAGTGTGTGCCCGTAAAGCCATGCTTTTCTTTACCCAACCAAAATCAATGCGGGCACGGCGAACACATATCCAAAATATTATTACATCGACGCAAACAAGAAATGAGCAGCGCCAGCAAAAAAGTGAGATCCAGACGCCCACATTTTCTGTTATAAAATCAAAATCTCCATATTATATTATACAATATGGGTATTTGAGAATTTACATTGCGCTTCATGTGTGCTCAGCAGCCTATTTAAATGCATAATTGATTTCTGCGCGCATTGAGCAAACCATAGAGCAAACAATGAAAACACCTTCCAGGCATTACGCGCGGGCACGTAGACGAGCATGGATGCACAGGAAAAAGTACAGAAGTTGGTCTACAAACAGGGTATATGCAACTTATTGATGCATTTGCACAACCGTAGTGTTACATATTATTATCTGGTGGTAAAGGATAAAGGACACGAGTCTTCAACAATTTATCTCTGAGGTCTGTTTGTGTATCACGGAAATTCGACAAAAAATGTTTATTTCGCCTTATGAATTAATACGTTTACAGGAAATATTAAGAAAAACGAAAAATTATTACTACCATGAAAGTCTTAAGTTTGAGCTGGTATGTAATAGTAGCACCGAAATAGAATCACGGCGGTGGCGTTTTCAGCAATATTTTCATGTGAGTGACTGACCGTAATCAAACCATCGTTTAGGCTCAGGAAGAAATGTCCAGAATGCATCTTGTTCACAATGTCTTTGGAAAGTAAAGCAAACACAGCGTAGACAGTACGACAGGGACCTCATCTCGGCAGTCTGCACAGCTATCTCCGGCAATGGAGGCAAAGTGTCAGTTTGTAAAGTATGGTTCTTTGTTCGAGACTGATTATTCCAAGAGAATGGTCTGAATTCTAAAAAGGCGAAGAGCGAATTGGTATTGGAGCTGCGAGCTCCCGAGAGACAGGTATAGAGCTGCACATTATGTGGTTAGTGAGTGATGAGCGATTTAGTTCACATCCTATTTTTATACCGAGTCAAAAACTACATAAAACAGTTTCTCGCATGTTTTATTTACATGTCTTGTAAGCTAGCTAGCTTTTTATTACATCGGTGAATAGCGCGATACGGACCAACTTCAAACAAACTGGGATCATCGTGCATAGCGAGGGATTTCACTCAGTTTTGGAAATGTTTTGTTGGGGGCTTGTTTGTTGAGGGCTGATGGTTTTGTTGCGCGTGTTGAAAATAGGGCGCTTAGGCTTCGATTTAGTGCGAATTATCGATGTCGTTCCAGTTCATTATTAGTTCATGTAAATTTTTACTTCATATTCAATTGCTGTGTGCGGTGAATGGAATGAATGTTTAAAATATACTCTTGCAGGACTTTGTGCTCTCTCTGATTTAAAATTTTGAGAGTTAATGAGGCCCAATGCATCGTAATGAGGACTATCTCATTCGTCCAAGCCCAGAGGAAGCTGCGGTATTGCTGTAGCGATTTGCTACGCCAGAATTGGCGGCGGTAGATCTACCAGGATAAAATGATAATATTTTCCTCGTTATGCATTTACAGAATTTATTACTCACTGAATTTAGTAAAGGAATTTATATTTCCTTTTATAATCCTGCAGCAAAGAAAGTTTCCAATCTTTGTGAAACCTCCGTCGCACCCGCAGAGTGAGACGAGAAAATAATTTACGTGTGCACTCTCTTGCAAAGTATGAATTTAATCCGAACCGAACGGAATATGAAATCATATTTTACGATATTAATGAAAGAGAAGGAAATGGCTTTGGAGATACTTGGCATATTTTTATTCTTGGTCGTTTATTATAATGGCATTTATGTTTTATTTACACTTGAGGTTTTTAGAAGTAATTTAAGAAATATTTACGAATCGCGACCTAAACGTTTTATATAATAGAATACTAGTACGCGGGTTCGAATGTGTCGAGTGGTCTATCATGTTGTAGCAGTGTCACTAACCACTAACTCAACATAACCTCACTTAACGCAAGTTCCATGACCGCCAACGCGGCGTCGGGTCCACGTGGTCAGTGTCTCTAAACCACTGATTTGTCGATGATTGTAGCTAACCTGAACACTTGAGGCCTTGATGTGTGATTCCATGGAGCATGGAGCCACAATGGTCGCAGAAAGTCGGCGTGAGATATGTGAAAACGTCCCACTTGTGCAAAGCCACGGCCGCCTGTGGGTGCAAAGACAAGAACATACGGACACATTGCTGCCAACATCTCACGACAAAGGTTTACCAATCAGCTCATCTGCCTACTGATAGGAGCCGGCACTCGCGGGAGTGCGATTTCAGTGAGTTGGTCCGAACCGTTTTCTTGACGATGGACGTCCTAGCTTACATTAATAACGTCGCCACCTTGAACGCCGCATTGGAAAACCCCGCGACGCGCTACCATTTTGATGCGTTTTGTTGCATAGGGCTAGCGAGGAAGATTTCTTCGCTTACGTGCAAGGACTTCTTTCATTTTTTTTTCGATTTAGATGCCGCGCTGTTGTCGATAATAGCGAATGCCTCGAACCTACCGTTTCTTTTCGTCGAGCGGGTCGGGAGTTTTGAATCTGCTGCTGCAATCTTAACAGAGTTGAGTGAATTGTTGGATGACTAACCATGAGACACCCGTCACCGAAAACGCGTCTTTTTGTGTCCGAAAACTGTTCCGAAATCATCTCAGAGAAATAATTAATCATGTGCAGGAAAATGCACTTTTCGTTAATTTTTATTGTGCCATCCGATTCGATGAATCAACTAGCGCTGTGAGTTATTTTTAGTGCAAGTAACTTATATACGGATAGTTCTATATGCCGAAGATATCGATAAAATGCACTTTGCTGGAGGAGCTTTGTCGCATATAAAAGAGGCGAAATCCTTTAATGCAGTTCTTGATATGGGACATTATAAATGTAGGACACGTACTTTGCAGATATTCTTTGTCGTATTTCTACAAGTATTTTTCATTTTTTTATTTCAGATATTCCTGTGCAAAGATCTGGGGAAGAACAAAGCCTAGACGCGCGAGAGAGAACGAGGGTGGGCGCGAGAGAAACAGAGATGGTATATAAGCCGAAATCGATGAGAGTGGAAGGTAAGCCCAAGTATTGGCATGTCAGTTCCGTTCGACTTGATTCAATTCCCATCCATCGCTGGATGCTGAATTATTTTAACGATTCAGATTTTCTTCAGATTTTTTAATCTGTTATTTTCCAAACTTTATTTATTTAAATTAGATTGGAAATATACGGATTATTCAAAGCCAGAATCCATCAAGCTAGAAATCGAAAAAGACAAAATGATGAGTGCTATCCGACGCGTACAAAGCAATGAAGCAGATTACACGGACTATCGGGATTCGCCTGTCCAGCCGCTAAACGCCTCGAGACGTGGTCGGCATTCAGACGAGCTCGCTCGGAAAGTTATGGTCTTCGGACAACAGCTTGAGTTTTTACTCCATGTTCAACGACGACGGCAACACAAAACAGCAGCAGCTTTTCTATCCTCGCAACAGCTTTGTGTGCTCAGCACGACAAACAGTCGCTTCCACGACATCAAGCCAAGTGAAAAAGCACAAGTTACGATTTGCGCTCATCTCGTGGTCCATCGATCGAGCCGACGTGTATCAAATTCACTTGCAAGCTTTTATAAGATGCATTAGCTCCGATTAACAAGCTATATAGCTGAGAGGCCATGTAAGCTGGCTCCCCGCGTGTAGCTTTTCGACTGTCGAGAAGGAGTAATGGAATTTCGCCTGCTTCCCTTCTGTCTTGGCGTCGCGTGACAAGGGTTCTCAATCAAATGTATATTCCGTACACAAAAGCAATTTTAACGTGAGCGGGCATACAATAAGCAAACGTAGGCGCTTCGTAGCAGCGTCCATTGAAAGAAACAGTGTGACAATTTTGGTTTTTGGACGGCGGCGGCGGCGTCAGTTTTGCAAGCAACGTCCAGGCAGAGGCGACGTAACAATGCGAGGCAGGACGTCTAACATGCTACGCGACTTGTTGATTTCGTTCGCTTCGCGTCCACCTCCAGATTTCTCGACGACTGTGTAGTGTTTAACATTTATACATTGCATCAGCTCGAGCCCATCCAGCAAGCAGAGGTGTCACAATTAATGGTTTTTTTTTTTTGGATTCTTGGACAAACACATAAAAACATAGCGATACACATTAAATAACACAATAATATGAAATCACGGTCACATGTACGAAGCAAGCAACATTTGGGCGAATTAGTTTGGGTGGGCGGGTTGGCGTGAGGAATAGAAAGCATGCGGATTGCGCAGCTTGCAGGCTTGCAGCGAGAGCGACGCCGACGCCGAAGCCGACGCCGTTTTACCTTCGCACTGGAGCCCTTGGTGGATTATGCCATAGAGCAAGGAGCCGCAGTGGTCACAGAATGTTGGGCTGCTGTACGTGCGCGTCTTGAAGCGGTGCTGTGTCCGTGTGTCCTGTATCACAATACATTGCTCTCCTGGAATACTGAGTCTGGCCCATGGTTGGACCAATCCCATGGACCTCTTGGTTTGCCATGAATGTAGGAAATCGCTCATTGTCGGTTGCTGCTGGGGAATTCCTCGCGTGGAGATTCTTGTGTTGGGGTGGTTAGGGGAAGGGTGGCACACGACATGCCTAATAGTGTGGACGTTATCAACCCCACAGTCACCGCAAATGACAAGACACCCTCGTGTGGTCGCGAAATGAGATGAACGAGCTCTGTGATGAGAAATCTTTAGCAGTCCTGATTGATATCGGCATTTCATATAGTGTAAGCACATTGTTCAGCATTCATCGATAGTTTCAGAATTTCATGTTTATTTTCCACTTTCCGCAGATAAAAACTGAAATATACGTTCTAGGAACTAGAATTTGGACATTTAATTTTTTTGTTTGGCTTAAGGTTGATTAATCAATTTTTTTCGAACATACGCTGCACAGATAAAAAGATGACGCACAATAAATAGCTTCTCGGAGTTCAGAAAGAAGCACGATCAATTTTCACGAAACTGACACTCACCGTAAAAGCAAACGGTACGATAGCGCATGGGAATCGAGACTGCTAAATGTCAACTATTTTCTCTTTTCTCGCAATTTAGACACCGATTCTGATTTCATATTCGCATATGAAATAAACTGCGGCGCTCACATTAAGCTTTTTACGTCCTTAAATCCACCATCGTGTATGGGTGCCTAGAGAGCGCATAAGTATATGCTTAAAATATGCCGTCCGAATTCAACCACAAGTTCATCTCATTTTGCGATGCCGGCGTATCCACGGGATCCGTCGGAAGCCGAAGCAACCTTTGCCCTTTGAACACAGGACAGCTCACAGCCCCCGGAATACGTGGAAGTGAACTAGCTAGGGACCAGTGGTGCAGAACCCAACATCTTTTTGGGTCTGTACGCGACTCAATTTTTAAGTAATGCGAAAAGATAGCAAGGTGGTGACCCGGAAGGATATACAAATAATGGTGTATCCTCTTCTGCATTTAAAAACAATTTTGGTGTTCAACTAGAACAAATACTAAATCAACTGTTGTTAATTTTTAAAATTGGTCATTACATTAGTATATTAAATTGCTCGCCAAAAACCAAACAGCCATACTGGAAAATAACCAAACAAGTTTTTTTGATAACGGTAGAGATGACAGTGCAAATTCAGACCACCATGCAGAGAGCTTATTAACGTGATCGGCTTACGTCACATTTTAAGTAATTACCAGATTTTACCTTTTTTACTGACTACATCGGATGCTAGGACATAGAAATGCGAACGTTGCTCTCTGCTGTTTTGTGCGAATATGTAGGAACAGCATGTGAACTTGCTACTTCAGTACGCATCGCCTACACCACTGGTCCTGCTAGGCTGTCCGTCCACCGAGAGTTGGAGCACCGTGCGAGGTAGTCAGATCGAAAGTCATGCAAGCTGATGAACATTATGACACGGTGTGTCTTCGTTAGCAAAGCACACTCTTTGAGGCAGGGCACAACCACACACAGGGGAGCAAAGGGGTACCGACTCCGAGAGAAAGTGAGAGGGAGTACACTTCAAGTGGCAAACGCTGGAAGAGAAAGTGTGATAACCAACAATAAAGTACCATCCTTCATCGTCATCCTTAATGCAACAGGCTGCCTTCCCTGATAAATAATTAGTTAACACCCTTGGTTATTAGGACTTTCAGTCGGTGCCAAGTTAGTATTGACCCCCAAAACTCGTTTTCTGCATGCTTCGTTAGTGAAGACGTTGCCTTTGTCTAATTAGCTGGGAGATCTTAATTGATCTTGGCATGCTCTCTGAGCGAGAGGAGGGACGGCGATTTATAACGTGTGTCGTGACATTGCGGACTTGTTATGGGATGAGGTGGAACCTGGTCAACCTTGATTGCCGTGAGTTGGAGGACAGATTGGCGCAAATATGACGAACGCGATGCTGTTGTTGAGGTTCGTGACGCCTTCTAACGACGCGTTTGCTTGCCTACTGCAGTGCAAATGCATCTGGTAATTAGTTTGCTAATTGCGTTTACGTTTCGGGTGTTACTTTAAGCGCGCGTTCACGAGTAAGTAAACCAAGTGTGCTCACGAATACTTGTAATGAAGCAAAACTATTTTTTCTGAACTAGGTTTATTGGATGAAAAGGTTATCCGGAAATCGGAGAGTTGCCAAGAACAACAAACTCAATTAAGAGTGTTCTCCATCAAAGCTCAATAAAAAAAAACGGAGAGTAAATTCATCATAACGAACGGAAATTGTAACAAATTCTACACGTCCATACAACATGAAAATTTCGCCCGAATTGGGAAACGCGCGACCGCAACAGCAATACTCGAAAAGTCATAAATAATGCAATATGTTTCCGACATTGTCGTGATGACTTATGAATAATATTCCGCAGGTCCACGCGCGCACCGTCTATCTAGCCGGCGCAACCCATCGCCAACCTAATTGTCCGTTTTCCAGGGCATTTTTCCATTGAAAAGAAATCGCATGCCACAGCCGACACCTATCCCTACACCACCCACCCCCTAACGTTAATAGTTTATTAGGTGGCAAGGTCAACTCGGGCGTCGCCCTTCGAAGCGACGTCGCCTCGTTCCTGGTGTAGCGACTTCGGTTTAGGCTTAGAGAAAATAATACGGTGTTTAGGTTTCGAATCATACCGTTGCTTAACGCTAGCTGCAGGTACCTAAGGTCCTCAAGGGTTGGTGCAATCACTATCTTTCCTCTAAGATGCCATCTGAAATAACTTGCATCAATTGTAAGGCGCAAACTGTTAGGTCTTCATTCCAATAACCTACATCTTACTTACGGTTTGGTTTTTTTAATTTAATTAATTTAATTAATTGTTACGAATTTGGAATGGGCAACAATTGTGGCTGAAACCTCCAGCAAAGATACCCACATACCAAGAGATTATAAAATTAAAACACCATCGTTTTGACCAAGAACAGTGAATTGTGAATAAATACTGTGTTAGACGTGGGAGAGTATTGCGACAAAGACTTTGGAATATGCCACTGTGTTGGGTCCTGACAAGTAGGTATTGACAAGTAGGTATTGTGGATCGACGCGGGACTTACGTCCGAGTCGGCGCCCTTGTCTGCGCCCGGGCACGTGAACGAGACGTACTCGTGACAGCGCTTGTGGACGACGAAGCTGCATACTGGAACACAAAAAATACACTCCGGTCAACGTATGGGCGAGAGAAGACCGTATTGTACTAGGCCGATTTTGAGTACAACGTTTTAAACTAGAGCTGACCATAGCGTTGACCAATCAAAATGCCACAAGTATATTGTAATCTTAAGTTATTTCAAATTCATGTGATTTCACTGTTGATATGTTATGTGGTTGTTACTTAACAACCACGTGGTAGTAATATGTTTTTAAATAAATGATGGAGTGCAACATGAAATTGAATTTGTGTTTGTTTATGAGTAACTGACTTTCGAATTGATGAGTATGTAGTGTACTAAAGTTTGACAGCATTATAAAATATATAAGCCGGGAATTACAAACATTTCTTTTCTGGAACAAATAATCAAACGCAAGAAGCAGCCACGAAAACACAAAATTGACAAATGTTGGCATGAACAAGACAGTATCCAAGATGACCAACTTCAACCCCGTCCTAGAGAGTCACCAGCTTTCCTAGCTACACAACAAGTACGCCAATCTTTTACAAAGTCCCCCGTGCTACTCAAAATTAGTCCGATAAGCTCATGTTTTTGTTCCCGTGGTTAAATGTCCTACAAAGGGGCAAGTGCGGTACAAAGCTCGAGCAAAGAGGACGTCTCGCTAATTGGTAGCACGACCTGCGTTGTCACGGCGACGCACGACATTCAGCGGAAACTCTGGACGTGATGTGGTCCATGCCAGGCTGCAAAACCGCGCTCCGTAAAGCGACCGGTAGACATCGGACATAAGCCGCGCTTAACTGTGTTGCCAGCCGCGTTCCTGAGATCCTAAAGTACGGATGCGAATTCGGATTTGCTGATAGAGGTGCCGACTAGGTGGTGGAGGTGCCAAGTTAGTGGAGGTGCCATGTCTCCCGGAATTTAATTTGAATTTTTTTTAGATTCGCTTGAAGCGTAGGAAATTCAAGCTAAAAGAGCGAGCCTTACAGTTTAGTTAAATTAAAATACGTATTCTGGGACCTGCAACTTACTGATTACTATGTCCATTATTCTCCACAAATAAAATGCTATCGATCCCATTAGTTTCTTACATTCAATATCGAGGTCATCACTCGGATCATTAAGTGCAGCGAAGAACATTTTCAGTTCGTCAAAGAGTACAAATAAGTAGTTAACATTTCCGTGCTTTGTTTGCTTTCGCTGGAAATCGCTAGGTATCGAGTCTCGCGCTCCGTAGAGTGCATCGTTTACCAATTCGATTGTGTTGGTGAACACTTGCGGGTGACGAGAGAATGTGGAGGGGGGGGGGGGGGGGGGGCATCGATTAAAACATGTGTGTGTGTGTGTGTGTGTGTGTGTGTGGGGGGGGGGGGGGGGGACTTCGGAACATTACACGGAATTTAAATTTGCTTTATTACAGAGGTAAATAGTCCTGTCCTGCTACTTGTTGCTTCATTTCGAAAAGCGCTTGTGGAGAAACAAGGGGCTTTTTATAGAAAGTGATATTACGTGGACGTAATGTTGTGGAAGATGTCGAGTAAAAAAGGTACACGAAAATGAGAGGCTGGTTGAATTTTATGCTTCTAGGCAATCTGACGATATCATGACGACGGCGCAGGGTATAGGAATCTTTCCTCTGGCTTCAGTAATACAATTGTCTAATGAAAAGCACAATTTTCAGAACTTTTCAGACGTAGGTACTCTCGGGCTAGTTTTTTTTTTTTTTTTTTTTTTCAGTTTTGCTATTATACCGAATTAATTACACTCCGTTTTTTCATTATGTTTAATAAAAGTTGTGGGTGAGACTCGAGACATGTCAAGGAGGCCGAGGCGATCCTACCACTCGAACCACAGATCGAACGACAGTCAGAGTATGCTCTTCACGATTCGACCTCCGGTACTCTCCGAGTTTTGAAAATTGTTCGCTACAGAACTAGCTCATTTGGAAGGAAGCCGGCTTGCGAATGACGTGGTCTATGAATGCATGTCAGTCTATAGGGCGATGCAGACAATGAAGTGACACGATGATACAGTGAAGTACATGAGCGCTTCGTAATGAACGCCGACTTCGGCTGCTCACTATATGAAGGCATCGATGACGGCGTCGTGTAGACCCGAGTGTAGCTAAGATGCCTCAACTTGTAGCTGAAATTGTGTCGCTCTAGAACCAAGGGTACTTATTCTGGGTGTGCATGGTCGGGTTTTCATTATAAACGCAAAAAATAAAGGATTGTCGACTAGCGTGGTGGTTTATTTACCAACCATTCCTTTGCTGAATCACTCACCTTTTTTTTTTAACTTAATGATGTTCTGAGCTATTGTTACTGTGTCAAATTGTTTGTTTGATAACCCAAACGAGAAATTGCATGAATGCCCCAAAAAAACGAGTTAACACAGACACGTCATAATTTCGATTGATGTAAAATTAGGTGTAACGGCTGCAAATTTCTCCTTTGATGCAAGGGTATTTTTGGCATGGGATCCAAATATTGGGGGTGTCAACATTTAGAATTTGAAAACATGAGCACAGTTAAGAACACACGAGTAAATGGGGGTGTTTTTGCTATCTCAAGATCCTAGTGCACAATTTGCAAATGTAATACGGTCGAAAAAGTGAAAATCTTCCAGAAATTGGTACATGCAAAAACAGACTCGGGCTAGGCATCTTATTCGATTTTGTTGCTCTGCTAGGACGCTATTTCAGTGTGATATTTACTTAATTAAGCACGAATAAAATGGTGTGCTGTACGAAGCTGGCACGCCACCGGGAAATGCGCTCTCGTGCGCTATGTGCGCCCAACGCCGGGCGCGCGACACGAGAACAACATTACTAATTGATTGTTAAAAGTGCTGAAACATTGAGCGATCGCACAGCACGCACTTTTCGTTCGCTACACACTAAGCGACTTTATTAAAAACCGTTCGCGTTCGTCGATGCTGAATGGATTTCGTTAATATTTTTACGAGGCCAAGAATAGAGTGGCGTATATTATAGATTCTGTAGCGAATTTTCTGTAAACCAGTTGCCAAAAAATATTGTATTCGTTATTTTTTATTGCGTTCTAAATGGCGTCCACCTATAAATTGATTATTACTTTCCTTGAATGCAGATTCCATAAATTTAATTTTTTAACTTATTATACACGTTATCTTGTATCTACTTTGCAGAGCTATACCGTACTACAATAGCGCTAATGTTTCAACTTTCTTTTGCGAAAAATAGCTGCCATATGACTCCTCTACCGACAAAAACGGAGGATATCGCTAGGTAGAGTAATCGTCGCTTGGGGTGTTAAGAAATTTCATTTTGTTATTTCTAGCAGATTACTCACTTATAAGACTGGTCTACGCTCAATAAATCTTTATTAATGCTTAACTTAACGATTGATATAAATGTATCGATATTTTGCGTCGTAATTATTTAATTGTAGAGGTTTGTTAAAAAGAGCGGCCGGAAGCGCCATCGGGAGGAACCATACCATTACCACGTGTTGCTGGCTCGTTTGCTCAGCAGAAATTTTACCATTATCGCTAGCCATCTGACTGCATCTAAAACTTCAGTGACCATACCAAATGTCACCACCGTAACACAGAAGTCTGCAAACCAAATTACATGACATTTTTCCAGCTATTTGTGTGTGCGCATGGAAGTATGAGCCCCAGACGTTGTTGACTATATTTAGCTTTACCTTCCACTTAACTACCACGAACGCTTTCCGCAAAACGATAAACCCACAAGAATCTAATAGACGATTACTCAAATTTCAATCGATTCTTCTACCACCTGCAATCAATATTATAGGTTCAACTTGAAATTTGTTAACGCAAATTGTGCATAATTTGCAAGAGGAATTGATTTCTAGCGTTGCGTCACGTCCGTCCGTTCGTTAGGGTGCCTCCACGCGAGATAATGCTGGCACGAATTGGGCGTCACTTTCGTTAGAAAGCACTCCACACCGACTCACCTGGCGCACAATGTGCACCTATATATAGGCACAGGTCGACATAGTATTCTCTTATCGCGAACTGTGCTAGTCTCTCATTTCATTAACCTTCCCTAGAGAGCGCTGAGCAAGGGGTGCTTTGGGTATCGTGTTAATTAATGCCTAACCTAATTTAGCTCTTATTAAACGAGGGTGATGTGTAGTTTTTTTTTGCTATTTAACTTTTTCCTGTTAGCCAAATGACTCGCTTTGGTGACTCTCTTATATCTCTACCTGTATGCTCAGGGTGTTTTTGATGTAATTAAGGTGAGCCTTTTAATTCCTGCTTAGATAAGACATGAGAAGGTATGCGTCGCTAAGGGTTTGTAATTATTAATAAGAAACAAGGTATAGTTTAGGGAAAGCGTACGTGAGTGGTGTGAAAATGCATGGGAACGCAACGAAAAGCGTCCAAGAAAAGTCGGCAGTTTTTGAAGGTCAAAGAAAACTAGATATTGATTAAATATCTAGATCTAGATTTCTTACTTGCAGAAGCTTCCGCACCTATGCATTTGTATGTTAGTATGGCGCATTTCGGGGTTCGTGCATTCTTGACGAATCTTATCTTTTAGTGAAAATAATTGGTCTGGTAAACATCGGAGCTGACATGATAACAGGCCTATCGATGATATCCTGTGCACAGGTGCAGAGTACTTAGTGCAAGGTAAGTACTCGAAACGTTTATTCGAGTGTAATTATTTTAGCTAACACAGGCTTCTGTTGGTGTCTGCTTGATAAACTACGATAGAGGTGATTCGAATGCGGAAATTTAAAAATAGCCACACGGCTATGTTTGTGAAAATAACAGACGACGACGCATTAACTTTAAAATTGTTTTTTATATTTTGTTTTTTTGCGCGCGCATTGTAAGGCTGATTTTTCTTTGTCAGTAAAGAGGCTTATTGCGTTTAGGACAAGTTTATGTCTGTAAACTTGAACAGAGCGGTTATATTTGATCACAGTCTTCGTTAATTTAAAGGCAATTTGGCGACTTTGTGGCCCTTACCTGGAGAAACCGGGCAATAATTTTATTCTCCATCACTTTCATTAAAATCGGCGAAAATAGCCAAAAAGGTAATTAGACATTCATGAACGCGTTCGAAAATGCAAGACTGTGATATTTAATTCTGTCGCAGAACGAATTTCAATTTCCTCATGAGATTTTACGGCCTTTGATAACGCCTTTGATCTACTTTTGATGGATCTTCCACTCAATTAGCTACGCTCATTAACAACTAAAGGACATTATCAGTTAATAACAGGAAGATAAAAATCTGTCCTTAAAAGCTTAGGTACTTAGAATAAAATATTTTTATAAAATTTATTTTGTAAAAACCACGCTAAATTAACTCGAAGCGTCCACGTTTTTGCATTTATTCCTCGTTTTTACCCAATTGTGTTACACCTTTCAGAGACAAAGACGAGTTCAACTCATCCGCGAAGAGTCCTGCAGGAGCATCAGGAGCAAGTCTCCTTTGTTCCCTGCGCTGTCCGGGTAATGATCCCAAAACCCGGGACACAACTTCTGGCGGCCGCGGAGGCATGAAGCAATTAGGGGCATGTTTTTACTGCGCTGAGCATTCATACTCGCGACAGTGTACCGGCTGACAGCTACATTCACAGTATGTACATGCCAACACTCAAGAAAATAATGACCTTTACCTCCCCAGCCCCCAACCCTCGTCTACACTTGACTCATTACCATTTACAAAGGTGCCATATATCGCACCTGCACGCGGCGCCCGAGGAATGCTTCTAGTACATGCAACTTACTCTGTACTATGTAAATTACACCTACTCTAATATAAACGTGATCGTGTGCAATTAAGACCAAATCTTGATTGATCCGTATGTCTCGACTAAACAAGAGCATGTTTAGATTCTGATAGCGCTTTTATCAAAATGACGACAACCCGTGTTACTTCCTTCCTTTGAAAGAATAATAAAATATGCGCCATTTTTCAAGACTCAAAAGATATTTGTACGTACAGGGTAGTAAAAAAAGTTTTCAAGTACTTTTCTTTATCCCCCCCTCTCTCTCTCTCTCTCTTCATATATATATATATTTCGCTCTACTTTGTGTTTGGTAATACCGTTTCGCGCTGTACGTTATAGCTTGCTTTTGATGGGGAGAATCTAGTACCAGTCTTGCCGCTTTTCAATGCAATCAGTGTACTGGAACCGAGCAAAGGGATAGGCGAGGTTAGATTATCCTCAGCTCGAACCTCCTCCTTTTATCTTTGGGAAACTTGCCCCGGCAAAGCGTGCCAAAAAAACAAACGCGTCCCACAATTCACAAAGCGCCCATTGCTAATCGCTTGCAAATGTATGCTCGTGATATGTCGTCGAGCGTCCATGATCGCCAATGACCATTTACATGCGAAAACACGTGTGACGCTAATTGCCTGTAGTAATTGGTGAGTCTGGTGTATTTCGGGTGCTATGTCTAGAGAACCGAGCCTGGTCCCAGGCCCGTAAGAGGGCAAGGGAAAGCTTTAGTGGGTGCCATGAGTGGTACTCGTGAAATCAAATCAAGGATCGGCCATGATGATTGGCAATAAACATTGATAAATGCCGTCAGTTAAGAGGCTAATCAGAGTGCAGCGTGGTGCATTGTAGGGTATTATACTGATATATTCAGAATGTAATTTTCATTGATGGAAGTAGTTGTAGTCATACTTTGCTCAGCAATCATTATTATGCATAATTTTCACATAACAAGTGCACTACTAGAGCGATTATTTGTAAATAAATAAACATGACGCAGACAAATGCACAAATTAGTAAAAAAATAGTTTGAAAACTGAAAAAACTATTTTTTTCGCACTGGATTCGCATTGGAAATGGCATCCGAAAATGGCGTCTATTTACGGCGCGGACAACTCTCATAGTCTAGCAAGCGACTCTACGTAGGTATATATATATTTATGTTATTCCAGGCCAGCCGGTTCTCATAGTCCCTTTGATCCTCAACCACAGGAGTGTTTTCCCTAATCAGGAACAACACGCGGCACGGCTGGTATGGTCTGGAAGACATGCCCGGTGAAATGGTGGGATTAGATCGGTAGTGGAGTAGCGGTCAGCGACTTTCCAGCTGTTCTATATAGCGCGGGCTTAAATAAGAGCTGAGAACTGGGAAAGCGGCTGAGAACTGGGAAAGCGGCAGGGAACTGGGAAAGAAGCTAGGGAAATGTCTCTGTGTGCACCATAATTTATGTAATACGTTACTGTATGCCTAGTTAGAAAAAGGTTTTTCCCCAAGGGGGTTCTCGACAGAAAATCCTTGCATTTAGAGACACAATTTGTCATAAAAGAAGTTAATGAGATCATCAGTTCATGAATGTCCACGGCATCAAGAGCGGCAGCCGTGATGGGGATGGAGCGTGCTTTGAATATCTGATGGGGAGATATCTCTCGAACATTTGACTTTACTTATGCTCGGGAGTCCTAGGAAAATATTGTGCTTGGCCGGCATTGTTCGATACAATAAAGTCTGTAGGCTACCGTATTACAACTGTAAGATATTGAATGTGGATAGTTACCTTGGCACTGGTAACCCTGCTTGCCGAAACCCCTGTAAAAAGAAATGAGCATGTTAGTAACATATGGAAAAAAGAATTGGTTTGAACTGTAAACACTGGTGCTAGTGGAGATGGTGTTCTTCGGCGTTATACATGCGAAATAGAATAGAGCATGTTTCTGGCGAAATGTGCTGGTGGGAATTTTCTCTGATTATTTATGAACAGTGTAATATGTAAATTGGCGGGTCGAACTGAGAAGCTATTTAAAACTTGTTACGTAACCCTATATTCGCGTTGAATTTCGTTTTCATATGTGAGTATAAAGGGCTTTTATGGCGTGAATTGGTATACTTTATAGGGTATTGTTTCATACACGGAATTATCGTTGGTCCCTACTGGGGACCAAAATCGGATATGAAACGTAAATGTCAGAATTGTACAGATTGTTTGATCGAAATAGAAATTAAATTGTCATTTTTAATTGCTGCATTTTTTTGAAATCGTATTTTCATATACATCGTAATGAAGCGAACAATTATCGGAAATCATCTCGTCGGAGTTTCGATATGAAAAGGGAGTGGCCAGTGGTGTGGGGCTGCAGCTCTAATAAAATAAAATCATGCCATAGAAAAAAATTCAGTTAGTGGCAATGTATTTTCTTAGATATCTGAGGAAAACACTCTCGAGCTTTACAAAAGTTCTACGGTGCATTGTGTCGCACAAAAAGCAGCGCTTATTTGAGGGTGAGAAACGCCACACGTTATACGGGCATGTCATACCAATTTCTGAGTAGCGTTAGACCTTAAAATAAGGAATAAACGTTTTACAGCCTACAATTCTCTACAACCTAGTTCTGGTTTGAAGTTTGCTATCAGCTATCGGTAAAGACAGGTACATAATTTTCGTAATTACTGAAAGCAATGATAGCGAACATTTCCAACCACCGCCCTTGCGATAAAAAGTCCCCCTTTTCTTCAATTATAATTTTTTTTAATAGAGCCACTAATTCCATAGCCCTTTGTACAAATTTAGCCATAGCACAGGTTACAGTAGCTCTTTTGCCAAAAATGAATTTAGATGGCCTTGGAAAGATGATTCTAATAAAAAAAAAAAAAAAACAATTATAGCCATCTTTGAGATCTGTTCAATTTGCTAATGGTTTCAAAATGGCATCTTCCTCATGTTGTGTTGCTGTACTACAACTAAAAGACGATAACTAAGGGACGATAACCAATAGTTACATACACCATCCACAAAGTTAGTTCTATGTGCATCCCACCCATACCAGGAACTTGTACCATATTGACATCTCGTCTACAAATAAAAACCTGACATAGTCGAAACATTGTTGTAATGTACATATAGACTGAATAAAAAATAATAAACAATGATAATATATCTACAATTGTCAATACCTTCAATTGCCGTGTTGTAATTTGACCATGTCTTAATCTAAGCATCAGCAATCGTACTTGTTGGCTTGTTTATCGGCTGATCAGTTCTAAAAGTTAAAGAATAATAGCTTTCGCGTGGTTTTTGGTAATATTCCACCCCCGACATTGTGCGCAAGCGAAGCGTTTACAGCGACGTTTTTGGAGGTTTATCGGAATAATAAGGAGATGAAAGTTGTAAAACCGATGCTGTTTTACGAGCATTGCGAAAATATTTGGCCCTCGAAAGGGAAATGAAGCCGAAACACTGTTCCGTGGCATTTTCATACGTGAAAACTTGTTTTTTTAAAGAATGCTTCAACTCAATACAGGTTTATGCATGCTTGCAGTAAATGCGAAGGACGTATTGGTTTTACATTCATGAATAGCTAGCAAAATACTCGAGTCAAGACGTCCAGTTATGCAATTCTTCGAAGTTACTGACTATTATATGGTATGTGAAACAGTATTGAAACAGTTTGACCTTAACACAATACATGTAATTGAAAGTCAACGGGCGTAATTGAAACGTAATATTAATTGGTGTATTGTATATTACAGTTGATTATTAAAAATGACACAAATCAATGCAAGAGAACAATGTGTTTCATGTATTTGACCGGTTCATAGATGTCACTTCACTTTACGAACTAGAACGAGATAAAGTACATGTATATCCAAAGTTATTATGATTGTGCTTTTACCTACATACGCATAGGGTTCATAAATGTTTTCTTTATCATAAGCCACCAAACACAAAAGAAAAAAAATGAAGAGAAACGATTTCCTCATCGCGTATGAACTCCAAAAACAGCCAACTGCAAGACTAGAGGTAAAATATTGATGATACTCTCGTTTCCAATTAATATTTCACTATTTATGATAAAAATAGCACAACACATAACCTAAACCTTTGTCTAAACTACATAATAAAGGTAAGGAGAATCACATGAATGGCAGCAGCACCGCTTTTCCAGGACGTCTCGCCGAAGTCGTACAAAATGCAGACGACGGCGCATCAATTGCCAGCCGTAATCCACTTACAAGATGCAATGTTTCCAGCTTATAGTGCAATATTCAGTGCATTTAAGCCCGTAATTTAAGCTTCGATGTGCACGGAACGATGTGCAGAATAAACATGATGGCCAGGTCCCCGTGGGCGACGAGGGAAGATTTTCATTTTGTAGCAACTTGCAGATCAGGCATTTAATTGACAAGCTCAGCTTAATTACACTTAATTTCAAAGCTTTCCAGGTAAAGTATCTCCAAGAAAGTAGCATTTAAGAGTCTGGAAAGACCTCGTCGGAACACATCTGACTACTTTTTCTTAATTTCACTTTAGCAAGAACAAGAATGTACGAAAAAGGTCTAAGCCCGGGTATAAAAATGTGCCAGGAGCGCATGGCAACTCCACCAACGCGCAAAAAGAAAAACAATGGGTCTCCATCAACGAGCAAAGAGCAAATAACAGTGCACGGCACCCTCATTAACATGCAAAAAGCAATGCGACTACATAACTGAGCAAGCCGAACAAAATGATTTGGCTTGTATTACTGATTCTGAACTAAAATTCTGACCAAGACGTGATCTTTTGGGGAGTTCTTAGTTGATCAACGAATGACTGAGAATAAATGATTTTCAAGTAGTACAAGGGATCGAAAAATGTTTCTGTGATAATTGTACGTGCTATGTTTTCCAAGCAGTGCAAGCCAAAAAAACGCAAGCTTTTATAAATATTGCTAAGTGACAAGGGAATCTTTTAAGTAGTATCTAAATGTATAACTAGGAAACATAAATACTTGAGTTCTAAAATGTAATTTTAAGTACTTAATACCCTATGCTTTTAGTGACTTTTAATTTCATTCCAAGCATAAAGGTTGTTTTTGGTATACATTTACCGTGGTGCAAGAATAAGTATTTGGCATGAATCGCAGGGCCTGAAATGACGTAGGTTTGCATGAACTAGAAATTGAATTCGATCTTCAATTTTCAGTACATTCTAAAATTATTTCGGAGAATTTAATATCTTTTAGCAGTTATTTTGTGAAAGATACCTCAGCATACATAGTAGCGGTGACAAAGCCTCGTCGACGGGGTCGATATGAACATGATGCGACGTCGGCGTCGCATATGTACACATGGTGACGCCAGCGACGTCGACGGCCACATATCCCGAGGTGTCCGCCCGCCATCACGAGAGCCAAGCTTGCCAATATATTACTACACAAATAATGTCCGGGGCGCTGGGGAGTAAATAGGATGGGACGAGCAAGAAGCATCAGCGAAGAAGACGCGTTGGGAAATGGAATTGGATTTTCCGGTCAAGCGAAAATCTATTCGGGAAAGGTAATGTGTCAAGTGGGGTGTTTTTTGGTGGGCACTGGTCACCATGTGGTAGTGGGTGGGTTGATTGGTTTACTCTGCGGATGTTCGTCAGGCCACTGGTGGGAAGAACGAAATCTTGGTGGTTTACACTGGGACTCCGAACTTCCGATATCCCAGTGTGGGTACTACGAGGAATGTAAGTACGCGTGTTTTACGCACATATGAAACTATCGTGTCGACCTCTAACGTGAATGCATGAAGTGCAGACATACTTTACTTTTTTATGTGTAGTTTTGTGACTGAATTTGAAAGATTAAAACCGCAAGTATTTTCAAAAGATTGCCACTCTGTGAGATGGCATCTTTATTCAATTGTCAGATCTCCAGATTGTATGATTCGCTCACTTGCTTGGAAAGAGATGACAGGAGGATTACATAGTTACCATATTATATGGTAACAATTCGACCCATTTTCTACAAAGATGACATACTCTTTTCAAATGTCAGCATCTCCATTCTCAACGGCTGCTAAACCCAGCATCCACGGTGCATTTGAGACGCGGACGGAATCGAACACTTCTTTTGGGATCAGAGCCTCCATCGGATATCGGGTCTCCCTACACCTCCCGACTCCTGACAAGGATAACGCAGGATTTCTTGCAAAGAGTCCTAAGTCTCCTTTTCTTTGGGCGGTGAGGGTGGTTGTGAGTTGGTGGGTGGGAAGAGGGGGGGGGGGGGAGGGGGGGGGGGGACACCGTGACCAAATTACGGCATCTCACCTGAACCTTAAGGGTTTTATACTTTGTGGGCCTTTTTAAATGTAATATTTTGTAACCTATGGTTACAATAGCACATTGTACCAGTTCTAGCAAGTCGCTTATTAATATGCACGCTGTTGACGATTTCTCAGAGATCATGCTACTTGATCGAGCTAATCGGCGACAAAGGTGGTGGGCTAGTTACCCTCCCCTCCCCCTCCCCATCCAGCTTTTGTGGTCACGGCGTAATGCAGGGCGGTGCGGGTGGTCGTCGAGACGTGCCAGTCGTCGAACTTAACGTACTTCGGATCGGGTCGGAGACATCCATCAATATATCGAGCCACGCCGCGACTGAGACTGACCAAGCGTCCGCTCGCGGTTGCACCAAGATTAATCGTCGGTCGGCACCACACTTCAGGCCGCTACCGACAAGCCACTCGCAGTGGCGGCGCTGTTTCAATGCAGACCTTTTGTTGGCTATTTTAACAAAAACTGCAAAGCAGCGGCTTCGTCTCATTTCAGCTTTAAAATGATCGGTTCTTAATCATTGTAGATTAAATCGCAAATTTTATTTTTTTTCTCCACACGTTTTTTCAATTGGCTTGATTCATACAATAGTTATATATACACTTCCGATCTGCTTCTACAGAAATTTGGTACGCTTTGTCAAAATCCCAGGACCGATTTCAAGCAAACCGACCTTGAATTGTTTCCAGGGTCACTCCCCGTCGCTGTGACCTTGGTGAACGCTTCCCCCTTCCCCCTTCACCCTCTGCAAACCCAATGACTGCACCACTGAATGGTCGGCGACTTATTAGCATGCGAGAGGAACGAGATCATCTGGAGTCGACTGGCTCCGATCATCTGTCGTAATGCTTGCCATGACAATACATGCTAGAACGTTCGAGACGAGACCCGGCGATTGGAAAACTGGGAATTGGCGTGCTGAGAACCGTGACGATAATATCGAATCATGCGAATTTCAGTTTGAAACTGACTTCGCTTTAATAAACAAAGTTCTATTTCCACTGTACATTTGAGGGTTCTGATTACATAAATTAACTGTAATTTTAGACTAGATACTTATTCAACGTTTGCCAAAGTAAAGATACAATATCAATCAAAGCTATTAGTATGATTGAATCAGGTTAGGTTAAAATACCAAACAGTTTATCAGACTGTACGATATTGAAGGTACGACAAACTTTTCCTCATTCTTTGTAATTGTCCGCATAGAACGCAAATCTTCCGCATCCTCATGCAATTATTGACCACAAATTTCATTAAAAACACAGTAGTCTGAACGCACAAATGCTTTCCGATTTCATGCCGTTAGGTTTAGAATCAACGCTCAAATCCAAACTACAATTACTTCAAAGAAAAATGTATAGAAATTGAAACATAGCACCAGAAACTGCCCGAGGTGTCGAGACCAGGGAGAGTATCTTTGATGCTATCCTTTCCTCTAAAATCGTTTCGATTTCTCTCAAGATTACCACTGATTTACATTTTCCACACACGTACCACCTGTTTACCTAGTTAGTAAACACTGCAAAGACAAACATTCGATTAACAGCACTTTCGTTACCAAGCAATCGCGTGGAATAATCACTATCGACAATTTAACCTACAAGTTATAACTACAAGTCCCCAGTGCGCCGAGCACTAGGTTAAGGTATTAGACGGACCAGCGTCGTTTCAACCACAGAGCGTCTCCCCTGATTACGCCGCCGAGTCGCGTTGCCTCCTCGAATCGTCGACGTCGGCGTCCTCTTGACGGAGAGCAAATACCAATCAGTGGTTGGTGATGCCAGAGCAAACCTCTCCACCCTTGGGTGTGTGCTAGTGCCGCGACCAACAGGGATAACGCTATTATCACAACATAAATTATATTGAATTAGGTTAGACCCGTTAGGATGTTGGCGGTCGGTATAGGGGTGTTTTATGTTGACTTCTAACTGGAACCGTGTATGTGAGTCGGAACTCACGAAATAAAACGAGAATAACGACCGCTGCGAACTTTTTCTTTGTATTGTCGATTGGATGTGATTTTTATTCAACGTCGTCTTTTTATTTGGAAAGTATTTAAGCCATGGATTTTGTGACTAGATGTAATTAAGGCAAGGTTTAAAAAAACTGCTGCATCGGATGTTTCAGTCGTGAAACTCGTCGGTAGTTGGGTTTTGCATTTATATCCCACCGCTGGCACCATTGTAATAATCTACCGCGCGCCATCAGCGTTAACCGTCCGAACTGCGGTACCGCAAACACAAAAATCTGCCACTCCGATCACGCGTACGTTTGTCACGCTCTAACGCATTCTTCGCATATTTTCATTATTCACAACATTTAATTTTATTTTATCGCTCTGAAATAACGGCTACACCAGAAGATAATTTTTTGTCAGTGCCCACCAAGAGACGACACGCCGGGCGCGCCTAGACACAGCAGAGTCAATAAGTTTGAATTAACAGGCAACCGATTCCTAAAAAAACGACACAAATGTTTTTTCAGCCCGTCAATACGCAAATTGACACAAATGTGTTTTCAGCCCTTCAATGTACACATCTGACTGATATAGCTCGCCGCTCGGGCAGAACAGATATTCGAGAACGAATTGATTACTATCTATTAACGTTTATCGAGCCACCGTCAGCCACGCGGTTTTTTTTCACCCTCAATTTGTGCGTATTTACAGTTAGAAAACCACACACAATTCACAATACATAATTATCGTTTGCCCCTTCGGCGCTTGTGCTGTTGAGTTTTGCACGAAACCGGGGATCAGAGGTAAACGCATCACTACAATTTTGAATTCTCTTTTGATACCCCTCTCCAAAACTGTCTGCACTGCAAGGTTCGCGTACACTTGAAGAACTGGATTCATGGTCGTAAAACGATTGCCATTTATGCCCCGTCATTTGAAAATACAAGCTTTTCTCAAGAAGGTTTGGTGAAGTGGTTCAGAGACGTGGGTGAATGTTGTGGTGAGTATCGGACTTGCACTGTTGAGATTGACTTGTGGTCCTTAAATGGACCTTTTTAGTTTTTACAATTTTTTGCAAAAAGTTTCAAAAAGAAGCCCGCAGAATCGTCAAATATACAGACTCAGTCTTAGAAATTGCTCGTACCGACAAAATGAACAAGCCATCAATTCGGACAAACCCCAGGGGCTATGAATGTGTTCTACACTATCCATTACTGGTAATAATATTACTTATAAGGCCACAATTACGGGTCCTGTAAACATCATGCACAGTAATCTACTAATAACTGACTGACAGGCGTAGCATTACCTACTCGCCAGCCTTGAGCTTTCATCATGTATACCTGTAAGAAGGTAATTTTAATTTTTTTTTATGAACATCCATAATTGGCAAGCCACTCGATTTGTTAATGAGAATAATAATAACAAATTTCTCCTGGCAAGCTCGTCCCGCTCATGAAAGTTATCAAAACATTCAATCAAATACATTGCAAGTAGCAACAACACCAAAATAACATCTTTCCCATTTACCGTTCCTGTTCGTTCTGCGTCTTCCTTCATGAAACACCAGATTTGGATGCCAAATAAAATTGTAAAAATCCTAGAGAAAGACCTGAACACTTCGCTGCATGCAAGCAACTAGTCCATCATGTCTGAAGCTATGACAATTAGCGGCGTCGGCGTCCAAATTATTCAGCAACCGCCAAGACTGGCGTCGGTACACCTTCACAAGAGCTGAAGGCATAATGCACATCCGGCGCCCGGGGCGTCCATGGGTTAGGGGCAAGGGGGAAGAGGGAGGAGGGTCGTTAACAGCTACATCGAGTAATTTGTTATTCGGGGTGCCATTAGACCTGTACACCGAGTCGGCCGGTGATTACAAAGGATTTGATGGGAAAGCGTGTCTTCTCGTAATGAATATCTGCTAATCGAAAATTAAACACCACATATTGGCTATCATGAATCTGAGATTCAACAGAACTACTTCTACGACTCAAGGATTGCTAAATCTATAAATAAGTCTTGTAAATACATCTTTGAGTACCTTCTATAAGGCAAATAAGTCATGTGCACAGTGTAGGTAAGTTGTGTCATACTTTCATTACACGCTTTCAAGTATATTCGTTCCGTTTTCATATTTAAAATAAGCCATTTGAATGTTCTGAATAATATAGAGCGATGCTCATCGTTTGGCAAGACGAGCAATTTGGCTAGCTAGTAGCTAAAGTCATTGTGTAAAGGTACCTACTTTTAATGCCCCATGTCTAAAAAACCCTTAAAGCAACGAAATTTTATGCTATGTGCTTTGCATTTAAGATGTCATTCCCTTTCCCAGACGGTCACTTCAAATCAACCCTCTGAATGTACAGCCATGATTTCGACGATTGTTTTGGAAACAGAGATGGAAGAAGAAGATTAGGCAATAGAGAACCATTTGCGATTTTTAAATGCCATGCAAATTCACCATTTGCGATTTTTAAATGCCATTTTAATGGTGGAACAAATGGTGGCCCAATTTTCTTCTCCCAAAAAGGGAGCCCAAAAAAACGTTCACAATAGACTGGGTTATCTTGCTTTCATATGCATGGGGGGGGGGGGAGGAGAACTCGTTCGACCCTCGAGCCTGAATGCACTTCGATTACTAAATTGACATACACATGCATCGCGTGTGGTCACACATCTTATTCCCAAAGCTAGAGTTGTTCCGGGAAGAAACTGTGCTGCAACCAAGGTTTCTGCGGCACTAAATCACAGACTCCGAACGAAGATTAACGACACAGCCAAGTCGCACGCCACTCCTCTGTATTGACGTCTTCATCTAGACTGATGCAAATTACATCTCGCGAGATAAAAACGCAGCGCGAAGATATCTGGCCGATTTACTGTGGAGCTTGTGTGGTATATGATGGTGGTGGCTCGGCGCTCGCACTTCAACTGGATTCCGAAATTATCGACCCAAAACTTTTTTTACGCGAAAAGTTCCCAAATCGTGGTTTCACGACCCGTTCATTTCACATTGGATACGCAAAAAGTGGGCCTGTGTGTACACAAACCCTTCGCACGTAGCGATGGTATAATAATATAGTCTTCTTATGTAATCGCCAGGCCCTGGGATACAGAGGGTGATGATCGAACGCCTCCCGGGGTTTCCTGAACTCTCAGTGGAACGCATTCGTCGTCCCTTTCCGTCAACCGCTATAACATGGCATCTAATCGCTGGAAATGGAATAATCGACTGACGGCTGATGTACTGCCTTCGGCGTGCCAAATTTTTATTCACTCGTCGGTCTTTTTTGTTTTATTCCGAACAGCAATTCAAGGTGTTACTGATTGCATTTCTCATGTCAATCTACCTCAACTCAAAATGATTGCTTATCAATCAAATGCTGCATTTAGTGCGGGCCGAGTGGAGGAAGCACACTCGAGCTAAGCCGTTACTTGAGCTTGGGCAGATCTCAAGAAAAAGACACAAATTTATCAAATAAAAACGTAACTTCTTTATGAAGTCTTACAAACAAACATCAAACTTCGTTATCCAAAGTTCTTGCCAGGGATAGACATTAAAATCTGTTTAATTACTAACACATTATTCTTGACTCGAGTTAACCTAAACAACATACCACCATCGATTTGGGGCTAATTAAATTACCTCCGTGTGTAAACTAAACTTTCGCGAAAACTTTCCCTCTACGCAAACTTCCCTTGGCATGAACTGACACTCGCACAGTTTGTACCGTGCGTGTGATGCGTGCACGCACAATGCGGCCTTGTACTCCTGGAGCAAGATTGATTTTAAATCGGCGTCGCCTGAGCCTTGGCTTCTACGGAGAGTTAAGAGGAAGGACGACTACTTACGTCTCAAATTGCGCAGCCCTTTAAATACTAGATGAGTCTTGTTCGCAAAATTAAACCAGCAACTCCTGGGATTCTGCCTTCAGGTTTGTCAGAAGAATTCATATTGTACGTCGTACAAGGGCCAAGACATCGCGTGCACTTACTTAATACTCTGAGATCGGAGTACCGTAAGCCACCGTCTAACCACCTAATAAATTTTGACAAATTTTGAACACGCTAAACCATAGACTATGCCGCTTTAAAGATTAAACCAGGCAGCGTGAATTCTCGTCTCTGTTTTCCCGACCTGTCACTCGGATCGCACCGTTCGAGCAACAGTTATTAAAAGTTGTTCTCGTAAGGTGTCGACTGTGAGTTGAGCATCGTGACACCCGCTTGTTAGAGGGAGCGCACGACGCTAACGAGATCTTTGCTCCTGTGCGTCGCGACGTAAATGGTCGGAGACGTATAATGAAATGCTTGGCAGTTTCATCGACGACGGTCAATTGCACAAGTCCACGCACCCAGCCCACCCACGCTTCAAGAAGTAATTAATAGTATTTTAAATGAGGGAGATAACTTCTAGATAACGACCTGTTTGAAATATAAATTATTCGTTCTCTTTATAAGGCATGTGTAAGAGACGCAAACAAACCATGCATATTCTATATTATACATTATTCTGTGACGTTCAAGTCGGAAGATTTCAAGGGAACATTTCGGGGCCATCCCTAAGAAGAAATTTGTGATACTTGAAAACATATTTATCTCATAAAATCAATCATTTAAGGTCCAGAATTGCAATGTTCGGATAAAACGATAGCTTGCGGTTAAAATAAAAATGGACGCATCTGATTGGCTGTAACCATGGAGATGAGTTGTAAGCTGGCAGATCTTTTATTCTAAAAATTGTAATTTGGCCACTAAATCGAATTTGATTTCATGCTATCTTGTCATATTCCACATTTAAATATTGGACTGATTGTTTGGTTCCCCACGCAAAGCGGATTTGACACAACGGGAGTAAAACGCACTCGTCGCAAAGAAATACCACCCCAAGAACCCACGCATATCACATGTATCGACAGTAGCAAGATAACAGGCTTTACTTGCCTCGACCAAATTTGGCAAACTCATGCGCCTCGCCTCATGATCCCAATGGTTGCGGGCGTAAAACCTTGCGGGGGTGGTTCATGGCTCAGCAATGCCCCGTTGAAATCGGTACGGTGAACTGTAGACCTCCGACCGCCCTCGCATCGTACCTTCAAGTGCCTTTTCACGTGCAAAACGCTCGTATAAGATTGCGTCGAGTTGGATGGGTGTTGAAGGATTTCTTCGGTCGATTTGGATGTGAATGGGGTGCTTGATTCGCGAACGCAGAACAACACATTTTGAGATGTGTGTAGGTATTTACTATATTTCTCTTAAGGTGCTGCGAGTAAATATCGTTCTGCTTCATTGCTTGAGTTTATTGTTTACTATTATAGTGCAAAGTTATAACGTTTGGCGCAATCAATTACTTTATTGCCCATTTTATGAGGACGTTACTTGAAAGTACGTTCACTTACGAATTGGAGTTGAATATGAGTTGATGACGGATGCGCAAATAAAGAGGCTATCATTATTTTAGGGGAAATTAACCACGATATGCGAAGAGGAATGAAGTTCCAGCGGTTAACGAGCGTGAGGAGTAAGTACAACTTTGCAAACTAATACGTGTATTCTTCTCGTCGAAAGTATGGTATCAGGTACAAGTAGGTATACAAACAATAGTTTCTAAACTGGCTTGCTTGACAGTTTACCCAACGATTCAGATTCTAAGCTTTTCCGCATTGAAACAAAAATAAACGTCAATAACTATACCGACCCCAAAAAACTTAAATTAAAAGTATTCTGAAATTTGACTCTTAGTTCTTTGGGGTTACTTTTCTTCCCTTCAAATAATGGGAAATTTAACAGCTGTTCCCGTTTTATCTTGATGCAACTCTGCCGGTCGAATTATGCTTTACATAATATTGCCGCAAGTTTCATTTTTCACAGCATCCCGTTTTCCCGCGACATCAAACTTCCTATCCTCCCCCCCCCCCCCCCCCCCCAGCATCTCCGCGCGCCTGGTTTCTCTCGTATATGGATTTTTCATAATATAGTCTTTTTGTTCGTGTGCTAACAGAAACGTTTTAAAAAAAATATGAGTATTCCACAAATTAAACGACTTTGTTCCCTTTGTTGCGTTCTGTGCACACAATGGACCCCACACATCGATCGATTAATCACGCAATTCAGTTTTATGCTAACTCTGTCCACACAAACTCGAATCAAACTCTCCACGGATCCCAGCAAACCACACCGTACGTCCCATCCGAACACACATCGGCCGAAACTCACGGCTCCGATCCATACAACATTTCCCCAATGATGACCAGAATTTTCATTTTCTCGCCCGTTTTTTGCGCCGGTATAATCGCGTGATTTTGACCCGACGCCGGCGTCGCGATGCCGTGGCGTTGCAAATCGGCGCTCACCCAACGCCCGGGTATTAGAGGCAGGAGGGATGGGGGCCAATGCATTTGGTGGAAAACATCGGAACTCTGTCCAGTCGCGAAAGCAATTACGGGTCATGTGACGCGGCGTCGCGAGATCTATATGGGTAGTTACTCGTAGCCATCGGTTTGGTAGGTACGATTCATTTACAAACGAGACTCATCACACTTGCAATCGTTGATTCGGTGAGCTAAATGAGTAGGCGGGCTTCGACTAAATTACTTTGTGGCTTCTAAACCACCACTTGCATTGTAATTCTTGTGCGGGTACGAAGCAATTTGTATTACAAGTCACAGTATAATTATATATGTTATTTATGTAGTTATTTCTGTGTTCACTGTGGCAGAAAGACCATTTGTAATGTGCGTTAGTAATTTTGGTTCAAACTCTACGCTCCGTTTAGTATTTTTTCATCCCAATGTTTTGCTCTTATGAAGATAAACACATTTTTTTGCGTTGCAAACTGTGAAGACGACAGCGTATCCCGCTCTTTTTGCCTCCGGTCCATGCGCCATGGCATCTTGTACTCTTGTGAGTTGAGCCGGAGCCGGAGGACACAATCTATACGGCCCATGTAAGCTTGTTTTCCCGGAAAAATAAATTTCCTTGACCTTTTCGCAGACATACATACGCGCAAAGATACACTGATGTATCACAAATCTTTGTTCCTCAAATAAACATATTTGCAAGACAAACTCTCGGAGCTGTCGACAGGCGAAGCCCAAGATAATTCATGGCGCGTCAAATATTATCATCAAATAAGCTCGGGGTCCGAATGGAATTCATATACAAGGCAAACATTTCGGTAAGTGGGCGTTATTAATAGCCGAGCTAGAAGTTAAAAAGATGTTTTCCTTCAACTAGAACCTAGGTATAGTCGACCAAAGTGAGCGTAGTCCAGCGGTGCTGATCCCGAGTAGGTTTCTACAGCATGCTCGCAACCTTACCTCAACCTTATTTGCAAAACTCAAATGTGCACAGGGGTTTATAAGTTAATTAAACAGAACCATTTGAGGACAACATGAAGTCCGACCCAAAAATAACGTGAACTAATGTGTAGCTGAATGTAAACAGACAAAAATCAACATGAATTTAACTTAATCACGAAAAGAGATATATATATATATATATATGGAGTGCCTGCTGGCTGCTTAACTTCTTACGGTTCATATGCTCAACCTCACTTTCAAATAGTGTGCCATGTTTTTAGGGTCTTGACACGCACACGCTCCAGAATTTTTCAGAAGCTGGTGGTAAGAATACGTTGCGTGCGTTTGGTGTAAAGACATTCATACGTACTTTGAAAGTATTGTGTCACTTCTTTCAATGCGTGTACACGCTCGGTGTTCCTGTGTGGACGGACACAGTGTTTTCCTCATTCGGAATCGTCTAACAATCCACCACTGGCGACCTCCGGGTGCTAATAGCTCCCAGTCTCGCGAGGTGCGTGTTTACAAGGGTGCATTATCTAGCTACTTATCAAACGCCGGCCCGGGCATTGGACGCACGATACCTGAGTCGTGGATATGTCCTCCTCGGCCGCCGTCTACGCAACAGGTACCCGATGGCCATCGTTCACAACTAATCCCGACCCTTTGCAAGTTCTGTTGGTGTTCCAGGACCACGTGAAGCGTTTTGTGAGATTCTGGAATGGATATGATGCGTGGTGAGCAGTTCACGGGAGGGGTGGGGAGGGGGGGGGGGGGTGAAAAAAAATACAGTTTTATGCGTAATATTGAGATTGTTTAGTCGATAGGGTATATTTCAGGTTATATTTTCTTTATGCACCAGCAACAGATGACTGGCGGGTTAAGAGAGGTGACATTGCAAATATTGTAAATATTCACAATTTTCGTTTCAGGCTCATATGTAAAAAGCATTTCCCTTTTTGATTGCAGAAAACATCTACGAACTATCAGAATTATAAAAAGTTAAAAATAAATTCACATTCCACATTCGTTCTTTGCAATCGTTGTGAAAACGCACGCTAGGAGTTGGGTAATAGAGAACAATCTGTTACGAGCCGCGATTGAGATAAATTGCAGTTGGACAGAAATCAAGAGCTGTTGTAGGAGTGCAGAGCGACTGTGTTCTCCCCGCACACCTAGGCCACAAACTGAGTCAACGATGGCCGTCACTTGATAAATCGTTTAGTAACAACGACCGACGCCTACGGTAGTGGTCATAGCCACGTCGAGGAAGGAAGTGGTCTACAACGTAGCTACATCATCACACAATTTCTTGGAGAAGTTGGGCTTTGGTTTATATTTCAAGTCTTTTATTTTAATGGTCTATTGAAGTTTGAAATTCTATAGGAAAACTGTCACGCGTTTTCCTCGTGTGTTCTAAGCTTTTCCTTGTGTAAGATTTTCCTCGTGAAAGCTGAACCCCGTACAAGCTTTTTCTATTGATTGTACAGAAGATAGGTTTTAATGGCATAGCAAATCGGTGCGTTATAATTACTCTGAAGAATATTTGCAAATATTAGGATTACAAATTGTTCGTTTGTGTTCATCAAAATTTCCCAAACGATTTTTGCTAATCCACTTTCCCAGTTTCGCTCATCACCGAAGCAATATTCGTTATTGTGAAATTATAGTATGCACCAGGTCCTGTGGTCTAGCGACGAACCACACAATTGAATTGGCGTGGTCACCGATGAATATGTGGTGGGCAGTGGACAAAGACCCGCTTCTGTTTTAAAATAATTATCAGTAATTGGGACCCTTCGTCTGGAATATAAACGGCAGCAAAAAGTGCTCTGTACAACTGATGGGTAATTCCGACCTTCTTTAGTTTCCATTTATACGATTCTAACCCAGGCTGTTTTTCTCATTGTATTTTCAAATAGATGATCGCTGAATAATTTTTCTACTGGACAACGAATTTTATGTTGGTTCAAAGCTGTTATTTGATTGTTTCCTATGGTAAATCTTAGGAGGTTTGGGGTTTTGCTTCTTCAGGAGGCTCCATAGAGTTCAGCATCGCACACATCTGTGCGTGCACGCGGTGTCTATGAGTGGAAAACGATGTGGAAAATGTAAATGCGTCGGGAGCGATTCTTTGGAATAGAACTGCCAGTAACGCGCGGAAGTGAGGGGTGGGAGGTAGTTGGAGTACTATCACGGTATATTCGCGGCGTAATTGAAAATCTGCATAATGTAAAATTGCCAGAAGCGGTGGCGGCGGAAATCGAATAAGTGTTGAGTTCAAGAAAGTCTTTGATCCAGAAAATAAACTTAAATGTGTTGAACGACTTTCCTCAGAGATTTTCTATGTAATTCTAACGTAATCAGAATGAAGTTTTAAAGGATTACGGATAAAGATGGAATCTGTTTGAAATTTGAATCCGAATGATGAAGTATTATAACAGGCATCCAGCCCGCAGCAAAATATGGAAGTATTTGCGATTGAAATCATATTTCAGAGTTGGTGTACGAGCATAGTAGAATTCAAATTGAATATTCTACAGAAAATAATTTAGATGCAAAATTGTACAAGGCTATCTTAGCGCTAAATTCTGCATGAATCCCCCCCCCCCCCCCCCCTTTAATTCGGAATCATTGACACTGTTTGGCACTTTTAGAGCAAAAATCAATAAACAAGTATATGCCACTTTAGATGTACCTTCCAATAGGCTGTTAGTATGCATATCGGCACAGACTCATTCAAACTATATACTTGGCAGCCACTGCACTCTTCCATGTTGGGTGGCGACAGAGATGGAACAAATTATGAAATGAACGTCCATGTCATATCAAAAATAACTGAAGCACACTTAAAATTAAACTTATACAAAGTGAATTAACTCCACTTGAAAGAAAACGTACCTACCACTTCAGAGTTGAAACTTACTTTCTTAAACTTGGTCGTTAGTACAGACGAAGGAAAAGTTCATTGCTGCTTCTATCTACGCAATCTTATTGACTGATAAGAAAGCTCTGACGCGCTCCCGGTGGCGTTAAGGGCACGAAACAAAGTTGCCAGTGACGGCTCGGTATTGCAGCCCCGGCGAAAGTTAGCCAAGTTCCCGTACTCGGTAGATCTAGTCTCCTTGCGCGTCAGGAGCACCTGATAATCGCGCACTTTGCCTCCAATTACACTCAGTTTACACTCAGTTTACACTCAGTTTACACTCAAAAATATTCATTAAACAAAAAAAGGGCAATAAGGATACTCTGTAAAATTATGAAGAGAGGCACATGCAGAAAAGTGTTCAAAGATCTGAACATACTGACATTACCTTCCCTTTATATACTAGAGACAATTGTATATTTAAGAGACAACCCGACCATGTTTCAACAGAATCAAAATATTCACAATACAAATTCCAGGCAAAAAAAAATAGCTTGTTAGAAATAGGAAGAAAGAACGCGACTTTTATGGGACCTATTTTATGCAACAAACTACCCCGCAAGATAAAGGAAAAATAACTTTACTGGAAAAGCTTCAAGGGAATGGTCAAAGATTTTTTTAAATCAGAATTAATTTTATACCATCTTAGAATATAGATACTAGTTTGAATGATTGTAATTGTAAATATTTTGTGAATGAACTTCAATGACTAAATGCATGAGAGTTTTAATTATCCATTGACAATTACTAAAGACAAAGACTAAAGAAAATAACCAATACAAATATAAATACAAATACTCTCCGTGTAAATACTCTAGCTACAAGAATCAGACTAGTTTTTTTTGTCTAGAATAGATTTAAAAGGATAGATCGTGGTTATGCTAAAAAAATGGAAAATTTTCGAATTATCAAAAAGAACTTCCGCAATTGAAGCAAAAGATGCTAATGGGAAACTAACGCTAATTCCTCATTTTGCCGAATCATAACTGATTTTTTTTCTATTGTATGTAATTGGGAAAACTAAGATACTCACATATGCCCTAGCGTTTGTTAGTTATATAATAAAATTTGAAACGCTTCACTTGGTGGCAGTGGTGGGGTTTTAAATGTGTATCTCAATAAAGATTTGAAATTTGCGCATCCAAGTTCAATGCTCTAAGCCCATTAAATTCAAAGTTTGGACATAAAATAAGTGCTTTTAGGACATGTCCAACGACATAATCTCCCTTCAGCTACATAGCCAGCCTACCCTACACACCACTCGATTTTAAGCCCTGTCCAAATCCAATTTATGTAATCACATTAAATAGGAGGGGTTACTTTTCATAATTACATTTGCTCCAATATGAGAGCACAAACGGGAAAACTTTATATTTCCGCTATTTCTACAGAAAATCTCCAGAATACAATGGCCATTTACATTATACAAGAGACAAATAGATTTATCTTCCGAATGTCTGAATGAACCTATGCCGAGACTGTATCTTGGAAGTTCTCAACTCCATGGTGAGTTATACGTTCCGAAGCACACGTTTACCTTGGTCGCTGCAAGTGCAATTTATTCGCATGCCTATACAGTACGAGCAAAGTGGCCAGCTGGATAGGCCCATTCAAAATGAAGGTCAATTCGTGTCACGACCACGAACCAGGCAATAAATTAGATAATAATAAAGAAGAATTAAGAGCGCATTAAGTAAATTGTGCGATGAGCCTTCAGAAATGGCGAATATCAACTACGTTTAATTAATGCACGTCGGGAAGTAATTAATTACCGCAAAATGTTGTGGAATTTTTATTTATGATTGATTGCTTATGTTCCAGGCAAGACCTATTCCACCAATATAGAAAATTGCTATTGAATCGCACTTAAATTCGCTTTTGTGTTCCTGTTAGATGTTAACCATTTTTAAATCGATTCTTTATTCGCTTAGGTATAATTACCTACAATATTGTTATTTTCCCTATAACATGTTTAACTTATCAAACAATTGAATACGCCTTTCGCATATGACAGATTATGCATGAGTGTACAAGTGGATTCATTTCAGGCATTAAATGTGCTGATAATTAGTAAGTTATACGTGATGCCAAGCAACATCCTAACAAAATGAATCATCGTTGCGTGCCTCGAGCAAACTAAATAATAATGACGGTACATAGTACATCGGATAATGTAATACCTGGCATCTCGATATAATATCGAGACAGCATCTTTTCTATGACACTTTACATGTAGCACCTTTCTGTGCTTTATAGACTAACTAGATGCAACGATGCTATCTTAGCATAACATTGCACCATCATTGGTCCAGTATTGACGGCTGCAAAGTGTGTATAGGCAAATATAAAAAAGTGGTAAGCTGATACGATATTATATGTGTCTGGCACCACAGTAATAAATGATCTCTGTGAGCAGGTAGATATCTTGCCGTCGCCTTCGCCGTCGTCCCGACCAAGCGTCCCGACGGAAGTCTTACAAGAAGCCAACACGACGCCAGGTTCGAAGTCAGACGAAAAAAGTACATCACGAGCACAGCAAAAAAAAGTAAAAACGATTCAGCAAATTCACTCGCCATGATAATTGCTGTCGTGAATAGCGAATATATAAATATTTTTTCTGCAAAAATTAAGGGTTAGATCTATACGTTTTGTTCATTCCATCTCTTTTATATGACTATTAAAGCGGTTTGCCCCCGGGGCACTGGAATAATTTCGCGTTCTGGTATACGATTTTGCATTCGGGGGTGAGTTGCAATTGCTGGGGTTGCTGTAATTACTATGGTTTTAGGCAAACATTAATTGCGTGAACGTTATGCAGAAGCAGCCGCCTGATAATTGAATATAGCACCGGTATAATGTGGTTCGCTCCCCACATTGTGCCTACTGGCTACTGGGCCATTGAATACCTACAATTACAACAGTGTGCTTGTCTGAACAAAATACATCTCCCAGTGGATAGAGCTTCATGTGCGATTTTCTACAAAGTCCAACGCAATGCCTTAAACATTGAAACAGTCAGGGACTCAGGCTCAGAGGGGGTGTGGGTGTTCCTAATTTGGTACAAGCTGAAACTTTTTAAGGGCGAGCAAAGGCACACAGCAGACGTTTGAAAAAGAAACTGCGCCAACCGCCGAGAGTTGATTGAAATTTACTATGTTCTTGCGGGAGACATTGTGGAACTGACATTATTTTAAATGTGTTTTTTTTTGTCGAGAGTCCGATGTGTAGCCAAGGTATGCCAATTAGTACAACCGTGACCATCCACGGATGGGATGGGCGGTGTGGCTTTACCATCGGTGCTCTGACCAAGCAGAGAACCGAACGATTAATCGCCCGGTTAATAAAAACCAATGCCATATCGCACTCTGACAATGTAAGCCCAAGGGTTCATTTTCTAATGAACATCGTATCACTCAATTGTGGAATTGTTTGAAATTCATCTTTTCATTCGAAATAGCAGCCATGCCGGAATATTTTGGTACCACAAAATCAGTAAACACAAAATGCTCCCAAAATAGACTATCGGCGCCCGTGACGGAGAAAGCCAGAGTATTTCCTAGCACACACCTACAGTTCAAATGTGGGCTTTTCCACGAGGAAACATATACCATAAGTGCTGCTTATAGTGGTTATCCCTCCACATACTTTAGATTTACCTGTTAAATTAATCGCATGGTTAAATATAGACGATTTAGATGAAGATAAGACTGGTACATGTGCGTTAAAGATAAGAAATTATACGAAGAAAACCAACCATCCGTTGGTCTCAGCATCAACCGTTCAATTTTAGGCACGCAAATGAATCAGAATTTCACTTTGTAGTAGGACCTGTCTATCTAAAAGGTCTAAGATTGGTCCAAAGCATGAGTCCTTGATTACGTTCTGGTTAATCTTAAGCAAATATACTACAGGATATAGATACGGCAAGCCTTATTTGATCAATGTAGTCTCAATGCTCTCACTTCCGACTTCCTTGCTCGGTGCACGATGCACATTCCAACGGCACGCAACAATGTCGCTCAAGGCACTTTACACAATTGATAGAAATCCAAGCTCAAAATGCAAAATCCAGTTGCACTTTTTTACAACTTATTCCCGGGGCGGTCTCACGTTAATCGCAAGAGACCTTGATACAGGTCATGCCTGGAAATTATCATATTTCTTACCTCTTACCCAATCCTCGATGCCGTTTAGTGATTTTTGTACGTAATCTGACCTTTCCATTTACTTATTGAGTTCCGTGATATAGAAAAAAAGCAATACCTGTCGTTTAAAAAGAATGTTTTAATACATTGTTGTTAAAGATATAATATTTCTCAATGTACCGACTGATCAATTGAAGAGATAGGCAAACAAAAGTGTATTGAATTCGTCATTTATTCGCCAATAGGTTCCCTTATCCAATTACAATCACTTGATAAGTTAAAATTATCTTATTAATTTGGCCCAAATCAGGAATTTAATCTTATCTTACTTGATCATTGTTCTTAGTATATACCGGAAGAAAACACATTTTTTTTTTAGGTAAGCCCTATTCAACCGTTATAATAAGGGGTCTTAATAAAATTTGAGATAGCATATATGCTTTAATTACCTGGCCGGTCGTGTTGCCTAATTAAATGGAGTTCCACCTGATAAATACCAAAAACGCTTCTCAGCCATAAAGCATAATACAATGCAATGTTATTTTTATTTTATACTACTGCACCTTGTTTAGTCTCAACTCGAATACGCAATACCTTCAGTACGAAATGTAAAGCATCAACAAATCGAGATTTCGGTGGGAGCACAATATCGTTTCCGAAATACGGACGCAGCAGACAATTCTCGTTTGAATTATCGCCCGTTCTGAGTCCGGCGCACAAACCCTTATCCATAAATCAAACGGTGTGAATTCCAATAAAATTAATATCTTCCTCTCTCCTTGCTTCTCGCCGCCGCCGCCCGGCGTCTAAACGCGTGGCAGGTGCGTCGCTTTCAACGACGCCGCGCGCCCCGACGCTTCTTCGCATACCATTTACCTGTTCGCACGTGTGTACGCCTATGCCCACTCCCTCTTCCCCCAACCCTCTGACTGGCCGGAGCGGGAAACCACACAGGAGCGAGTAAGGTAGAAAAAATAACTGCAGTTAGATCGATGCGCCCAACTTTTGCGTCCCGCGAGATATTAAAAAGGTTAAAATCCTAGTTGAGTTGCGAGACAAACTTTCATATGTGATGGTGTGGCTAGCACCTTAGCCTTGGCTATAAATTTTCAAATTGAATCTGCACAGAGTGGCATTTTAAACTTTTTTGTTTTACAGCTGTTTTATTACAGGTCTGTGATTTTCTGTTTATGCTAAAAATTACATCTATAGCTTTTTAAATTCGTACTAAAAGTAGATTCCTTCAAGAACTGTCGTGACCTGTCACATACGAATTTCTTATCATATCGAAGATATCTGTTAGCTAAAAAAAAGTGGAATAACCATTTCTGAACAGGGTTCATCAAATTATCGGCCCCACGGAACAAAGCGCGATGACTTACGCGTCAGGACCACAAAATTAAGTGAACTTCGAAGTCTTCTGTTGTTTCCTAACTTAGATGCTACTGCGAAGAGAAGGTACGCTTCCAAGACACTCTTAAATCTTCGCAAGAAAATGAATATTACAATTGGCTAACTCTCAAATAAGTTGTCCTTGATTTTGAAGCCGCTGCCTCAAACTGAAAGAGCTATTTCAAGTTGCAATCGGCGAGTGGCACAGTCCTTCTTTCGGCCAGACGCATCGCGGGCATCGTGTGCAGGTGAAACCCAACTGCAACTCGAAACCCAACCATGAACAACAAAACGACCACGAGGAAGACGATTGTGTCCTCTTTCGTTCTATAAATTGCATTTGTTAAGACTCTTGTAGTAGCTTTGATGTCCCAATCGGCATTGACCTGTTTGGCCTGTTGGTTGGACATAAATGTATCTACCAAACTGAAGTCGACGAAAAACTTTCACTAATGTGTGAGAGATGGGCATAGGTACACACGATTGCCATTATATGCCATGTGCGTGGTATAATTTCTTATCAATTTATTTCGAAAAATTCAGGTTCAACTTTTAATTAAAGCCTTTATGACTGGATATCCAGTGATTTTATATCTGAAGCTGTTTGCCCAAAATGAAAATGTCGTAACATGTTAGTTCTTTGCAAACTAGCCACGCTAATGTTGTTAATAAAGCCATAGATTACAGGCCGGGATAATTGGCTTACGATAGCTGGTAGGACCTACCTATACCTGAATTACACTGCCTGCTTGTCACTTGTTCGGTAAAGGTACTTAAAGTGAATTTGTAATACCTATACCCTAGTCCCTGTCCTTACACGTAGGTATTATGTTATGTACACGTCAAATATAAATGTTAAATCACGTATAATGCGGACCGGTTATTCTACACTCCGGTTAATACGAAGGATTATTTATTGAGATTTTTGCTTCCATAAGATTTCTGTAAGGACAGGCAATCACCATCTATTGGACAAATTCATTGAGTGGACAACGTTTGGTGTGGGCATCCACTTTCCAAAATAAATCTTAAGCCGATTTCTTTTTTTTCAACAATTTCATCGTTGAAGTATACACAAATTTAAATGTCACGTTCACGTGCTATAAGTAAAAATGTGCCATCCGCAGACAAGATCCGATTCGACGCGTGCGTCTTCTATTTTTCTCCTCGTCAAATTCCACATTTCAGATGAACATAATTTTGGGAAATATCGAAGATGTGAGCACTAGTTAATAAAAAACAACCCAAACATATTATACTACAACATCGGTACTGTCAATTCAAAAAAACTTACCAAATAAAATCCTTGCAGTGGCTGCAAAATGTTGGCTGCTTGAAAAACCTCGGCATAAACTTGTGGTCTTTGACGTTGAACACGTTTTTCTTCTTTAGTGCGCCTTTCCTTCCCCGCAATTTGAGACCGAACACAGTGTTCATGTCCCCCATCCCGGGGGCATCATCGTTAGCGTTCACCTCCTCGTCACCCATCTCGACGAATGCGGGACGAACTCCGCTAGCACTCAGCTCAATCGCCTTCACCGGCAGCAACCAGTTCTACCACACCACACACATTAATCGCGGACAGCCAACGAGCAACGCTCTTCTCGCCCTCTACAACAGGTCAATCAAGTTCAGTTTACTCGAAAGTTTTTTTATTTCTTATTACATTTATTTTAATTTATTTGCAAATATTAAGCTCGATTTTGTAGTTTGAGATATCAAAATATAGTGCTTTAAATTTTCGCAGTTGGCTACATATGTTTGATATGATCATGCGCGGGCGCGTACGGTGTCATGCGCAACTAAGGCTCGTATTTCGACGAGACTGTACTTAAATTATGCTAATTATTATTGTAGTGACGTCACCTTGGATAACTGCATGTCCGAGACATTTATGCCAATGATTATTCTCCAACAATAAACTTTTTATGTTGTTTTATATGTTTTTTACATAATTTTAAGTTCTCAAAGAAGATTTTCTGTCAAAGGTTTTCCAGTTTTGATTTGTTGCCGCTCCCGAGCAATGTTTCCCTCTCCCTTGCTTCTTTTCTCGAGGTCTGCTGCTAAGGTCTGCTGTCACCAGTGGCTGTCACTTACATTGCACTCTCTCATTGCATATCTTTACGTTGCCCTGTACAGTTCTGTGCTTATGGTGAATTAAATGGATAGAGGTTAATAATTAAGGCAGAACTATGGAACTTAAAGATGTGTATTACAACAAAGTTGAATATGTGGAAACGGTAAACTGTTGTTATTTTTCTACAAATTAAAATTTGAGGTTAACAACAGATAATCCTTGCTTGAAATTTGTTCCTTATATTTCTAACTTTACAATTCGTGCATTTTCAGGCTTCGGGAAACAAAGTAAGCCGACAGACGGTTCTGTGTGGATCTCAAAATATTGTCCTGAGTGGCAAGGTAGTTGTGCAGTCGGATGCGATTATTCGAGGCGACTTGGCAAATGTACGAATCGGTCGATACTGTATTATTAGCAAGCAAGCTACAATTAGGCCACCATTCAAGAAATTTAGCAAAGGGTAAGATTGACGTCTTTATGGTGCTGGTGATAAGCTTTTATCTTCCTATCACAAACACATTACTGCACCTGTTGCAACTAGGAAGATGGTACAGGCAAAGGGTATGCGCATGTCCTACGCAGATTAGACTGATTCTATTTCTTGTTTGAATAGGGCCAGTGGAGTGATTTTTGCTAATCTGAGCAATAATTTATTTTTATGTTATCAGGGAAACTATATGGCTTGAACGTTGGTAGGATCGGTCACAATTTCTTAGGGTTACCTACCTGTTACAGCTCCATCTTTTCTGACCCTTGGTCAGCTGGCATAATTGTCCCTTTTTGCTGAAATCTCAACAAACTGCTTTAACCTCTACAGTATTTATTGTATTTACTCACTTTGTCATCAACCTTGTTTTCTTTACAGAGTTGCCTTTTTCCCCCTCCAAATGGGTGACCACGTATTTGTGGGGGAGAGATCTGTGGTAAATGCTGCCATGGTCGGATCATTTGTTTACATTGGAAACAACGTTGTTATAGTAAGATACTGCTGATCTCTTTTTATTGTTTTAAATGTATCATTAAATAGGAGCATAATCTAGAATTTTCTGAACTGTGTCCAGGGTCGGCGCTGCGTACTCAAAGATTGTTGCTTCATCGAGGACAACACCATTCTGCCACCTGAGACTGTGGTTCCTTCGTTCACACGTTACGGTGGATCCCCAGGAGTGTGTGTTGGCGATCTGCCTGAGTGTACTCAAGAACTAATGACTGACTACACTGTGAATTATTATCAACATTTTCTACCAGCTAAAATATGATATCCGTTCTGCCTTCTCGTTCTCATGCTTGTCTATCGATTGTGTTACTAATTACAGGACATTCGTTTATTTCCGAGTAATTATCAAAGATATATTTATAAAATTATCAAATATCTAACATAATATGTTTATATATTAATATTTATTTTACCTATGTTTATTCATATCAAACTTTTTCAAATTGGGTGGTTCTGCAGTCGGAGCAAAATTCAATCATTCTCATCTGTGCAAGAAAATATTATGAGCTTTTAATGCAGCTTTGATATTAATTAAATGCAAGAAATTATAGCCAAATTACATATGTACTACCTTAAACATGACTGCTTTTTGTAGGTGTGTTTCTAAAAAAAAGATTGTTATATTTGTTTCCACTGTTGTGGAAATGTTAACGGTATCTCAAAAGATTTCTGTGTCCAAAATACATTCACAGGTGATTCAATTACCCAAGTGTTTAATTTGAATTGCACCACAAAATGCCTGTCTAACTCCCATTCCACATCAGTACGGCCCTTTTAAGGAAATAGAAAGGTGCTTTTCAAAACTTTCAATCTTGAATGCATCTTTCTGTTTTGAAATTTAACACATTTTGCAATAGGACAGTTTCCTTTGAATAACTTTACTGATTACTTAAAGAAGTTTTCAAACATATTTTCTCGTGTCTATCCAATACGACAATAGGATTGGCTAGGAAATTTGAAAATAGGCTTCCACCGAGGCTTTTAACCTTTGCTCCAAACTACAATTTATGTGTAATGTTTTGCAAGACACTTTACTCTCAAAATAAAGTTAGACTTCTCGTGTGTAGGTAAAAAAATTTTAAATGCACAACCGTCGGGGTAGCACAAGCAATTTGATACAAAAGGTACTTGGGTCCTTGCATGTGATTCATGATTTTTTTTTCGCTGATGAAGGAAGTGGATCGTTTTGAATTTCGCTCCTTTTCCATGATTGGCTGACGTTCTCTTCGCTTAGAATTGTCCAAACTCAAAGGCGGTGGATTCCGATTATCAGTCAGAAAGATGGAAGTCGTAGAAGAACGTAAATTTAATGGGGACGTCCCATCTCTTTCCCTAAATAGTCCAACGCAAACTTCGGAATATGAAGACATTGATCCTTTACACGACGAATTACACAACATACAAAGCATGATTCGTCTAACTAGGGAGAATATCGATGCTCTCAACGTACAATTTGCAGACTTCAAGCACCCTCCATCTATGTATCTTACAGAATATCAAGAACTCACAAGTAAGTTACATGAATTTGAAGCAAAAGAACAAGAATTGGTGGAAGCAATCAACCACGGTCAAGAAAGTCCTCAAGATCAAATCGACACACCCTTTCATTTGCCAAGTGATGAAGGTGATAGCTCACCGCAGATGGCTCCTCGATCACCTCTAAAATCAGTCGTAAGAGCCCACCTACCAAATCAACAGCGAACAACTGTTCAGGTTAGGCCAGGGTTGAGTCTGAGAGCAGCTCTGTCAAAGGCGATGACGAGAAGAAAACTGACGTCTGAAATGTGTGTTGTGTACAGGGAAAATAAAATCCCTGTACCCTGGGAGACTGACATATCTCTATTCGAAGGGGAAGAAATAACAGTAGAAATATTGGATAAGTTTTCAATTACAACAAGCATCTCGCACAACTTCGTTCGAAAAACATTTTTCTCCCTGGCCTTTTGTGAATGCTGTAATCGGCTACTGTTTCAAGGATTTTACTGCCGCACATGTGGATATCGATTTCACCAGCGCTGTGCTATTAGCGTTCCAGCACTTTGCCAGCAAGTTCGTATGCCAAATGCCTATTACCAGATACTTTTAGCTCAAAATTCAACTGGAATCCTTCAAACAAACCCTGCCTTTGGTCATAGAAGGACACATCATCCTTCCCAACCACTTTTTCATCCTCGAAGACCACGTAGTACTACTTTAGGTGCCAGGGAAAGGTCAAGCTCTGAGCCCAATGTGAGTTATAACCACATTGATGCCCCTAGCGCCGAAACGTCAGCCTTGGAAGAGTTTTCCAGGCAGATTTCTCGAAGTTCCCCAACTCCTACGGGATCGGTCGCAACAAGTAGCCCGGGTAATAGTCCAACGAAGACGTCCCATAGTCAAAGTGCTCAAGCTTCGCCTACAAATACGCTCAGAACTTGCCGCCCCAGGGCTCGCAGTGCCGATGAAAGTGGCAACAAGATACGCACTCCCCGCGAGTCCATAGAGGACTGGGAGATTCCTGCCGACGAAATCCTAATCGGTCCTCGTATTGGTTCAGGCTCGTTTGGAACTGTCTACAAGGGCTCATGGCACGGACCTGTAGCCCTTAAGACGCTTAACGTAAAAGACCCAACCCCAGCACAACTCCAAGCGTTCAAAAACGAAGTAGCCGTTTTGCGGAGAACGAGACATGTTAATATTCTGCTATTCATGGGTTGTGTCAGTAAGCCACAGCTTGCTATTGTTACTCAGTGGTGCGAAGGTTCAAGTCTTTACAAGCATCTACATGTCACAGAAACCAAGTTTGAACTTCATACTCTAATGGAAATTGGCCGAGAAACAGCACAAGGAATGGATTATCTCCATGCCAAAAATATAATTCATCGAGATCTAAAGAGCAACAATATCTTTCTCCATGACGATCTCACAGTGAAAATTGGTGACTTTGGACTTGCGACTGTCAAGTCGCGATGGTCTGGATCCCAGCAGTTCCATCAACCTACAGGATCTATTTTGTGGATGGCTCCGGAAGTGATTCGGATGGAAGAAGAAAGCCCGTATAGTTTCCAATCGGATGTGTATGCATTTGGAGTTGTTCTTTACGAAGTTATGGCAGGCCAACTTCCATACTCTACGGTTAATAACAAAGACCAGATCCTATTTATGGTCGGACGAGGCTTCTTGTGCCCTGACCTGAGCAACCTTCGCACAGACGTGCCAAAAGCTCTTCGACGACTGATCAAAGATTGCTTGAAACTCAACCGGGAAGACCGCCCTTTGTTTCGTCAGATTCTTGCATCCTTAGAAGGCGCTATAAAATCCTTGCCCAAAATACACCGGTCTGCTTCTGAACCAGCTTTGAATAGATCTCAATTGCAAGATGACTGTCTCTACATATGCGCTTCTCCAAAAACTCCCATTACGATGCAGTACGGAGCGTTTCAATTCCCTGTCGGTGGGAACATCTAAAATGCTCTGAACAATGTGAGTAAGTAGTCAATTGCAAATAAATAGGCATAGAAACTTGATCAATTAAACTCTTAAACCGTACCTGGAGTTTGAACTGAAACAAATCAACTTTTATTTTGATGAGAATGACATTTCTAATAATTAATAAGATCTAGTAAATGAAAATTATTATAAATTGATTCTTCATAAAAACCAAATTACCTTGTTCCACAGTTCATATCCTTGTGAAGAATGTATAGAGAAAGTTATTGACTCTATTTGCAAATCATCCTACTTTTTTTTTTTTCATTTTCTAATCAGTTGTGGTTATTTCCAGACTTTTCGGCTGTAAACATTTGGGCTTGTCTCTGCGATGCATCACTTGTTTTGAAAGTCTCCCATTGGCGTTTCAACGTGTTTTGCAGAGAAGTTAAAACAAGAAGCCATCGGGCGTTAGTGATACCTGACAAAGCAAACGCTCACTACCCAGTGGAGGTACCTAATCATGTGCTTATTCAGCACCAGTATTACCAGTTAGGACTAGGAAGTCGATATACTGTTAAAAAGAAACCCATTTAAAACATTCCATTTTAATGCATAATTTTAATAATACTACTAAGCATTTAGTATTATATTAGAAGGCCTATTGCAATAGTCTCCTTGAAACCAGAAGGCATAAAATATAATAAATACTTACTAGCAGTCATGGTATGAAGACAATTTACTAAAGTTCTAATATCAAGCTCTCTAAATATCGAGACTTTCTATCTCCAAGAGTATTGATTCCAAGAACATAGTGTCATGTTGTTAAATGAGATATACCTAGATTCTGATACCATCCTGGTAAAAAGCCAGGGAATTTTATGGAGTTCAAGAAAAAAAAAGTTTCTTATATTTAAGAAGTTATCAGGCACTGATACATCGTACATATACATTTCTTTAAGGGTGATCAAATACCTATAAAGGAACAAATACTTTTTTGTTGCAAGTGCATTTTGTGTTCCTTATTAATTCTTTTCATCTCAGTAACGATTTCTGGGAAAGTAATCCATTAGAACATGTGAAAAATGAATCTTTTGGTTGTAAAAGACTTGTTCCATGTTTTCAATATCCCAAGTTATTCCCATTTTTTTTAAAATCAAATTTTAAAAAGTCTCAATATGGCAGACCACATAGCAAAAATAGCAAGGCATTATCAGGTAGCTTCTTGTCTTATTTTTGGAATCAATCTGAATGGAAATATGTACTCTGAAACCTGTTGAAACAATGAAACAGCAATAACGTTGTAGTGTAGTTGACAATTGTGCTCTTTTGTGACTGACTTTTGGTCCTAAAGATGTCTGTGCCAACACTGACCAAGGTCCTTTTTAGAACAGAAATTCAACCACAACAGAGCACAAGCATCAACCAAACCACCCACTGATCATAACTCGGATTTCAGCGATAGCATTGTAAGAATTCCCTAGAAAAATTACGAATGGCGAAGGGATCAATTCCACCATAAATTCAGTACATTAAATTAATGAAAGGAAAACTTGGTCTAAAGAGATTGATAGAGATAAAATGGCTTGAACTGTATGATGTAGCTCGGGGTGCCTGACGCAGTATTTTTGATTGTCATTTTAATTATGAATAAGATGACTGCTAATTTTATACTACCTCATTACTTACATAATTCAGGGCAACATCAACATTTTAAAAATAAACGCTGTAAAACAAAATCTGGAAAACAATGTCAGTTTTGTATTAATTTGTGGTGTTTAGCGAAGTGCTGTTTTGACAACTGGCCCTGCGGCACAGGTCTAATGGCGTCGGTTTAGTTTAGTAACGAGATCAGATGCTACAAATGACAAGAGCTCATAAATGGATCACTCTTCTTGCTGTTATTATTTTCATGTTGCAATTTGAATGTAGAGCCTGAAAATTTGCTTTAAATGTCTGGACACTGATTTTGTAGTTATGTTTTACTGTTGATGGATTAGAGAGGCATGTAAAGATTCCAAAAATTAAGTGAAATTAAGTGGGGAATAAAGTCAAATCACTAAAAAATTATTTGAGGAATAGGTAATCTAAGGAACTACACAACTTGCCAAAGAAGTGAAGAACTGGGGAAGAGGAAAGAAGGAAAGACAATCTACCAAAGTTGAAGGCAAATTGCCACTCTTTGGTAAGTTGTGTTACCTTTTCTTATTAAAGGTATGTTTGCTAAAAAGGCTCGTTTATGATGTAATATGGAAGCAGTAAGAAGGAACGCAACTTGCCAAGGCTGAAAGCTGGTTACGTTAGATGAAGAAAGTTGCAAATAGTTTGTTTTTTTCTAGTTCATTTATACCACTCTTTTGGCACTCATATCAAGGAATTGAAAGCATCAACAGCATTATGGAAATAATATATATACCTACGTATTTACTTGTTAATTCTTCAGTATCTTGTATTTGTTTAGGGAATAATTCTTCTGAATTTTTCTTTTAACACGTTTACCTAACCTTTGACAGATTAAACAAAGTTTCTTTGAATCACTGAAAAAAAAAGTTATTTAAATATTAACAAAGTTTTAGAGTTAAACAAATTGACCAATTCCCAAGCAATAAACATTATTTTTAAAAAGTTACTGCGCAACCATTAATACCTTTAAGGTAAAATCTCGAAGTACCTGGTAGTACCTAAATTTGGTTCTTCTGCACTCAAGTACCTGTTTGTAACTGGGAAAATTAGGCTATTAATTGCTTAGTGTTTGGAAATGGAATCTAAGGTATATTTTACTATTTCTGTTGCACCTCAGCCTTCAACTCTTTGGTTGGTAAGTTGTAGTTTGCTTCATTACCTCATGCTTAAGTTGCGAGTCGCAAACATAAATGTGTCAGAATGGCAACCAGTCAATTTATTTCCTGGTTTCTTTGAGCAGGTGAGTTTGTTTGAACTGAGTAAGCTGAGATTGAAGATCTTCGGTTAAAAATAATTGTCTTTGTGTCATACAAACACTTTCCGAAATAATGCATAAAAACTTAAATTCCAAATCTACCTGATTCGCTTTAGTAATGCCACTGGTTACGTAAAATATTTGAGACTTCTGCAGCTGATAGGAAGTGTAATGAGTAATGTCTAATGTGCAATTGGTTTTAATCTGTATATTTACATTTTTAATGGTTCAAATAACTGTAAAATGTGCAAATGCCATGATGCAAGTAACTAAATAAAGAGGAACCAGCTCTGGTTGGGTGTTAATTCATTTTAATTAAGTATGTGTACATATTGTGCATATATATACAAGTTACATAGTTCTAAAGTAGGTAATCATTGTGTGGTGCATTGTGGCTGGTTACTGTGCAAATTTGCAAAATTCATAGTTGCTAATTGGAGCAGTCTATTTATCTACCCAGTACCTCAGTGTCATGCAACTTTTCAAAACTGATTTTAACATGCGAGTGAAACCATTTTGAAACTATAAACAGAAGAAGACTGCTAATTTAAACGTAAATTTTCTGTATTGTGTTAATATGGTGGGTGGATGAATTGATCTTAAATACGGCAATCCGTTGCAGAACAGTCCAAAGGAAATATCTACAAAAAAATATTTTAGACTCCATTTCTGCTTCCTTTTGTCTTATCGAAGATGTGTCGGGCATCGTCATTATAGTTCAGGCCCAAACTGTTTTTGCTAATAATTTGCTGGCGCAAGTTTTGCCTTATATCCATATTGTATAATTGTCTTTTTAATGCTAGTATGGTACTGCAAGTTTGTTGTTAGATTTAACTGTTCTGTTTTACTTTAGGTGACCTGTATTAACAAATTTATGTTCAGAGATCTCATATTGTATATTAAGAATTAGTCCAATAAATTAATCCATGTTTGGAAACAAAATTTAGAGAGTACTTCATTGTGCAAAATTTAAAATGCTTTTATTTGGCAGGTTAGCTGGTTAGAATGATAGTGTTTTGCAGCACACCGACGTCCTGTCGCAGTTAAAAGTTAATGGCGGAAATGGAGAAACCTCATCAAAAATTTAAAAAATAATAATAATTGATACAGGTTTAGTCCTAAATGGGAAGTCTACATTTGTGTACATTTGTCTACATTAGAACTACCGTTCTACATTTGTCCAAGAAATTTTTCAAGATTTTTTTTTTTTTTTTAACAAATATTTTGGCACTATCTAGTTTTTACAAAGGTTGTCTAGCCTTCTACATTTCTATAGGCTGGAACAATATGGCCAGTAATTTACATAAAAAGGGGCATTGGTGTAGGTTTCAAAGTTCAGTTTCTTAAAGACAAAAAAAACCAAGCTCCCAAATCAAATAAATACAGCACTATATGCAACTTTGATATTCATTTTCCACTCTTCAAAACTTACTCCCTGTTACTGCAACAGTATCAGAGTCGTGTATTGTAGGTTTTCTAATGTATTTGTTAATCATTCTATCAACAATGTCAATTATTCCCAGCACCGAAAGCCCAAGAAGAAATCCCATTGAACCTCCCATATCCGAGATGAACTGTGACCAGTCATATGCGATATGCTCCTCGATCATTGTGACCAGCTTGGAACTGAAGAAAACGTTAAGCTTACTGTAGTACTTGTTGATCGGCGTTCTGTTGACAACGTACGACGTGTACTGTTGCGTTCGACAAGGGTATTTACATCCACAGCACTCCTCCGGGCATTTGTTACTGCAAGCAAAATCAATGCAATTAATTATAGGTACATGATGATCTTTCGGTGGTCGTACTATACATTTTGGCGGTAAAAATAATCACTCCCAATCCAAGTTAAAATTCTTTCGTGAAATTTTTATTTAATTCTGGAATGAAGTACCTATAATGGCACATGGTAAAGAAATGTTCTTTTAAGATAATAAGCAAATAATATAAGTAAATGCCATAATATTTATGTACAAAATTAGCAACAATCTATTGTTAGGCACCTACTACAGAAATAGAAATGTTTACATTGATTTTAAAAGTAATATTTGTACAGCTTAACTCTTAGTTAGATATTAGATATTGAATTTTACAATGAGGTTCGTCGGAACCAAAGATTTTACAATCTTGTTACAAAAAGGCTTTGCTCCAAACACATTGAAAGAAATGCAAAAATCTATGCAGTTTTAAGAATGTGTGACTTTTGTTAAATTGAGATTAAATTACAAAACTGTGTTACAAAAAAAAATAAGCCAAAGCTTAAACAAATAAATACAAGCAGCAGTAAAAAAATAGGACAAGGTGCAAATTGAGAAAGGGTGTGAGTATTTGAATAAATTAAACAAAATTTTGGTTCAAAACAACTCTAAAAGTTCCTGGGAGTGGAGATAGATGTAACCCTAAGCTGGAAGGAGCATGTAAAGCTACTTTTTCAAAAATCGTCGGGGTTATGCAGAGCGACCAGGGTGATGTCATACATTTCCACTTATCAAGCAATGTGCATTATTTATTTTGGATTATTTCATTCCACTATGAATTATGGCAGTCTTTTCGGGTACCACTTCTGAATTTAAGGTAATTTTCAGACTGCAGAAAAGTGTCATAAGGTATATGCTACACTCACTATTTAAGATGCAAAGATAAGAGATTTTTTAAGATTTAATGATCCTGAAAATGCCAGGCCTTTTCATATAGAGAGAGACTACTTGTTTTTATTAGAGAACATCTCGAATATTTTACTTTGACAAGTGAGGTACACCCACATGCAACCAGGCAATGGCAAAATTTATATATTGACATGCAGCCTCTGGTGAGAAGCCAAAACACTGGACATTTTTGAGGATGACAATTGTATAATGCTTTACCAAATGATTTCAAACACCAGACGACATCTTCTTTTAAGTCCAAAATAAAAAATGTTTTAATTAAGAATGCTCTTTACAGTGTCAAGGATTTTAAACCATGGTTAAACCATGGTAGGCATGGTTGAAGAATGACTTGTTTTATGTTACGGCTTATTATATTATATGTTGTCGTTGGTATATCTCATACAATTTGTTAAAACAATGTTTTGTTAATAACAATAAAAGATCACATAAAATTATGCTCCAACTTTACAAAAAACAGTTTTGTTAAATGTTATCCAGCCCAGCTCCATTTATTAGGATGTTTACCCTTAACTCAAAGAGTATTTACTTACTTAAGATATCCTATAATAAGGCTCTTTACGGATTCGTAAGTTTTGCATTCAGTGGCGTTGATGCCCATCATCCATGGTGCTCCACAGCCTACTTCATCCACCATCTGCTGCCAGTGGCATAAATCTTCACACTAATTAAGAAAAAATGAATGACATTAATATCCTTGACCACAATGATTTTTCCTGTATTGGCTCTATTCTTAGAAAAACATACTTTTGTGAAACTCTGCGCCAGGTCGTGGTTGCATTGGTTGCCGATTTTTCGGAAATCTTGTACGCCAATCTTGATTTCTAGATTTTCACCAGTCCCCAGAAATAATGCCTCTTGTCTACCAGATGTTTGCAATCTAGGCTCTAGAATGTTAAATGCAAATATTAATTAAAAAAAGAAAATTTCATATGCAGGGCGCAGATGTGCATTCCTCTTGCAGAACTGCTATGAATATTGATGTATAGTGATTAATGATACAATATTGATGTTCAGATAAGTACAGGCAATTTTACTTGCAATTAGCTTCCAGCTAAATAATAACCTTATAAGCAAAAATAAAAAATGAACTCACCAGTCCATGTTTCTTTAGCATCATGTATATAAACGTCCCAACCCAAGTCTATATCGACCTGCGGATCGTCCACCTCGGCCTTCGCATGTCTCAAAAACACTGATAAGCCGACGTCTTTGCTGGCACCTTGCGTTTCCACTAGCGGATTCAGCGTATGACACAGCCCCGACAGAAAGAATGTACTGCTAGTAATGTTCACATCTGTTTAACACAGAATTCACAAAATTAAATTAGGTGAATACAACTTGACAAGGGTAATTGGGCAAGGGTTTGAGGTGTTGCCTCTAAGGTTTTGGATCACTAAAACATGGTTATAACCATTTATTGTGTTAGTATTTAAATTTTTATACAAAAGTTATTGTTTGTAATTGTAAGGAAATTGTTGCTGACTATAATACTTCATTAAACATTTTTATACATAAATAGGTTTTCAAAAGACAAATTGTATCATGCATAACAAGTTTGTCTATTGAAAGATAGATATGATGCTTAATATCCAACATAATTTAAGTGCACATTTCGAAATTCCAAAAAATAGTTACAGACTTTGTCACTCACTTTCTGGTCGGTAGTTGAGTGCGTAAATCGAGAGCACTTCTTTTTGGCTGTAAGTTGCTTTGTTCCAGAATTCTGTCAGTGTCACGTTGTTAAATGGGAAATTGGCCCACTCTGAAGTCCATCGGATATCTGATCCAAGATTGTGCTCCTGCATTAATTAACATTATTAATTTTGGGAACTTTAACTACATTGTCATAGGTAGGTTCAAAGAGTATAGAGTAATTGAGTAAGAGTTATTGATGTTTTGTTTGATAGTGCATCATCACTTTGGCTATTTGCGGGGCTTACAGCAAGTAAGTACTCGCTGTTTTTTTTTTTTTTTTTTTCTTTTTGGAGGTACTTTAGTTTCTAAAGTTTAGATTTGCAGATGGCAGATTGAAGTGAAAAATCCCCAACTTCTTGAAAACTCGTCTCAGATTCCATAGACACATCAAATTTTAATTTACCCGTAGCACGGGGCTTTAGTAAGAGCGGGGAATGGCTAATCTATTCTCATATTTTTCCTGTTGAAATAATAAAATGTTTCTGAAAAAAATAAAGAAATTAACAATATTTTGTAGACAAAAACTGGCCATGCTGTTCAAGTTCAAAAGCTAGAAAGCAAGTACTGTGGCAAGTAGTTTTTTTTCAAGAATATATTTTTCTCATCTCATACAAAAAAGCCATGTTTGAATAATATTTAATCTTTGCGTCTGAAATCACCAAGGGATCCTTCCCCTTATGCTATGGGGATGTAGGTACCATGCCCAGATAAATTGCCACCCCAATCACCTAATAGTAAAAGAACTGGATACAGGGAGCTTGCAGATAAGAGATTCTGAATATGCGCCATACTGGTTTTATCTGAGCTAGAATTTTTAAATTCTAAACAAAATAAGAATATTTTTAAGAATGTGCCTGGATCATCATAGCATATTAGCATAAGGAATGGAGTTAAAACTACAACTGACCTCGACAACTCCTGCTTTGTATGGGGGCCTCCGACAGACTGTGAGGGCAGGATAAGTCATGGTCTCGTTCAGCTGAATCCGAGTGTTTGTCATAATCGGAGGCCAGATCAGCTTCGTGAAACACTCGGACAACTATTGGAAACATGAAATGTAATCTTCGGTTCTTCACAGACCTCTTAGTTGTGAGGAAAGAAAATAGCCGCTGGGGTTAAGATATTATACTAGAATAATTATTATCTGATATTATCATCTGATATATCTGGGCAGGTAGACTAAAGTAAATCTAGTTAAATAAAGCAACCAGATGGGTGTGACACGGGCAATTAAAATGAAGACAATAGCTACAGTAAAATATAAGTACTAAATTAAATAACATTACCTACAGGTAGTGTTATTTAATATAAAAATTTTACAAAGTACCTTAGTAAACTAATGCTTAAATTCTTTTATTTTGTCTTTACTTTAAGAAAAAAGACAAAGGAGTCAGCAAATAAAGTTCTGCCCAAAGGTAAATCAGGCTCATCAATACATAATTTCTTCCCATGGCACGTTCACATTGAAAGTGTACTGAAATGTCCCAAGCTTTCAAAGAAATAAAATAACTCTTAAGTACACTTCAACTTAACTCTTGAGCACACTAGATACCAATTCCTAAGGCATTTGACTTCTTCATTAAGGCTTATGCCAGTAATATTAAGCTGCAGTAATAAAGATGGGTTCTCATCTTAAAACAGAATTGGATTGGTTGTCAGCCTCTGCTGATCACTCAACCTGATACACTGTATGCTGTGAAAGCATCACTTTGAGCTGCTATTGTTATTTTCAACCCTATCATCTCCTCTTCCATTCTGTTCCCAGAAGCAATCATTTGGGGGGGGGGGGGGGGGGGGGGGGGGGGGGACATAGTAGATTCAGGGGTCTTACCTGCATGATCACTGTAATGGAGCAAAACAGAAGAATTGAAAGACGCAGCAAATTCTTGACACGATCCTTGACGTACTTCTCCCAAAGGTCGACTCCATTCAACCCAACCATCCGTAGACACGGCATTTCGCACAATGCCAGCCCTTACTGACATGCCCCCAAACTTGAAACGACCTTGTGTCGATACTCAAGGGGAAATATTCAAGGTGTAAACCCATGCAATAAAATTAGCGAGAACAGTTGCAGCTGCGTACACCACATGAAAGGTGCCGTGTTTAACGTTTATGATTGGACAGTGTAAATCTGTCACAACATTATCATTGTCATTGATATTGAACAAGCGGCTCAATTTGACCATATAACGTTGCAGGATTATTTTACAAATATTTGCTTTGGAAGATTAGCTCTGCTTGATGTGGTCGTGTGGAATGTAGGAATGGAGGAAGTTTTTGGCAAAAACTGAGGACATATAGTCACAGGTACCTCGACAAAGAAGCATTCCATCTTTGAATGATTTATGCACTTAGATGAAATGCAATGTAGTAATATTGGTGTATTCTCAATTCACTTTATTTTTGAAGATAAAACCAGTACATTCTACACGGAAACATATTGGGTAAGTGATCAGCTGTTTAACAAGTTCCACCTTGGGGGTTACACCACTCATTTAATTATTTATTATAAAATTCAAAAAAAAGAAAAGAAAATTGAAACTAGTCAAGTGAAGGAGAGGCCTTGCCATTCAAACATACAAAATAATCTCCTCTACCATTCTTCACAGCAAATTTACATATCAATATCGTAGAAATAGGTTCTAATACACACATAATCATCTGACAAGCCCATAGATAACATCAAAAAGTTACCCTCAAAAGAATAGATAATTGAATAGCTTCATGTAAAAACAGAAACTCTAGTGAAGTGAGCAATCGCCTGTACAAGGACAGGGGTCTGTACCGGCCAACAGCCAAGTGCTGTGATACTCAATCGCCTGTTTCAACAGGGAACTGACAACGCAGTCCAACAGCTGAGTGACTACTGTGATTGTTCACACAATCGCCTGTCCGACAGGAAGGGGCCCGTACAGTCCAACAACGCAAAACGTTGTGATTGGTGACTGACCAACATATTGGACGTAGTAAAAACAACAATCGCCTGCCTTTCATTCAGGGTGACCAACGATTACCCTAAGCTTGATTAAATAAGTCGCAAGAAAGGATGTCAAATTATAAAACAACATACACTGCTAGATGGTAAAAGTTCTATTACTAGTCAAAATATGTTAGAGATGACGGTATTGCGATATTTCTGTTGCGATAAGAAGGTCAGAGTGCCAAATGGCTTGCAATTGTTTCCTTCGTTTCTCTACTGCAACACAATCACTGTTACGAGTATGTAATATCCTTTCTGAACATCTTTTACTTTAACGTTTTAATCAATTACACATCCCAATCAAAACAGAATGTGGTGATTTATTTTCAGGCAATAAATAATCGAAGACTTGAAAATAATCGTTAGACATCCCTACTTTTGATGACCGGACAGGGGACCAGAGGTCCAACAGCAGAGCAAGGCTGTGATTGATAACGGTACTACCTTGTTTCTGGCGTTGTCAGTGCCAAGATTGGATTGCATCGCAAATAGATTGTCGGGTAGGATTCAAGGGTTAAGCGAGTCTGGGAGATGCTTTGTTTAGACTTGAATCTCGATTTCACAACAGCTTAACACTTGCCGAGTGCCCGTTAGTTTTTCAGCTTAAGGTTCCGTGAAAATGTGATACTGATTATTAAATTTACAGGATTAAGTTTAGTAACATGATACCACAGAGGTTTCAATGGTTAGGTTTGTGGTACGTATACATACAAAAAGATCCAATAGGCAACCACATTTTATTAGGCCACTTTTTTTTAGCTGCAGAACTAATTTTCAAATTATTTATGGGCCTGCACTGAGTCCTGGAGTCAAAACTGTTTTACCCTTTTCTAGAAAAATCAAGGAATCAAGGATCTAAGCAGACTTCCTTTTTAGGCAAAATTAGTAAAGCTTTTGTGTCACGAGGTCAAAGCTTAGATGGCGATGGAATTGTTTGGTAGCAGTGAAGTGGTGAGGCAGTTACGAAAGCATTATCAGTTGCTTATGATGCTGTAACATGAAAACTTTGTTTGGCTTACCTGCCAATATAGAACAAAAACGAGCTCACCAAAAATTGACTGACAAAATGTTTGACTCGGAACCAACCTTCCATTTGCTGCACACGTTTCAAACCCGATTTAGCTTAGGTACTAGCACAGTGCTTGATTGCAACCAGAGTGTGTGATAAATGTGATTTACCTGCAGCTTCTGCACCTGCGCACTGTAAACCACATGCGGCACACAAATCCAAAGCAAAACTAGACGCTAGCTCTGCACTTTCCGTATATTTAGTCGGTACCTATCGTTCGTTTAACACTACGTGTCACTACTTATGCCAACAGCAAAAGTAACCGAGAAAGTAATAAACAACATTGTTTCAGTCAAGTATATAAATGAAATGATTATGTAGGTAGATAGGTAGTGTACGTACTTTATATGATGGCAGATTTGACCCAGATTAAACTATAAAAATAATACCTTTGGGCCGGACGACATATACGAAATAATACTTGCCAGACAGAAAAGGTTATTGAATTTATATTTTATAAGAGCACTGATGTCTACATTCATTACGAGTTATGACTTATCGAAAGATAGAAAAATAGTGGAATGGACAAGTGCTGCATCTGAATGGTTCAAAATCATTTCTGACATATAGTCATCTAGTGAACTTTGGTAGTTTCACAGAAAATAAATCCAAAAGGATTCTAGACAGATGCCACTCCACTAGTTTTCGTCGTTATTAAACACAGATAGAGATACTGAACTGAGTGCACGTAGACGGAACAAACATCTTGCCGAGTTGAGAAAACGTTTCGGTGTCGAGACCAAGACGTGGGTAGATGGCGACTGACTTGAGAGTTGAGAGTGAACGAGCGGTTATTAAGACGTTAGGGTGTACCTGACCACAGAAGCCAGAGCCCCCCTAACAAACCTGATCATCTGAATCGAGGGTGCATCATCGGCGCGAGCATTGGGTGGCCCGGGAAGCCCATTGGAGGTCCAGCCGCGTAGGCGGGGTGCATTGCACCGGGCGGTAAGGCGCCGATTAGACCTAGAACAACGTCACGTCACGGTCAGGCCACGTTGGCTCCACGCAGCCCCTACCGTTCACACAGTAACCAGAGAGTGAAGTTCTTAATTTTACTTGCAAGTTGCGGCTGTATGTACCCATCGTTGGTGATTCCGCTAAATAGTGGAGCATGTCCGTCAATATTGGAGAGTAGGCATATATAAAAATGGTAATAGAAGGGTTCACAATGGCAAAGATATTGAGAAATGGTTTCATGCCAATTATTACGCATCGCAATCTAAAGATACTTGTGGTTACAAATCAGTCAAACATAACTGGATCTACACAACAAGAAAAAATTGCAATAGTTATTTTGTTAAACGCTGATGCAAGTTAGGCCTACGAATCAAAAGAAGATAGTAAGGGCCAAAAGTTATCCAAATATATTGTTGATAATAATTGACGTTCCCTTACTTTTTGCTGTTTTATCAACTCCTCATATGACAGCACTTTCTTAAATTCCCTTTATGGAACTCAGGTTTATGCACCCGGAAGGTAAAAAATTAACGAAAGCCAGATCTTAATAAATCAATCAACTCAACAAGACTAGACAATAGTTCACTTATAATATGAAAATCCCTATACTTAATTCCATATTCGAAAAGTCACTCACTGGCTTACAAGAAATAGTAATTAAAACAAACAAGTTAATAAGATTATCTGCGCTAAAATAAAAAGATTCACACCCCATTTAAATCCCACGCGAGTCTATCAACAATATATTTCCATCATCTACCGCAGACGTGCACCGCTGGCGCGGCCGTCGTGAAATTATCAAACGGCACCAACCTCGTACAGTGACCGCCCTTAGAGTTATCGACCGTGTCGCGTCTCACTTACCTGGTGGGAGCCCCATGGGGGGCGGGCGCATCATATTCATGTTACCTCCCAACATGGCGGCGGGCGCGAGCATTGCATGGCGCATCATCGGCGGTCCGCCCATCGGGGCCATCAGTGCTACGCTGCTCACCGGCACCGAAACAGGGCGGCCTTGGAAACGCGGCTGCTGCGCCATCATTTGCTGGCGCCGGTCTTCGTTTTGTTGCTGCTGGATCTGCTGCTGTAGTTGCTGGTGTTGTTGCATCAATTGCTGTTGTTGATGTTGTTGTTGGTGCTGTTGTTGGTGATGTTGCTGTTGTAACTGGTGTTGTTGTTGTTGCTGTTGCTGCTGCTGCTGTTGTTGTAACTGATGCTGTTGTTGTTGCTGCTGAAAGTCATATATTTTAAAGAAAATATATATTTCATGCTGTCAATCCCTTCGTTAAAATGTATCCCACCCCTAACTCACGTACAACCTACATGAAAGCACCCAAATGGTTGTTTGATATACCCACAAACAAATCAAAACAACTTGAAAATAACAAAGGTAAATTTTTTACGTTTTTTAACTTTTTATTCAGAGCCTGAACGAGAAAAAGGAGAACGAGCAAGCTATCACATTCTAAAGATTTTTGCTTCACACTGTCTGTCATGAACTTACCTCGCTTATTGATTGCGGCGTTGACACTGCCACATCTGGAACTTTGATTGGTACAGCACGTTGGTATTTAGGAAGTTTTGATCGGACTTCCTCCTGTAAAAATAAACCATTTCAATCCATTAGTTAGTTAGAATTTTTGGCAACTATCCTGTCTGCAAATGTTCCATTAATATCCACTATCATTGGGAAAAATGCAAGGAAAGTTCCTAGCAGTGATCACACAAACAAGAGAGATCTATTTCCATTATGGGCCAACCAATGCCCTTGCCTGCTAACCTAGGACATCCTAAAACAATTAAAAGAACAATCGTTTAAAAATATTTAAGAAGTTGCAGCGCCGTAACTTGTCATTACCTGTTAATATGGGTTTATATGTTAATAGGTTCTATAGGCCACGCCAGTGATAAGGAGTGTCAACTCTACGATATCTTTACACAGTCAAGCCCCAGATCACCACGATTGCCTTCAGCTGAACCTATTAATGGTAAGCTTTGAATGTGAGAAAAACAACAATTTCTTCAAGAATTGTTTCCAGATCAAGACATGAACGAAATAAATTGGATTTGTGAGGAGGAAATTTACTTTACTAAATGGCTGGACATTTGAAACTCTTGAAAGCAAACCTTTGGAGAACGAGAAGGCCAGCCTAAAAAGTGGTAAAATGAAGAATCACGCAGACGTACCAGCGAGATGTCTTCCTGTGGATGAATGATCTTGCTGCTGGCGCCGGTGGTGCTGATGAGCGTGACTTTGGCCGGGGAGCTAGCAGCGACGACGCCGTTGCCTGGCCCGCCGGCAGAGTAAGCCGGGAACGTTGGCTTTACGGGTCCGATCTGTGCATTTGACGAGATCGGTTTGAAGTCGGCACCAACGGGTGCAGCAGATGCAGTCGTAGCAGCCTGTAACCGAGCATTTACCACTTTCTATGCTTGTCCAAGCTTAGATGGAAGTTGAGACAAAATTCAGAACTTCTCAATAATTTAGAGCTGTTGTATAACTCCAGGAATAGAGAGACCAGGGGAGTTGCCAATTAATACAAAATCATTTAAATTGAGAAGCAAATGTAGAAAAAGCAAATAGTAGAATTCAATGTCAATGAGTTGTTTCATAGCCATGCTTGATTCAAGTCTGCAGAAGTTAATTGCTAGAACACTGTCGACATGAATGAATACCTAACAAAATAAAAGCTGCCATCCTTTTGTTAGTCCGAGTTAGTACTTACCCCTGCTGCGCTTGGGAACAGGGGCTTTGGTGGCTGTGGACTTCCAGCAGGGTTCATTCCCATGCCCATTTGCGGGCCCATGCCACCCATTGGCCCCATCATCGGCATCCTGCACAAGTAATTGACATAGTGATGGACAAGAAAATCTGGCAACTTGTTATATTGGGACAGATATTGCTGCTGGAATTGTGGAATAAAAAAATGTATACTTTCTGATAAAAATAGCTTGCTAGAGCAGGGGATGTGTTAACTCGGTTTTAAGCGCCATCTTCGGCCAAATATCTTAGAACTCACCCTGGTCCCATGAAATGAGGTCCCATTGGATGTCCCATCATAGGATGTCCCATTGGAGGCCCAAACTGACCCATATGTGGATGCTGCATTTGATGCATCTGTCCTTGTTGATGATGCTGTTGAGGCATCATGCTGCCGGGTCCAGGTGTTGGGGGCCCAGACATGGGGCCAGGTCCGTTACCCAACAGGCCCTCAGGTTTAGGCTTCTTGACAACAGGTTCATCTTCTCCACTGCTTGGGGAACCAGGCCGGCCCCCTGGACCCTGTTTGCCCTGCTTTTGTCGTTCGTGGTCCTTGATGTCTTCTGGAGGTATGCCTTCCATTCCGTAGATTTCAATTTCAATGTTTGAACGATTGGGTAAAGAGTTGGGAACTTTGTCGATTGTCTCCTTGTGAACTTGCATACAGTGAATGGAGAGACCAGGGCCTGTGTAGAGCTTTTTGTGACATATGTGACATTTGAAGTGTTTGGCCTTCTGGTGTTGAATGAGAATCTTTTCATCATCAAATTCTCGGTTGCAGTACCTTGTTTGGAATTAAGGAAAGTGTCTAGATCGTTATTCTATGCTAGTAGTAGGTATCTATTAAAAATACCAATGCTGAAGTTAGTTTCGTTCCAATAAATCACAAATAACCAATAGGTGCATATAAGTAAGCATGCTTCAATATTAGGCATATTATTTAAATTAAATTAATACACTATGTAGGTATGTATTGAGAGGAAAGATCCCTACCGATTTCAGACTAATTAGAAATCGAGTGTGTTGTAGATAAAGAATTATACCTAATAAAACTGCATGTTTCTTTTCTTCGAAATTGTTTTTTTTTCTTTTGCCAAATTTTACACCCTAAGTTGCACTTCTTAACCAAGTTTAGGAGAGCACACTAGGCAAACTAAAAACACTTTCGAAAAAATAAACCTGATGTTCATAAGTTTAATTCTTTATCTATACTCGATTTCTAGAATTCTAACTCGAACAGTGTGGTCAGGAAACCTGTCAAGAAATAGGTATGTTTCTTGACATTTGCTCGAGCTCATTACGAGACTTTTTTCTCCCTGAAATTCACCTCCCCGATAAGCGTGAGCCATTGTGTTCGTAAGTTACCCACCCACATTTTGTTGACAGGATGGAATTACGATCATTCAAATTGCCTCGGTACATGGTTAGTGGGGTATTATGAACTTGCTGCAAAGAGAAGCAGATTTGGTGGTGGGACATGGGCTAATATCCATAAATGTGACACTAGAACTTCCATCCAAGCTTGCCGGTGATTTATTTGGCCAGATTAATTCAAATGTATCAGTTTAATTGGAGAAATAATAAATCAGGTATCTAATTGTAATTCACTGGACCTTTTGCCACTTAAAAATTTCTCGGAAAGCAGATTTTGTTGATTTGAGCGCCCTCACATAGATATTGCATTAACCTAGGCGGTCCGGTCTCTTTGCCTCGACATTAGTGGTGCGTATTATGGCTGTGCAAAGTTTGTGTTAAATAAACAAAAAATAAAAAAACTGCATGGATCCTTCCTCTTTAGACAGCACAGAAAATGTAACACGGCACTGGAAACAGAATGAGAGTAAAATTGATAAAACCGGGTATTTATGGGGTAAAGATGGGTCTGTTAGTAATCGGCTTCCATTACGCTACGCTCGCGATATCTTGCAAAAGATAAGCGCGCTCCGAGCACGTTCTAGGCTTCTAAGCAAGAACACTAAAAGGATACCAACACCATGGCTTCGATTGCTTCTTCTTTTTTCTTCCCATTTTACTAATATAAAGCTACCTACTAAAACAAAACTTATTGACCTCTCGATTAGATTGAGCACAATTACATAACATTTGATACAACTACAGTCCACATATCTACCTAGCCTCGACGGCCATATTTAATTTACGAGTGCGCGACAACAGCGCTCCGTGCTCATTGTAGGAAACACCAAGAGCAGAAAGCGCAGGCGCAAAACGAGGGATAACAGTGACTTACAACATGCAGAGAAAATGAAAACAATCCTGTATGAAATCAAAATCAAATAATTTATTAATATCAGCTCGTAAAATCATACGACTAACGAATTAAAATACTGAAGATTATCAAAATCATGACTGTGAGTATATACTTACTGATAATGATATTTTTGGAAACATTTACTTCACAATGGAAGAAAATTGGTAGGAATACAGTCCATACGAGAAACCAAATGCTCTTACACGTATTTCAACATCGAAAAGTACATACAAATACAAAGATACAATTTGGATTCCAAGTACAAAGTAATTAACCATCAATAGTATACTCCACTAATTTATGGTCAGTTCTAAAAAAGAAAAAAAAATAGCACAATATTAAAACAGCGCCCTTTCAGCGAGTAGTTTCCCTCTGCTGTCATCGTTATCAGTTCGGGGTCGATCAACGCAGCAGTTGTTTCTTATCCAACTTTCTTCCCATATCGAACGCGGCCGACCCATTGGCCCATCAGAACTCGTACATCACCGTGTAGAAAGCACAAACCATAGCACACACTTTGTCTACTACCCATAATGACTTATTTTTTTCAGCAGGCTACAGTTACATCTTACGACACTGACACCAACGTGCCCCAACAATGGCAAACTGTCAAGTTTTCAGCTAAAGTACATTCCGGCGACATTCTAAATCGCCTTACTCTCTGTCGATCACCTCGTCGATTCGTAGGGCGGCGGTGGCGTCGTTGGAATCGGAAGACTTCTTCTCCTGTCGACCACCACTTCGCGGAGATGCGACGTGCTTGGTAGCGTGGGCTGACTAGATGATGATACCGGCTCGCTCAAGAGCAGGGATGGATTCAGTTTGATGGCCTCTTCGTAGCACGGTGGCGAATCGGCCACTGTCTCGTAGTCCGGTGGCTTCTGCTGGACTATTTCGGACAGGTTGTCCACTTCGATCACGTGCACGTTGTTGGTGGATGAGCTCTGAAAATTCAAAGATGCGTGTTAATAACTACTATTTGAGGTTTGCTTACTTCGTTGATATAAAGCTGTACGGTTCCACTGGTCTAACGGTGTTTGTAACCACCAGAGAATGGGAATGGATCTAACGAGGTATCGGGAAAATTTATGAGCACTTAGGGGCCACTGACCTAATATCCCATCCGAAAAACGTTGGTATATAAATTTCGATATCCAGAAATCAGGATTCTTCTTTCCTCCAACCTCTATCTTCTGAGTTGGTTTTACCAAATACCTGGTGGAGCGCGATTGTTTTCTTCATTGAATAGCAAAAATACATTTTTCTAGCACGCTGATAAGTTTGTGTAAGTTTCGTCGTGGGACTGATTTCGTCGTGATTCGAATGGAACGAAACCGAATGTAAAACACCGCACTCTTTCGGTCTCGGTGTAGGCTTGTGTTTGGCTGCAGTTTATTTGCGATTATAATACAATAATTATACGTTCTCAAAGTTGTTGTTGTGTGCTACCCATACCTACCGTATTTTTGTTTGAATAACAGCAGATAGGAATGTACACACCTAATGTCATTGACTTTGTTAAGATATTACACACCTGGTATTTGATGAACTAACTCATGATCTTGTTGCGGAACTCGACTGATAAAATCTGAATCGCACGACATGCGTTAGTATCAGTGTACATGTTTTTTTTTTTTTAATTGTGTACACTCAATTTTTCGAGAAAAAGTTGCTAAGGTCATATTGGTTTGTAGACTTTTGCGTCTGTTCTATCACCCACAAGGAAATAGGTGTACAGTTTAGCCCGAGGGAGAAGAAACCAGAAACAAGACCTGTCCCCCAGCATTGTTACCTACTCATGAATGAAACTTTAATTATGATTTTCACCATCAAGTTATGAAACTTTAATGTATTAGGAAAATGGCAGATAGAAACGGAGATAAATTGTAGTGTTTTTTTTTAAATAAGATGGCCCACATGTCACCCCAAAAGGTGGCGCCTCTCCCGGAAAAAAATGTTCCCTCCCTGAACGAAGTAGGCAAGCCAACTAATCTAATATGCCACATGCGGGGGCAATGTGTCTAAGTGTAGCCACTTCGTTACCGACAAAACATGAAAAGTGGCCTGAATGTCTGGTTTTGTCGACAATGTGAATTAAACTCTAATAAAAGGTTGGCTGAACTTGGGCTGAACTTAAGCAACACTGCGCTGAGTCAGGTAATTGGATGGGTGACCATCATACACATGCCCAGTTCTGTTCGGGAGAGAGGTTGTTGGGAAGAAAGTAAGTACCTACAGCAACTTCATTCGGCTTGCTTATCAACCTCTCGACGGCATGGATTTGTAGAGGAATCCTGCTCTTCGAGTTGTATTGTCCTTCGGAAGGGACGTTAAGCTGGTGATCCTCGTGGTGCTCTTCGACAGGAGTAGGCTTCGTGCCGGCACCGGGTTTCCCCTTCTCCCTTCTAGGCTGAATAAGGGTCACCACCAACCTGATCATCTACCGCTCATTCACCTATTCCATTAGACCAGTGCCACAGGGCCAGTTGTCAAAAGAGCGCGTCGTTAAACACCACGAATCAATCAAAGGTTGGCTTTTTAGTTTTCAGTTCCCAACGCCGAGTTTTACGGTTGATACACACAACAAACTACGTCGGTCGACGAACAGGCCGGCGTTTTTATAAACGGCAATATATGTCGTTGATTACTGGTGAATAATGCGATCGCCTTATCAGCTAACTTCTTTCTTTTATCATGACTTTATGCGGTCAGACCTGTGCTCACGCACCCAAGACTATTTTAGAAATGGCATGTGCAGACATTTATCACAAGTCATATCCCCTGTAATGTAACACAAAGTACCTACCGACAATAGATAGATGAGGAAGTCATGAAAGGAAAGATAAGGGAGCTCATTATGGGTATTGATTAATTTACTTTTGACCACAGTGGTTATTTTACAGCAGCACGCCTTCAAAAATTCATTGCCAGATTTCTGATAAAACTTAATATTTTTAGTGCGTCGAATTGCAAAGGTTCGTGACGAGACTCGTTTCCCAAAACAAAGGCAATCGATATTGAAAACAAGTTGATGGATGTTGGCTTCAGATGAGCTGAACAATTTCAAATCTGTTCGATTTCTTGCGCGGCGCGGGTTCGATTTCTACTTCGTTGGAGCGGACTACGCGAAACGGCTGGGTGAAAACGCTGTGGTTTTTTCCGCGTGACACCAATGAGACAATTCGCTGTAAGAACACTGACAACAGATACAGTGATGTCAGCTATTTGGCTAAACAGTTTGTTTTTTTGCTAAGGGGCCAAAGTAATGGGAATTATTATGATGCTGAGTCCTCTAGCTTATTGACTGAATGTTCAGTACCTAATGACCCGAAACTTAGCGTATTAATAAAGTATATGCCATTGTTGTATTTTGTTTCAATCATTCACCTCTGTGAGCCTGTTATATTTTGTACATTATTTGTATACCTCGGCTTTGAATCCTTTCTTCTGCTCGAGAAGAACAACGTGTCTTTTCTTTGCGAAAACGTGGAACGACGGAAGTGATTTCGTTTCCGGGTACAAGCATCAGAAATACCAATAACCCCATAAATTGGGTCGCGGGGTTCAGCGTGTGGGATCGCGGCAGGCAAATAAGACTGGCATTATTAGGTAAAAATAACGAGGGGCAATTCATCACCGAAGAGCTCATATTTTCCACTTCCTTTGTCATATCGCACCGATATTTTCGCACGGATATTCTCCAAACTACAAAGCTTCCAAAACGAGAAAAATATAATTAATTTTATGGAAATTTTCTTATTCTTCTTTATTGAAGAAAAATTACATTGTGTCCTGGTGGTAGGTTGTCACTTTCTTAAAGCATAATTTAGCGGGCCAGTTAAGTTAGCCCGAAAATAAAACAGACTTCACAAATAAAAATGTAGTAATTTTGCACCAACTTTGCACCTTTTTGCACCTCTACTTCTAGCGAACTATTCCGTGTTTTGTCGGGTCGAGCCAACTTAACGACAGCTCTACAATGGGCTAAGCAAACACGAAACGCTAATCTTTCAACGCGGCCAAGAGATTGATAATAAAAACGGAAGTCCGAAACAACCCGAACAACACAACAGATTGTTCATTATGGTCTTCTTTGTCCTCTCACACCATTGATTTCCACGCAACGCGAAACTTTTCCCATCAAAACAAAGCCCATCATCACTTCTTGTAACGAAGGAGGAAAATATGAAAGAAAATAAAGCGCTAATTAAGAATCTTCTTTTTATGAGCACATAGATCATTATCAAGATGTGTAGGTGCAATTTAAGATACCCCCTGCACGTACGCCTCGTCGATGCGTCGTCAAGCAGCCCACAGTTCGTACCGTGTAGCAAGACCTTGTGATATGGCGCCAGTTGATATCCCTATGGGGAATTCGGGACATAAACCCTCACCTTCTGAAATGGGGGAACTACCAGTTAAACCACAATCTCTGGTGGTTAGCGACGAAGGACGTAGCCAGGACAGTCGACGTAGGCGAGTGATAGTGTCTTGATGGGGGGGGGGGGGGGGGGGGGGGGGGCGATGCGAGTGATTGTTAACTTTATCTATGGCTATAGGAGTCAAAACAATATATACCCACTGAAAAAAAAAAAAAAAAAAAAACACTGATATGCTCCACCAATCTTCTCTTGAACTGAACAGGGAGATTGGTAAAGTGGTTCCCATCCAAGCCATGGCTGAGCACATTGTTGCTTAACTTCGGTTACTGGATCGGTGCTTTTATCGACGCCAAAGAGCTCTGTGATTGGATTTTCGTGGGATTGGTGGGCAAATGGGATACCGAGATCGCAGGTCGCTTGCACAGAGAAACACCCATTTGTGCACCAGTCATAATTGATTGAACAAACAAACGTCAGAAGGTTGTAAAGCATTTTCAATCAATTCTCACTTCGAATCAGTAAACATGTTTAGATTTATAGTCGTTGGTTCCGTGTAAAATTCCTCGCTTTTAGATAACGCTAACGCAGAAAATTGAACATAAATCAGCTTTGAAACAGCTTTCGAAAGTACAAAAAATAATACCTACCTATTAGCCAGGAAAATAGGTATTGATCGTATGCATGCACTAATCATGTACATTTTACCCTTTTTCCCTAGCTACTGCCAAACTTTTCAGCTTCAATCCAGCATAGATTACCCAAAAGAAAAAAGGTGCTGTAACAATTCAGACGTAACGAATTTTTGTCATCTAATCTCAAGTCACCTGTTCCGCTGCGTCTGTCGTTGGTCGCTGCAACCAACAGCACATGGCCGCACAAATGAGGAGCGCCCCTGCGATGATGCAGGCGACCCCGATGTATCTGACAGGTTCCACATAGTTTTCAGCAAGTCCCAGCCAGTTAATCAGGGCACCAACGCACAAGAGAATCATTCCATATCGGTAAGGACGCTGCGATTTGCGCGCCGCCTCGAGCGTTGTCAGCGTCATGCTGTTAGAACTTGACCACCTGAAAACAACAACAGGGATTTAGAACTGGATTGAAACGCGTCATTTCTTCGCCGAACATAATAGTACTTCATGTTGTAGGGATATAACGAAGCAGAGTTACACCGGTACTTGATTGTGTGGTTGAAAATAAGTGTCCATGTGCGCTATCAGCAGCAAACGTAATCAACTCTGTTTCCCCGGTTTTCGGTAGCGACGTTCGGTTTTGCAGGTGTGATTCGAGCCATGGTCGTCGTCGTCATACGTAGGTTAAATGATAACAAGTCGGATTCAGGGGTGTACATGGGTTATTTATTTATGTTAATATGTTACATGTTCGTGGTTTCGGTTACAATTTTAAATTTAGTAGTTATATCGTGATTGCGTGATCTTTTTATGTGTCAAATGAAAACAAAATGCTAGATTCACGGCAACCTAATTCTTTCGTTTGCATTTTAAGTGTAGGTTCTTGAAAAAATTGTAGTATTTAACATAGCTGTGCATCCTGAATAAGATCAAGAACTCAATTCTAGCCATTCGTGTAATGCATCTTAGCCCTTTCATCGTGTCGTCTTTCTTCATAATGATAATAAAAAATAATAGGAATTGTGTATAAGTAGTATATATATTTCGCCAGCCAAGCACATTTGCAGCATGACATCAAATTCAAATGGTAATGCACAACCAGACCATCGTTTATTTCAATGTCGTAATTTATTGAGAAACATGTCACAATGGCGCATAAGTCACAATCATGAAAATGACCAGGTGACCTACAATGGGATCAATGTTAACCAGGGTCAGCGACAGTCGCAGCAGCAGCTCTTGAAAGGGGCTACCTTGAACAATTCACCACGCAACTAAGGATAGAAAAGTAAAAGCGCAGGGCGTCTTGACGATAATGTTGAACAATGGCCGTGATATTCTCAAAGCCTGCTCGACTGGGTGTTTCTGTGCTAATCTTTGCAGACTGAACCCGGAAAAGGAAGTGCCATCAAAGCGCATAGAACGAGGAGCGAGCTTCTAGTCTAAGTGGGCGACGGGGTTGTGTCCGGAGCTGCATTGTTCCCGTGTGCTCCATACCGTGAATTACACCGTTCCACTTCTAGTCTCACTCAATGGATGCGAGCAAATGTTTTGAAAATATTTTAGGGAGTCTTGACGACTGACGTGATGTTGAAAAGATAATTACAGTTAGAAGAAAAGCAGTTTTAATTGATCTAAAAAAAAAAAAAAAACACGTCGCCATCGTGAAAAAGTAGTTAAAGATGTAAGGTATCGGAACGGTGACTTGGGCAAAAGAGTTGTAAAATAAAATAATAATTTTTTGATATATTTATATTTACAGCGTCTACAAAATATTTAAAAAACTGCAATCGTGTACAGGAAAGAATCCCAAGTGCAATAATCAAGTCCCTGTATCAATTGTAAATTTAAAATGAACTGCGATAATTTTGAAAACATCGTAATTACTTGAGGTGTCATATTACAAATATACGAAAAGGTACGACGTTGTTTACCTACAGCAATGGGGAACCTGGCATTAGGAGATTCCGTGTGCCACACCCATCTGGGGTAGGCGTTGGCAAGGGTCTTAAACCTCATAAAGACTATGATCATTCAACCGCATTATAAAACGTCAGACACTTTATAACAGGGAAGCGATTAAAAAAAACTCAAATAAAGATTCATTCACTAATCAAATGTGAATGGATCGATTGTGAATTCACAATACCCACAATTAAACAGATGTTATCACATAAAATCAGTTGATTCGCGAATATTCATCATAATTGTAGTATGTTAATTAAAAATAAACATCTTCGATGATATCATTAATAACAATAGTGTCTATTTTACTTAGCAACTGGCCAAGATCGACATAAGACAACGGTACTTTGTTTACTTGATTGGTCACCCATTCCTTGTTTTCCTTGTTTACGTATTCCATATGAAATAAAATGTATGTTATTGATGCAAGGTATTTTAAATACGGAAAACACTCAATACCATATGCCGACAACATCTCAGCAAAATCCTTGCAAGCAACTTCAAATATGAGCGTATGTGCACGTAAAGAACACCCAGCCACAACCTTCGGCTCTATAAGGTTATGTAGACATGGGTTGGATAATTACAAATCGTGAAGAAATCGGAAACGATGTGCCGTATTCAATGTTAAAATATATGTGGTGACTCATTAGATCGATAAAAATCTTAGTCCTGCAGGACTTGTTTCCAAAAACGCATTATCTGTTGCAGTGCAATGACTGGGGCAATGGGGCAAAGGCTGTGGTAGGGCAAAGGGCAAGTAAGGCACTGTTAGACCAGAGCTAAAGACATTTTTTTGTATTTCCATATTTCTCCATGATTGATCAGTTTATATGATACATGGAAGTCAGTTGTGTACAAAATTAAAATGTTGGTCAACAGAATAAAAAATATATTTCTGTAACAAGGACCTTGACATCGTTTTTTTCAAACATTTCCACTGTTATTTTTATTGCATTTAGAGAGTGTATTGTAAAATCTAGATCCTATAATCAGTGGTCCACGAGACCATCTTGCGTGTCAAAACAGTGCGTCGTTAAACACATAGAATTGACAAATATATTCCATTCAGCAGCAGATGCATGATCTCTCTTGTGGAGCTGTTAACCAATCGGAAGTGATCACTCTTGCCAAGAGATTCGCGCCACCCCAGTTGCCATTGTTGTTGTAACAAACGCGTTAATACAGGACGAGAGACAAAGGACCGCAGAGTAATGTCCTTATAAGAGTTCCAAGCAGCGTCCCTGGGTCGAAGGAAGTTGAAAACGCGTTGTTTGTGACAATCAAGTTACGTGGTTGTTGAATGCTCCAAACTACATGATCTGCATAATCAAGGACGAATCGCCTGCATGCGTTTATCATCCTGCATTTTATCTGCACCAAGTTTCTGCCGCTAGTTATAAGTATCTGAAGAGTACGCATATTTTATATAAACAAGGCTCCTTTCAACGACTAATTGGCAGGTAAAGGTAGGCGGTCTACAATTCTAGGTTATTGTTAGTAATACTAATATGTATTTAATTGATTTTAATAAAATTGAATCGTAGTTGCAAGGAAGTATAATGCAGAATGGTAAAGTAATGTGGCTTAGGTTATAAACGCGAGATAGAATTAAAGATAAATAAATCATTATATTTGCTATGGAAATATTCGTTCAGAACTTGGTCAACCATTTGAATGCCAACAGCAACAGCTGATATTTAAAGTCGTCAGGACTTTTTCTATTTTCAGTCCACGATTTAAACGAGTGCATATTACCAGAGTGTGAAAACCTGCGGCTTGACCGCTGTGACAATTGGATGAAAAATATTCCAAATTGGATCCTGGCACAGTTGCAGTTTGTAAACTCGATTATTGAACGCGGCCCTTGGCAGTGGGGTATAGACAATCGATTGGGTGAGAGATGCAATTCTGTGGCAAGTGCAGGTTACCTACCACACGTGCAAGTTCACATCACACACTGCGAGTTGTTGTTAAAAACACATTATGTTCGCAAGGTGCGACCAATTTCTGTTAGGCACGCATATCGCGAGGTGGTTATCGGAAATACAATCAATGTTTTAGGTGCCTTTACCATTGCATTTCGCACCGGCAAAATTTTAAGGTAATGACAATGATATACACGTACTGGAAGGTGATTTACAATATTACATAATAACAATTAAACAGCTCTCTGCGCAGCAAACACAAACTTTTCTTAGATAATGAAATGTATCGTTGTTCAAGATACAGTGTTTAGAAACAAGCAGTGAGTTCTGATACAACCATATTCAGAAAGAACTGGTTAAATCGGTCTACATTGGTTTGGTTAGGTTACCTAACGTCTAGGCCTAGCGCACGCAAATGATACATGAAGAGTTTATCATGGTCTTACCTACACGGATCATTCCCGGTCCACATATTTGAAGAAACAAACAGGTATTGAAGTAGAAACGTAAACACACTTGTCTCGTGCCGTGTTTGTCGAGGAATTGCGACGAATGTGTTAAATTAATTTGTTAACTCGGTGAGCCACGGAGGTAGACTGATGGCTTAACTGGCGGGCACACTTTCGACCGGCCAATGTCATTGGACGATTATAAAAAAAAAAGAAACGGAGGCATTGATGGACCAAAACAGGTTAATTTTAATGTTTGATCAGGTGCCTTGAAAGTGTAAACGATTTTCATGTTGTCATCATGTGTGTTTTATATTAAAACGCATAAATAGCTCTGCATAACAGCGGAAATCTAATAAAATGAAGAAGTGGTATATTGGTATTGCACGTGAATAAAATCGTGTCTATGAATGAATCAATTCGGCCTGTTATACTAGTTTTTTCAGATAAAGGTATTGGTTGTGTTTATGATCCATTTATGATAATCGGTCTAAAAATGTGAAAAATGGACGAAATGTACACAATACATATTTTGTAATAATTAAAGCCGAGGGTTTCCAAAAACAACCTTTTATGTTTGTCGCTTTCCCATGATAACTCGATTGACTGTTAAAAATAGGTTTGTTGTTATCCTTCTTTTACCTTCAGTAATTTCTTCTACTTTTTCATCACTTTCATAACTTTTAAAATTAAATTGAACAATTAAAAAAAAGTGCTTCACCTAGGTGATGGGGGCATCACCCAGAGCTACAACACACATGATAGGTGATAAAGACACCGACATAGTTAGAAACATTTAGGAAAAAACTTCCAGTCGAAACAGTGTGCTGCCATAAAAGGCTTTAGGGCGTTGATGTGTTCAAGCAAACAAAACGCATACCCGCAGCTCTATGGCTACACCCAGCCGTATAATTACTTCAGTACACAGAGAGTAAATTTATGAAAATATACATTTAATATGTACATTGTTCAAGGGGTTTTCTTGTGTGCAGCCAGGAGATAATTAATTGAAACTAATGGCCCAGCCAGCATGTGTGAGACGTATACGTCAACGTGCATTCCTCTGGGAGCAGTATAGGCACAAATTACATGCAGTGCACTTACGTTAGGGTGCAGTGGAGCCTATAGCTATATAGGACAACGGCACCATTATCCAGCTAGTTCCTACCCAACTGCACTCGTTCGAATACTCAAAGCATGAGGATCTACGCTGAACAGACATGAATTATGTACAAAGTTGGTAAGAACATTGTATTCTAAACTGGTGTTATAACTATGTAGCTCCCAAGTTACTGTGGCAACGACCCTCTTGTTCGCTTTATTGTGGCGTAGCACTCAAATCAATTTCCAGCCTAGGGGATACAACGAGGGGTTAATTTCGGCCTACGCCTTTATTCGTGTATTCTATAACCATCCAAACTTAGCTCGACTTCCAAATGCAAACATAACATTTGTGGGAATACACGTTTATTTTCATCCACCTACCCTAACGGCACGGAAGCCTTTTGCGTGCCGTTGTTGTGGTTTCCAGTCTTGCAATCATTTTCTCTTCTATATTTAGACTATCAACACAGGCATAAAATTACTGCGAGATTTTTATGTATACATGTATTGCTTCACTCTTGTGGCTTCAATAGTAAATACAGAAATATTGACTTGGATGTACACATCTTATTCCCGCCGCTGTGCTTCGCACACAACTAGAGCAAAATTGCACGACTTGCATTTTCGAAAACGCACCACAACAAAGATGTCGCCAAGCGGAGGCTAATATGGCAAGATCTTTAGAGAATACCAATAGGCAATATCATCGAGAAAGTGTTTGTTCTAGCTAGGTGACGCCGACCCCAATTATCATGGCATTAAACTTGGGCACAAGGTTTCTCGTCACATAAAAAAGTCCCGGGTCAAAGCAAGTGTCATGCAATAACACAATGAACATTTTCACTTAGCACGTGCCAACACCATTGAAAAAAAAACAACCCCTTACCGAAATTCAGTAATATAAACAATAAAAAAAAAATGCTTACCTATTAAATCAGGATCGCAGTCGATTTTCTAATAATCCAGTCTCGATCTGTCAGCGACGATGCGTTGTAAACACAATCCGGCTCAGGAGATGCAATCACCTACTGACTCACGGAAATGCGGCTACTTGACGTCCACCGAACATGTACCGCCTGGCGCGGTCGAAGCACGACTGACTCGCTGTCAGTCTGTCGGCGTACTGCCTGCTATCACTCTCCGTGCCGCGCAATCGTCTCTAATAGTGCAACAGGTAATCATGGTCACCGTGCAGACGTCGGCCGGCGACGCATTCGGTCCACCCACGAACAACGACACACCCCCGTCATCATTGACGTATTCAAATTGCAAACTATCGATCTTACCCTTAATCTTCAGCACCGATAAAAAAACGATCAAATAAAAGCACGAACAATGTGACGAAAATAAATAAAATGTTTTAAGTCGGCGTGCCAAACTTGCGTCATTACTCAATACCCCTGATGACGCTGAAGTCGCGGCATCGATTCTACCCTTATCTGGCACGAAGATCGCTATTTGAAGTACAAAAACGTGGACGCACTGAAACATGCGGATTCCACATGCGAAACTGACGTCACTCTTCGGGACCCTTTGGTCCGATTCTCATGCTAGTTCGATGTAGAAGCGTAAATGTCAGCGAGTGGGCTAATTTTAGAGCCTCGCGTAGGTATATACTATGAGGCAGTCTGAGACACTACTGCTGGATTAGAAGGATCGTAGAACACCCGAAATCTGCGGCGCTTGCTGGCCTCCGAAATAAACACTTTTTTTTGTTAATTGATACCTACGACTTCAAACTTGAGGGAATTGGTTCTTTTAATGTGCGTGCCATGGCCTAGCTCACGTATGGACCATCGAGAGGACGATGGTCACGAGAAGAGGGGAAATAATCTGCATACACTTTAAGGGAAGGCCATGCGCTGTTGCCTCAGGCATGCCACATTTTCATTGTAAGAAATAATACTTTAGAATAATACAAAAAACATTTTTAATATAAATACGTCCCAGTAATTGTTGTTACTGCTGAAAATACAAACAAAATATCAATATTATTAGCCCATATAATTTACGCACGTTACAATATTTATCATATTATTGTGGCGCGTCTGCGCATTTTGTTCCACAAGCTGAGTGAATTCATCTTTCCTTGGCCATGATCTTTCCTTGGCTTTCTTTTTTGAGGGAAGCACGAAAACATTTTCCGAAATCCACATGCGGTCACAAAAAGAACATGGCTGCTTAAAACCAGTCAAGCGGATATTTTGATTAAAATGCGTTCCACAGCACAATTGAAATTCTACCTAAAAAAAAGGAATACTTATACACACTTTTCCTATTTTAGCCACGTATTTGGCAAACAGAATCAGAATTAGCGCAACATTTTTACATCTGTGGTTAGAATATTTATTATCATTGATTAAAGGAAGGCGATACTTTTAAGGCCATTTATCAAGTGAATTAATTAATAGAGCAGAGGCACTCTATCAGTTCGTAGATTCAAAAGCACAATTTTAGGCAACCGCGTGCCTTGCCCTATACCGTGTACTCTCGATTGTAGTATGTAGGATCTAATCTAATAACGGTAGCTTGAAATGGCACTTGGACTAAGATTTGTATCTATGAGGAAGAAAGGGTTTAGCACCTTTAAATTTCGTATATAATATTGTAGTTAAATATATTGTTAGGTAATGTACGTTTGGTTTGTACTCAGTATAAACTTATAAACACAAGCAAGTAATCGTTAAACGTCCCAGCGCAGGCTTCGAGCCGGACGCATAATTTTGTAACATTGCGCTTCGAAACAATATGTGCGCTTGTAGTCTGGTAGGGCCGTGTCATTTTTACTTTCGTTAAAAGCCCGTGCTATCTGCATCCTGTCAGTAACACATCCTTATGCAATATCTATGGAAACATCAGCTGTAGTGCTTGTCGTCCTCGCGTCCCCAGGTGTTCCTTCAGCAATCGTCGGTTGAAAACCAACCTCTCCAACAGTCTCTTCCGTTAGCATCGACGCCGTAACCACAGACGTCGGTTCTGGCGAAGCCCGCATCTCAGAAACCACCTCCTCGGAAACGCTAAGCGGTGTCGTTGTCTTGGAAGTCGACGCCGCCGACATTACAGACAGATTATCATCGGTCGTCGAGGAAGTAGACGCTAAACAAAAGTTGTTTGGCGCCGACTCTTGGATACCTCTCGTCGTCATCTCCAGCGAATTTGACACGCGTAGCTGTGTTTCTTCAGGGGTTTCTATCGTACAAACAGGAAGCGCGGACGACGACGGCGCATCAAGATCTTCTGGAGGAGCTTCGACGTCGCAGCGAGTGGATGGCGACGTTCCTGATGTCGACGCGGCGGCTGCTGCTGCAGCAGCCGCTGCTCCCATCTGCCGAAGAACCTCATCGTAGCTGGGAGGTGGTGAGCACTCCCGAGGGGGCACTCCGTAGTGTTTTAAGACGGGGTGTAGGCTCGATGAGGGAGACACGCTGGAGGTCGTTGGGAGAACTGGGGGCTCCGACGATGTGGCGCTCTCGGGGTTCTGAAAGAATAGTAAATCAAGGCTTATTGGGCATATTGGCAGCATCTTGAATGGACAAGGTCAGCAAATTTCCTAATGAGAACATGTTTTCAAGTATCCAAAATATTTGTAGGTCCAGTTGATTGATTCCCATTTGTTTTGGTGGGAATTTCGAAGGAACCTTGGGAAGGACAAACTATACGGAATGCATTTCAGTTGGGACCAGGTTATCGTTGCTACTAAAAAATAAAAATTGGCTTCCTCAAATGCCCGCTTTGTATTTGCCGGTACATAACGGTTCCTTCTTGATTTTTGTGAACATATAACAACACACACCTTGTTCGATCTGATTATAATGATGATGCATGTTATCATGATGTCACAGATAGGAAAATGCGTTTTTCATCTCATTTTCGCAGATCATTTAACGATTATTGTCAGAGGATTAAGATCATAAAAACAAATTGCCATTGTTCTGAAAGTTACACATTGCGATTTCGATCATGCTGTAAAGCATTCACAATGATCATGTTTTTAAAATACCACGTTATCATTTGCATGGATAATTGCACAATGATTTACAGTATAAGCCAGTATGGGCACTCGAATGCCGGATGGTAAGTACTGATATCGAAGATACGGACGTTGATCAATTATATTGATAGTAGGTGAGAAGTACATGCTAATTAATTTTACTTGTGGAATGACGCCAATGTAATTTTAAAATATCAGAAGACATTCTTATTGTTATTCAATACTATGAAAAAATCTTTTTTCTTAAATCGCACAGGAATGGAAATGAAGAGCGTTGTTTGTAAAGCGACGCATCGAAATCTAGAAACTGAAAGTAGTGAAACTTGTCAACCAAGAAAGTAGGTCTATAAAATAAAGCAATACTTTTTGGGGATGTTTATTCATTTGAACATCCGACCGACCTCATGTCTGCATGTCAACGAAATTGACCCCTTCTGACCCGGCTCATTGGCATCTCATCGGCCTTGCGTTACATGAAGATGACTACTGTCATGAAAAAGCCGTGTGCACACCGCGAGACGGGGGTCGAACCGAATCTCTCAGAATGAGGCTCAAGTTTAGACGATACTTGCTCAACTCTGCGACCAGCGAGGAAGTAGAGCAAACGAAGGCGAGAGTTAGAATTATTTTTGGACAACTGATGTGTAACTAGGCAGTAAACGGCCTTTGTCTTTGTCAGAAAGAAATTGAATTGATATATAAAGTTTCTTTTCTTCGGTTTGTGAGCCTAGTCGCCTCTAGTATTGCAAGCGTGCAATGGTATTTGAACAGTGGCGTACTAGCCATCTAATTCAGGGACCTAGTGACATCAAAAAGTTTTAAAAGATCTCATAAAAAATGATGTAGTAAAATATGTAATCTTTTATTATTTACGGATATGGAAGGTCAAGTTCGGTGCACATATCACTGATATTAGATAAGGTGCACTCAAAAAATGAACACGCTCTCCAATATTTTTATGAAAACACTTAACAACTAGCATCTGATCTGCTGTAAACTGCTTTTGAAGTAGCCACACAACATTGAAATTTTAGCATTCTGCTTTCGCCGATCCCGTAGTTTTCTCGAAAGACCGACCACATTTCAAGCGCACATGGTTCAGGCCCGTCTCCGTTCCGCCCAAGTTTGCCGGAACGCCGCCACTAACGTCGCTCGGGAAGAACAATGGGACGCGTGCGTCTTTTCTGGACCGTGATTTCCTGATCCGATCAACAATTGATCTTGTTCTCTCCACCACTGTCGTCGTGTGCTTCATCGTGAACACGCGTCAATCAGGCCCAGACGTGACTCGCCCGATTGTGGAAATTGGGAAATATATATCAATGTGTTTGGGAAACATAGTGAGGATGGCGTAACTTTATCAGTAGGGACTTTTTCAGAAATGGGAGGGTTTCACAGAATGCGTCAGTTTCCGTTATCGATAAAAAAATCACATGAAGGGGACTCTATTTTTCTTTCTGGTTGTTTCTTTCAACGCTCTGAAAATGGCTCGACACTTCTCGGACTTTATTGATTCTATCGAAAAGACGTGTCAACATTAATATTTGAATTGAAACCCCGAAAACAAATTAATACAGTATTATCACTGATGAAAACTTCACCCCTCACTCATGAGGTTGTTGATATTATGGGGGCTTCATTTGAGTGTTGATTGATTTCCACTGTGAAAATTGGAAAAAACATTTTCCTCGAATGTAAGCACGAATCGCTAATAAACAAAGAAACACCACGAATCGCATCCCAAAAATGTTCAGATTGAAACATTTTTGAGTCAATGTGAAATACACTGTATTTCTAGACTAACTAATGTGTAGACTATAGTGTAAGACTAACTAATCCAGAGAATTGAGGACACATCTTCCTCGAATCATCATCTTGGTCGCAAGCGTTCAACTGCTCCAGAGTGTTCGTGGAATGAGTTTTCTATGAAATAAAGCTTCTATCTTACTACCAGCAATCGCCGTACCATGAATCGGAAGCTTAAAAGACTTGCAATCACTGTAAAGTACAGCAAAAAAATCTCTGGATTGACCACTAGCTTTGCTCGTATAGCCAATTGAGGGGTCTTGTCAACGCGCCTGTCCGGTAGGCAGCACTAAATGCAAGCCGCTAAAAACCAACCTGCTTCCCAAGTCGCGTCACACTAACAATGCTGTCATGTACAACAATGAAAAAACGTGGACTATCGTCGAACTTGCGCTCTTAATCGCGCAAATACAACGTCGTTACACTTTTACCCGACTTGTTCAATTATACGATGCCATTATGATTCGCTTTTTATAAGGCCAAGGGAACAAACACGCTTTAAAATGTTACATGACGTCGAACAGGGTTTATGACGTTTTCAATGTCAATTGATGACGTGGTGCTGTGTGTTCTTCATTCGATCGTAGGTTTGATCAAGAACATGGCGTGTAAATTATTTTAACGCTTGAAAATAAAGATTGAACGCGAAGGTGATTCGCATGATGACAATTTGGCCGGCGCTAACATGGGGTCGTTTATTTAATTAACAACGTGACAATGGTGCAAAAAAAGAAAAGATTTTTGTGAATTCCGTAACAAACGTAATTTTAGCAGAGTACTGTTCTAGTCGCTGCTCAGTTTTCATCACGAGTAATTGTGAAGACTTATAGGAAATTGGCCTCGTATTTTGAGGTTGATTTTACCACACGAATATATATATATCACGATTTCATCATTCGCATGACTATGCGTTGGTCACAACTTATTTTCACGACTACCTAACGATGCCTAAAAAATGCTACGGGAAGCTAAATATGAGATTTCATAAATAGATCACTATCCACGATTATCCTGCTAACCAAAAAAAAAAAACATTATGTCTGCTAGTTCTAGCTTTCTAAATATACAAATATAATTCCTAAAAGTACATGAATTTCCTGCACCACTCGCCGTGCCTTCCCGACCTCAATACCCCAATTAAACGTAAACAAGTCCCCTGTCAACGCAACCAGCAAAAGCTCCACCTCGCCCCAATCAATTTGCCCGCATCGCTCTCATGAGCAGCATACAACGCCTCGGTCGGGAACGCTTCCCATCCGGAGGTCGCTCCACACAGTGAACGAAGCCAGTGTGTATTAAAAGCCTCCTAATATCGGGCGCAGCGCCAAGATACTGCTAAATCTCACGCTATACCTACACATACGAATGCTCACATCAAATCATCCATCTATCCAACCCAAGGTAACATCCAACCTACCTGAGGGGCTTGCCGTCTCTTCACCGTCAAGCACCAGACAATGTAAACGAGCAGGAACGAAAGAAGTGTGGCACTTGTCAGCGTTGCTAAATACTGCGCCCCCGCAATTTGGACCAGCCAGTATGCCAGCACCAACAACGCAGTGCCCACAACGAGGCACTTCAGCATCCAGGGCGCCCTCATCGGGTAATCCGTGGTTGGGGTAGGGACAGGGCGATGGGTTGTAGGCACTGCAGCCTGGCCCTCGTGACGGTACGTACGAGCAGTACGGTAGAATAGCATCCTCGGACACTGCGAACAGAGATCACTGAACGTTAGTCCCCCAGGATTATACATGCGTCCGTATGTACACAAGTGGGATGAATTAATTTCATCTTACCGAAATAGAAAGTTGGCGTTGGTTCCTGTTGTTTACGGTGGAAACTATTTGGTCTCGCAAAGTTGAGGTCGTTGTCGTTGACTGGTTTTGTAGTTGAATCTCATTTGTAAAACTGTGTTTTTTTAGGTTAGATAAAGTCTTTCAGCTCGTATTGTCAAAGTCTCGCTGTCGCATTCGGGCCATAGGATAACTCATATCGATCCGTAGCTCGTTCACGCACTCCAAAGCATTCAGCTCACAAACACACGGAATCTGTTCAAACGGCTGGCTTCATTTGAATGTTTTCGGAGCACAAAGCCGATCAAAGACGGAAACGAAGCGAATCGCTGTATGGCATGCTGCAGGCGACGCACTGCACGTAATGCCGTAGATCGCTGACTTGAGCAATGCGACGGCCGACGTCGACGGCGACGCCGGGTTCTTACTTTAGCTCTCTGCGAGCGTCGCGACGCCCGCGAGTCGGCGTCTCGACGGGGAAAATGGCGTTCGGGAGAGTCGACCTCGTGAACGAAGCGGCGGCGACGGTGGCGACGTCGACGCTTTTCATCCTCCTGTTCCACCCTGCTTCCAAATGACCTGTTGATCGCGTGACATTTGCTCGTGTTATCGCACGTCGCTCCCAGGATAATGGATGGTATTATTTCGAGAGCCCGCCCTGTCTCATAGAGCTAATGCACTTTTTATTGTGTGCTTAAAAGTTGTGTTTTGCATAAAAAAAATGAAAAATGGCAAAAATGTAATTAAATTTTTTCGACATCTTAAATAGAGGATAAGACCAAACGAGAAACATTGATATTTTAACAGAATGCAATGTTGTAACAGCTGAATCCATATGGATGGATGTAAAGAAAATCAATAATTGCAGACAACTAGACTAGATTACAAAGATGTGCCAAGCCATGCAAACATATTTTTACAAGTTACAGCAACTGATACATAAGCAAGTGTGCGCACTTAAATTTCTCCCCATCAAGACATCTGTATCAACAGGTAACGTCGTGGATCACCATTAGCATAGATCAATACATGTCATTAGCATGGACACAATAGAGAAGCCATTATAGAAGAAGCGACATCATAACGACAACATGGACATTCGTAAACTAGTGCTCGTTTTCTTCCTCGCTGAATGTGTCTGCTTCCGCGATAGGCGGGTTATTGGCGGGCTACGATTCGAAGGTTGTACAAGTTTTGCTTTCGGAGAGCAAACACTTTTTTCTAGTAAATCTCTGTCTTGTTTAGCCTTCGCCTTCGCGACCATATGTAGCTAGCTATCACGCACATGTTTGCGTTGAGCACATTGACATAAAAAAACCGCCTGATGAATTCGTGATCAATTATGTATGTAACGCTTGGATCAAACAAAATTGGTGCTGATATTTCTTCGCCTACGCTCAACTACCACATTCCCACGTGATGCTAATTATTACACGGCTATCGTGATTCAATAACATTATTTAATCGTTTTTCTCTGACATTGATAAGACTTTCACTGTATCAACATTGAGCCGAAACTTGGCAAACTTAACCTTACAAAATCTCATGTTGCTCACTATATACTCGAGTAGAATCAAATCAATAAAATCAATGTGAATACCTGTGTATATCGATGTCTATATCTATCTTCGCTGGATGTCAACAGGAACTAGGTTTCCTGGTGATATTTCGCTGCGACTTGCCAAGGACTCCACACACATCTGTGGAGGAATTCTCGTCCACCCCCGTTGGATTCTCACTGCAGCTCACTGCATTTCCGGCAGGTTGACATGCGCATGCCAAGACAGAACGAAAACAAACTTTAATTTTAAACAGAGCATTCAGTCACAGGAAGCAATTGCTAAACAAGCCGCGATGATTGGTCAATGTCGTGTTCTTCTTTTTCAGGGTAACTAATGAGTTGCTGGTGATTGTTGGAAGGAAAGATCGACGTTATGTTGAGAAGATTTCCACGAAAACATATAGCCCGTAAGACAAGTTACACAATTGAGCTTCTTGCCAGCTAGACGCATGCCAGGCACTCACTGCAGAACTGTATGGAAACGCATTGCGTTATAGTATAAATACCTTCATAAGGACGACTTTTATAGCAAAGGAGGGTATAATCAATGTCCATCTCTACCTGACTTCGGCATCATGATAACAATGCAATGACCTATAATCGATATGCAGAAGAGATAGCGGTCACCCATATTAGAGTATGTAGTACACCGCTCAAATGATAGATGTTTTAAACAAACCTAATGTAAATTTCACTTGGAATTTTTTCAAATGCACCCAAGGGTTGCTGCACCCAAAAACCTTTTAACTCACAACAATTATCGTTTCATATTGCAAGGCACGCTGGAACCAACGACATAGCAATGCTTAGGATCAGACCGACTTCTCTGTTGGACGTCATTCCGTTACCTGCACCAGACTATCAACCCTTCGGTAAATACAGTTGCCTCGTCTCTGCGTTTAGAGCTGTGTTGTTTTTGCTTTATTACCACCGATTCTTTCGCAGGTACGTGCCAAGTTTTCGGCTTCGGTGTAACCAGTAAGACCGGCGTAACGGTATCGGAGTTTCTGAACGTCGCCCAAGTCGATGTTGTCCCTAGGGACCAGTGCACGGTGGCGATAGCGCCCTTCCAGGAGTTGCCAAGGGACACGTTTTGTGCAGGTAACGTGGAAGATTTGGGAAAATATGATCATAGAAGTCGGCAGCTTGCAGCTATATTTTCATAGAAAAATATCTCTATTCACAATTCACCGAGATTTTTTTAAAAATAAAATAATTTTTAAAATGGGACTAAGAGTAGTATAGAAATAAGAGTAATATCTATTAAGCTAACGTTTAATAATAGATCATTTTGAGAATAGATTTGAGAATTTCGCTGCACGTTGACGTCTAAAAACCAATTGATACCACACCCTACTTTTAATTGTCAGTGCGGCAAGTTTCCCACTTTGTGGATTAGATTGCTGTGTTTTTGTGTGCAGGTGGAGGACATTCTGACGCGTGCCAAGGAGACTCGGGCTCTCCTCTCATTTGTTCCCTTGAAGATGGCACCCCTCTGGTAGTGGGCATCGTTAGCGCAGGGTTCTACGGGTGTGCTATTTCAGGCATTCCAGGAATTTATACCAACGTGGCTGCCCACAGGAACTGGATCGACTTGGTGCTCAGTTTAGAAGAAAGACAGGGAGAACCGTTTCCTCGGAACCCAGTTTACTTGTTAGAGTATTCAACGTTTGGAAATTTTTTATAAAAACTTGGCGTCTAAACAATGCATCCAGTTGACGAGATGATCATTGAAAAATAAATTTAAATGTGTTTTCGTGGTCCATTAAGTAATTAACAGGCGGTTAACAAACAGAAAACATTTTTAGGTTGGCTGTTGCCAAGCAAATAGCAAATTAACGGACTGTCAAGTTCGTAACGAACCACTGAAAAACTGGAACTTAGTCTGATTCATATTCGACCAGTCTTTCGATGCAAGACTTCAAAATTTGCTTACAAACAACTTATGTATAACTGAAGACAATCAATGTTTTTGAAATAAAATACATGGATGCAATATATATATATATATACTATAGATCAGCAAGTATTTCTGATTCCTTATTCAAAATTTCTATCCTATCTTCAAAAAGACAAGGCACATGGTTAGAAATCACCTAAAGTATGAAAATATATCACAGCACATTTTTGTAATCTACCTGCTTGAGGTAAGTACACTCTGATTATTATAAGTAACAACTAAAAACAAAAATATAAACTTATAAAAACGAAGTAACGTTTATTGAGATGGCTGTGTACCAGACCAACCACGCCCAAAATGTCGCTTGCTTACTGAAAATTGGCAGCAATTGATCTCTACTTAATTATAAACGCAATAAGAGAATGATCAGCGATTGACCAATTCCTAAGTACCTCTTCAAAACCTGTAATCTAAGTTTAAAAAGACTGTTCACTTCTCGAAAAAGCAGTCACAGGGAAGTTTCGGCATCTTCGATGCCGGCCAAGGGAGATACCCGGCCGTCTTGAAGATCCAGTAGTCGTAGGTGACTTTGATCACCAGGAGCAACAGCAACGCGATCTCGCCTGCGATCACGTAGTAAATGTAGTCCGCCATCTTGAATTCCACCCCGCCCACGCACACAAGGTTGTCGACCAGGTCAATCACCTGGATCATAAGTAAGGGAGGCGTTGTTGAGCAGTCCTTTGCCACAAATCTTGATTTGGCGACGGCACGCTAAGGGCCATTTAAGATCGGTCTTGGCAGGGAAATCGTGTTGGTGTAATTTGATTTTCAGCGGCGTTTGGCCTTGAAAGAAATGCAGCATGCAAGGTTTGACCTTGGGATATGAAAGCTATAATCAAAAACTTGAGTAACATCCTGGCACTGGATTTTCAATGCTTAGCAAATTTGTCTTTAGTATCCTCGTCGCTAGCACGACTGGCGGTAAATAAACGAACAGTGCAACCGTACAAAGCCATTTTTTTTTTACAAAAATGTGAAAAGAACCCGGAAATAGATCAACTGTTCTGCTAAATTTTATCCTGCATAACTTTGTAGGACTTTAAAACACTTTCTAAGGGTATGGACAGAGGCAGTAATGCTATTTATTGCGTAGGGTAGACCCGTTCGTGGTGAGGAGATTCAAAATAAACTTTACCCTGGTTTTCGGATCGCCGTCGCAATAGATCTCATCATAATCTTCAATGTGCTTCTTGTTTGCTGAGAGCCATATCTGAAAGCACACGAATAGCAAGTCAGAACAGAACACATGAATTAACGCAGTTTTAATGACAATTCACCAAAACATAATTTTCTCGTGGTGGCTTGAAGCTCACCTTGATTTCCTTTGCGGTGTTGCAGTTGCATTTCAAATTGTTGAGGCCCAGTTTCACGATGGACCGACTGGAAGCGTTTGAAAAGGCGTTCGTCAGAAAGTAAATCTGGATCTAGAAATCAAACAGGGACAGTCTATCAAATTACTGCAGGTATTTGCTTTACTTGACCTGTAATTGACACTTTATTGTATGTAATGTAACCAGGAGAGGTATCACACGATAAGTTGATTTTGCTACATAGAAAATATACTGAAGTTATACTACAGGTTATTCTTTTAGAGAAATAAGCTTACACTTGCAGCGAAAAATTGATAAAAAAATACGTCTAGTTTCGAATTATTGAAAGAAAATCTATTCAAGACTTGAATCATATTGGAAGACCTAGGAACAGTGTGTAAACGCAACAAACCTCGGTGATTTTGTTATTTCTTAGACTAAGCACGTCGAAGTCTCCTATGAACTTCATGGACTCTAGATCAGCCATCGATGAGATTTTGTTGTCGTCTGCGTGGAGTACGCGTATTCCTGCATACCACTGGTTGGTCGCCATCGGTCGAAGCGAACTTATCTGAAAGGAAAATCACTTATCAGTAACTTACTGTGAAATAAAATCGGATATGGTGACCAAAATGAGTAGATTACTAGCAATAAGAAGGGTGAGGTCTCACTTCCTAAATGTTTGTAGAGATCAAATGGTTGGCAACATCATTCTAGTACTGCACAATGCTTAATTTAATTTATTTTATGAAGACGGTCCCTTCTGTCATTTTTAGGCGTTGTTCTTTGTACACCCCTAAGTGTTTGGACATCTTGAGGAAAGTGCAGAGAATGGTTATGTTATATATATATATATATTTATATATACTAATCCATCCTTTTGACGGATAATTAAAAAATTAAAAAACTAAAATTTGCAGACTTAAAACAGTCGTTGGCACATTGATAATAGCTAATAATGTCGTAGTTATAATACGATTACGTTTGGGTCGAACGGAGCCTTCATTAGACATTTTCCTTACTTTGTCCTTGGACTTAAACTTCGTTAAAACTATCCATGTTTAGGGTCTTACGTCCGGCAAGTGAGGATAAAAAACTCAAAAAGGGTTCTGTTTCACTCAAATTGTATCCTTTAATTGTCCACACAACATACTAGATTCGATTGCTTGAACTTCACTTGCAGTCTGCAAAAATAGTGATGTTTCTTACAATTCTAGACTAGGTACCTTCTCCTAAATATAATGGTCGTTCTCGAATATGAAGGTTAGGCTGTGATTGGGCAATTATTTTCAAACCCTTGCAACTCTAGAGGATTGCCAGACAAGGAGGGTGGAAGAAATCTCAAATTTGTGGCGTACATTATTGTTGGAAACGTTGAGGCTGTCTGTGTTTGGAGGCAGTTCTTTTGGCAGCTCTGTTAGTTGCTGCCCCGAACAGTCGACGCTGACGGTGAACTTCAGAACGGGTACCGTCTGCAGCCGCTGAGGCTTGCAAGTGCAGCGGTACAAAGACTCGTTGTGCGGACACTTCTTCTCCAGCTGAAACCAAAACCAGCCAACCGCTGAATTCATTGCGAACTCTATAGGACATTTTGACATTCGAGTTAGTGCTTGCAAAAGAGCTTTCAAAATGCAAATCGATGATTGATTGATTATTGTGCTTAGCGACGCACTATTTTGACAACTGCCCATGTGGCACTGGTCTAATGGCGTCGGTAAATAAGTGGATGACGACGACGATGATGATGATGATGATGAACCTAACTTAGCCTAGAAGGAAGGCGGGGAAACCCGGTGCCGGTATGTAGCTCACTCCTATCGAAGTGCACCAAGGGGACCACCGGCTCAACGTCTCGTCCGAAGGACGGTACAACGAAAACAACAGCATACCTCCACAAATCCATGCTGTCGAGAGGTTGATAAGCAAGGCGAATGAAGTTGCTATTTTAACTTTTATCCCTCCAACCTCTCTCCCAAACAGAACTGGGCATGTGTATGATGGTCACCCATCCAATACCTGACGCAGCGCAGTGTTGCTCAACTTCGGTGATCTCATGAGAACCGGTGTTTCCAACACACCAAACCGTTCGGTGGGCAAATTAATTATACTAAATATTCATAACTTCCGATCCCATGCTTGTATATAAAGCGTACACGCTTTGAAAACTGCAGGTAATGGAGTTAAGGGCAAATATTAAAAATGTGAATCATTACTTTTTGGGTTATTTAGGATTGAAACGTAGGGCTGACATATTTGCTTATTTGATTTAAAAAATATGGCGATCACTTGTATTGTTAGCTTACTCCTTAAAGCCGTTTATTGTCAGCTATAGTTAGTTAGATGTAAAATGCATAATTCACAATGCAGTAATTAGAATATTGCATTGAATAGCTATTTCTTCATACCTGCGAAAGTTTCGTTTGTCTTGAACTAGGTATAAGAGTGAAGTGCTGGAGAGAAATGTACGCTTCGCCACCATGCATATCAAAACTTAACAAATAGGGGTTTTTGGTCCCCCTCCTAAACACACGCACATGTCCAGTTCTCTCTGGGAACGAGATTGGAGGGTCAACCTCTCAACAGGATGGATTAGTCGGTGAAACCTGTCCATAAAGTTGTGTGACGTCCTTCAGTAGGGACTTTAGTTGATAGCACCTTGATGCTGTTCGACAGGAGTATGCTACTTGATGGCACCAGGTTTTCCCTTCACCCTTCTAGGCAAGGTTAGGTTCATCACCATCCTCATCATCACTCACCAACGATATTAGACCAGTGCTACTAGACCAGTTATTAAAACAACGCGTCGTTACAAACAACAAATCAATCGATCTTAAAACGCCACAGTTTGACACTTCTTAGAAGTGGCATGGGATCAAAAGTTATGCATGTTTAGGAAGAAGGTAAGGTTCTCAACTGACCATATTAAGTTCCTCTAGATGCGTAAGCAAGACGCGATTTGTGCTGTTGAACCAGTTGTACTGCTGCGTATGGTTGCAGAACGTATCGTAATCGTGCACGAAGCTCAGGTTAGGCATATGCTTGCGCATGTCCGTGATGCTGAAGCACTCCAACTCGTTGCTACCTGCAAGCACACAAAACCAAGTTTGTTAGAAATAACAAAGTTGCACAAAGGTGCACTAAGAACGAGCGAAATTGCAATGAGTTTGAACGGTAATTAGAGCTTTTACAAGGTGTAACTTTGCCGAACTTATTAGACACATAGGTATGTTACACAGAACGGAATGTTCTCTTGAAAATCAATATTTAGGAACATTTTTGTACTGCAAGGAAAGCATGAACATAATCGGCGAGTTACCTGCAATCTGTAAAGATACTTATAATAACTGAGGTGAAATACGATACTGACGCTTGATATCTCACATGAAAATAATAAAACAGTATCATTGCTTCTCGTGTGAATCAGGAGTAAACCTCTCCCCCCTCCCCACCCACGGTGATTATGGTTATCATGGCGATGGGGAATTGTTTATGCTCAATATCAACGAAACTTAAATGTGGTTTCGTGGGTCGATGCCGGTGAACATGGTGATCACGAACAGTTGCTGCGATATCAGAGGGCGATCAGCAGGTGTTATACACAACGGAAAACGTGGAAAATTCACAATTCATTTCCCTCGTACATGTTTGAGAGGTATTGTCGTTGGATTTTTTCACTGAAATGTACTCTCAGAAACTGCGCAGTTCATGTACTCTTCATGTATTTGATTGTGCATTATTATTTATATATATGTACATATGACGGGAAGCTTAGGAAGTCAGTGTGTGGTTGTGGTATTTTCGCTGATTATGGTTCATTTTCCCTGAAAATTATTGCTTAACTGAACCACACAGAGGAATTTGGTAAAACAATCCTCATAGCGTGTAAATCCGCATGTAGCATACCATGCAGTTGCATGAACCTGCAAGAAAACTTACCCGAAATATCAAGCCAAAACGGAATAGACTTGATCGCCGTAAGATTCGGCAGCGTGGTCAAGTTATTCCTCGAGATGTCGAGGGTAGTTAGATCGCGAAGAGAGCGAAGTGCGTCGTCTGCGATGCCCGTCAGTGCGTTGCCCGATAGGTTCAGGCAGGTCAGGCTGCCGGGAAAATGACCCTCGATTCTTCCGACCTGGCTTTCGGAGATCGTCAGGTTCAGGATGCTATATGAAAGCATATCGAAGAAGCTGACGTTCAGGCCGAAAGCGTGGTTCCTGACCGTAGCGTTGTGGATGTGCAGCGACACCGATGATCCGTCTACATGGGGAAACGATACAACGAGAATGAGTTACCCTGCTTAATTTTTTTACCTTAATTACTTTATTTTGATGTCTCCTTATTCTTACAGCAGGACTAATTTAGATGTAATTGTATCCTGGACGTCCAAGTAATTAGGAGTAGAACTTGGCTATATTTGTCTTGCAATATTGCTAATATTTGGCTTGTACTGCCGACTAACTGGCTGACTGAACTTCCTTGAAGATAATGCATAAAGTCTAACATAAATCCACTAAATACACTAGGAGTGGTTTTTTTTTTTTTCATTTTTTTTCCTATGCCCAGTTGCTTCGGCAAAAGATTTTACTAAAAACGTAAACTATCGAATTGATTAATTTCTCCCCCAATATCTAATGAAGTGATTTTGTACCTTACAAGGGCGGAAACAAGGGAAGGTTAATAACTTCCTCTTCATACGAAATGTAGCGGAATATATCAAAAAGGCGGAAATGCGTTTTTTAAAGTTTGCATGGCCATCTCTTTACTGGTTAAAATCTTGATCGGATGCATCGATCAGATTGATCGAATTAGCCAGGTTGTCTGTACCTCTTATTGGGGACCTGACCCTACCTTTGAATGCCGCTAGTCCTTCTTTGAGCTCGAATTCGGAGTTGAGGTGGCAGCAAATGACGGCACCTCCCTCGCGCTTGCATTTGGATTTGGAGCCCTTGACGGGGCATTCCGAGGCCGGAAGGTGCAGACATTCCTCCAGTGGTGCTTCTGCGGTGACGTTGGTGACGTTGCTTGGAACCGACGCCGCGGTCGACGACGCTTCTTCCGCCGACACGACGCTGACAAGGAGGAAGGCGAGAGAGACGAACGTCCACATCTACAGGAAAAATGAGAAAAATGTAACGTCCAATATGAGTTGGTATTTCCCTAAGCAGGTTCTTGCAATTAATGTCTGATTTGATTTTACACACAGTAATTTATTTTGCAGCTCCAGGATGGATTTTTAGTTATCTTGACATGAACTTTGTGTTTTATTGGCATGGCTTGACAGAGATAGTATCCACTATCAATTTGATAGTAAAAATGTAATCCTGATTCCTAAATCAAGTAAACAATGAAATAGAACCTTAAACCGGGCGCAAGATAAGGACATTTTCACTGAAGTAATGCACAATAAAGTTAACTACATATTTTTTGCAACTATGAGATTCACATGAACTGAAACGATGAATTACCTAAATAAAGGTACTAACTACTATGTGGTTGTTCCAAAAGTGAGAAGGAAGTTTGATCATTGATAAATCACAAATCATCTATCATCGATAAATCCCAAAAAGCCGGTAACTTACGTCTACGTTGTCAATAATGTGTGGGTGCTGCTATTTTGACACTGCGACAGAATGTATGCGGGTTTTAGCTTTCAGGCACGCCGAGCGTTGCGTGCGGGAACACGGGAAAAATTATAATGATTTACGAGCTGCAAAAATCAATGATACACTTGGGCAGGACAACGCGTATCGTTTTCTGGGTGTGATATTATGTTGCATTGTAACCCGAGGATGAAGGATCTCTGGATCATGCCTCATGATAGTAATCTTACCTTGTTCTAGAATTAAACAACATGTTTAAGTGCATATTGATGGATGTTTTATGAAGTGACTTCACGACAGTTTCAAAATAGGCACGACAATTATTTTTTCGGGTTTTTTCAAACGTTTGTGTAGGTATAATGCCGCGAAAATCACACGATGAAAAACTACAGCATAAAGTGAAAAGAAAAAATACGCTTTAAAAGCCTAGCATCAATCAAATTGTTTATTCATCGAATTACCATCTGCTAGAAAATGAATTGCTACAAATTGATGTTTTTCAAATTTCCCAGCAAGTCCAGGTTGTAAAAAAAAAAATACTGCTAGCGAGTCAGGTCTTGCCGCTGTACCTGTTTGTCTCAACAACGAATTGGCTTTGTGCCGGTGCCATGTTCATTTACATTCAGCCAAGAATAGACCGCCATTGTGTCAGAGCGCTTGCAGAAGCAAGATGCTATTTTTCCAGCAGTTGGCTCTGAAGTAACGCGACAATGTGCAGAGTCAATTCAAGGGGAAACATCTGTTACCCTACATCGGAATATTTTTCCTGTACCTTTACTCTACTGATTTCTTAGCGAATTTTTTGGATTTGTTATTAGTTATTTTAAACTTTGCCAGCATTCTTCGAAATGAGGGGAGGGAGGTTTATTTCATTGCCCCCTCTTTGGATACACCTACACACAACACGATACAAATTAATTTAACATTTTAATTTGGTACACAATCATTTTCCATTACAGTGCAGCCCAAAAACGCATGTAGATCGATTCTAACAACGGGTCTTTGTCACTAATTTGCATACGTCAATATTTACCTCTGAAATGTATTAGCTGTCCGAATTGTTTGATCGGGCTTAACGTTGTTGTATGCATTGGGTTGCAATTATATTTCTGGTGTTTACCTAGCTAGTAGGTCTGAGGGTAGTTATGTGAGTTGTCAACACAACTTAGATATGCGAGGCGCAACGGGTTGAAACTTTAAATTCTCCTTTTGCCAATCGAAAAATATAAAACTCAGTGTTCTTGAGTTTTTGGTACGTACCATACACATGCCAAGAAAAGAAATCGCAAAACTGCAGGTGAATGAAATTGAAGCAATTCAAAAAAGGAATAAGCTAACAGTTGACGTATGTTGCTATCTGGCTATAATAATACGTATGATTATGTATACGCATTATAAACAGTCCCATTTAAGAAACATACTTTTCAAAAGCAAGTACCGGCAATTATATATCCTTTAAACAAGTTTACATAATTATGTAATTTATTATAGCTGTAGCATTTCAAAATGTGCTACAGGTCAACCTTCTTCTGCAATTCTCTTCACAGAGAAATGAACAGCGAGCTGGTAGAAGAAGTCATCAAACTTTCCAATCGAGTATCGAATCTCGGTTCATACGATTGAGTTTTCCAACGAAGAAAATCTATAGCGTGCCTCCGAACTTTGCCAATAAGTAAGTGCGAAAGACAAAGATCAGGTTGCGTGCAGTCGAAGTTTCAATGGATTAAGTTTCCGGCAAAGTTTTATGTCTACTCCAAAGCCCATCAGACCCTTGTTATTGGCAATTGAACACCGTTGCGATGGCGTCTTCAACGCGAACAATAAGCGGATGAAAAATAACTTGTTTTGCATATCATAGCTGATGTCTGTATTTGAAGTTGACTTCATTGACGTGAACGAAACAGTTAAAATATGTGCACTTGCCAAAATGAAACATTTTATTAAATTAATAATTGTATTTCTGCTCACATACTCAACTCCCTTGTCCACAAATTTTCTTCAAAACGTATACAACGTGTAATTTTGTTGATTCTCGAATTCCGACTGACGTTTCTAGTGCTTAATCTTAGCTTCTTATTATCCTCAGTGGCTAAATATAGGTTTATTGCCCGCTATCAACTTCCAATTTGGGATAGTTCTCCTCATGGCGTGATGGGAACAAATGACATAAGACAAACGACATTCGACTGTTTAGCAAACACAATCGAGCAGCCCGCCGTTGCAGGAAGTAATTAATAGCCAGGGCGTCGGCAGTGTCCTTCATACTGTACCGAACCAATTGATCGGCATCCTCCTATTTCCTTACTGGTACCTACCATGCCAAACAGTTTAAGTTAGGCTGTAGCCAATAATTGAACTTCATATCTGCACAGAAACGAGCTCGGGTTTTCGTATTCATGCTTAACTACTACATCAAAATCTTCGCCGAGAAATAATAATATGAAGCAATTATCCAATTTAAAATTGATCACATGTGTGTGCTCCAACTGATCACATGTTTTAAACTGGCTTCGTTTGGCAGATGTTAGCTCTTTGATGGATGGAACGAGATGCCCATAAAATAGTTCGTATTCAAGTGCGAAGTTTGTACAAATTAAAAACAGCATCCGTTCTGTCGAGCGAGAGGCCCTTCTTGGTATTGTAGGTGAACACGGTGGACCCAGGTGTTTTATTCTGCTCAACATTATTCACTGCATGCGATGGGTGCCCTCCAGGAAGCACTTCTACACTGATTCTCAATTGTTGCAATGTGTTTTGACTGCAATGGCATTGGGTTTCACGAAGAGTTTATAGGTAAAGTCAGAGGACCAGCGTTTATTTTAAACAGGCCGTCAACAAGAGGTTACGTTAGGTACCACCCGATTGCGCTTGCGGCTGCTAAGTTTTTTTACAAACCTAGAATTACGACCCAAAATATCGTTGATGTTAGCATCGGTAAAGATTAATTGAGCGTAAACCCGTCTCAAACGCGAATAATCTGCGAGAAACAACGAAATAGAATTTCTCCACACTCGAAGCAACGGTGACTCCACGCAGTAGTTTTTGACGGTAATGTAGACGTTTGATAAACTCGATGGTTTTATGTTTTATGTTCACGAATCTATTTATAGCCAACGAAATAAGCTGTTGAGTCTGTCTCAATATATGCATTAGCATGACAATAAACTAATGATAACCTTCAATTAGATAAGTCGATGGTTGACCCCTATAATTGAAAAATAAATAACTATTTGTACTTTGACATTGACGCATTGTTATGCAATTTTCGGTTTGGTTGTCTATATTTGTGACAAGTCCAACCCACTTAAACTCCCAGATGAAAAGTTGCTTGAATTGTTACAAATCTTCAGCAGCGGAAAGATAATTATTTTCTATTACAGTGACAACTAGAATCACTGCTTTGACTCCGTAGAAAATCTAACCAACTGTAAAATCGTGAAAATATATTTTATTTGAGCATTGTAGAATTTTTCCCTGACACGTAATTATAGATTGTTCGTGCGAGAAATGGAAAAATATCCATTGAAGCCGCTGCAGTCCTTGGACTTTCGTTGCAACTTTTCAGAGATTAATTCTACGAGTTTTATTTTTAGAACGGACTCTAGAAAGACATGACTTCGTATTGATCAATCACAAGATGAATAATTAAGCGGTGCTTCTGAAAAAAAAAAGAGGTCATACATCACAGAGGCAGCAAATCCTCGGTATTTCCGACTTCTCTGCTACTGACGCCGATGCGTCTACGATGTTTCAGATTGAAAGCCAAACAAAGACACTGGGTCAAAAGGAGCAGAAGCAGATTACAGTGTTTGTATCTGATCGATCTATATGCATAACACTCTTCCTTAAATTCAAATGAGGTCGCGACAGAAACGATCAAGAGAGCTAGACGAACATATGAAAGAGTATTTATTGACAAAAAGGAACTGAATATTTCAAAGCTAATGCAAATTTCAAATAAAATTTCAGCTCTACGATTCTGTAATACTATTCGAATGTCGAATAGAATTCTGGATAGTTTATGACGAGTTTCACAATCGCAACACACCTGTTTAGCGTGCTATTTCCCCGCAATCCGCACAAATCCGAAGGTGTGACTGCTCTTACAAGACTTGGCGTTCGGCATTTTGCTTGTAGCAAGAATTATAGCCTGGCATTCGATTATATAATGTGAGGCCATTGTAATTTTAGAGCCAAGGTGTCGAGTTCAACGCCAAGGTAGATACATTTCTGTAAGATAAACGTTGCAATCCCCAGAAATGTTCAACATCCGTTTCTACGCGTGGGGTGACAACATACTACAAGTATCCCTGTTAATGAAATTGCTCATATTATTAGCTTCCTGAATTTTGACCTTACCGCGGTTGAAATTTTCCTCATTTTATAGTCCAAATCGCACTCTCAAATAAGAAGACTTCCCTACAATACCCGCTAACTAATGAATCTGAAAAAAGTTCTGCCTTATCTAAGGTACTTTGCCTTAATAATAAGTGCATGCAAATTGCAAACAATAACAATAATAATTATTAGATATAAACCGAGTGACGCTTTGATTTCCTGGTGCTTACAGAAAATTACTGCTGTACAAATTATTGTTATCTTAAGTTTGATTTGGCAGTACGCGATTCACGACCGAACTGATATGACCAGCATTGACTGATAAGAAAACGTTCTCCCGGCTCGACTTCAGCACGGAGAAACCGAATCGCCACCGGTGTCCGCTTCATGCAAATGTTCAATTTATAACAGAGACAACAACGAATTATCCACTAGGTAATTTATCTCCCCTTGTAGGATACCTGGCTGGACCGGACCGGTGACCAGAGGCTTCGGTCGTCGTAACCGTAGCAACGTAGATGAGAGATATAAATACCGAATTCAGTATAATACTGGGGGATATGCAACCACCGTGACAAGCAAAGCTGACAGAGGACTTCTATTACTACACATGCTGATTTTATAAAACGCTGTGAAGGATGTGCTGAAATGACTCACTCTATTGTTACCAAAACTCATGATATTATTTTATTCGGTGTTTAAATTTAAAGACGTAGTCATACCGACAAAGTAATGGTTATCGCCGGACATCATATCTTACGGATAAAGGAAGTCGAAGCACTCACACATTCGGTAGTTGTTATTTTATTCTCTGCCAAGAACAATGCCATTTTCAAATTGTCCTCACCACAGCGAGATATTTCTATTTATAGTCGTTGATCGATGAAAAAAAAAGTTTGACACCATTGCCCACGTGTACAGCATATAATCTAGATTGATCGATTTCCCTTAATTACATGGTAACAATAGAAAATTGGTTAAAAATAAACACGATTAATTAATATTTAATTACTTTTTTGTCGCAGTAAACTACCTGTTAAGATAATCCAGTCATGTTGTTTTTTTCCTAGTTGCCACCGAACGAAGACCTCGACCTTTGCTAGGGGCAAAACGCCCTCAAATGTTGACCTTCCACTCACCTTGGTGTCTTCACTGAATGGCAAGGGTGCAAGCCCCGGTGTGCCCTGCTTGACAGGCGAGCAGGTGACGCGTGGTGCCGCCAGAAAACGAGGCGACGGCGTCCATCACACGGCAAAGTCTCCGTACAAATGGCGATCGCGGCCAGACACGAACAGCGATATACGTTTGAGATTCCTGGCTCGCTCGCTGGCTAGCCGGAGCTGGCCTATGAGCCGACTGGCAGGCATCTTACACGCATGCGCTCCGTGAAGGTCGCCGGATAAAGAATATTATACCGCTAGCGGAATAACCGGCAATTTTAATTTATATTTAAGCATAATTGAATTGGGATTGATTGTAAGTACGTCTGTGGTCAACCATGGTCGCGAAGAAAGAAAGGTTACTTCCGATGTGTGTGTTGTTTTTGGCTGTTGGCAGCGTTTGAAAGGTCGCCGGTCGCACGAAATAGGGAGAAATTTTACTGCCGCTCTCGGCAAAATAATATTTGTGTTTTTATTTTTTGAAAAAAAAATATTTTACCATATCAATGTGATATTTTATGAATTTTGAAGATCACTGTTATGCATGCAAGGTTAGCTATGAGTAACATGGCTAAATCTGACGAGCCGAAATGTTAACTTTCGGGAAGGTATAAATACCGTAATTACTAAAATCAGCTGAACTCGAAGTTTTACAATACTTACCAAGGGAAATATCCGTAAGATATCTTAGCTGGTCACTTAATATGTAATATCTATCTCGAACCTTGCTTAGTTAAGCAACAGTTGACACAGCGCCTTGCAGTTCCTCGGTATTGAATTCAATTGACTGGCACATTCATAATTGTTTGTAATGATGACAAACGAATAAAAAGAGATCAGAGAGAAATCTTAGCGAGATTTTACAACTTCGCAAGTGCAGGATGCAAAAGGTTTTCTATTAAGATAGATAGCGTCATTAATCGTCAGACAGTGGTGACATGTATTTTCAGATTTATTTTTCCTTCCTATCACTTGCTGGCCTGGCAACGTCACTTCGTGTTTGAAGCAAAATGTGAAAGAAACCTAAGAACTTGGAACAGGCAACATAAAAACAAGATCATTGACATGAAATTAAGTACGCAGTTCTCAATAAGTGATTGAGTAGAAATTAACGCTGCTTTCAGCCTCAGGGCAAACAACCACAATCTCCACATTGTGTTTCCGCACTGAGACTAGGTCAATTTTCCCGGTCGTGAAGCTGCATATTTTTTCAAACACTCGTAACTGGCGCATTGAGGAATGAAGTTGAAAACGTTCAAGTAATTACTGATTATCATTTAATGAAATGAAATGGACACTTACAAAACCATTTGGCAAACAGAATTTGATAGGCACTGAGGAGCACCAACGTTTAAATGTACAAAATTCCTCAAAATACTAAGCTCCTTGTATAGTTGGGAGAAGACAACCAATCTTCGATGGAGCATTCGAATTCAATTATTACATCCATGTTCACGAGGTGTTCATCTAATTGGCTGTATCTACGTGATTACTCATTAAATAATAACAGTTCTTGTAAAAACTAATTAAATGATACGCGCACAAAACACACAAACAGAGTGTTTCTAGTAAAAAGGTCGCTAAAACCGCACCAGAAACACCCTTCAAGTTCATATTTTCACTCGTCAAGCACCCAGTTCACAAATAGGCACACAATCACTCTTTGCAGCCCAATCCCGCCGACCAATTACATATCCCGCCGATCGGGTCAAATGACAGATGCCTCGGACACGTGTATTCCCATCCCAACACATCTGACGTCTCCATCTTCGCGCAAGAGATGAACTTCTTGCACGAAAACGGATGCGGGAAGTTGCCCTGATCCAGACACTCGATGTACCCGTCGCTATGAATCTTTACTTTGCCACCGACAGGCGAACCGCTAAATATTCCCTCCCCACTGTCGTAATATTCGAAGTCTTCCACCGAACCAGACTGGTCCAGCTGACTCGCCCCAGGGACGATTTTTGAGAATGGTCGCGGTCGAATGTTATCCCTGTGAATCGGTGCTTGCGTCGGTGGTGTCACGTAAACGGCGGTCCCTCTCCGAGGGTAGAATGGCGTCGCTGTAGTTGATATCTTTGGAGGACGCGGTGAGGAGAGTGTTGGGGTGCTATAGGGTGTCGAAACTTCGACGAATGGACGCCCTCTGTGTGGCGTCCTCGTCGGCGTCGTGGCAAGGTTGTGGATGGCAACGACGGCGTCGTTTGCCAAGTCGGGCAGCGTCGTCGAGACCGCGACGTCTTCGGTGGCTTCCTGCGACTTGACTCCACGGATTGTCGATGGCTCGTTTTGGGAATCGTCCACCACATGGTGGAGCGCTGCCTTCACAGTTAGGATGGTTGTTTTGTTTTTTGCCAGAGGCTTTGCTTCGCTGATGTTTTCTTTGCTGTTGCTGGTGGGGCGACGGCGAGGAAAGCTGTACTTCTTGGCAGGCTCCAGAGTCACAATTTCTGCGAGACGAGCAACAAATTACATTTCAAATCCTAAGATAATTTCCTAGCTCTAAACTGGAAATGCACAGTGCCTAAATACATTGTTGAAAGTGTAGAAGTGTTTTGTAAAATGTGAAGATTCCAATTCAAATAAGAAACAAACACTATACTATAAACAAATACTATAAACAAACAGTGATCTACATTGCATAAGAGCGTATACACAAGAATAATATTTTCTTTTCAAATGTACTGTGTCGTATTTTATTGCTCGAATGTTTAGAAAATTTGCTATCATTGTAAAATATGCCACCGAGCTCGTTCCTGCTCGTTATAATGTAACTTTGTATAGGTGTCAACTTCCTCAAAGCTTAATTAACATACCTCAACCCACCCACCTAACCTTAAATCTTATCATTGTTTATCTACACCATCTTCAAATACCGTTATCTTAAATGGCAAACACAATGTACTATTACTTTATATTGATATCATATCTCACCCAGCTCTTCAGAGGCTAGCGTCGTGGGCGCCGCCAGGGTAACAGACTCTTGAACCGATGCCGCCGTCGTCGAATTGTCGCCGTACTTTCTGCGTCGGTTCACCACGAGCCTCGACGCCGACGTGTTTTGTCGACGCCCGGGTCGCAGGCTGATCAGCTTGGTCGGCGCCTCGGTGGTGGAGGTAGTCGACGTCGTCGTCGAGCGAGACCGAAGCCGGTTATTGGCGTAGAAAGATCCGGCGGGCTTGCGAAGGAACGTTCGAGCTGTGGTTGAGATTCCCTGGAAGGAAATTAGTCGTGGAAAGTGAGCACTGAGCAAACGTGTCAATGCCTGGCAGAAATTTTCGAGTATTTAAGAGTCCATCACCGAAATATTGTAACCAAAAGTAAATTATAAATAAAAAAACGATAGAAGCATAATTTGATATTCTCGCTGATTCGTCTCAAACGAGCTCGCTCATTTTGTTACTGAGAATAAGCGCACTACCCTATTGGATTCGTCAGCAAGGGTATAAGAGCACACATATTTTTCATGTAAGTTGAGTTATTATCAAGGATAATAAAGGATGTAGGGAAAAATTGGGATCACCACAACATAGCAGCATTAGTAAACCACGGTCGCACATTTCCATTATTAGATAGCCATCGGTCACCTGCCAGAAATATGTTAGATTATTAGAAGATGAGAGAAAAACATAGCTCTTGATTCCGCTGGTGTTAGTTGAAAGTTATTTCGAGTTTTTTTAGAAGCAGTTTGTCACTCGGTTGTCAGCATCCACGTGCAATGTTCGTCATCCCCATTAGTTATAGCAGGTTCGGTCTTGGCGAGTTAGATTTGCTCTGGTGAGTTAGCGTTCAGGTATTAGTCGATGTCAGAGCGAACGGAGGTAGTTGATGGCCTACCTCGCCTTGTGAATCCAAATCTTTGCCATCATCGCCTTCGGTCGTCGAACTGCCTTGCTCCGGCAATCGTTTCCTTTTAATCACTCGCCTCCTCTTAAAGCCTGGGTCTCTGCTGACATCCTCACCCTGGTTGTCGATTACAGTGACAGCGTTTTGATCACCTTTAGATGACTCGAATGAGCTTTGCGGTACTTTGCGAGCTTTCGCTACTTCTGGCAGTCGGTTCCGGGAGGCAGGTCGGGCCTTCTTTACCTTGACGGCACCGTTGGCTTCTTCGTCGTCTCCTAACAGGACGTCATCTAAGGAAAACTTGTGTGACCCTCGGTCTGATACTTCGATCGACGCCGACGAAAACTGTGTGTATAGGAGCTCGTCACGAGGACGTATTTCATAATTAACAATGCCCCGTCCCTGCTCGTCGATGGCAGTGGCAAAGTCATCGCTTGGGACAGATGTGGCTGGGTAATACTCCTCGGGTACGACGGTCTCTTGGTCGGTTATCCCTTCCACCGTGAAAAAAGTGGTCCCATCGGAGTAAGTTTCCGTGGGTGGTGGGGGTGTTGCGTCTATACCGACTCTTTGACTCTCGTACTCCAACGCCTCTGATGGCGACGACGGAAGGGGTGGAACGGTTTGACTCGTGGTTGGCTCGAAGGTCGTAGAGGTTGAAGTGACCGGTCGCTTCTTAATCTTTTTCACCACTCGTCCACCTTTACGGCTAGGGATTACCTCGGATTGCTTATCATTGCTTTGTTCCACTTCTTGTGGGAATTCGTTGGCTATCGAGGTGATCGCCTTGGTCCTGCCACGAGATACGGGGATCACCCTAACAGGCTTGGCTTCCGCCTCGCTGACTGCATCCGTCGTTGGCTTGCGGGTGAATGTCCGACTGGTTGGGCGACTCCTCTCTCGAGGGCTTTCTGTCGTAGCTCTCTGACTATGGACGACGCGACCTCTGGGTTGGAATGGCACTCGGTCAGGTACAGGGCTGATATTGACCTCCTCCTCTGGCTGCTGGACTGCGTCTTGCTGCTGGAAAACTTCCTCTTGAGGAACAAACTCTTCTTGCTCAGTTTCCTCAGTAGTGGCCACCACCAGCTTCGTTTGGTCTCGGCTTCTGTACTGTGGACTAAACCTCGCGGGCTTAGCCGTGGTAGTAAACTGATTGGTAAGAACTGACGAGGGTCTGCGAGCGTATGTCCGAGTGTTGTCGTCTTGGGATGCCGTTGTGCCATCAATATCGCTGTTCGCTTTGACAGTGGGCCGATAAGACCCACGACGTTTTGGCACGAACGGTTTCCTGCCAGCGCCCTGTACGTCTGCGCTTTCTGAGACATCCTCTTCCGGACTCAGCGTCGTGGTTCGCCTCCTCTGACTCGTCGGCAGGGGGCTTCGAGTTGTCGTAGTGGTGCGCAACGGCTGGCGGAAACGCTTGCGACCCTCCGTCGACAAACTTGTGGTGGGCACAGTGACTTCCGGCGTTGCCGACGACTGTTCGGGTTTTTCGATATCGTTAAGATCATCCGGAAGCGTTGCCTCTGTCTCCAGAGCGTCGTCGGGCAACGACGTCGTCGTTTCCACGCCATCGTCTTCCACTGTACTCACTTTATCCTCCGCCTCCTCGGGGTTTGGAGTCGTCACATTGCTGAGAGCGCGAGTGGAGGGGATGGCGAAGTCATCTTTGAACGTGACCTGGGTAATTCTGTTCACCTCCATTATTTTCTCGACTTTATTGGGCGAGGTAGTGGTTGAGCCCAGCTTAGTAGGGTCTTGGGTGGACAGCCGGGAGGACGTCGGAGGCACAGTGAGGTAGAAGCCTTTGTACTTGCTCAGAGAGATCCTGTGTCTTTCCGTCGCCGACTCCGACTCAGAAGTGACTACACGGGTCACGGTCGGCACGAACGGAGTCGTCGTGGACAAGGACACAGGCTCTAGCGTTGAGGTTGGGGGAACAGTCTCAACGGGAACGGAGATAAGTTCCTCGAGGGTCGAGCTCGGTTTCAGGGTTGTTGTGGACTTTGATGAGGGGCGGAAGAAACGACTCCTGTTCGCTTTCGTTTGTGATTCGGGTGTGGTGGATGTGGAAGAATTATTTACATTAGGTTCATCTTCAAGCGAGGATTGAGCTGTGCTAAGCTTATACCCTCTCCCCCTTGTGACCTCTAGATACGGAAGCTTTGTGGATAGTTTCTTCGGGCTGGCTTCACTCACCTTCGACCTAGAAGCCTCGGTAGTTACTGTCACAACCTCGTCCTTTTCTTCTTCGGTCGTCGCAGTCACCTCTTCTTCCTTCTTCTTCCTCCTGAAAGGTTCAAGGACCGAGCCCAGTTTCGCGGTGCGCGGGAGAAAAGGGGAGAGTTTTTTCCTTGAGACAGGCGCGTTCTCCTTGATCACGGGCGAAACTGTGGTGGCTTCTTCCAACACCTCTGGCACCTCGTTGGCATTTTCCTCTACCTCTGGCTTCGGTGAAGTCGTCGTTCGCCTGATGGAAGAATACCTGCAGAACGAAAGACACCAATGGGGTCAATTAATTATTAAACACTCTGAAAGCAGAAAAATGCAGTCTAATAGAAAAAAAACAGCTTCTTAAAGATTTAAAGAAGGTGACATTTAATGACAGGCGAAGTTTTAAAAGAAAAGCAATTTCCACGCACAAAAACAGCAGTTTATTGTTGGTTTGTTTACCTTATACCCATGTCAAAGAGTTTCGACAAAAGTGAAAATAATGCAGATCCGGAGGCCATCTTACCTGGGGGTTGTCACTTCCTCTTCCGCCAGCTTCGCTGGTTTCTCACGACGAATGTTGACGTACTCACGTCCCGAGGGTTTCACCTCTTCCGGTTTCGAGGACGTCTCGACCTCCTCGACCTCGTCATCCTCATCTTCGTCCTCTTCGGACGGACTTGGCGTCGTCGGCCTGCAAATAGGGGTTCACTAGATTAGGCACTGCACTCGAGCCCAATGCCAATAATAATCATGCCAATTGTTCCAACTTACCTCTCCCTCCTGATAGTGACGTATTGCGGCTTTTCTTGGCGGACATTGTTGACTTCCGACAGACCCTCGAGCCCTTCGTTTTGCCGGCCTCGGTTTTTGTAGATAAGCGTGTGACTGGGAAGTAAGAGAGAACACGAATCAGTCGGAAATCACGTATCAAGATAACGATATCCCATAGTACAAATACACACAGCAAATAACTGGAAAATATGAACTGCATGCTACTTTTAAAATCAGCTTTGGGGCAGCCAAAGTTGGAACATAGCCAATGGACCAATCACCGCGCAGTCATGCTCTGTCATGTTCACAATTATACATTCTAACGTAGCTGAAATTGAAATTTGTTGAACGTTGGGAACAGCGAGCACGTGTTCGTGAGAAATCTGGCTTTAAACTTAGCTTGGAAGCTGAAGCGACGATTTTAATTAACAGTAAAGTACAATCAAGTACTAGTACTACTTGACTTGTAAAGTACAAGTCAAGGTCAATCGAGATTGACATTTGGACTTAGAAAATAATGTCTATGTAGAAGTGACTCTCTAACTTTTCTCACACTAAAATGAGACGTGAGACTTCACGCCATCAGAACATCTTCATCTCATCGCACTATCGAAAAACGATCGCGACTATAACTGAAGGACCATATTATCAGTTGCCTTGGTGACTGCCATGTCCAGCATTTTTTTACCCCATTATGGTTCTTAATTAATGCCCCCCATATTTTGAACCCAGTGACCACATTTTCGCTCAAAATTCTTACGGCGTTGAAGACTTAACCGACGCGGACGGGTTGTAAAAGTTTGCGTTGCTGTTCCCGCGGTTGTTCGCCTGGCTCAGCACCCTATTGTAAAGTTTCTTGCTGATGGCCGGGGGCGTGGCCGCGTTGGTCTCCTCCTTCGCGCCGGAGCCGTCCAGGTGGAGCTGCTTCTCAAGGTTCTCGATCCCTCCCAACTTTTTAATCAAATCGATCAACTCCTTGATCGCCTTAGGATCTTCCTCAGGTTCCTCATCGTACTCCTCATATTCCTCTTCCTCTTCAGGCGCCTCCGTAGTGGTGGTTGACGTGGTGGTCCTGACACTCTTTGACGACGTCGTCAAGGGCTTAGAGGTGGTCGTCGTGGCTGGCTCTGCCTTGGCCTTGGTGTTGCAGACCACGTTACGCGTGTAGTCACAGGAGTCGGCGGCTTTGTTGAAGAAAAGACCTGAAGGGCACGTGAACTGGTGGGCTACTATGCCCAAATTGGATGGGCCACTGTCGAGGCACCAGAAGTATTTCTTGCAGTCACGTGGATGGGGGAAGAAACCTTCGTCCTCGCATTTGAAATCTGCGGAAAAATTTTATTTTTAGAAAGACATCGAAGTGAAAGACATGTGGTAGGCATGTGACTTGCTGGAAGGTAGAAATTAACCCACTGCATATTTCTGATTCTTTTGGCGTCGAATGTTTTACAAGGATTCTACCTGTCTGTATACTTTGTAAGAGAAGATGGTATCGAAGCAGTTGACCATGGAGTTTAAGTGAACGGGTCATTAGAGATGTCTAGGTTCGATTCTCTACAACGGCAAGCCAGTCACCGCGCACCCTGCATCCTGGTGTAATGAGCATTCTCCAACTTGCACGAGGTAATCATGGCAGCATTGCTTGATGACCACTCTCCGTTTGTTTAATTTGTTCAAATTATATCAAATAATAATCATTACTCTTTCCCTAATTTCTCGCTTGAGAAGAGCATTTTTAAACTGTACAAACAAGTGAATTCCCCTTCGAAGGTTTCACCGAATAAGTGTATCATGCATGTTGTAACACATGTTTTTGATTTCGTTTTCATCGACTTCACGCGTTGAGCCCGATCGGCCAGCCGTATTAGTCAAGGAAACGAAGCACGCAACGTAATTCATGTAATTAGGAAGATGGCATCACGTCATTAACCTATGAACAACAATGGGTGTTTTGCATACCGCTGCCAGGATCCGGAGTGGTAGGCGGCTCGGGAGTGGAGGTGGGGTAGCTGTAGGCGGGCGTCGTAGATGTGGTGGTCGAAGAACGCTTCTCCTGTGTCTTCGCCTTAATGGTCGGACGACGCCGCTTGCCGGCGCCGCTCGAAGACCCCGATGACGGACGCGCGACGCCTCCACCGCTGTTCGAGATTGGCGCCTCCTCCGTCGTTGTCCTCGGCTTCGGACGGCCCTTGCTCCTCGACGGCGTCGACTCCAATTCGTTGGAGGTTCTGAAATGCAACCGCGTCATTGTAAGAATTTGCGAAATAGTGTCAACGCCCGTAACGACGAAATATTTTGTCTTTGTTAGATGTCACTTTTTTGAAGGGTGTAGTTAGAAAGTAGCTGCAGTGTTTTGTAACGGAAGTGAAGCAATAATTTGTATTTATACGCATTACTCATTTTCGAGATTACTGCACGATTTTGCGTGCCGTTTTATTGCATACAACTTATACCTTGTTATTATTTATTGTTTTCTACATTTGCACCGAAATAAGTACAACACGCTCAAGATCTAGAATCAGCACTTTCTCAGAGATCATTAATTAGATCGGCTTGATGAGTGACTTACCCAGATGCCGCGAGCATTGCTTCCTTCCCTGCCTCGATCAACGGGTACGGCCTGCCGTGACACTTCCCTCGGAAATCGTCGTTGTCGATCGCCCAGTACATGATCCCGCCGAGGCCCTTTTCCGTCACGTAGGTCGCCTTCTTCCTGACGATGTCCTCGTCGTCGTAGCCCACCCATTGGTTGCCCTTGTACGCGTAAGGGCCCATCGCCCTAGGGTTCGGTTTCTCTACTTTCCACTCGTCCGAGCTGAGGTTCTCGCAAATCTAAAGCACACACACACACACAGACCGCATGAAAGCTTATCGCCGGTCTTTAATCGAGAAAGTAATGGCGCACTGACCGATGATTTATGAACAAAGTCACTCGATGTCAGTGCGTGTGCGTTAGTCCGTGCTCACACAGTCAACGTTTCGAATTGGCCTTGGTCAAGAAACTTCAAATGGGTTCATCAAATTATTATTCAAATAAAGATAATAAATAGCCGTGTGGCAATAATTGAAAATGTACCTAATTACTTTCTAGTTTCTATCGTAATGTGTAGATACAATATTTACGACCCAGGAAACTGAACATGGGTCGTCTATCTCTGCGGCTCTTGTGTTTACTTGATAATTGGCTGAACGTGATACCGTACCTCGTAGTAGGCCAGGTAACCCTTCTCCCGTGTGGCGTCGCCCTGCTCTCCTGGTCCGTCGGCCGGGGAGCCGATCTCGGTGGAGTCGGGGTTGAAGAGGGTGTACGAACGTCCGTAGGTCGGGATTCCTAACACTAGCTTGTCAGGGTCCGCTCCCAGCTCCAGGTAGTGATTGATTGTGTAATCCTGTAATAAAATTCCGACGTTTAACCTTTCCGAATCTTGTCCCCATCGACGCCGTCGTTAGTCCAATACACTTTCTAAATTCTCTAGGAGCGCGCGCGCCCTCAAACCTTTGCATAATACCACGGCGCTCGTCAGTAAATAAGTACTGTAATTTATCAGTATTTAATAACCATAGAAAGAAGTGATAATTGAGGAACAATATATTTAAACCTAACCTTAAACTCCGTTAAGAAATGCTTTCATTGACTAAAGCAGGAACAATGGGCATCGATGACGCGTACTTTCTTTTGAATCGACAAATACCTTGCTAGCTGGTGATAATTGAAAAGAAAGAGTGTTTAAACTAGAAGCAACAGGTAATGCCTTGAGTAACGTTTCTTGTCTTATTCGAGTGAAATAACATGAAACCCCGTTGACAATTACATCCCGTCACTTTGCTATTTCGAAATTGCAGTTCCATAAACGATACAGGCTATAAATAGTTCCGTAGCAAAACAACCAACTCTATTGATCATTTTCCAGGCTGCATTTAAATGTACTACATTGTTGTTAGAGAAATGTATCGGTTTTAAAATAATAACTCGGTTCCAAATGAGAGAAAACTCCCTCGGGTAAATGGCTTGTAATTTATGGCCATCTTATATCTTGGACACAGAGCTAAGTAAAAGTGTACTCACGATACTGAGTTGTGCGTCGAAGTTGTATTCGCCTTCCTCCTCGAGGGGATAAAGTGGCGAGTGATGATTGACCGATGGCTCGAAGGAAGAGTGATAATCATAGCTCAAAATATTCATAAAGTCCAAGTATTTATTAAGTTTCGGAATGTCGTATCCTTTATCGATGTATTCGATGCCCGCAGGAACCGCCATTGTCAGCAAAAGTCTTGGTCTTCCTGTTTTCGATGACTCCCTGTCAAATTCCTCCCTCAGCTCCTGAACGAGCAGAGCGTAGTTGTCCCTGTCCCTCGGCTTGCCGCCATCCCTAAACGCGGGGTACTCCCAGTCAAGGTCCAGGCCATCGAAGTGGTTCTGTCTCAGAAACCGAACGACATTCTTGACGAATTCCATACGCCGCTCCTCGGAGGCGACCAAAGGTGAAAACCTCGTCGACCCTTCGTTCCAGCCCCCGATCGCCAACATCGTTTTTAAGTTCTTGTTGTAAGTCTTGAGTCCAGTGAACTTGGCGTATCCGCCTTGCTCGATGTCTTGGTACTTATCGTAGGGGCGCAGTCCATTCTCGCGTGTAAGTCCCCCGAACGCGTAGATGAGATGAGTGCAGAGGTAGGGGTTGATGTTTTGGGGGTTGAATTTGGCGGTGCCGGGCCGGTAGACGGACCAGTTGGTATAGTAGCAGACCACTCGTTTGCTGCCGCCGCTTTTCGTGTCTCGACGGACCACCTCGTCTGCAGCGTACCGGGAAAATTACAATTAGATTATAGTTGAAGAAGGTGCACAATTGCACTATCTTAAGTGACATCGACATTTCAGCTGGATAGTTCTGGAATAGCGACTTTGTGGATTTAACTAAAATAAGTATTTCATAAAATGTAACCATACTGTGGCAAATACGACATGCTGGCATTCCAGAATCTTCAAGGGAAAACGGCCATGACCATAAATACAATTTACTGTGATTTTTGCTGTCAGGCATGACTAGCCAGGCACCACTGACCGATCACGTGACTTACCGCAAAATACTGAAAATCGCAATTCGCAAGATGATTCTCTCACCAAGGCACTTAACAAAGACAAAATCGTTCCCATGAGATTTGCAACTAAAGCTGGGGGCGCCGATTTTGTCTATATTGCGTTAGAAGTGGCGTTAGAAGCGACTGCGAGGGGGGACAACCGTTATTGAAAAGCAAGTTATTGATAATACAAATTTACACTTTCAGAAAAATATTGCTCAATTATTTGACGCATCTCTGTCGAGTGTCGCTGAGGTAAATGCCAAACATATTATCTCCACGCATGTGCGTAAACTGCGTGTTCACGAGTGAAATGTGAAACCACTCGGGGAACGAAAGAAATTGTCGTAAAGTGACTTGTTTAGACAACGACACTGGCGAAGAGTGTGTGAAATATTAGCGACGCCGAGAAATAATTAAAAACAGACAACGGGAGAAATTTTTTGCTAGTTTTTTTTTTTACCGCTATGCACCGATCAATTGTGTTGAAATAAAATTAAGAATACACATATTTAAAAAGTAAAAGCATCTTCTTACATCCTGAGAGGTGTATACAATGTTGTGTTAAACCACGTGAATTGTGCATGCTTGGGCCTTCCAATTATCTTGATGTATATTATTATTATTATTATTGTGAAAAATGATACAGCTCGTTAGAGAAGTGGAGGCGTATAAATACAAATTAATTATTGATGTCACGATACATTTTAGAAATTTTTGCTAACATCTTCAAATCCAATAGCGGATGTGGGTTTGCTGTGGCCGTTTGAAGTACAACCACATTTTTGTTTAGATCGTGATGGAAAATGGACATGGCCTATAATACCTATATATTATTATTCGTTAGTGGGTAAAAGTCAAGGCTGTTGGGAAGATGAGCGCGGTCCGGTTAGCATCCTTGAAGATTGACGCATCGTCTCAAATACCACCCCGGGGTACAGCACTTTCCCTAGCCACATTCATAAGGTAACGGTATTACCCGGACAAGCGCGACTGAAAAAAATATTTCTTATGGTAACTGAATAAGGATCGACTTTCAATTTCATGTGTGTGTATACTGTGTAATTAGGCGTGTTGATTTGAATAACTTTAAACACATTCTTTACGCCATAGACGGCATCGGAATGAAGACCTGTCAGCTGAAAGTGTCCTAGATCGGATTGTCAGAGACCGGTTCGGTGTCGATTTTGGATTCTAGTGCCGTAATGATTATATCTACGATTGGTGTAGTGTTATATCATGACGGCAGCGGTATATGCTTCAATCAAATATTATACGCCATTATGTAATTGCAGAAAAAGCCAGCGATTCGTTTCGAAGATGTGCTAGAATTACCTCACATCTTTCTGCAAGACCAGTGTGAGCTGAAATCAAATCTGAGAAAGTTGCAGCGGAGATTTTTCCGCAAGAAATTCCGATTAAATTACGTCTGCCGCGTGATAATTTTATGGCATAACTTACGAGATCTGTTTTATGCACTTGCATTCATTAAATCCCCCCACTAATTAAAATCGAGTCATTATAAAAAGTGATCGTCTGCTTTTACGCCTAAGAAATGAGCGCGGGCAATTGTCAAGATTTGTGCAATTTTTCAAACCTTGAATACAAACACGATTTAACACACTAAAAACTAATCACAGAAACTTTAATTAAAACGGCTACTTTTTAGGTTCTTTGACCGTAGAAATTAAGTCAACTAGAACTTTCTTTAGCGGTAACCCCCCAAACTTTTCCTGGTAGCTGGTTCATGCCATAACGATTTACTTTCATGAGATTTGAAATTCTTGTCGGACGCCAATTTCATTGTTCCCACTTTGTAATGCGGTGGCGACGTCGTGTCAGAAATTGTCGCATTCGGGGCATGTCACCACGTAGCAGGTCACGAGCAAAGACCAACTCACTTGCAATGTCCTTTCTCTGTGGTCAATTACTTATCGGCTGCAGTCGGATGCCAACGATGGCATGGCGATGCATTGTCTATGTTGGCCATGCAAGACTTGGACTCGATCACTTTGCAGCAAATAGGTGCTGTTAATTGATGATCATGGTTGAAGTTGCCATCATCATTGGGAGCTTACTGATGTTTTGTATGTCAGGCAGACGAAATAGGTTGGGTACACTGATCCAGTGACCAACACCACCGCCCAATCATTCAATTTATCCATGTTTATAAAACATGAACAGGCGATTTTTTTAAGTCGTTCAATTTTTTCAACTTTATTTTATAATCTTGGGGGTAGAAAATGTTATAATTTAGGCATAAGACTTAACAAAAATGATCGGCCAAATTATTTGTCTTCTTCTTCACACTCCTTTGCCAAAATATTGCGCACAATTCCGACAAGAAGTTCTGTACGAGATCAACAAGCAACAAAATTGTTGCTACCGGCAACAATTACACTACGATTACTTGGAAAACTCTGCTCGGCTGCGATTGGCTTCGCTGACTTCGCTCGGAAAACTGGTTTGGCCGGCCTGACCGTAATGATGGCCCTCGGCGAGGAATGCGGGAAAATTATGAGAAACTCGGCCATTCCGGGCAATGTAACTCGTTCGCAAAAAAAAATGGAGCCGAATAATGATTGACATTACATCAATACCGTTTCTGTAATATGTCTACCATTTTCCTACTGTATCAAAAGATAGTTCCTGTTTCTACGTTCAAGCTTCAATCAAATGTTTTATGTTTTATTTTCTATTTTTCACTTTACGCTTGAGCCCTAATTCCGAACAATATTTGTTATCATAGCTTCAGAAATTTTATTCAAAACTGCTAAAAATGATATAAAAATTTGGCATTTAAATTTGGTGGTCTTACAAAATTAAGAAATTATCGCAACACATGTTGAAAACGTATCTTAAGATCCTGATCGCTTCACACATTAAGTGATAAAGACATTTGAATGGAGTTAAACAATTCTTAAACACAAGGCTTTTCTGTTTACACACTAAACATTTTTTTTTTTTATACCAATATTGTTAAACCCCTCAAGGTTCTCTACAACTATCTGTCACTTTACTACTTTTATACGAGTAATTAACCTAAAATAAAACGTATTTCCACATTTTTTAAAACAAATACTAATAGCCTTCAAAGGTAAGGTCTTAATTACTCGCACGAGACCACACTTGGTGGAATATTACACCAGAGTACAAGCGTACTGGCGTACGGGCGCAATAGAGTTAGATTGTAGGTACTCACGGGCTGTCGTAGAGGTGACGAACAGGCACGCCCAGACCAGCAGGGCATGCATGGCACCTCTCATCTGCAAAGAGAAAATCGACCTTCAAGTTAGGTTATTTCACTTATTCCTCAAGGAGCCGACATAGTGAGTGTCAAGAAGTTGCCGGCGCAACGAGGAAACTTTGGAAACTTTGAAAAAGCTGGTATGACATTTGACCGATAACTGAATAAAATAAAAGTGTTTTGTCAATCCAAGGATTTTTGTTTCTTAGTATCGGATGTAAGTTCAGTACCTGGATCGCACTGAAATATTGCACTCTCCCTAGTGATAAACTTAATCACAAACAAAAAATTCGGTACTACTTCATGTCAGAAAAGTGGCACAAACTAAGCGGTGCTGTAATTTTTTCGATTCGAGCTTTTATCCTTATCTCCTCATGCTTATCCTCTTCGCCATGCATACATAAATTCTTTCTTGAGCCAAGTCCGCCGCGAATTGCGCTGCTATGTACCGAGTGCCTCTCTTCTCCGCGCATCGAGCTCCCTTTCAAAGCGCGCATATACTTGTGCAGCCACCGTTCCTCATTGCTTTGAACTGCCATTATTAGCTAGACTTATCAAGAAATACCTTTCCAATAGGTTATTACCGATTAGTTCCTTCTCTAAGTGGTATGTATGTAACACTTTGTCGATTGAACTTTCCACTATAGATTTTATTGGCAATCATTGAATGACTCCCACACAGCGAAAGAGTAATTGAACTAGACCCTGGAATAGACTTGTACAACAGTTAGCTACTCTGTATCCGCTAGGATTCATTAGCCCGTTTCAATGCCATGTAATATCCAATTCATGCTTTCGTTGTTTTTAATTCCAATCACGAGCCCCTTGTTAAAGTTAGAGTTGCATTTTAAATAGCGGAAGATAAGAGTGTGTAACTAATTGCCTGTAAGGTAAACGCGTATTTAATTAAATCACCGTACTACTTTGTATATATCTTCAAAGAAAACCCACGCTTATTATTAGACGTTTAGGAAATAATTTTACTTTCCTATTTCGTGTACGATATGAAAATTCCTCGCCATATAATTGAAATGCAGCGGAGAACGTAAGGTTGCAATTGCTGCGCCTCGCTGGCTGCGCCGCAGCTCCACCGACATGGTTCAAGGGCTTGAAGAATTGGCAGATCGCCGAACATATTGTAAGACCTGTGAGAATGCCATGTCTGTCGACATGCATACTAATTCATACCGCGATTTTGTGGCTTTATCCACACATCGTAGATCATAGGTGAAAACAAGACTTCGATTTATGAATATTTACATTTTTCTTATGAAAGTAAAGAAATTAAACCGTCTCAAAATATATTAGATAACCCTACATATCGATCATTGTGTTCCTAATTTTATTTTATTTGACAAGCATCTAGGCGAAACACTTTTACTACATGTGCGCACAAAACCTTTGCAGGCTTTTCTTTTGCCTTGTCTTCGTTAATGTCTTTTCAACGGCTGTCTTCCGAGCTTCCATATCCTCACGCACTTTCTTTAATCTGTAAATTAACATTCTTATTCCCACGTAAGTACAGATATAACTCAGCTCAGCGCCAGAGCAGCCAAACAAATATAAACTCAGTCATTATATTCCAAATTTGGAAACTAGTACACTGACAGAATAATTTACAGAGTACCCAGAGTGTTTTAATTCGATTCGCAATGCATTTAGCTACGCAGGCAGGCATCGTATGAAAACGTAAAGTCGCTGATAAGTTCCTGCATGGGAATAAAACTGTTCTCATTCTCAGCTATTAAGAGATTTTAGTGTTGCAACAACTCGATTAGATGATTAATAACACAAGGAAAAGCGAAAGCTGAAAATCGCTGGCAGAATCTGCGGGATATGGATGTGTTTTATTCATTTCAATGGAAGGCCAATGGGTTCCGATCAATAGCAATACCATCGAAATGATCGAATAATAAATGTATTGTTTTAAGAAAAAACGTGTAATAGGTAAGAAATTGGCCGAATCTTAAACGTGTTACCGAAACCAAAAAAAAAAAAATAATAATAATACTTAACGTTGCGGTGTACATTGACTGCATAATCTTGACTATCGAAGGAGATTGTTCTGCTACATACCTACCACCTTTTTACGATATTAGTTGGTAGAGAACGCGGATCATGGTTGATGCTACAAAAAGAAGTTTTCACTCTTAGAAATCAAGTCGACAATGTCACCATAACAGCATTGTCTCTGGGAACCACTGGCATCTTCCTCTTGTTAACAAGGCTGCCTGACATCAACACGCTGTCCACGTTTTCAGTTGGGCTTCTTATCACCGGAGAAAATAAAATTGTGACGCATTGTAACACGTGATTAGGAGAAAAGTAAAATCTACGCATTACAATTTGTTTATCTCGGACATGTGAGTAGCGTCAACTGGTCAGTTAGCCAAAGGGGTCATGCCTGTAGAAAATGCATTTCAAAGCAGAGACATTTTGATTATATCTCAAAAATACATTTGTGAAACTCGGCGTGAATATCCTAGTGTGTACATACATACCAACTTGGGCCAGTCTCTGAAAGGTTATACTACTTGACTACAACCATGTAACATGGCGAGACAAAACAGCAACGTGTAAAACCTAGTGCGTAAGAGCTGCAATGCACTCGAAGATAAAATCACAGATGCATTACGAGCGCAGCCAGTGCGATGCTATCTCCTTCCGCCCCCCTGGCGCAATTCCGCGGTAAGTCTTTGTGTCTCACCGTCGCGATATGCGCCAACGGTGCACGACGCCTCCACCCATTCGCACGCATCGCCCCCTTTGGCGTCGTCCCCCGGGGTGCGGGAAGGGGGAGGGGATGGGAGGTTCATCTCGGATCACCGGCGATCTGCTACTCTAACACATCGGGCTGCTCCGCGAGCGGCGTCTCACCTCGAGCAACACTTTCACTCATTGTTTCAAATACATTATTATGGCGAAACCTGCAAATATAGACAAAAAAATCTATCCATGTATTTGCACCTCAATTTTGACCTGACGGATGAAATAACGTTTGATTAATTTCTTTTGGATAGGTAGACACGCGATGTTGTTGTAATATTGACCTAAGATCAACAATTCTTTATGTCGGTCATAGCAAGAAAGCTAATTCTTACAGGTGCGTCAAAAATGCGTGGTCCAGTGCGTGCGTAAGTGTTTGAAGATGTCAAAACACAAACGGGAAGTAGGAGAAAGTGTTATTTAATAATCACTCGAGAAATAGCAACATCACTAGTTTAATTCAGCTAATAAGAATCCAGTTAGTTACGCAAGGTGAGCTCATATGGATAAACACATACATGTGCCTATACGTTGACTGATATAATAATACCTATACTATGTAGGAGCGTCGCCGTCGATGGCATAAGGGAAAGTAGCTATTGGGGGGAAAAATTACTTTCACTGGTCAGCATCTTCCAAATATTTTGATTCAAGTGCGCGCGATTCCTTGGGAATTATCTCAGGGTTGCGTTTCCTTGTTCACAGAAGAGCGGGAAGAACTGAGTGATGTCATTTTGACACCTGAGTCACACTCCTGTTTTGCAAATTAATTATTCGCTGGGATGACTGGTGAGAAAATGCCAAGGTGGGCGAGCTGCTGCCGCCATTCGTATGCTAGACGTGAATGCATTCTTGCTGGGGTTTCTTAATGTCAAAGTTAAAGAATTGATGTGTAAATTTCTTATGTTTGTTTGACCAAGATACTTTAGTGCGCAGGCGTTGATGGCCGGCTCAAGATTCTTTCGTCGCAGTTGAGTTATGAATGGACATAAGTCACTCATTTGAAGGACGATCTTCTGAATAGAATTTTGGATCGAAAATCGTTTGATGAATGTAATTTTAGCGAAAGCCAGTGAATATATAAAGTGTGTGTATGTGTGCATAAAAAAATGCTCGGAGTATTTGCCGATGGCAGATGTTTCAAGCTGAAATATTATGTGCCAAAGTTTGAAATAAACTTCCTATGTGAGTCACGTAGCTATAACTTCTGATATTTCTTCTAGCGTAATTCATTAGCCGATGGGTGGCCGCAAGACCCTGGACAGAAACTTACTCGTGAATCGTGATCCACTCAAGTTTTTAACTAATAATAAGATCATGCAGCTTGTTGCGACGCACAAGAGAACCGAAAGTAATTACAAATAATGCGATCTATTTGTGGCTGCTACCGAGCCTGTGCATCACGATGTGCAAGTCATTATTTCATCTACCTACCGCGGCAAATGATGCCATTCAGTTTAACTAGAATAGAGGCGTGTTTCAGTCAGTTGATTATGCCAAACTGAATACCGATACAAACTGCATCAACTTGACGCTATCGTCTTCAAAACTCAATCAATCATATGTTAGAATTTAAAAAAATTGGGGACACATTTTAAATTTGTACCGACACACAAAGAATTTAAATTGACCAAGGTATGTTGTTTCTTGACCTACAATGTCAACCAATGTCGTGAAGGACATTGAGCTGCATTGCGTTGAATCAAGGAGGGTAGGTTTTAATCTGCGTGAATGAAGGTTAGGTTAGGTTGTGTGAAATCGCCAATCGGACGACAAGACAATTTCAAGGTTATTTCTAACGATTCGGCCGAGCCAGACACAAATATTGTTTTTTTTTCTGGAAGTCTGCTAGTACCCAGACGTTAACGCAGGAGTTGCATTTATTTTGGTATCTCTGGTGTTTTCTCACAGGAACTGCAATCGGAAGGCTCCCGGTTCGTATCCCGGTTCGGTCGCACATTGCTCAAGGCAGGGGTTAATAATGGAATCATAACGTCGATCTAGTATCAGCTGAAATGTATTTTTCTATTAAATTGATGCACCAGTGCTCGCCGACATGCAAAGTAGGAATTACTTTAATTTCCTACTTTCCTACACTACAAAGCATTCCCACTTTCGAGCTTTGTCACTAGTGTTAGAGGTGAATTGTTTAAAGTCCTATGTTTTATTCATGTGAATTTTTCGCATGGTATTCTTTAAAAAAGGAATTAATAAAAACAATCTTGAAAATGATAAGACTTGAAACAGAGAGTCATATAAATATTTTTAATGCAAATTTGCGGTATAAACAGAAACTGGAGGGCTTTTCCGGCCCTGACTAGAAAGTTAGATATTTCAAATAAAAGTAGCAGAAACATGATTCACATATAAAGTTTAACGTATCATATGTATGCGCATATTATCGGTAGAGAATCAACTCAAAATGACCCTGGCATATTGATTTTATCAACACTAACCATTAGGTCAATAATAAAAAAAAACTTTTCGCACGACTAATTCTATTGTAATTTATTCCAAGAAATAGATGCCCCAGAGATGTTACCGCAAAGAATCGAAACGATTCCATAACAATTACTTAATATACAGGATATTCAGATTTGAGAATTTGATCATGGCAATTATAGTAAGAGACCGGACTGGCCAATTTGGCCTTCCCAGGAGAAGAATACTGATAGGCTCGAAGTAATTAGGCAACGGAGACCTTGATGCTGTAACAGCCTGAGATTTGGGTCGTCAAGTTTGGGTATTCCGATCACATGTCTTGTAATCTGCACGGGTGTCAAGGCACACATTTTCGATGGACTGCATACACTTGGTCGGTCAACCTTTCTTGTGTTGCATACAAACAATTGGTGTGCGATTTCACAGATGCATCCATTGTCGTTCTGGTACAAAGTAATTTACATCCAGCCTACAATTTTAAGAAATTTACTTTAAAATCTAGGTCCTAGAACAGATGTAGTCCAAATTGACGTAAATTATCATCACGATGTCGCTGACAATGCTTTTAACGTATCGCGTTTGTCATTCTAGGTTTTTGCGGGCAAACGTCGCACTTGCAAGGGAACCACTTTGCACACCACCAGACCGCCACATTTCTGGTTCTCCAATGTGAATTCTGATACGGTGAAACTCTCCAGCACTGCAATACTCTTCAGCACGCTTATATTGATTTTGAAAATAGGATTGGCTCATTTTTTTACTGGCAAACATGTTTAAGCCCACTATGCTGTAAGTGTATTCACTGTTCATTGATTTTATTTTGCTATGACTTAACAAGGAGCGGTAAATAGCCCATGGGCAAACTTAAAACAAGTCCGATACTCCAAATCCGCAAAATTGTTTCATGCAAGTAAAATATAACAATCACCCACTAGCCTCCATATTGCTGAAATTACTCATTTATCCATTTTTATCCGCGTGCAGGGCGGCTTTATACATTTTTATTGCGGTTTTGCACCAATTCTCAGGCAAAGAGTTGAGCATCAGGTCAGAGCATGGTTTCATATCCCACAAAAGTTTCGCTCAGCCGCCTTCCTTCGTACAATCTTAGCCCCAGGCTTTTTCAAGTTTTTTTTTGCCGCAGGGGAGAATGAAATGCACCGATTTGACTGCTATAGCGGATCTCACTGCACTCTCATGACAAGCCAGCGTCTCCGAAGCAATGTTTCTATCGCTTTAACAGGAGCAACGTGTTGAAAACACCAGCCAGACGTGATTATTTCACAGATTGATCAATATATTCAATTAATTACTTTCCTATTCCCATTTTACTGCAATAATGAAAGTTTTAACATAACATTATCGTTTTAGAATGCCTGCATCGAAACATGCAATGCACTTGCCTTATACTTGCTGGGTTCAAGTTTCTCAGACTTTTAAACGTCTTTTCAAGTGTGTAGAAAGAAAGAACGCAAAGTTCACTAGAATTGGAAACTACTATTAACATGGTTGATGAGGAAAAATTCATAATTAAGTAATTCCTTGCAATTTTAATTGTCGACTAGTACTGGTGGCGCATGATGATGCGTCTTTCACTCTGACATATTGCCGGACCTACTTATTATAAATGTACGAGTGCTGAGTTCTGCCATCATAAAATCAATCGATCGGCAACTGCATTCCGCTGGTTACTGCAATCTTGCTCAACTGCATCGTTCGGCTCTTGCTCGAGCAAGGACGATGAGAACGCCAAATTCTAGCTATCTAGAGCACCTCAAGAAATGTCACGTGTCAGGATCCTTTCTCCTGATAACACACTCGGGGAGGTTAGCAAGGAATAAGCTACATTTTTTTGATAAATGAAATGCAATATTACCACCTTCGGGGAGTCTCAGTCATCCCTCAAGATGGGCTCATGTAGCTAGATTATTGATTCGTTTACAAGTACGTACAGCCATTCGCCAATTTAGTTTCAGGGTTACATGATTAAAGCCAATTTTGAAAATGTCACTAGCTCAGCTTAGGGCATGCAAGGAAAGCGTAAGCAATGTGCGGTGATCTAAAGTACATAAAAAATGCAGGCAAATCGATGACTATGCGCATTTTTACGTTCCATTTAAATAAATTTCAATAAATCAAAGATTTCATTCAGTGGTTATAATTGCATTCATAACGAGATCGTAGCATAGACCTAAATAACCAAGGCCAAGAGTGGCTTAGTTGCATTGAAAAAGTCTTCTTATTTATAACACATGCACGAGTCTGTGGTTTTTCTTATGTCAAGCACACAAGCAAGTAGAGAGAAAGATGGGCGTGGATAAAGAATGAAATATTTTAATGAAAAGTTGACCGTGCAAACCACATTTTGTTGTGATTCTGGCTTCCAACGTGACTACCGATCTAGAATCTTTCAGTTTATATTAAATCAATTCGCTTCTCTGTATTAAGGCGAAACATTTTCTGATTGAATTTTTAATTTTTTAGCGAGTAAAATGTGCGCCAGTAGCAGACATACTGTGGTAAAAGTATGGATTATGATGAGGCATGCAACATATCTACGTAGTATGTATATCAATGAGATTCTATGAGAACTTGTGACTATTTTCACCTTCAATCACGCACAGAAAGATCGTTTAGAAGAGCAATGGGCAAGGTATTGTTGGCATATAACGAGATGCCGCAAAGTGGCACAGGCGAGCTTGATTATCAAAGTTCAGAGATGATTTCTATAATCATACCACGTGCTAGCCTGACGCTCGTCCCATATATCACAATTGAATTTATTATTGAAACAAAAACGACGGCTATAGAAAACAACGCTAAGTCATGGATTGATTTGCGAAAGACACGATTGATACCGACGATTTTCGATTTCATTTCTGTAAACGTCGGTAATTTGGCTTGTGCTATTGCTAAACGAAAAGTCCTGCGGCAACAAAATTATGTGAACACTGGTATACTATAAATTGTTACGGAGATCAGTGCTCTTTAAAGAGCCTTTGTGCAAGTAGCATTACACTAGAGACAGAAAGGTGTATTCAAGCAAAAAAATAATATAAATAATGACCAGGAAGCCAAAAATGACATGAAAAATATCTTAAACAAATTTTACTCACTGTAGAAAAATCCTTATGAGCACTTTTTTCTTGTAAATAATACCAAAAGCTATTACTGATTTAACTTCCACATAACGTTAGTTCCGCACTAATCAGTCTATATCTTATAAAGCACCACTATTGTTTGCCGTCTGGGGTTTGCCGAAGAACTGTCAGAGCGAACTCCACCTGGTAAGCAGCGGCCGGCGCTGCTCGGCGAGCGAACGCGCGGGTAGGAGAGGCACTTTGATCCGACATGGGCAAGATCGGAGAAATCGAGGGGGTACGCTCGCTTTCCATATACAATTACAGGTGTCACAGGCGCGAGTTGTTCGCTGCTGCCGGGTTGGACTCCACTCCAGTGAAGAAGTCCCAAGGTGACGCAACGCCAATTTAGTGGCGACGAATTAGGAAGCATTCTTTTGGCTTGTTCTTTCAGATAAGATATCATCTTCAAATTTGAAGATGTGTTACATCACTGGTAAACCGGACATACCAATCGAGTTTTCACTCTTGTTTTTCTTGATTTGACCAATCTGGAATGGATCGAATTGGTTACGGAACAAAAAAGTAATCGCGAAATAAAATTAAATCCCCTGAATCGGTGTTAATGTTTGAAACTGTTTTTATTGTTTTTTTCTTGTACTCACGGCACCCATTGATTCCATGCCAAATTTTTCTTGTTCATTGAAGGGAATGACGAGCGTAAACGTGACTCCAAACTTAATCCTATCCTACTGACCCAGGGCGCCGCCATGCGTTTGGAATCGGTAATGGCCGCACGCACACACTTTTAACGTGCCATCAAATTCGGCAGTTTACTACTTAAAGAAACGCACGTGTTCGCAAGTAAAAACCATCCTGTTGTTGTCACGCAAGGACCGCAGTTCACAGCTGATCGGGCGTCAGCTGCTGACAGCCTCTATCCCCATCCAAATCACTTTCGATGATTGAACAAATTGTGTCAGCAAATTGATGATCATCACAGATTTTTTTCTATCAAAACCATTCGTTAAAGCAGGTGCTTCACAGAAAAACAAGAGCTTGCAGTGAAAGGAAATACCGCAGTATTAGTGTGGATCGTAGATTTGTTGCTGAGCAGAGAAAGTGGATTAGAAGTTGGCTGCAGAAAAATCTGAAGCAGGCGCTACACCACCGCAGCCGCTCCACCTTATCACGACGATGCAAAGTCATATATACTGGGCCAGAAATCACTGACAATCATTGCGATTACTGGCAAGAGAACGGCAACACGATGAAATCTGATTTATATCAATATTTTGTTACACCTTGTACACGTCACGAGTACGTTTCGTTGTGTATATAATTAAAGGCGCATTATTGGACCTACTTAGGGGTGCAGCAAACATGATCAAGAAAATTAAGAGAAATTCCCTCTAAATTACTCATTTGTCGTGTTGTGCTGTTGCTTTTCTTGTCCATGTAGATGAACGCGTTGCACAATGTTTTCGTGGGACGTCGAGGTCTCGACGCCGTGCCTGGTATGCAACCTTCATAACGCGTGCACAAGACGCTTCGAGCTTCGACCTAGACGCCGGGAGGCTAGACTACCGGCAGCACACGCGAAGGCAGAATCGTTTTATTATCGGGAAATGCTAGTTTTAGTGTGTGTAACTGGAATACCAGATTCAAGGCTCTGTGAGAATCCACAATTAATCGCATGTGAAGCATTTTGTAGTTCCTGTAACGTATAAAATGTAAATTTAGTAATTTATCTAACAAAATGCGATTGCGAATATTTACCAACCTGTATAAATGATTAGGAGCTTCATGATTAATCTTATCAATTCACATTGTCAATTTCAAGGACAACAATGGAGTTTTCATCATATTATAGGTACCTAACGCACATAAAAAAAACTATGAATTTAATAAATAATAATCTATGCAATCGACTAATCGTCAACACTGAACGCAAAACAAAATGACAGTGCCAAATAACCCGTTGACATTTTTCTAATCTTATATTGTGTATAGCCTGCCTACAAGGAAAATTAAGTTAAAAAAAGGTGGAAATCACAAAATCGCAAGCAACAATTTACACTTGGCTGACTGTAAGCATCTAGTTTTTACTTTGAACTTGTTATCTATCTTGAGTCTGGGCTGTATTGAAGTGCATATTGAGTTCAGTCTTCATGCAAAGTCAGTCTGTAATCAAACTCCACGACGACAGCACCTTATCGGCCTGAATGCAAACGATTCAATTGACAACTGATATTTATAGCAACAACGTGTGAAAGTGTATAGCTATAAGCGAATACCATAACATCTAGAGTAAGACATGGTTCCTCGCCCACGAGAAGAGACCGTCTCGTCCACACTTCCAGGTCTGTGGAAGTATCCCACGTACAGGGACAAGCCTCTCAAGTCGGGTGCGCTTTGGCTTGATGGAAAACGGGAAGACGACGGGGCGGAAGGGCTCTGGCGGATTCACGACAACCTTTACGATCTCTCTCAATGGATTCACAACCATCCCGGAGGTCCAGACTGGCTGACAATGACGAAGGTATTAAGATGACAGAGTTTTTTATAACAGAGCTCACTTTGCAGGTTATCTGGGATTTTTTTAAGGTTGCAAATGTTAAAGAGAGATATGAAGATGTGCAAAAAAAGGCCGAAAGCTCAAAAGCCTGGCCCGGCCCTAATTAAAGTCCCTAAGTCAGCCAACTGATAAATATTCGGGCTTGGGCCGGTTTGGGTCGAGATATTTCAATGTCATGCCGGATCAGCCAGATTTTGGGCTTCTCAGATTTTCGACTTGGGCTTTCTCAGGTGTTCAAACTTTCTCGGGTCTTCGGACTTTAGTTTGATTTTTCTGGCTCATAAAAGGTAGTGGCATTTTAATTGTAGTATCGTTTTGAGTTTCCTAATGTCAAATCAGCTCTAAACTTCTATAAATACGTTGCCTTCTACTCTTGCAGCTTAAATCTCGTTACTATTATCTTAACCAGCCTATCCCTATTTTTAATGTAGTAATCTTGTTGAATTCGCCTATGATTTATATCTGATAAATGACAACTGGTGGAGTTTTTAATGAGCATTAATTTCTGTCAGTTTTCGGGCTTCCTCAGACTTATCGGTCTCACACGCCAAGTTCTTTCGGGCGGAGACTAATTTCTTTGAACAATTTCGGGCTGCGTCGGGCCTCAAAAAATTCCAACGTTTCGGAGTCGGACTGGAAGGGGTCTTGAACTTTAGGGCTGAGTTCGGGCTGGACTGAAAAAATAAAATTTTCTATGAGATATATACCTATGCAAGAATGAAATTGTATACATTTATTTTATGAAATTTTGCTAGAGAACAAATTATTGGACTCAGCATACACGCAATTATCCTGACTACCGCAATATCTTGAGTGTCCTCAACTTACAGAAGTTCCCAAGACATAACTTGTAAGATGTGTACAATCTAAAGCGGGGTTGATACACTCAAACAGATCTATGTGCCCCGAGTTGGTGAGAGGGACTGCAGGGTCGAACATACACCACCTCTACTTTCATGTAAATCCTAATGATTCCTAGCATTTGTGTGAATGTCACATATACAGAATCGCTTTTGACCGCACGTGAAACGCAAGTTCACAATACTGCGTCGTTCATATTTTGAGGTCATTTCCCACAAATAAGAATAATATGTGAGTCTGACCCGATGGTAATTGATAACCTTTGGTGCATTTTTAAATTAGCAAGTCGTGGGTTATTTACGTTTCAAAGGTTAGCTTTTACTTTATTTTTAGTTTTGACCCCAGATTCGACAACAACCCCGGTATCAATTCTTTGATACGGATAGGACTCTCGATTCCAAGAATGCAAGTTTATATGACTGGCATTCATGATCACTTACTGATATTTACATTTGAAACTCTGAAAAAGTTTTAACCAGGAATTGCCTGAAATCAAATTCCTATTTAACACGTGACTATAAAAATAACCAAATCTCAACGTGTCCTGTGGCTGTCATCACCGCAGTAAAGGCTCGATCGGACAGCTTTCCGAGATTCTAAATAAATCATGCTAAGAGATGATACTAAAGCTCGTCTCTAAAACGCTCTCGGATCGGACAGGGAACGGACGTCACCGAGGCGTTCGAATCCCACCATCTCTTCGAGACTGCGGAACGTCTTCTTCCTCACTTCTTCGTCCGCAAAGCGCGCACCCGCCGGAACTCCCCGTACTCCTTCCAGGACGATGGCTTCTACCGCACTTTGAAGGCCAGGGTGCGGGTGGCTCTCAAGGGGTCGCCCACAGGACCCACCTTTGAGTCCAAGCTAATTGCAGACATGCTGGTCTCCGGAGTCCTGATCAGCGCGGTCCTTGCAGCCTCCACAGGGAGCTTTCTGATCGCTACTCTCTCTGGGCTGCTTCTTGCGTTCAACACGATTTGCGCCCATAACTTCTTTCATCAAAAAGATAGCTTCAGGATCTTTTACTTTGACCTCAGTCTCATGTCTTCCAGGTACATAAAATTATTATTTTTATTACTATTCAGTAGATTCAAAAGTGTTAATTTTTATAATGCAAGTCTTCTTGTCTATGTTTATTTCAAAATCGTGTTATTTAAATTTGATAGAAATTTAATAGTCGAATAATGTCGTGATTATACAGTGATTGGGTGGGTTATTTAATAAATTGTAACGCTAGCCGACAGCGGCAAGTCAATCCAGCTGCTCCGAATCAGGCAGAGGACCGCCTATGTGATCTCCCAGAAAGCTAATTATTTCTAGGTGTGCAAGCGGGCAATATTGTCAGCTGTGATCACGCACGGTTCTCTACAGTGAAAAGAAATCAGTTACGGAACCAAAATATGAAATATGCGCGATTGCCAAAACTATTTTCAAACAGGGGGTTGATGCCAGATTTGGAAACTTTTTTTGCTAACAAAGAAAAGTTTGTGTACCTTAGGAAAAGAACTCCTTACTGCGTCTAAAATCTTTAAACGCTGGAGGCTGACATTAACTGACAACTTTTTATTGCTCGCTAAAAGTGATTAGGTAGAAGGTAGTTTATTTAATTAGTTCTAGACTGCAACCTTGAAGCGGCGAACGCGGCGTTTTCTGCATTTTTTTTTTGCGATGGCAAGATTTCATACTATGTGGATTACATCCTGTTTCCAGAGATTGGCGCATCAGCCATGCATTGAGTCATCATCTCTATCCCAATTCGCTGTTGGATCTCGAAATATCCATGTTTGAACCGCTGCTTCAGTGGTTGCCAAAAGAAAAATCTCCGCTCGCTCGATTCGGGGGCTGGCTATACAGTCCCATCTTGTACAGCCTCATGTTCCACATCCAGGTCGTGTTGAGGTAATTTCCAAACTCGGTGCTTTTCATCTCCACGCCTTGCACAACGTTCACCCTGAGGTGTTCACTGACAACGCTCGTCATTCATCAAAATAAGCTGCATGCCACGCTTTACGCACATCCGTTGACGCTCTAAAAGCCTTTGCTATTCTCGTATAAAGATCACGTTGTTTAGAGGCTACAAAATTGAGCTAATCACCATTATGCAGGTCGGTGGGAAATCTGCAAGGAAGGTCACGTAATCCATTTCAATAGCATGTCTGCATCATCATTTCAAGGTAAAATTGATGTACGATTTCAATGAGTAATTTTGGGAGATAACCTATTACTATATTCTTGTGCCAAGGTATCGAGGGGTTGTTCATTTTACCGCCTGCCAAATTATTAAGGAGGAATCATTCAAACTTATAATTACCCAATACTCAACACCTTCAAAATGGTTCCGAAAAAAAAAAATGCACTCAAAATAGATCTACTCGAAAATAGTATCGGCGTGCCAAAAAGAGATAATTAATTGGAAGGCAAAATTATGCGTTGATAGCTTTTATTAAAATATTAACGCGTGTGTTGAGCTAGTGATTACAAATCGCGAGTCAAAATTGATGAACAAAACTGCAACTCGTATTTTTAAAGCTCTGCATTTAAATCTAAAGTGAACCTCAGAAATGACGTGGAAAACTGTATCTTTATCTTTATCAAACAAATTTTAAGTTGGTAAAAGATGGAAAATGTGCGCGTGAAGAAACTGTAAGCCGTTATCTTGTGAAGTTGAAATTGAACGCAAATTTCTCGCCCCGTGTTGGTTAGCAAGATGGCAAGCGTCGCTTCAATACATGCGTACTTCCGGTAATAACTTGTGTCGTCCACGCGACCAAACTGTCAAACTCATTTGGCGCCCCGCTGATAAATGTGTTGAGCCATTTGCTCCCATCCATTATTCAAAATAACTGCCGCCGCCGCCATCGCGGTGTTCCAGACTTTCACTCGCGGCCAACGGCTACGTGAGCGTACTGAGATGGACCGACTTGATTGGGTTCCTGATACCGACGGTGATGACGGTGTATGGGGGCTGCAGTATCGGTGAGGCCCTGTGGATGTGGACCTGGATCATGTTGTCGGCCAGCTTCTTCTTCGGGGCGATCGGCATCAACGGAGCCCACCACCATCCAGATATCTTCCACGACGGGGACGTACCGAGGTGACATTATCAGAGACCTCTTTTAAGGGACACTCTCCTGGGATAAGGCCAAGGATATGGGAAGGTTGCCCTCAAGATTTAATTGCTTGATTGTTCATCATTACAGAATAAATAACCTGTCGTCTATTTTTAAATCTAGAAACAATCTGTCTGATGCCAAACTATGCAAGGTCGTCTCTTGTTTTCGTAATCGTTTTCTTTGGGATCTCCTTGCAGCTCTGGTTTGATATTCTATACGCGTTCAAGATATGGACCTATTATTTTTCATTATAAGTAATTGGTTTAAGTTAATTATTAGGTAATTCGAGTGAACTCGTGAGGAATTACCTTGCCTCTTTGTGTGAAAATATGAACACAAATTCATAATTGCCAAATCTAAAATTGGTAGCCACTAGTATCTACTGAGAATCTAACTAACCAAAACGCATAGAGACGACAGTCTGGCCAAATTTCAAACAGAAATCTGTCATACGAATGTCATAAAACAACGGGCCTTTCGTATGCCAATTGTAGGGTCTATTTCAAGCCGACGCTGAGGCGCAACGCTCCGAGCCACTCACTCGATTTCCTGCTTCATTTTTCGAAGCAATTTCCTCGAGTGTGATCTTCAGTAATTAACTTTTCTATTCTTACAGCACCCTCAGACAAATTTAAATTGTAATTAGTGTATTCAGATTCACCATTCAGCTCAGGCTTATCGTGTCATCGACGCTATGTTGCAGACCGGACATGGACTGGGGTCTGCAGCAGTTAGACGCCGTGCGCGACCGCAAAGAGATCTCCACGAATCTGTTCATGGTCCTCACGCAATTCGGACACCATTCCCTGCACCATTTGTTCCCCACCGTGGACCACAGTCGCTTGCCGCCTCTATACGCCATCCTCGAGGAGACATGCCGCGACTACGGCATCGAGTACCAAGAAGCCTTCACCAGCAACGTCTTGGCCTGCATCAAGGGACAGTTTATGCAGCTGTCCAGAACCGAGGGCAGGACCACGCCGCAAGGATCCAAGAAGAAATAAAACTTTACCTTACATTGTCACATCCTAGCTTCGCATTCCAAATGGCAAATTATTTTTATCTGGGTATCGAAAACATATATTTTTATTTTTAAATAAACACCACGAACGGAAACAAAAGTTCGACTGGTTCTATGTGGTGAGCGCTCTGCGGTTCATGCTAACGGTAGCAGGCCGATGCCGCCGGTGGCGCGTCGGACGGCGAATGTTTGTGGATCACTGCTCGAGCGGTGATTCTATTAAAACATTTCACTAGACTCGTTTGAGATGCAAAGTAGAAGGAGGAGGGGGAGTCTTTCTTTCTTTCCTTCTTGTATCGCGTTTTCTTTGGCAAAGATAACTTGCGGATGAGTGTATGGCTAGCTGGGGAACGGCAGCGCCTCGAATAGCCCGTGGGGGCCCAAGCGTCGAGAGCCGCGACGCGACGCGCCGCGCGTATAGCGCCGTCTCGGCCCTCTCCCGAATCGCAAGCGGCGGCCGACGACGCTAGCCGCTGAGCAGGAATAGCCAGCCTCGCGATCTCTCTGTGTGTGTATATATGTGAGTGTGTGTAAGATGATTCCCTCCCACCCCCCGCTCCCCCCTCGACGAGAGCATTCATTGTGCCCACTGCCTTATTTAGAGCGGAATGTTTGCTATCTGCGCTGGCTCGACGCCGCGATTTTCCCTGTTGTTCCTTCCTCGGATCGGCAAAAGACTGTGGGTGACCTACATTGATTGTTGGACCGCCAGGTCATTCCCTCAACTATATGCAGCGGCCATTCGGCCACGGAAATATCGGGGACGCGACGACCATCGACGGCAGCGGGCTCGTGGAGCCGTGACTTCGCCGTCGCTCGTAGGGTCGACGTCGACAGGACAGACGCTACATAGCGGGGTGTTACATGCGTTGATATGAACAAGACCCTACGGTGGCGTCGTGCCAAGATGAAAGTGCGAACAACAACTTAGTGACGCATGAGGATGGGATGGTGTAGGTGGCAAGGATATAGGTTAGCTTTGTGTGGTGCTTATCGCTGACCACTGAGCTCGCGACCCGGAGTAAGGGCGCAAAGTGCGGACAACGCGGCTCTTCTCCGATCACGCCCAACAGCACTGACCTAGCGCATGACGTCGACTTGCAGACATCAAAATGAACGATGGCCTGACAGGTGGAACTGACATAAAATATTTTTTAAATTATAGAAGAGTCACACTCCAATAAATAGCCGGTAAATATTTTCAGTGGCAAACGTTTAAAACACGACTAAGTGTATACATAGGTGTAAGATTAGAGCTAACACCCCACAAAACGTCAAGGACTTGATTGATTCATCCAACTTTGAGGTTATTTATTCAACGAACGGTGCAAATAATTCAGTCGAAAAGTTTTGGCCAAGGAAGCGTTCTTTGGTATTATTTCGGTCAACATGGGGAGATATTTCTGCCGTCTTTTGCTGGCTGCCAATTGTTTAAACTCATTTGCAGGCATCTTGATAGACTCTTTCTAAACAAAACGTCACACTCTTGCGGCGCCCGGTCGCGACTGAGATGGACGTACTCGCGCACTCGTCCGACACATGTCATCCCCTAGGTTTATTTGCAGAAAGTTGAGCAAAGTCTTGCGTTGCACCGCGCCCGCCCCGGCTACAAGTTTCCTTGCAGCAAATGGACGACGAACGGTGCACGTCTGATGCGTTCACACGAAAATGGCTGTGAATTATCGTCGTCACTCATCACCTGTTAGCACAAGCTCACTCCTGACAAACAGAATGATTTTTGAGCTGGTAATAAAATCGCAGAGAGAGCAATCCCTCATGTGTGGTCCAATTTAACAGTCAAAACTAACATTTCATCATATCTTGGCCATGGTCTAGTTGCTCATACTTACGGCTGAATACGAGAATATAATAATTTATCGCCCAGTTGGATGCGGTTGGACACGGCTAGTCTAATTAACAATGTGTGAGAATGCCAACTTGACGAAGCTAAGAGCTCGACCACAGATAGCAAAGTGCATCTATCTACCTGCATTTTGTGCAATCGACACCTGTGGCTATAAATGAAAACCACCGTACATGCGGTGGTCACAATGCACGTTCTGTGCTCTCTCCATTATAATAAAGAGCTGCTCGCTTGAAGAGCAAAGACGCCTGAGTTAAGAGACTGAGCTTGTCTCTCGCCCGCGGTCTACATAGTGCCAGCCCTCGGGTGACATCTCCGCGTGGCACAAATAATAAGATTAGACTTGTCTCAGTATAATCCAAGGATGTTGGAACGTATTTCTGGCTACCTGACAATTGCATAGCTTGGAATAAAATCATCTGTGTACGCGAGGTGTGTATAGGTTCAGGTTTAACATTTTTTGAATTTTTGTCATTTCCATAATATAGGTGAAAGATATTAATCTCTTGCTTGGATGGCGTGTCGCGCTTTATATTACGTTCTTGGTGTCGTGCGATTATAACGGCGTCAGTGACTGGGATTCGAATGTTGGTCTAGGGTACCCATGTCGTATTGCCGGTAGCATGGGATGGTATAACACATTCTATTGGAACATGGCACGAAGTTAAATATAACTCAGCCAATGTAATATTTCTGTTCGTTGGCGTCGTTTACATTCGAAGTTAGCAAGTAGATTCACACAAGTCACGTAACAAACTATCTACAGACGTTTGGCACTTTTCTTACTTTGTTGCAGCTTGTGGCAGGGAAATCAGGAAAGAAACTCACCGCACGCCGCTAAAAGATTCGAGTCTAACAAAAGGCATTCGTAGGTTATTTTTAATAAGAATGGATACCTCGGGCGATGCTATCTTGAAAAGACAAAAGTCATTTCACTCTCTGATTCTGTGTCAGCAGAAATAAAGCGGAATGATACTAGCACCTATATGTAAGAGTCACTTTGGTATGGTTTCCAAGCCAGAAACTCACGGCCAAATTGTTATGCGGTACTATTCGCAAGCCAAAGCGTTTCGTATCAAGGCTTTGGCCGTGAAAATAGGTCATCTCATGTCGTTTTAGAACGAAGCTGCACACGTGACTGGTCTGCTTTCGTGCTCTGGAAAATAGTAACAATAAATGTTTGGAATATTTACGTGCTTTGAGTTTTATTTGGATCCTACTGAGTAAGATGTCTGTGTGTATAGAAAATTCAACGTCCTGTCCTCTCCCCGTTGGCCTTATTAAGATAATGACTGTAAAAGGGTAGAAACAGAATAACACACAGATATTCTCTCAGATATTCAGACACTCGAGAAGCACTATTTTCTGCGTCACACTTACAAATTAGTACGTTTGCGCAAAATATGTTGCTTTCGAAGCGTAACAGTCATATCCATCTGGTTGCAATGCAATGGAATAATGCCAGCGATAATTAGGAATAAAGATGTCAGCATATTGGCAATGCAGCGATATGATTTCCACGTCGCCCACCTCGCTACCCTGCGTATCGCCACGCGCTGAAATGTCGCCGACAGGTACCCAACTGTAACGAGACCCAGTCACAACATCACGCCGACAAGTAATTGCAAACAACTTGTCAAATGGATTATGGAATCACACCATCTTGTTTTTCACATTTTTGGGTGCACCACCCGCGAATCCGTCGCTCGCTGCAACGCCGTCGTTTCGCACACCGGAAGCTGCAGTCGAGGCTGACGCCGCCACGACTCGCCACGTCCCCACATTCGAGCGAAAGCATCCCGCCTCTCGTCATCATTCATAACGCGATCAGCGAGGTCGGTCACTGCTCTGTCGAGTCAAGCGACCTCCCTAAACCCCACAAGTCCAAACTTGTGAGGCTCATCGACGATGGGGGTGGAGATTCGGCGGTCGATGCCGAAATCCGTCCGGCAGCCGTTTGTCCCACAGGGGCGTCTCGCCAATGATAGATGGACGATATTTTGGCTAGTAATCAGTCTGAGCCTAATCAGTGCCGCCACACCTTGAGTTTGACGTCGGAAAGAATCGCGAGCGAGCGAGATAACGCGATGGCCGGTCGTGAAGCGAAGAGCGAGTATGTGACAATGATGGCATGACTAAGACGCGGCCCGCCTCACAATTAGGCCGGGCAGTCTTGCCTCTGGGCAGCGCGTCGGGGTATTTTCACCCGCTGGCCCTGGTAGACCATGTTGGCTGCTCTCCGCCTAAAAAGGTAGACTGGGGTCCTGAGTAAGATTATTCGGGATTGGCTGAGGACGCCGACCAATCGGGAACCTCGTCTCATCCCGGGATCACGTTGCAGAGGTTTATATCGGGCGCGGACTTGCCAGCGGGTGACAGAACAGCTTTCGAACGTAAGTGAGCAAGAGGTGCAGCTCTGGTGCTAATACTGTGTGATAGTGTGCTCGAGAATTAACCAATTGGATATTGTCGCGAACGAAATTTTGTAAAAGTTTTTTTTTACGATTAAGATATTTATTTTTGCGACGGCCATCGTTCGATCTCTCCACCGTGGTGTTTCGAAAAGCAAGAATTATCTGAAATTGAAATAATTTCGGGGTTGGTTTTTCGGCCACGTGTTTGGGCGGGTGTTGGGGTGGTGGCTGGTGGTTGCGGAGCCTCTAAGTGGGACGAGTGAAGTGCCTTCGTCGCAGCAAGGATGAAGCGGTGCTATGTGTGCGATTGCAAGGGTTGGGGGCGGCGCAATGGCATGAATCACAAGCAAGAATTTCGTGAAACGAGTGACATTTTTGGTGCAACGACTGGAATAATCACGATACACATTAACTGTTGTGACACTTTCGGGAAATTGACATCACATTTTACAACCACCGTGTTTCGATACATTACCTAACTACACTTGGATTTCTGAGACGCTTTCAGCGTACGATATTTGAAAAAAAAAACATTACCATGAGTGACAACAAAGTTTCAATGGTTTAACTTCAAGTAGAATCCGGTTAAATCTAAAAGATGGCATACAGACACACACGAAATTATTTCGTTACAATGGTGCCAGCGATAAGAAAAACAAAACTCGACACTTTTATCTTGCAAGAAGCTGACCCAATTTCATTTCACAACGGTTACTGGAAAACGATCCGATCGGGAACATCTGTACAAACACCTTAAAAAACAGACAAACTACTTGAAAGATTTAACACTTTAGCCTATAAAACCTCACCTACTTACAAGGTGGCAATTTATCGTAGTGCATTACCTCTAGCTGGCTCGTGCCCACTAGATATAAGCATATAAGAAAACCTATTAGCGCCTGAATATGCCAGACACTCGAAAAGTCCACAAAAGCAAGTGACACCAACACTGCTAATTGCTGGGCGTCTTACACAATTGCATTCCGAGCAGACAACACCAGAAATAGGCCATCAATGTAGGCAGAAAATCTCACGTCCACCCGTAATTGATACGGTTGTTCTGGAAATCTTTTCTCTGCTCGCCAAAAGTACGGCCGCCATTCCACGTGTCGCTAGGGAGTATTTTTAGACCGGCAAGTCTCGATAAAGCTTCTCGGCCCGGCCACCTCCATTACTATTTCCATTCGTACAAGGAAATGCCGCCCGCTAAATTCAACAACTGCGTGACGTCACTGTAGTCAGCGAACCAATCGTAGAGCCAGTCGGCTAAAAATAGCACACGCGTTCGCGAACGAGGCTTTCTTTCCAAGACAAGATCTGTCTGGAGTTTTCTTTGCGAGGATTGCATTCTTACTAACGGCCTCCACCGGTTCGAGGGTGATTTTCGTTGCGCGTTCCATCGGGGATTGCTTCAGTGAGTCGTCGGTTTAGCGGGTAATGAGACTGTTTACAGCAGAGCTTTGTTTTGCGTATCCAAGCAACGGGTGAGAAGAAATTCACGATGGCCGTCGTGTGAACGTGACGAATGGCGCCTCCAACGTGGCACCTCCACGCCTAGAACACTAAGCGGGCGCTGGTTTTATTTTTCATAGAGTCCTGCGGGGGCTGGAAATATTTTAAGTCAACATTAATTATTTAAGCAATAGCGCATAATTGAAGTTTAAGCCTGCATTTTCATTTAACTTTCAAGCGCAACCTTTTTGATTTTTTTTCTGTTTGATTCTCGAACAACTTCGAACGATCGAAACAGATTGTGTCAAAGTGAATCGAAATACTATTTCAAAATCCCAAGACGGGATTTACTCAGTTGCATACAATTCTGCGGAGTCCAATCGCCTCTTTTCCAAATCTTTTGGCACGACTCTGTTGGTACGCTGTGAGTTGTCTTTGATGGGGTGGAAGTCGACTAATGTGAACGTATGTTCTGTGTTGCAGGAAGGCTTAAAGGGCTGTTCAACGTGTCTCTTAGCCCACTTTTAAGTCCACTCTTCAACAATGCCGAAGGTTGTGAAACAGGAGGGAGAGGATCCCGATCCAACCCCATACCTGTTCGTCTCACTCGAACAGAAGCGTATCGACCAAACGAAGCCGTACGATGCCAAGAAGGCTTGCTGGGTGCCGTGCGAGAAAGAGGGCTTTGTCCTGGCCGAGATCAAGGCTACCAAGGGTGACCTGGTAACCGTTTCTCTGCCGGGAGGAGAGGTGAGACAATGACCCTGGACTTCCCTGGACTTCCCTAAACCTCCCTAGTCCTCAATGAACCTTCACAGACTTCCTGGATCTCTATAGATCTCAAACTTTCTTTCTTTCTTCATTCTCATGTAAAATTGAGACTATCCATTGAATTATTCACATCTTTACTACCATCCTCTTTTCACCTATCTGCCTTTATCACCATTTTTTACGAAAAAAATCAACGACCACCTTGACTCTTTGTCATCTATTTTGCCCAAATGCTATCCTGATAGGTTGCTAGTCTACCTTGCCCACTCAATTTCCCGAGAATTTCCCTACAAAACAAATTATCTGGGGGGAAAAGAAACCAAAACTATTTTTTACACCCTTTTTCATCGCACCAAGTCTTTAACTATTTGTTTTTCTGAAATCCTTGTCAGCCCCATATTATATTGACTCTGAAAGCGTCCCAAATAACCACGAGAAATCGTAATTCTTACAAAAACCAGACAAATTTCAAGATCCTCAAAAATCCAGTGTCTACGGAGCCAGCGCGCCAGATGAGTGGAACGTGCAACAGTGGATTTCTTTATTCGTTTCCTTTTATACACACGTATAATGATTTATAACGTGCTTGCCCAAAATTCCCCCGAGCAGGAAAAGACGCTGAAGAAGGAATTCATTTACCAAGTGAATCCGCCGAAATTCGAGAAAGTCGAGGACATGGCCGACCTGACCTACCTGAACGAAGCGTCAGTTTTGCACAACCTGCGTCAGCGGTATTACTGCAAACTGATCTACGTAAGTGTCCTCCCGAAACGGAAGGTCTACCATTTCTCTCTCACTAACGGCCGTTTGGCCTCCCCCTCCCCGCTCTGTTGCAGGACAAGAACTTCAAGAAAGACCTCGTGGGCCAAGTGAATCCCCCCAAGTATGAGAAGTGCGAGGACATGTCCAACTTGACATACCTTAACGATGCTTCTGTATTGCATAATCTGAAACAACGTTATTACCATAAGCTCATCTACGTAAGTGTAGTGCCCGCTGCTGCCGCGGCTGCTTGGCTTTTGCTCGCTTTTTGGAACCTCCCCAAAGTGTATTTAGTTTAGATTGATTTAGAGATGTTGGGTAGCTGTACAACTAGATTAACATTCTTCTTGATTATCTAATTTATCTACAACTGTACTGTAGATCAAAGCAGGAGTAAAAGTAAATTTCTTATTTTGGTACGTAGATTCTCTACTTATTTAATACTTGGAATAATTAAAAATTAAAAACTTACAACTTTTACTATTTAGTAACATTTTCAAGTATAAGTACAATTCACTTCTCTCTTAATTTGAAAAATAGAATAATTGTTGAAATCAGAAGACTAGATTAACAGCATGCGCGTTTCCCCAGTGCCATCTGTAATCCCGCGTTATCAGCAAAACTACCTGTAATCCTGAACTCCTGAAACACCCATCCTGAAACATAACCGACCCTCCTTATACTACCACGTTAACTAACCCAATCGAAAGTTGTTCATGTAAACTAATAAAACGCTCGCTTTGAAACTGTGCAGCAATAAACGGCTCAGAAGACGCCTAAACCAGCTGACAATTCGAAACCGACGACATGTTTTCCCGCATCTCACGGGGATTGAACTGGTGCCAAGAATCACCACCCTGCCCTACCACCCCAAAACACCGAACTGTTCTTTCAGCCGCTAACCGTTCCGGCGACCTCGGAATCTGTCTAGGAATCCGTGCATCAGTTTTCTCAGTGTTGAGTGGTTTTTCTAAATGTGTATCATGACGTCTCTCCAGAGAAACATTTCACAAAATAGTTGCACTGCAAAAGCGTTGGCTAAGAGGTCAACTTGAAATATTCAAACAAAAATTACATTTTTCTCTTGAGAGGTGATCATAAACGAACAGCACGTTTTTTAGAAACGATGCGCTGATGTGTTTTCTGTTTTCTTGTGTGACGAGTTGTGTGCGATCAAACGAATGATTGAAGTCAATGCTGACGCTCAAAAGTGTGTACGGATGCTTAATTCAGCACACGGTTTGGTCATCCCCACTCTAACACTTTGTGTGCCTCGAAATTTTAGACCTACTCCGGCCTTTTCTGTGTGGCCATCAATCCGTACAAACGCTACCCCGTCTACACCAACCGTTGCGCCAAGCTGTACCGAGGCAAGAGGCGTAATGAAGTCCCACCCCACATCTTTGCCATCTCTGACGGAGCTTACGTCAACATGCTTAGCAGTGAGTATTTCAAACCAGATCAATCTCAATTGTAAGGTTAATTGCATTGCGTGATCTTCAAGTCATTCATACAGAATATATGCAGGTATAAATTAAATATGGTTTAGTAAGATACTTAATTAGATAATGTAGCTCTTAAAAATAAAGCACTTAGACAGAAGGGCAAATAATCTCACTAATTTGCGTAACGATTGCATTATTAAAAGCATACAATTATCGTAAAACGCACGGATTTTTCTAAAATTGTGTTTTTCTTCTCTGTCCACAGCTGGTGAGAATCAGTCTATGTTGATTACGTAAGTATCTCGTGCCCGCCGCACGCTTTCGTTCCTCGTGGATCTCCCCGACTCGAACGCTGACGCTAACTTTCTCGTGCCTTTTGCCCCACAGTGGTGAGTCTGGAGCCGGAAAGACTGAGAACACGAAGAAGGTAATTGCGTACTTCGCCACCGTCGGTGCCAGCACCAAGAAGGAGCTGGCCGAGTCCGGTGCGCAGCAGAAGAAGGGCTCTCTTGAGGACCAGGTCGTTCAGACCAATCCCGTACTTGAGGCGTTCGGTAACGCTAAGACAGTGCGTAATGACAACTCTTCCCGTTTCGTAAGTATACAAGACCACTGACTACCCCAATCAGCTTTGGATCAAAACGGGGCTGAAAATGTGTTTTTAATAAATTTGTTTCGCTTGCCTTCAGGGTAAATTCATCCGTATCCACTTCGGACCCGCTGGCAAGCTGGCCGGAGCTGATATTGAGACATGTAAGTTTAACTTTTCACCTATTGACCATTTAGTTTAAAAATCGTGATATAGTTATTAGCAGTAATTGATTGATTACTGCTATTACTATTTACGAGTAGGAAACGCATTTTTTGAACACAAAACGCGATTCACCGTGTGGGTGGACCATATAGATATCTGATGGTTTAATTTTCTTGCAGACCTGCTGGAGAAAGCTCGAGTCATCTCGCAACAGTCTCTGGAGCGATCCTACCACATCTTCTACCAGATGATGTCCAACGCCGTCCCAACTCTGAAGCGTAAGCATCGCTAGGTCCACCCTCCCCCTTTCAGGTCCCCCTTCACTCCCACGTGATAAACAATCAAATCAAAAATAATTTCATTTTGAAATCTTGCCAATGTCTCACCCTCTAAATTTAGATTCCATGTTAAATTCTATGACATTACCCAATTAATGAAATAGGTTGACTGCGTCTCAGATTTATTATTTACAGATGCTGCGCTGCCACCCGTATATCTATTAATGCCTTTTCTCTTTTTATTCAAGTGTTGAGAAGTTATAATTTCAGGTGACGTAGAATCACTCGCAAACACCAAGCTCTGCATTACTATTCACTGACTAGTTTACTTACACCCCGAAGAAATTCGTTCGCTGCCAAACACAATTTCCACTTTGCATTTGACTTTAGAAAGATGATAACTCCATTAATTCAAATGTGAAATCATCACAATTTCCTGGTTTTGAAAAAAGTAGCTATGCACATTGCACGGCACACTGCTCCATCCCCCCCCCCCCTGTCATGCACTATAACGCGCCCTGCACCCTTAAAATAAAATATTATCAGCCCTCACTACCATCCATACAAAGAGAAAATATTGAGACATTTCTCTAACCTGTGTTGTTATTTTTTCCATACCACCCCACACAGCAATGTGCGAGCTGTCCGATGACATCATGGACTATTACTATCAATCGCAGGGCAAGACGACCATCCCTAGTGTAGATGATAACGAGGAGTGTGGCTTAACCGACGTAAGTTCGGTGAAAGGACGAAACAGTGTCTCTTAGAGCGCGTGTTTTCATGTTTTCGTGTTACGATTTAGAGCTCTTCTCGCTAAGGTGGGATTCAAGACGACCCCCGGCAGATCCGAGCTTGATTGTTTGTTTGTAAACATATTCATGTGGACACACCAACCGTTCCAAGCTACCCTATCACCCCTGGTGACCAGGCTGAGTATCTGGTCGCTCCCAAAGTCGGCGAATATGACTGAACGACTCTGTCACCTCTCTGCTCCATTAACAGAAATGTGTCTCCTATCCAACGACATCCACGACTATCACTTCGTGTCCCAGGGGAAGACGTCAATCCCTGGGCTCGATGACGGTGAAGAGTTTATGGTCACGGATGTAAGTTGTGCCTTGGGATGACAGTGCACACAACTCGCATCCGCCCAGCAACAATTACTGACATTTTAGCTGAATCTTCTTCTATATTCTGTCCTTTGTCTTTCTGTAGTTATAAACACTTCCTATTTACAATTCGATTATTGTTACTATCGGAGACCGGTCACTACCGGGGGACTACCGGAGAGTCACTTTTCGTAGCTATTATTTTCTTTTCGCTTTTCTTTGAAAGTAATGATATAATTTAATTGTAAATGGGACTTAGTAATTATACTTGCAAACCAAGTCACATCCTTCTCTCAACAATCGGTCATGTGACTTAGTTTCCTTATTGATGGATATCTGCTTCACTGGTTGCGGATCATTCGTCACGAATTATTCAATTAACATTTCTTTCTAGACACTGTCAATCTTTCAAATTTCCAACGTGTGTGATTTTCAATTGTATCTACTTTGAGTGACGAGTGCAATTCTTGATATCACTAACTCTTGCTCCATACTCTACCCCACACAGAGAAAACACTGTTGAGCAATAGGATCGAGGAGTACTGGTTTATTAGTCAGGGTAAGACCCGGATCCCGGGCATCAACGACGGAGAGGAAATGGAGGCGACGGACGTAAGTCGCCATCCTCGAACAGATCTTCTGCGCGACAAGCAGTCAAGCTAGACGTACATGCTGGATCGAGAACTTTCAATCCCCGAGGAAACTCTCGGCTGGGACACTTGACTCAAATCAGACAAATATTTCAAGGTCTTGTCTTTGGAATCAAGTGGAATGGAATACTTATTGGGTTTGAATAGGTCCTGGCAGCTGAAGGGTCTCTGGTGGCTTGCAATTTCTCTTAAACACTCAAATTACTGCTCGGTGGGGCTGAGGAATGGAACATAGCAGTAATACTTTTGGCTTTTTTTATTGGCACTCACAAAACACTGTTTTCTTTATTAAATTAACGCTGAAAACCAGATTGCCGTTTGTCTTATCTTAGCTGTTTGTCGTGTTAGAGCAACAAATAACTCCGTGTTGGTGCCCTCGTCTTCTTCTTTGCTGTTTCTTTCACGACACATGACGACACTATTTGACGAACTATCAACGATTCTCAAGAGAGAGAAAAGTCTGCAACAGTACATAGAGCGGTTCCATCGACGAAGGTGTCATCTGGTGCTTGCAAGAATCGGCCGATAACCTAATGCCTTGATTGCAGCTCTCATACCATCCTCGTCATTTTCATCTCATCTCTAAGCTGATGTGTTCCATAATCATACAGATCTCACTAACGTTACATCGCATTACATTCCGAGCGCAGCACTTAATCTAGTCCTAATATCCACAAAATAATGCTTCTCTCTACGTGGCAATATCATCTCCCTGAATTCGTAGCATGACTACTCGCTGAACTAACATTTTGTACATAGCTTATTTGATCACCACTATCCGAGGAGAGAACAGCCAGAAATAACCAATTGTTTCTACAAGACATGTCGCCTACTTCACACCAGCTTTCGTAGTTATTTTATCTTGTTCAATTGTACTTAACACTAAGATATGTTTCTTAATTCGTAGTCGCTTTTCCTCAGCATCTTCTTCATGTATACTTTACCTAATCATTGACCTACATCACCCATATTTCATTTGCCTCGCATATTAAAACACGTCCGCTTTTATTGTTTGGCCCACAGCGATGTGCGAGTTGTCTGATAACATTTATGACTACTACAACGTATCCCAGGGTAAGATCACGATCCCGTCCATGGATGACAATGAGGAAATGGGTCTCACCGACGTAAGTATTTTGATCTAGGCACGCACACACCCCCCCTGCCTGCCAGAGTGACAGACCTCTTGGATGGAACCCGTCATGCCGAGCACTGAGTATCAACGCTTGGTTGAAGCCAGCAATACTACACCCACCTACTTTAGACCATACCCGTGTGTTGAACTACTGTTTGTGAAGTACGAAAACTTCATCAAACTGCCCCTTAGAAATGTGAACTAGATCTACACTTCAGAGAAATGTTTTATTAAAAAAGTACACCTATACCCTTTCTCTACACATCACCTGTACATTGGTGGTTGAACACTTTCTTCTCCTTTCTCTACCATCAATGTACAATTGACAAACGATGCTGAATCAGTCGTTTCGTTACTCTCAAACCACGTGTCAAAATACAGACTATGACAAAACCACTGTACGACCATACTAACGCTAACGGTCACTACATGTTACTAAAACTATTCTATTTGTATTATTAATCCGTACTATTTGTTCGTTGTTACATAAAAACTAATACAATTTCGTTGTAACGTACACATGTATTTTATCGAGTTGTTGATAGATACCCATAAGGTATTTGCAAAGCAACTTGACATCGTTTATCTCAAAAAGAACTACTTTCCCCGTATTGAAATGTTCAGACGCAGAACTCTGTCCACGTTTCTCTTATGTCAGTCTTGATGGAAGATATGAAATTTTCTCTATCAGAGAAAACACAAAGTAAAATCGAAGCAACCACTTTTGAAAAATGTGCGTTTTCGACGTGTTCTAATCGTTCCTCTGGGTTTGTAGTTGGCTTTCGACGTCCTGGGTTTCACCCAGGAGGAGAAGGACGACATCTACAAGATCACCGCTTGTGTCATGCACATGGGAGGAATGAAGTTCAAGCAGCGCGGTCGAGAGGAGCAGGCTGAGGCTGATGGCACCGTGGTAAGAACATCAGCAACCATCCTTCACCAGCTTGTTCCAAAACATTTCAAGTACCATCAGACCTCAATGAAAAATTTTACTTAAAGTTACTTCAATCATAGAAGATTTCAGTAGACGAAGGAAAATTGCGAGACTAATCATTCCTTGAAGTTGAAGTTCCTTCACTTTCTAATTGGGCCATTTAATTTGCACTATGCAATTCGTGGAAGTTAAAGCTTTTACTTGAATGCAATATGCTCAGTAGAGGCTGCAATAAAAGAAGCTTAGTCTTTACTCCCATTGCTTGCGCTGTTACTGATCAAAATATATTTCTACTTCAGGAAGGTGAGCGTGTTGCCAGGCTTCTGGGTGTTGACTCCGGAGATCTGTACAAGAACTTGTTGAAGCCCAGGATTAAGGTCGGTAACGAGTTCGTGACCCAGGGTCGTAACAAGGACCAGGTAAGCATACTTCCTGCACCCGATCATTCTCCTTCTCGTCACCAGAGTCCTCGCTTATCGTAGGGGTTGATTCCCAGGTCGCCTACTCCATCGGTGCCATGTCCAAGGGTATGTTCGACAGGCTGTTCAAGTGGCTGGTGAAGAAGTGTAACGAGACTCTTGACACCAAGCAGAAGCGACAGAGCTTCATTGGAGTGCTGGATATTGCCGGCTTTGAGATCTTCGACGTAAGTTGGCAACAGTGACAGCACTTAGATTGCCAATCAGGCACTTCAATAAATCAGCCACTTCAAATTTCAGTAAACCTTCAGTTGAATCAATTTTTAATTGACTGATCAGATTACCCAATTCATATTTCAAATTCCAACTTTTTAGTGAATCCATTTGAGATCAAGTAAATCTAGAGTCTCTTCATTGCACCTGTTCATTCTTAGCTCACAATGTATCTCTCCCTATAAAAATGTGAGTTTTTAGATTCTCTTTACTTTAATCATTTCATCCACAGTTTATAGGTTTGACGTCGGTGACGGGATTTTCTGACGCAGATGATAAAATATTTTTGAATTTCCAACCAAATTTTCTGTTTAACGATAACAGCTTTTTTTTGCTAACCAGCTTTGCTTTCAACTAGCATTAAAGCTAGACAAACCGCTTCAAAAGCTTTGCAATAACCAAAAACAAAGTTTCTAACCTTTTTCACGCTTCACGGTTTTCTTCAATTCGTTGTCAATATTTTTAGAAAAATTCCAACGTTTTGAATTTTGTTTTCCGATGGTGAACAAAAATCTTACGCTTTGCTTAATTTAATGATAACAATCAATCACTGGAACAATGATTGATCATGCTTACCGGTGATTCGAATGCTCAAAGACCACAATCGAGACTGGCATTATGTTTTATAGTACAACGGCTTTGAGCAGCTGTGCATCAACTTCACCAACGAGAGGTTGCAGCAATTCTTCAATCACCACATGTTCGTGCTAGAACAAGAAGAGTACAAGAAAGAGGGCATTGTGTGGGCCTTCATTGATTTTGGCATGGACTTGTTGGCTTGCATTGAGCTCATTGAGAAGGTAGCTAAATGAGTCAACGGCTTTAGAATTAAGGCCTAATTATATTATCAAACTTCGATATATTGGAGCGAATATAATAGATTTGGTACACAAGGGCGCCCTATACAATTCCAGAAACGGCATTATTAGAGGCAAACTTCGAGTACTGTACGGGTAAACTTCATTGATATGGAGGAATCGTTACGCGTTAAGATTAATGGTTAACATGGCACGAATGAGATGGCTTATCGGCGATCAGTACTCGATTTCTATCTGGTACTCATCACCGAGTGTCGCTACCCATTCGGGCATGGATCAAACTTCAATGGTATTGACTACGATCCACAGGTATGGTGTCACAAAATTATATGATCACATATAGTAGACATACCGCCCTTTTGACTTGCACTAACCTCTCGATGACTGGAAACATGGACAACCAGTCTTCTGTCCAACAAATTTTTCAAAAGAAAAATGTTTTATCACTGTAGATTTGCCATGCGAGACCCGTGACCAATTGTTTTAGTCTGTCTAAACCATTTTCATTGCATTCGATCATCTTACCAAAGAGTTATCGATTCAGGAAAACGGCTTTGAGCAGTTGTGTATCAATTTCACAAACGAGAGACTCCAACAATTCTTCAATCATCACATGTTCGTTTTGGAACAAGAGGAATACAAGAAAGAGGGCATCGTCTGGGCTTTCATTGATTTTGGCATGGACTTGCTGGCTTGCATTGAGCTCATTGAAAAGGTAGCGCACTCGGTTCCAAGGAAAGGAAATCGACCTATTATTAAGCTTAAGCATATAATAAGTAGTTAGTACGGCTTAGTCTTAGATAAGTACACTTCTTGAACGTGCCAACGAGAAGGCATTGTGAAGATACATAAGCTTACAAAAAACCTTCATTGCTATGAAGGAAACGCTTCGCGTAATGGACAGGGGTTGTCTCAAACGCGTTTGCAATTTCACCGCTCACATGCTTCATCGAAATGAAGTTCGTCGCTCGCTAAAAGCTATCGCTGGGCTAACGTTGAAGGGAGAACCGATGTCTCTTGAAACGCACACGGTTCCGTGCAGGTATGATCACTTTTAAAACCCACAACAAGACCAAAGATCACATACCTACCAATCGTTTGATCGCAATAACACCTCTTATGATTGGGAAAATGGACGCCCAATTTTCCGTTTAATTGCCCTTCATACCTTTCGTGTAAACACGTCTAGGCGCTCAGATCGGGACCCCGGTGATCGGAATAAAGTTTTTGTTCCGACAAAGTTTCGTGCATTCGGATGCTCAGTTTTCAGTTGGTTTAATTTAGGAAAACGGCTTTGAGCAACTCTGTATTAACTTCACCAACGAGAAACTCCAACAATTCTTCAATCACCATATGTTCGTTTTGGAACAAGAAGAGTACAAAAAAGAGGGAATCGTCTGGGCCTTCATCGATTTCGGAATGGATTTGCTAGCCTGTATTGAGCTCATTGAAAAGGTAGTTGGCCGACGCGAACCTTCATCTTTTCTCAAATAACATATCAAGATAATAATAAGTTATCAAGGTGGACTCAGCAGGTAAACAAAGTTATTGACTCGCTTTACACACCGCTTATATCACACGCAAGGGAAAAACTGATAAACGAGAGAAAAACTAACCGCAACGCACGCTCTAACACTAACGTTATTGCTAGTGAAAAACTGTTCTACAAACAGCGCAGCGTGATCCAGGAATGACCCTCGGAGAATCTACAGTCCTGCACTTCTAATCACTTTTGTCTCCAATAGATTTGAATGCAGTAGCCCTAGACCAGCAAGGTGTTTATTTTTCCCTAGTCTCCCATGATAATATGATTTATGAAAAAAACATACGTGCAGCTATTCTAATTCGTATTATCTACCAAAACCCTACCCGGCATGCAGTTCAACGGTTTCGAGCAACTTTGCATCAACTTCACCAACGAGAAGCTGCAACAGTTCTTCAATCATCACATGTTCGTGCTTGAGCAAGAGGAGTACAAACGTGAAGGCATTGTCTGGACCTTCATCGATTTTGGCATGGACTTGAATGCTTGCATTGAACTGATTGAGAAGGTATTACGAAATGCAGTTATGCAAGACTGGGCGTAATGATATGTATGTCCACAGCATCGATACAGATGTTACGGTTATATGAGAATAACATACTGAACAAAGGAAACCAGGTTTGAAACAATCAGTCTAACTGGCTTCAAACTTCTTCGCAATATGTTATTTTATGTGGCTCTTACATGTCTTCAAACTTTTTCAAACGTGTGTGTGCATATTTTGGCTAATCTTTCAGCTGTGTCTCTTTGTGTTCCTAATCACACCCCGCGCAGAACTGCGGGCGATTACCCCGATCCGAGGAATGTTTACACACACCACGCTCCTCTAATGGTGCCAATGGTGCCTCGCTCTTTGCATGCCTCTCTATCCGAGGAAAATGTTGTGTTAACTCCGTTGCTTGTGCCTACCCGCGAACCTGCAGTTCAATGGGTTCGAGCAACTGTGCATAAACTTCACCAACGAGAAGCTGCAACAGTTCTTCAATCACCACATGTTCGTGCTTGAGCAAGAGGAATACCAACGTGAAGGCATTCAATGGACCTTCATTGATTTTGGCATGGACCTTCAGGCTTGCATTGAACTCATTGAGAAGGTAGACTGAGCTAAGACCTCAAGTCCTCTCGCTTACCACGAGAAAATGCTTCTGCAATGTGTTTTCAATTTTCTTTCTTTGGTGATTTCGTTTGTGATTGTTTTATAAATAACCAAAACAAAAATATTAACACCTGATATTGTATAATCGGAACGAATCCGTCAGTATCAAACAAAGGTAACCCGTGAATTGACTTTATAACATAAATAATAGTGACACTCTAATAACTATATTTTCAGACACAAATTGCAATTTCTCTGCGTCTCGCTTTGTCTACCACTTTTCGTCTCCGCTTCGCTATCGGGAACACAGGGTGGGGTGATTACACAGATATCTAACCGGCAACACCAACTACACACTGTCTATGTCTTGTTGTCTTTCTGTCGCCAAATGTGTGTTGTTCTCATGTGCTCTTCTCACCCTGCCAACCCCCGAACGCCATCGTCGGCCCCGGCTGCAGTCGAACGGGTTTAACCAGCTTTGCGTCAACTACACCAACGAAAAGCTGCAGCAGTTTTTCAACCACCATATGTTCGTACTCGAGCAAGAGGAGTACGAGCGCCAAGGGATCACGTGGGTGTTCATTAATTTCGCTATGGACCTCCAACCGACGATTGACCTTATCGAAAAGGTATCACTTTCAAATCGCTTACAAATGCCTTTCTTTTTGGCAATGCACTATATTATTTTATTATAATCTCGCGGTTTTTTCCTTTCTTTTAAATTTCCTTTGAAATTGTTTGTTTCGTCATTGTAAATTACCCCCATGTAACTGCAATTGCATATACCGCGCTATATTTTTGTATTCAGTAGAATTCAGCTGTAGAGTTTGGCATTGTTAAATGCTATTATCACCAATGCTGACCGCGCTGTGAAATATTGAGCTATTCAAGAAAGGTTTCGTTGGGCAATGTACATAAATGCCGTAAAGTAGTGTCTTAGTGGGTAATTGATGTAATTGGTATGAAATTAGTTCGCTGCAGCCTGAGCAGACATCCATTCATCCTCGCACCACCACAGTATGTTTTCCGCACTTTCAAATCGGCCCCCTCACCATTTTGAAGAAATTGGCATCAAGTAAGTACGGCTCGTGCCTCTAAGGTAAGGAGTAGACACTAGTTTATAGAAATATAATAGAAATTTAGTTAATTTTAATTATTTTTAGCTTACTGAAAGTCGAATCCTGCTCTAAGGTAACTATGTAGATGTAATTTAGTAATAATTATCTTGTCATAGCTGGATATGGTATGTGTACCTAAAACATGCACATTTTTACTTACAAAGTAGCAACGATTCAAATTAATTTGTTGAAATTAATAAATATAAAGTACTTAGACTGCTCGTAGATAATAAAACCAAGTACAAGTAGAGTTGCAAGCACATTATAAAGTATTTAGATTTAGCTTGAAGTTCCTTGCGAACAAGTAATTATTTCAGTTTTATTTTTAGCTTAACTGGTACTATAAATAGTTATTATCACATAAAAATATCCATATCTTGATATTTATTCAATCTTACATTGGTTGTGACATAAATTTGAAGTAATATTACATAAATTACCAGGAGATTACATTAACGCACCGCCTTATTACCTGTATCAATACTAATCGTCGGTTCTCTTTCCTCCAGCCCATGGGTATCCTATCCATCCTTGAGGAAGAGTCTATGTTCCCCAAGGCCACGGACAGGACCTTTGAGGAGAAGCTGATGAACAACCACTTGGGCAAATCGCCCAACTTCCAGAAGCCCAAGCCCCCAAAGCCCGGCCAGGTCGCTGCCCACTTCGCTCTGGGACATTATGCCGGCTGCGTAAGTACAGATATTACCCAGTGATATCGACTCAGTAAAATCAAATCTTCAATACCAGTCCACATTCTTTACCGCAGAGAAAAAAATAAGGTTTTTAACGTACCCAGAGTTGTTCTCGATGCTTCCTCAACACAGTGTTTATTTCTCTTGACAGTTGTCATTGTCATGCTGAAACAAAAAATCACTTAAAACAACTGCTCTCTTTTGTGCACAAAAGGGCTTTTCCACGAAAAGCCCTCGTACCTTGAGTTCAACAGTGTGCCAATGTGTCTACAGGTGTCTTACAACATCACCGGATGGCTGGAGAAGAACAAGGATCCCTTGAACGACACCGTTGTCGACCAGTTCAAGAAGGGAAACAACAAACTGTTGATCGAGATCTTCCTCGACCATCCCGGACAGTCGGCCCCGGCTGGCGGTGACGCTGGCGGCAAGGGTAAATATTCCACTCAGCTTTCCCAAACGCACCCCAAAGCCATCTGCTGTGGCATTCACTTAAAAATTGGCCAAGTGGAAAACCACCTTAAAGCTTCACTCTCACATTAAGTGACTTAGCACTCAATGCATTTCAACTTTACCTTTATTCACAAAGTAATTGTTTGTAAAAAAAGACATTTGATTTTCAGCTCTCAGCTATGAGACCTAATTTTGAAGCGAGCTTTCCTTTCAGTCTCGTCAATTTTCAGCATGACCATGTAAAAAGTATAGCCTGCACCCTAACACCACAAAACCCTGACCATCCGCAATTATAAATACTATCAATACCACTTCAACCGCCAAATCCAACCACGCAACTTGCATCACATTTCTTCTTCCACAGTCTGTCTTAAATCTCGAACATCTATTCTCTCTCTTTAGGGCTCTTCTGTCTTTTAACGTTTTGATACTTTACTTCAGCAAAACACGCTAATTTTGTTTCTCTTTCACAAAATCACAGCACCGCCAAAATCTTAAGTAGGTATATTTTCTTTTTGTAAATGCAGAAATTTGCTTCAAACTAAAATAGACGCGGCTTTTTGATGTATTATTTCTTTTTTGTTTCGTAATTTTGTTTCGTAATTTTGTTTATACACAACTATAGCTTCGTAACTACTGAAAGAAACACTTTTAATTAAAATTAATAAATATCACACATAGCTTAAAACAATTTAATATAACATTTCAAATTTCAGAATAATTCAAATGATCTGCTTTCAAATAACTAATATCTGTTTGAATAACTCGACTGCAATGTAATCGCAGAATAACTATTGATCACGATTGATTAAATATTCTTTCAATGCCCAGGAGGTAACAAGCGACAAAAGGGTTCGGCCTTCCAGACGGTTTCTTCCTTATATCGGGTAAATAAACTCTGTCAGAACACCGGAAGTAATTTACAGAAAGATAGCACAGGACACTGCTCGGAACTCCTCGACAAAACTCCCTAATCCTCTTTCGCTTCCTGACGCTTGCCGACACCTCGCAGGGCACCGCCGTGGTAAGGGTACGTTGCCCTTCTTGAAATGCTTCGTTCCTGCTACAGCTGCTATGTTATGTTTGTCATCTAGGAGGTGGCCGAGGAAAGAAGGGTGGTGGCTTCGCCACAGTATCGTCTTCTTACAAGGTGCGCCAAAACAAAAAAAAACACTCCGCCCCCGCGTGACTGCTGGTTGATTTTAGATCATCTGATAGACACAGACGTGTGATCACAATTGTCTTGTCATCTAATTGCTACCACGAGTTCATTTTGATAGCCATCTTCTTGGGCTTGCAATTGGTGTGACGAGAGAGGAATGCTGAACATAACGCGGTTTTGAGCGAACACCACACATCGATAGAAATCATCTGAATATAATTTTAAGGTTTTGCCTGTCTTAGAGACGTCACTACTTTGTTCTGGTTTTATTTATCTTCCGTCCACAAGAAACTGGATCGGTAACACGATACTTGAGACAAGGTTTCAACTGGCTTGAAACTGAACGCCGCATGTTTTATGAACAATTTATGACAGTACCAGCATGTGAAATGGCAGAGCACCACTTTGAATCAAATAGGAGATCATCCCATTCAGATTGCAGACGAATGGAAGGGATGATAGCGAGATTGTGCTAGGAACTGAGTGTGCACTGCATGCGATCCTGAACCTACATTCTCGTCTGCTGGACGAACCAAGATACTCGAATATACTAACTCCTGGAAATTCAATGCAATGCTAACCATCCAATGCTCGAAATCAGCGAGTAGTGTTCTGTGATGACGAATGACATGTTAAGTTATCTACTTACTTTTAGTCATACATTCTAGTTACTTAATTTACGTAGGAAAATTAGCCGTAGATTCGTTATTGGAAATCTGCACGTAGTCATGTGAGTATTTGAAATGAAGATTACGGTAACGCTAGTTTGATATCTAATTAGATTTATTATAAATTTAGTCAGTCTATGTTTTGATAGAAGTTGTGTTATTAAAAAAACGTTTGTTTGTTTTGCTCCATGTGTTAAAATTACGTTGCGTTTGGAATTTCAGGAGCAACTGAACAACCTGATGACGACATTGAAGAGCACAGCTCCTCACTTCGTGCGTTGCATCATCCCCAACGAGTTGAAGCAGGCCGGTAAGTTTGCAACATAAACCCCGTAAAACCTCAGGACACAGCTTAATGTACCGTGCAAAAGTCCGAACCCGATCGTCTAAACCCTCGATGACACATGTTTTCTACATTGTGCGTTTGTTCTGACTTGCAGGTTTGATCGATTCTCACTTGGTTATGCACCAGCTGACTTGTAACGGTGTACTTGAAGGAATCCGTATTTGCCGAAAGGGCTTCCCCAACAGGATGGTCTACCCCGACTTCAAGCTCCGGTAAGTTGTCTGCTCGAACTTTTATACAAATTCAACAAACACTACATACCAACAATTTCACAAACACATTTAAAGTTCAATAACACTCAAAGTTTTCAGGCTTTGTCTTAGTTTTGTTTCTTATGAAAAACAGACACCGACGCTGAGACACTGACACTTGTATATGGTAGCGAAGAAGCTCAATTTCTTACAGCAGATCCGAGAAATGTGACACTATTGAAAGATTTTTAACGGTAATCGATGTGCTCCCTTCCGTCAAGATACATGATCTTAGCGCCCGCCACCATGCAAGCCGAGGCTGACCCCAAGACCGCTGCCGCCAAGTGCTTGGAGGAAGTTGGTCTTGACCCCGACAGCTACCGAATTGGTCACACCAAGGCAAGGCATCGGGGAGACTTTCTCCGCCTTTGCACGGAACCACCCCTCACCCTACCCTTCAGTCACCGAATAGTTACAAAATAGGACCACCTATATATATAACACGTGATGAATACGATGCTATCTGCAACCTGAGAATTTTAGCTCTAGGTGGTTCAGTAACTTGCCCCGTTTTCCATAACTAGAGATGCCTCGATAAGAAACACAGAGGTGATCTTAGAGCTACCCCCTCTGCCCGTTTGCACACTGCACGCCCCTGCACTATATTTTTGATGGATAGTGCGAGAATTTTACCTTTTAATATTTATTTCAGCATAGCCACCCTAAGCATGCCCAACCCCTGCATCTTCGAAACTGTTCAACACTGAGCCATGGGTATCTGTTGTTGGGCATTTCGACTGACTCTTGTTTGGTTTCGTCCATCTCTCGTACTCTAGATACAAAATCCTAGACCCCGCCGCCGTAGATAAGTGCGGCAACGACTTCCAGAAAGCCGCAGGCGCCATTTTGGAGAGTGTGGCATTGGACCCCGAATCTTATAGGCTGGGCCACACCAAGGCATGTAGTACGAGAGGTCCTCTGTACATACCTAAGCCCACTACGTGAAATGGGTCCCAACTGTCATGTGTTTCATCAGTGTTGCTGTATTCCAGAGTTTAGAAACTAGTTTAGACTAGTTTTGAGTAGTAGAGACTAGTCATGTGAGACAGTCAAGAGGTGGATACAAGAGCACTTGCAGCAGACCTGCTATGCCATGTCACCGGTGTGCCTGAACCTACCCAATAATAAGTTTGTTTCCATCGAGTGAGATGTGTGTTTTAGAAAATACGTTTGTTGATTGTAAGGAGAGCTCGATGAATTGTAACAGACTTGCGATTCTTGAGACGCCTCCTACCCACACATGCTACAGTTGTGTCGGGATCCCGTGTTGACCCCCCCCCCCCCCCCCCTACCCTAGTTTGTGTGGACACTCATTGACAGTGTGGTATTTTATGTCCTAACCCCCAACTCCATTAGATATAAAATCCTGTGCGCCGACCTCCTGAAATCGCCGATGCCGGACGAAAAGGCGGCTCAAATCATCTTGGACAGTGTGAGCCTGGACCCAGAGCAGTACCGCATGGGTCACACCAAGGTAGAAAACTCATTCATGTCTCCATCTCCCGAACCTCTAACCTACTTTAAGATGAGTGTTTGTTATTTAGAGTGCTCGTTTGACGTGTGTGTTGTCGTTGTCAGTTCTGTTTTTGTTGGTCTCTATTTTGTGTTATCTAGCATTATACGCTACGAGCTAAACAAGGGGTGAGCATATTAAAATCGTTTAAATATTTCTCTGATGATCAGAAATAATCAGAAATAATCACTGCAGGTATGCTTCACAGTAACTATTTATTTATGCATTCACCGAACAAAAAGCATTTGCATTAGAATACAACGATTCTCAAGAATGCTTCAATTAACTAAAATCAAGAATTTAGATACTCTAACAGCTAACTCTGTAGAAGGCAAGCTGTTTGCCACGTTTGTCGCCAAACAAGCATCGTCCCACCAAGTGAAGCAGTCAACTTGACCGATTATTGGTGACCCGGGTAGGTGTTCTTCCGTGCCGGAGTCCTGGGTCAGATGGAGGAGCTGCGTGACGACCGTCTCGCCAAGATTATCACCTGGATGCAGTCCTGGATGCGAGGTTACATTGCTCGCAAGGAGTACAAGAAACTGCAAGACCAGAGGTGAGCATCACTTTCGTTTTCCGGACTCAAAAATGAGGGGAGATCACCTGAGGTCCCCCATATAAGGCTAACCATATGGGGCTACGACATGGTTAATTTAGTAGGTGGACGTGACTAACATGACGTCTGAGTCTAGTGAGTTAGTGGATGTGGGGATTAATTGTTGACGCGTGTGCATGCCGGGCAGAAGTGTAACGAGGCGTTTGCTCTGTGCTTGACAGGATCGCGTTGCAAGTGGTACAGCGCAACTTGCGCAAGTACCTGCAACTCCGTACCTGGCCGTGGTGGAAGTTGTGGCAGAAGGTCAAGCCTCTTCTCAACGTCACCCGCGTCGAGGACGAGCTTGAGGTGGGTGAAAAGAAGCGAAACGTCCAAATAATTTTATCGCCCTCCCCCCACCCTACACTCTTCTCTCTCTCTCTTTCCGTCATACTAGTCGGATGAATCTATTTCTAGATTTCATATAACTCTCCCATGCCTAGATGCTTGATCATATTCTCCAATTCCCCTCGAAGATCGCAAAACGTTTTTTCAGGGTGGGGCCACACAGCTAAATATGAAATTTCGTCCCCACTCTCCAGAATTCTGTATATTTTTAGTTGAGTGTAGGCCAAGTGCCGAGCACCCCTACCCACACATAAGGTTTACATTTTGAGGTGAAATCGTCGGATCTGGTAGTTCTCTGGCAGCCATGGAGTCAGTCGAACCCAGCGACCAGAGTCCATCCCAACCGGAGCTCAATCCCGAACCGACCCCCCATACACGAAAACCATCCGGCATGGAGGCTTACGAACAATCTGAAATCTTGCTACAGAAACTGGCCGAGAAGGCACAGAAGGCTCAAGAGGCGTTCGAGCGCGAGGAGAAGGCCCGCAAGGAGTGCGAGGCTCTCAACAGCAAGCTCCTGGAAGAGAAGACCATGCTCCTGTCCCAGCTCGAGGGAGAGAAGGGAAGCTTGTCTGAATTCCACGAGAAGGCCGCCAAACTCCAGGCCCAGAAGGGAGACCTCGAGTCCCAGCTCCACGTGAGTACCTCCTTTCGGTTGACTACATTTAACACCTTTAATTGTAGTGTAGTTTTGAGTATTAATCGACGTTGTCAGTCAGTGCAAACCGTGGGCACGAATGGGATTTCAAAACGCACAAGGCATTACCGCTACACGACAGTATGGGTAGAAATCAATCAAGTTTAGGGTAGAAACGCACAAGGGTTGTCAAGAGTAACAAACTTACCCCAGCTTTTTCAGTAATGAGTTAAAAATCAGTGGCATCTTTTTCTATAAATATTGTTATAATAAATCGCTTAGGGACGTTCGCACGAAGAAATCGTGTGATGACTCAGTTTGAACTAAAAGTGACACCAATTTATGGCTAAAGCCAGATCAAGGGCTCTTTTCCGTTGAGATTGATAGAACTCATCTCGGGTTCCAACATATGTGTCGAATCACGATCACAGTTTGCTTGGTCGACGCGGCCGAAAATATTCACGCCGGTGAACCACGAATAGCTCGTGTATATTTTTACGTCGCTTGAGAGCGATTTCAGCAAAATTTATCGCAGTAAAAAACGGAGGATAATATTATTTTAAGGACAAACATTCGGTATTTATATACTTTTCACGTGAAATCACACATTTTAAATAGCATTTTGTGTGTCATACGCAAAGTGAAGTCAAATCTAGTTAAAATAATTACCAGACGTTTACTTAAGGGCGTGTTTTTATTTGGATGTCCTGGTGCAAGCATGTTATGCGATACACCAGAGAGACCAGCGTGAAATTCCTACCAGGAGCAGAATATCCTCGCGAGTATGTAAACTCATCTGGCTCGTCGCCCATCGTTGAAGGAGTGACTGCAGCTGCTCTGCCTTAGCCTAGAAGATCGCCTACCACCATGCTATTTACAGACCGTACCTGAGTCATTTTAGAACGATACCATTCATTTTTAATAAGCCATTCCCTAAATAAAATTATATCTTGGTGCCTCTTTCAAGCAGACTCGTTTCAGACATTCCACGATTGCCTCTCAGTCACAAAACGCAACACCGATTGCTAATCGTGGGCGCTCTAACTCCTTTACCTCCAATTACACATCAAAGGAAACCCACAAATCTCCACGACCTTCCTTCAAACGGGCTAAGTCCACATTAGTCTTTCGATTAATGTGCTCAATAAATACGAGTAGGCAACGCTTGATTGGACGCATATCGTGCCAGACGTTGGTGGATTGCCGTGGCCGAGGGAAGGGGGGTGACTTGTCAGTCAGTACAAGTGGCGGCCGACGGTTGACGCAGAGATGGACGCTCTCTTCCGCCGCGACGCGCCAAGTTAGGGCGTGCGCCGTCCCCGTGCGCCGGACCCCGTGGGTTAAATCGGGACCGGATGAAAGTATTGCCGCCGTGGCCTATTTAGCAGGTGCAGCTGTCCTCAATCACATTATCATATTTCATATTCGCGCTTTTCACATGTATCTCCCAAAAACTGAGTTGACACATTTAAAATTTGTTTACGCGGCGGCTGAGTCATACTCACAGACACACTTACGCTTATAGCGTATCGCACAAATACCCAATAAACTTGTGTGCGTAATGCTAGTAAAAATACGCTTGGGTGTTTTGCTGCAAAACAACACGGAAGCACGGATCTGGTAATATATCAAAATTTATATTTAGTTGGTTAAGGTGAAGCGTAGGTGGAAGCTAAATTCGTGTCGAAAGATTAAAAATTAAATATATTCACCTCAGAGGTATGCAATTGATCAAGATAGTTTGGTGGAATGAAGTTTACAGTGTTTATAATTTTAATTGTCACACATATGTTGGAATAAGTATCTAATTTAAATTTCAAAAGTCAAACAAGACTTTTGCCATGCTTGCCAAATTCCTGCCTCAGTCTTGGTTCATTCATGATACGTTTTCAAAACAATAACAGACCCCTATTCTTCCGAGTTGGCTCACATTGCAAAATGGCATTTTTGCCAAGATATTCAGAGTGCATACCATTTTGTCACTCGGTTCCCCCGGATTTTTGCGAGCGTTAACACGCTCGTGCAGGTATTAATTTGAACCTGCTTACCTTCAAGTCTAAATTAATCAACGCGAACGGGCTCGCGTATTGCAGGGATCATGCATCAACGTTCAACTAACCGAGGTGCTTGGTGAATTCCTGCTCGTTCATTTAATCGGGGTGCCCGAAATAGTTCCTCCGGCCTGCCGAGTGTGCGATGTCGATGTCATCTGCATGACATAGTAGGGCCGCGTCGGACTGGCCCCGCGCCAAATCACTCGGCAACATTATCGGCGCCCATCACGACGGCTTATGAACGTCATTCGTTGATTGCGGGCATGTTAGTCACGCACTCCTTTCGGCCGAGACCGTATCCAAATACACATGCCAAGACGGGACGGGAGAAAGACACCACTTACGAATTTTATTCAATAAACAGATGGGAAAATGAATCAAAGTGTGTGTTCTGGGTTAACACAACATGGATGTCTAGTCGAACTAGAGTGACGACCTGAGCCATCGAGCTAACTGTATTGTCGCGTTGCAGGACACTCAAGATCGTCTGCAGCAGGAGGAGGATGCCCGCAACCAGCTCTTCCAAGCCAAGAAGAAGCTGGAGCAGGAGATCTCTGGGTTCAAGAAGGATGTCGAGGACTTGGAACTCTCCGTGCAGAAGGTGGATATAACTAGTGGCTTTAACTTTGTGTCAAGTTTACCGGTTGTTAGCTATACAATTACTGATGTGGCTTCTGTTGTGTTCAGTCCGAGCAAGACAAGGCCACCAAGGACCACCAGATCCGCAACTTGAACGACGAGATCGCCCACCAAGACGAGCTCATCAACAAGCTGCAGAAGGAGAAGAAGAACCAGGGAGAGACCACCCAGAAGACCGCCGAGGAACTCCAGGCTGCTGAAGACAAGGTCAACCACTTGAACAAAGTGAAGGCCAAGTTGGAGCAGACCCTGGACGAGCTCGAGGACTCCCTGGAACGCGAGAAGAAGCTCCGTGGTGATGTTGAGAAGACCAAGAGGAAGGTTGAGGGAGACCTCAAGCTTACTCAGGAGGCCGTGTCCGACTTGGAACGCAACAAGAAGGAACTCGAGCAGACCATTCAGCGCAAGGACAAGGAAATCTCATCACTGGCCGCCAAACTCGAAGACGAACAATCGCTTGTTGCCAAACTGCAGAAACAGATCAAGGAACTCCAATCTCGCATCGAGGAACTCGAGGAGGAAGTCGAAGCCGAACGTCAAGCCCGCGCTAAGGCCGAGAAGCAACGCTCGGACTTGGCCCGCGAGCTTGAGGAGCTCGGCGAGCGACTTGAGGAGGCCGGTGGTGCCACCTCTGCCCAGATCGAGCTGAACAAGAAGCGCGAGGCTGAGCTGAGCAAGCTCCGACGAGACCTCGAGGAGTCCAACATCCAGCATGAGGGAACCCTTGCCAACCTCCGCAAGAAGCACAACGATGCCGTCGCCGAGATGGGAGAACAGATCGACCAACTGAACAAGCTCAAGGCTAAGTAAGTATTGACGGGTGAAACTGCAAACTAATCTTCACCTTTATTTAGCCGGGGATTCATTGCTCGAGGATGGCAACTACTACTGTTCTCCGATTAGTCTCTATAAGAGATAGAAGAAATATTATTTCAAATCAAAAAGAAGTAGAGATACTGTTGTTAGCTTTGCGATCAGCAACTAGAATCGTACATTTAAATTGTGTTTCTTTAATAATTTTCCGATTATTCGATGTAGACAGGCACAGAGATCGGCACTTCGGTGGAGGTTCACGGTTCGGTCAAACTTTGCTAATTCCCTAGTGAAAACACGCTTTACTCTCACAGGGCTGAACATGATCGCTCGACCGTCCACAATGAGCTGAACAACACCCGCGGTGCCATCGACCAGTTGGCCCGCGAGAAGGTAAAACGCCCCCCATGCCCCCTGCCCCCATTTCAGGCATGCCCCCACGGCCCGGTTTCTTGGTGTTACCCCCCGTGTCGTGCTCTCTAGGACAGACGCAGTCGCGGGGACCCTTTACATTGTCACCCAGTAGTGTGTGTTTTCAACGAAACCTTGCTCCCTACTCAACACGAATGGTATTTTATTATCGCAGAGCCGAAAAGGACAAGTGTCAGTTTGCCGGCGAACTGAACGACCTCCGTGCCGGAGTTGACCATTTGGCCAACGAGAAGGTATTTGCAGCAACACACTGTCATCCGCAATCAATGTGCAGTGCGCTAATTAGCTCAGCCGGCATGGCAATCTAATCGTTTTCAGAAACAACGCTAAATAAATCAACTATAAGTCGCTAACTAAACAAACTGTGCTGATAAATAATACGCTGCTTTACCATGTCGCCACGTTGTAAATTAATGTTAGTAATAATGTTTGATTGAAGTACCTACTTTAGACTCTCACACACAAATGATACTAGTGCTGGATGACCTGAGCTTGTTTCGCTGTAATCCAGCAGGTGCTCACGAGGACCTACCTACCACAACTTACACCACTACCCATGCATTCAAATCACCGCGAGCAATGTTGCAAAGCTTACAACTTAGATAGAGCTGCATTTCACTAGAGGCTTACAACTGCGACCACAACCATCCCGTTTCCTTCACACCAAAGCTGCTTTATGGTCAGAAAATGTGCGCATGAATTTTCCAACAAATGTGTATAACTGTGAAACACATGAGCTAATATTTGATTTTAATTATATGTGTTGTTGTTGTTTACAGGGATGATAATAATGTAAATAGAAATCCTTGTCTGTGTTGTATTTCAGCAATAATTGTTTACACCAAACGCGCACAAAAACCAATCAATTTTAAGTGCATGGAGAATAATTTTTGCTATTATCCATATTTACATTACTTTCGAATTTCTTGCTGTAAAACGTTGCGACAACCTGTCTCTTATTACTGATTGGTTTATGATACATTCTCTTGCCACTCGATGGCAAAGTAACTCACACACCCCATAACAGCGTGTTATCTAGAATTTCGTTCTCCTAACACCAAATAAAAACATTCGCAAGGTAAGTAGGCGCTAGGCATGTCCAGTCCTTGCTCGCACATTTTGACACAACGCTCGGTGGTTACAGGCCTCATCCGAGAAGGTCGCCAAACAACTCCAGCACACTCTCAACGAAGTCCAGGGCAAGCTCGACGAGACCAACCGCTCGCTCAACGACTTTGACGCCGCCAAGAAGAAGCTGTCCATTGAGAACTCCGACCTCCTGCGCCAGCTGGAGGATGCCGAGTCCCAAGTTTCGCAGCTCAGCAAGATCAAGATCTCCCTCACCACGCAGCTGGAGGACACCAAGAGGATAGCCGACGAGGAAGGCCGCGTAAGGAAATCACTTGCCTTGTATCACTCTTGACATCACTGATTTTATCGTATCTCTTTCTTACTGACCAATTACTGACCGACAAAATGTATTCATGAGACACGCAATATCGCTTAGTGATTGATCCATGGGACTCCATTTTTAAAGTGATTTTAATGCATGATTTTCTCTCGTATGAAGAAAAGATAATGCTAAGTCACTAGTAGCTATTTATGTAAGATAAACGCGGCATTATATCTCCATGTAAAAGCAAACCATTAGGTTACCACAGCCGAGTCTAGCAATATTTCATCCTGCAACTAACAAACCCAACTTCTCGTGTGTCTTCCAGGAGCGCGCCACACTCCTGGGCAAGTTCCGCAACTTGGAGCACGACCTGGACAACATCCGCGAGCAAGTCGAGGAGGAGGCCGAAGGCAAGGCTGACATTCAGCGCCAGCTGTCGAAGGCCAACGCCGAGGCTCAGCTCTGGAGGTCCAAGTACGAGTCCGAGGGTGTGGCTCGCTCTGAGGAGCTCGAGGAGGCTAAGCGCAAGCTGCAAGCCAGGTTGGCCGAGGCTGAGGAGACCATTGAGTCGCTCAACCAGAAGTGCCTAGCCCTCGAGAAGACCAAGCAGCGTCTGGCCACCGAGGTCGAGGACCTGCAGCTCGAGGTCGACCGATCGTCTGCGATTGCCAATGCCGCTGAGAAGAAGCAGAAGGCGTTCGACAAGATCATTGGCGAGTGGAAGTTGAAGGTCGATGACCTTGCCGCCGAGCTCGACGCCAGCCAGAAGGAGTGCCGTAACTACTCCACCGAGTTGTTCCGTCTTAAGGGAGCGTACGAGGAGGGACAGGAGCAGCTGGAGGCTGTTCGTCGTGAGAACAAGAACTTGGCCGGTGAGAATCCACTTAAAAGAATATTGCCAAATAACTGTAATTTTAGTTCTCAAAAACTTCAATCAATAACTCTGTGCTCATATGATTATCCCTGCAGATGAGGTCAAGGACTTGCTCGACCAGATCGGTGAGGGTGGCCGAAACATCCATGAGGTCGAGAAGGCCAGGAAGCGATTGGAGGCTGAGAAGGACGAGCTCCAGGCTGCCCTTGAGGAGGCCGAGTCCGCGCTAGAACAGGAGGAGAACAAGGTCCTGCGATCACAGCTTGAGTTGTCTCAAGTCCGCCAGGAGATTGACCGCCGCATCCAAGAGAAGGAGGAAGAGTTCGAGAACACAAGGCAAGTGGCACTTATTTCGCTCAGTTTTATTCCTAATATTCTCTGATATAGCTTACTTGTGCACTAAAGCTAGAGAAAAAGAAAAGTCAGTAACGTTTGGCTTGATCTATTTAACAGGAAGAACCACCAGCGCGCCCTGGACTCCATGCAAGCCAGCCTGGAAGCCGAAGCCAAGGGTAAGGCTGAGGCCCTCCGCATGAAGAAGAAGCTGGAGGCTGACATCAACGAGCTTGAGATCGCTCTTGACCATGCCAACAAGGCCAACGCCGAGGCCCAGAAGAACATTAAGCGCTACCAGCAACAGCTCAAGGACGTGCAGACCGCCCTTGAGGAGGAACAGCGCGCTCGCGACGACGCCCGCGAGCTTCTCGGCATCTCCGAACGCCGATCCAACGCCCTCCAGAACGAACTGGAAGAGTCCCGCCAACTCCTGGAACAGGCCGACCGCGGCCGTCGCCAGGCAGAACAGGAACTGGGAGATGCTCACGAACAGTTGAACGAACTCTCCGCACAGAACACCTCCATCTCCGCCGCCAAGAGGAAGCTCGAGTCTGAGCTGCAAACTCTGCACGTGAGTGACAGCCTCTTTTTTATGTTCGACACACTGAGGCTATTTCTTCTAGAAAACTACTTAATTCATACAGATTATGTAGAAGCATATAGAAGCATGAAGTTTACAAGAAAAAAAAATCGCTTATCATTTGAAATTCGTAGTTTTAGATCACCTTAATTGGTGCTTGGTTAGTTTAAAAAACCGAAGTCAACATTTTTAGCGAGGAATATCTCCCAGTGTGCAGTTCAGCTTCATTTTCCAGATTTATGCATTTTTAAGATAACATAATATTTAGAAGTAAATATTCAGGAACATGTAAGTAATTGTGACATACATAAGTAGCTGGTAACTTACTGGCACGCTTTCCGGATTTACAGTCCGACCTTGACGAGCTCCTCAACGAGGCCAAGAACTCCGAGGAGAAGGCCAAGAAGGCGATGGTCGACGCCGCGAGGTTAGCCGACGAGCTCCGTGCCGAGCAAGACCACGCACAGACCCAAGAGAAGCTGCGCAAGGCCCTCGAACAACAGATCAAGGAACTGCAAGTGAGTGCAAGAAACCATACTCTACTAAAAAGCCTGGTTCAACTGAAATCTAGATACATTGCCACTAAAATTGGTAAAAATAATGTATTACTTGCCACTATCAAAATGAACCATACAGATTGGAGCCAACGAATGTTGTCTTAATTTGCTCAAATATTTACGGCAGTTCACACATTTCATTAGCACCCAATTGTTGGGCATACCATTGGCTGTACTTTCATGCATTTTTGGGTGTAAGATCATATTCTATAACTGTGCTTTGAAGGGTGCCCTAAAGCCTGTCCTAGCTGAATGGAAGCGTTCGGAGAATGAGCACGACTGCGTTCCTGTTCTAGGTCCGTCTGGACGAGGCCGAGGCCAACGCCCTCAAGGGAGGAAAGAAGGCCATCATCAAGCTGGAGCAGCGCGTGCGCGAGCTCGAGAACGAGCTGGACGGCGAGCAGCGACGACATGCCGATGCGCAGAAGAACCTGCGCAAGTCCGAGAGGCGTATCAAGGAGTTGAGCTTCCAGGCCGAGGAGGACCGCAAGAACCACGAGCGCATGCAGGATCTGGTTGACAAACTACAACAGAAGATCAAGACCTACAAGAGGCAGATTGAGGAGGCTGTAAGTTAATGTCTACAGTTACTAGCAAAGGGTGAAATTTAAAATCAAATAAATTTGTAGTAACACGTGGAAACAACGGTTCAAGAAACCACCTCACTGTTGCATATTTTAGCCTGCAAGCATATTCCTGTGTGATTGATAGTTTGTCTGGATTGACTATAACGTTGGCGATGGGGTTTTGCAGGAGGAAATCGCTGCCCTCAACTTGGCCAAGTTCCGCAAGGCACAGCAGGAGCTGGAGGAGGCCGAAGAGCGAGCGGATCTGGCTGAACAGGCCATCTCTAAGTTCCGCGCGAAGGGACGAGGAGGTTCGACCGCCCGAGGTCTTAGCCCCGCGGTAAGATGACTTGAACAGCTATCTGACGAATAACCCAAGCTCTTTCTCTAACGCCTTCCTAATTCTTGAATCTAAACGATCCAAGCACTATCAAGCGCCAGAGAAAAATGTGCCAATAAACGTTTTCTAAACACAAATGATTTTTTTCTCTCGTCTCTAGGGTCAAGCTAAGGCCCGAAAATTGGGTGCAGAATAAACCAAATGAAAATATCTTGTAAGTCGCGTGCCGTTTCAACCTGAATGCACTGTGACACTTCCAATCGATTTACTTTGTTTTCTTTCCTGACCCAAAATACATAAACAAACACACACTAAACAAGGCTGTTTGCGTTCCGTGGATCAAAAATGCGCTAAGATTCGCAATATTTGATGTGCCGGAACGCAGAGAACCAACATTTCAGAACAGAATATAACAATAAAACAGGTGTTTGAATCCTCTAGAATTTAGGCATTGTTTTGAGCTATTGCAGCCATTGCGTGAGCTGTTAGTGCGTAGCTGTATTGTTGCTGTGATATCCAAAACACATGTTCATGTTCATGTTGATCCTTGGCCTCGTTTTGGGGCGCAAACCACCCTCAAACAATTTGGATGGAACCATATACACACGTTTTTCTTTAAATGTTTGTATTCTGTACGTTTGAGTGAACCTTTTTTTATGTCAGAATACTTCAAACCACTCCTAGATTTAATACCATTTTTTCTTACCATCAACTACTTCCACTTAATTTTTTCACTCGATTATCAGCTTAAATAAGTTGCATTACATATTTTCAGATTTTCCTTCTCATTTGTTTATTAATTTAAAAATTCTGAGTCTCTGCATGTACCGTGCATTTTGTGGGCCCTTTCCGACCATCGACTCTGCATTCAGAGTCACTGCATCACTCGTGCATTTTGTAGACCCTTTCCATCCATCGACTCTGCATTACGAAGTCAGAGTCACTGTACCACACTCGCATTTTGTGGGCTCATTTCATTAATCGCCTCTGCACTTCATGGCAAAGTTTCTAGATCCCTTGGCATTTGGTGATCAATTTCCTCAAGCATGTGGTGCATATTTTTCCCTGCAAAGAAAATATCATGCTGTGATTTTGACCGTTTTTATTTTTGGTTTTCAGCCCCACAGGCCGGCACACAGACCTCCGTTCGACGGTAGCGCGTTCCCTCCACGATTCGACCTAAACCCCGAAATGGACTTCTAAAATCAGAACACACATGAACAACTCCTACCCGCAAGAACACAAGAACCCGAGGTCGTGAATTTTGAAAAAAAATCAATCAAAGAATTAGGCTTTTCGCGCCGTGCAACAACATAAAACAATAATAACTGAAAAAAGCTTAATAATACAACAACAAATTATAATATCATTAAATTATTTTATAATAATAATTAATAAAAATGTACTATTTAAATTGATCCGACCAATGCCCTTGTCGTGGGTCTGATTGGATAGTGAGTTTGAGACAAGAAAACAAATTTTAAATTGCTAATGAGACACGTTATGACAGCCCTTCAATACCACTTCGTTCGATTTCTAGTCTTTTGCTTACAACAATCTGACTAACAACGAGAGCGTGCAAATGCGATCGGAATGATAAATTCATTTATCACATATGAACATTATGTACATGGCTTCTTTATTGAACAAATAAAGAAGTTCTTATCGTTATTATAACGAACGATTATTTATGCCATTATTTCCCTTCCGTGTGAGTGTGCGCCGAAATCCTTTACTTCCTTACCATCAAGTTTCTTTTCTAGAGGTGTTTAACTACGCAATTATTTGTCAACGACGCTCCTGTATAATCCTGGCCAATCGGTGACAAGGGATGGTAAGTATGTGAAAAAATTCTTGGAACAATTAATTTTTTAGATGAGACTGAAGGTGGACATTGAAAATTAGTTTAGGTATTTACCATACTCGCATCAGCCTCAACAATAATCGAAACGGAAATACACATTGAAGAGACAGTATTTAATTGATTGATTGATTTGTGGAGTTTAACGACGCACTGTTTTGACAACGAACCCTGCAGCACTGGTATAATGGCGTCGGTGAATGAGTGGGTGATGATGAACCTAAGCTAGCCTAGAAAAAGGAAAAGAAACCTGGTGCCGGCACGTAGCCTACTCCTGTCGGAGAGCACCGAGGGGAACACCGACTTAAAGTCCCTTTCCGAAGGACGGCAATAATACGATTCATCCACAAATCCATGGCAATCGAGAGGTTGATTAGTGAGGCAAATGAAGTTGCTGCACTAACTTTCATCCCGTCAACCTTTCTCTCAAACAGAATTATATGTTTGATGGTCACCCATCCAATACCTAAAAGTGGCACGACGTGTTAATTGGAACACTTGGTGCCTGTAGGATCTTCAACCATCGTTCATCTTACTGAATTTTATTCAAGTGTGCTGGGCAGAACACTCGGGCTGGGCAATAAATCTAACCCCAACGAATTCGTCCTTGGCAACGACCATGGCCAAGACAGCCGATACCAGATATGATAATAAAAATAGTCACTGTATCAACTTTCAGACGTTTTATTCTTGTATCTCGTGGCAATTACCTCTGCGAAGACGGTTGCTAACAGGACGAAAACTTAGCTGACATACATTTATGTGAAACAAGAAATGGAATAACATTCAAAATTTAGATGAAATGCTTAAAAACTAGCACAACACCGAATTTGCCAGAGATAATAAGACACCAACCATGAATGTGTCTTCTCTTTGAAAATGTGAAATTAAAAAATAAATGACACGACAATTGAGTGAACACTGTGAAAGCACTAAATGGCCTTTACGCAAATTGTCCTCGCTGACAACGAGCAATGTAAACACTTTTGTTTAAGACACCTAACTTTTTTGTTTTGGACGTACAGAGGAAAGTTTCAGATCTTATTTTCGCGATGCTCTCAAATGATTCATGGGCCTCCGACCAACTCGACGAGAGCCTTTTTGTAGTGCCCCGACGTCTCGCCCTGGAAATAAACATGACTCATGTCAGGTTCACAATCAGGGAGTATCAGTGATAGCTTCAATGCATGGCTGGTTTGTACCAAGGTTTCATACTGATCGCGATTTTCCACAACCATTTCGGTAGCTAACTGGAATTTATGACATCTTATAAGTAACCAAGATCATAGATCATACCTACTAAATCATGATAAAGTCGATCATATATATAATATAGACAGTTACACCTGACATCAATGAATTGTCCTTGTACCTTGACGGCACTCTCGAGTGTCTTGTCGTAGAGTCGCTCGTAATCGCGTTTTATAAGCCCAAGGTCGATCTCGCTCCTGCTGACCACTATGCGGATGAGGGTGCGGTCGTCGGTGCCGGCGCCGGCCATTGCCGTGTGCAGACGCTTGGCGAAGAAGCAAGGCGGACTCTGAACACATTCCACTGCAACCCAGGCATTATTAACCATCCACGTAGAACAACAGGTACGGCTACGCGCTCAATTTTCATTCAAGATTTGGGTAATTTTTACAGGTTTTCTTGGCTCTTGCAGAAAATTTGAAGTCTCCACATGTAAATCATGGCGTCCTAAAATAAGAACCACCTGTTGTTAATTATTTATACTTTAATTTCAATTTCAATTTTAATTTAATTAATTTCAATAATGTTTCATGGTATCGTCTAACATTATTCTTAATGTAATATATGAATTGCATCAGCCAGGAGTCAATTTCCCCTTTTCGATCAAGGTCTTGATTCGTAGAACCTTATCGTGCATCTCCCCTTTCAGGCCATAGGAATTGACCTTTAGACAGCTGGTATAATGTCGCACAAAATTACCGATCGCCAGAGTAGCCTCCAGAAGTTCTCCGGAGAGCTCGTTCTTGAGAGCCTGCTCGATGGTGCGACCAGACACGTTCTTGTACTCCTCGAAGACTAGGCGCAGCTGCGGGAACGACTCGTGAGCCAGGATCTTGTTGAAGATCTCCTCATCAGTGCCCCACTTCCCCTCACCTGGAACGAGAAACCAATTAGGGAAACATTTTCTGTTGTCTTCTGTTACTGTGACACAGTAAATTTTCAGCGATTGCATAATTGTCACCATGTAAATAATTTCGAAAAATTGTTTCGCCACCCGAGAGATGCGCTTGACCACGTCTTTTGGTCATATTTACTCAAGAAAATGTGCCAAAAGCAGAAATTTTTTAATTTCTGGAGAGTTACAGGTTTTCTAACATTTGCATCAGCTGCTCGAAAACCTCTGTCATGGTTTTTTGAGCATTTTAAATCAACCGTTTGATTTAAAATCGTAGAAATCGAAAAAAGAAGGGTGTTTTTTTTTTAGGGGACAGGAACTAAAGAGTCCCTGTCCGTTCTGCGTCTCGTCCCAAGTAAATGTGCCTGTACTTGCTTGCTTCAAACAGCTGGGTAGCCGACTCCACGGCGCGCTCTGAGGAGGTGGCGCCTCGGTCCTTGCCCGGGTCCTGGAAAGACATGACTCGCTCTCAAAGATCGGGACACACTTGGGGAAGGTCGGGGTTCACTTAGAAGCGGTCGGCACAAAAAAGCAAGGATGCAAGGATGGACGAGGAGACATGCTTGAATAGTAAGCCATGCTCATGCGCTGAGTAATGAAGAAAAGCAGAGACAAAGGGACTAAAACACTTACATGCCGAATTCAAAGTTACTTAACTTGTAGAAGTACTTGAAAGATAGGTAAACATTATATTTAGATATGTATGGTGTTTACAAACAAGCGATATGGTTAATTCTTCTTAGACCAGTGATGCTGAACCATTTTTGAAAGAGAGTGGCTGGCAATGATGCACAAATATGACCCTTTCTTTGCGTTGTAATACACTGAAAGGTGATCAATGACTTCGAGTAGACATCTCAATTTGCCCGACTTAAATCGTTAGCCTTTCCTAAATGTTTGTTTGTAGTAGTCAGGTTCCCCAGAAGTGGTGTTTTGAACTCTATTTAACCTTTTGGTGTGTAAAAATGACAACTTTGACTGTAATTAATGCTTAAAAGAAGGACATTAAAAAATATTCGCATTAATATTGGTAACAACTGGTGTGATCTGTAAAAATTTATGCATTTCAACAGGTTGCAAGAGGTGGTATGCAAGAAATATTTGCATTCAAGTTTCTGGCTAGAGGTGGGATAAGTAAAATATACGCATCACAGGTGGTGGCCAGTAGTGGCACGAGGAAAAATATTTGTATTATAATTGGTGGACAGGGGTGGGATTTAAAAAAAAATACAAATAAATATCACTCATGAATGATTCCCCATGACTGGTACAAGCAAATGGAGCACAGATAAGCATGCCAAAAAATAAAATAGCACTCACGTACCTGCTTTTTTTGCGAATACGTTAGAGGACATGGCAGCTAGTACCGACCAAAGTTAGAGGCCAAAAGTAACCCTCGAAACACGTTAGTTGGAAAATACAGTAATCAATCAAATATGGCCGATATACCAAGCTTATTTTCTCATGTAGACTTATTTAAGTTCAAGAAGGCGCTGGTAATTCGATCACAATTGATCTGACAACTTATTTCCAGGAAGAGAAAGAATACCTCTTACCCGCGTTAAAAAGCGTCTCGGCCTGCTCTCTGGCCTTATCCGCGTCTACCACCGAAACGTCATTGCGCACGCCCTGAAGGTGACACGAACATTGACAGTGAGCTAAAGGTGCTGAAGGACATGCCCATTGCATTTAATTAAGGTGTCAAGAGTGTGAAGCGGTTTCAAAGGTGGTTGAAAGGTTTCGTGCTATTTGCTCAGGAAAAGCAATGCTATGAAGGTGATAGATTGGCATGGTATGAGAAAGACAGTGTTTCACTACGATATTTCGATGAAAACCTGGCTTGCTGTCAGAGGATGGCTTGAGGGTGAATTTGAGACCTCCGGGTGACTACGGAATAATATTTATCTCATTTGAGATTATTTATTGATTTTAACGGAGGTTTTGCGTGAAGAAGAAAGTTCAGGCAAGTAAAAACCGTGAAGAGGTTTCAAATTCGTTGCGCTGGCTTAAAAATTGATTTGGTCAACTGATTTAATAAACATATATTTTCTTCACTGCATTATATTTATTTATTTTACCGTATTACAAAACTTAAAATCAATTAATTTCTTTGGGTTTGTTGTTTGAACAAAGTTTTTTCTACTCACAATGACGATGAGGGTGAGTAATCGCCTGAAATCTCCAGAAGTCTCGCTGCACATGTGCTCGGCCAAAGGACGGTCGTAGACTAAAAAAAGAAAATAAATCAGATAATTGCAAATACATATTCAATCCACTATACTCAATAACATATTAATTAAGTGGTGATTTGTGGGCTGTTGTTAAGCAGAATGTTAAAATCTGTATTTTGTTAGTTCTACCTCATTTCTGCTAGGTAAGTAAGTATTTCAAGTACTTTCTAGCAACAATTGTCCATAAAATCTAGAAATGCTGTGTTCCGGCCGTCTTTACTGACAGTACGCAAGTCACTCATCATCCACGACCTCCCACGTCTGCTGCTTATCTCAAAGCGGTTCGACTTAAGATTGGCTTCAGCTACATTTGTGTAAGGAGTCACTTGTTAGCAATTTATTTTTATTTTTTCTCTAGAAAAGCTTTAGTAAAATTTGTCTAAAAGTCCTCCGATTGGATCATGCTCGTAGACTCACGCCTTTCATACGCCTCCACGATGCGCTGAACCTCAGGGTTGCTGCGGCTGCAGAGGATCTCGACCAGCGTATGCTCCTCGGTGCCAAAACCGTCCATGGCCTTGTGCAGCTGTTTGGCCAGGTAGTCATCAGGAGGCAACATCAGCCCGACGATCAGGTCCTCGAACTTGCCGCCCAGCTCACTCTTCAGATCGTCGATCAGGTTCTGTCGACAACGCAAGGGGACCAATCATGTCTGCTGAAGAAGACTTCATAGTCCTTGGGGTGTCGCTATAGCTATTCTTAACTTTTTTCAGGGACAACCATGACAACACACGATATGGACAAGGGTCTTAGGCGCCCTAGGGCCCCTAATAACTTGAAAACATTAATTTTATTTCTTAATTAATTGATTATTGCGTTTAACGACGCACTGTTTTGACAACTGGCCCTGTGGCACTGGTCTAATGGCGTCGGTGAATGAGTGGATGATGATGATGATGAGGATGAAGACGAACCTAACCTATCATAGGAGGGAGGAGGGTAAACCCGGTGTCGGCACGAAGCCTACTCCTGTCGAAGAGCACTAAGCGGAGCATCGGCTTAACGTCCCTTCCGAAGGACGATACAACTACAACAGCAGGATTCCTCCGCAAACCCATGCCTTCGAGAGATTTATGAGCCAGGCGAATTAAGTTGCTGTACTCACTTGCATCCCTCCAATCTCTCTCCCGAACAGAACTGGTCATGTGTGTAATGGTCACCCATCCAATACCTGACTCAGTGCAATGTTGCTTAACTTCTGTGATCTCATAAGAACCGGTGTTTCTAACACGCCAAACAGTTCGGGAAAGTTTTTTTTTTTTTTAAGATAGTTTTTACACTAGCTCAACCAGAGTTGCTCAACCCAAACTAAGTCACTGGAAAAAATAAATTTCCTCGACTAAAAACAGCACACAGAGAAATCAGTATTTGGCTTCACGGTGATACCGTACTCTCGCCACGAGCTTAGCACGTTCACAGACATTGCTGCATCGCTGATCACTTACGGTACTCGAGTATTTTTAACATTGTAAGAGGTTGACAATACTTGACGGAGCGGGGGCACGTAGCCTAGAACTAGACCTAGAATAACAGACCGTCTTGAAATAGTACATTCTTCGACGAATTACTGTCGGTGGCAGCCTTTAAAAGCTTCTCTTTGTATTAACCAACTTCTAGCATAAATAATAATGTCCTTTTATCTGACAGCACCTAAAAGTGAATTGTCAATTAGCAATTTTCTAGTTTCATGCTAAAGTTCGAGGTGTCTCCTCCTTAAAAATTACGACCAATCACATCTCAGAATCGATTCAAGCTGTAAAACCGTCCCATGGTTTCTTTTGCTTGTTTTTGGGTCCTCCTGTGTCCCGTCCCCTGCAAGACCTACCCTGCCGTATTCCTCGATGAAGAACTTGGCGATCTCCTGTCGCTGTTCATTGGAGCGGTTGGTCAGGATCTGGATGATGGCCTCTTCGTCGGTCCCGAAGCCTTTCATCGCCGTCCTCAAGGCTACGCCGTCGTCGGACGCGCTAAACCCCTGCGCAGGGCGCACAGTCGGCTCGTACTGCAACAGGACAGAAATTGGGCTGTTTAACGACGCACTACGTTTGCAGCCAGCTGCTAACAGTGGGATCATGAACTGGAAATCTTGATATGAAGTCGAACAGTCTATCTGACAGGAGTTGTCAACGCTGCAGCACAATGTCAACTATTCAAACAGATTGATTTCGTTCCAACTGATAGACTAATAGGTTTTAACCGGGAAAAATCATTTGCAATCATTCATTTCTAACGAAAGCCTCTCAACAAAATCAACAAATTAAAAAAATATATGCATGGGCGGTAAATTCTTGGTCATATAACTTCAAAATTGTCCATTTAAGCAAAGCTTACCTTGACCGTATAGTCGACTGGAATTGTATACAAAAACTGTTTCACAAATTTGAAGCAAATTTTAAAATTGTAATTCTATTTTATCCCTTCTCCCCCCCCCCCCTCCCCTCCTCCCCCCCCCCCCCCCCCCCCTTCTCACACTCCTCAGGGCGCATCAAATGTCTGTTTAAATAACCCGAGTGCATTACTCGTTGACTCGGCAAATGGTAATGCATGCGCTTCTTATCGCTGTAGTAAATATATTCACGTGATGAATTTAAAAGCACAATACTTACCAAGTTCCCGGCCATGTAGCTTGAATGTAGCTCGAATATGAATTGAGAACCTTGAGACCACAAGCTCACTGGAACAAAAGAAACAATTATGCCTATCAGCTGATGATGCAGTACACCGGCGTCTATGGACCAATCTCGCGTGTCTGAGTCACTCTCCAATACCTGCTTGCTCCACCGAAGAAGGTACAAGCAATTTAGAAAAGATTCGGTTAGATTCAAATAGTTTGGATCTACTGGACCATAGATTGGAGCACAATTTACACGTGCGAGTAACTGCTCACCGCAAAGATATAGCATGGCATTAGCATGGTATGGCATATCATTAGCATAGCATAGCATAGCATAGCAAAGCATAGCATAGCATAGCATAGCATAGCAAAGCATAGCATAGCATAGCATAGCATAGCATAGCATAGCATAGCATAGCATAGCATAGCATTAGCATAGCATATCATACCATAGCATGAGGCATAGCACTTTTCGGATTGGTCATCCTATAATATTTTGTTATGGACTCCGCCGCCAAATGGGACTAGCAGAATTGCATTAGCCAATTGCTTGATGAGTAGCATCGTATTGTTGGGCTTCATAGAGGCTGAAGGTCACTCGAAATAAACCGCTATCGTCATGCACATCTGAGAATCAGTCTCGAAATCAGTCTCGAATCTTCTCTGAACAGATTTACTCATCACCCAGGTCATACGACGACAGCGATGCGTCGAATTACCACTACGATGATAATTACACTGTGAATAATCAGAGTAAACAATCTAGAGAAAGAGAGAGAGAGGTGAGCGATTCATGAACTTTGCCAGCCGGCAAAGTGGGTTCTATTTTCGCGATCGTGATCCTATGTGAAGTCAATGTCTCCCAAAACAGAGCCCCGAAAAATGCCACTAGATTTTCATTTAAAATTAGAACGTTTTGAGTTGGATGGACGGGATTGGTCGACGTCGAATATATTTTGTTAGCTGACAAGACTAAAAAACACGTGGTGCATTATTCTGGCTTCTTGTAGAAATAATGATCAATTAAATATTTACTAATTTTTCCTTTGATCTCCAATAAAATGCTGTCCATATACTTTTAAAAATATGAAACGCGGCTAGTATTTTATCAATTCTGCTGTCATTTTTAGAAGGTCGCTCGAATTAATTAACAATATGGCTTGGATGGTCGAACCACATGATACATTCTAGCCACGCCCGATTAAAGCAGAAGTGCCCGAACGTTACATAAGAATCTCCTTTAGTTGTCCGCGTGTATGCTCGTCACGTTCAGCCGGACACGATTGTCGATTAGTGACTTGTGATATTGATTAATTAATCTAATAAACGAAGGAATCCATAATCCTAATGACACTTCCTACAACATTGTTTCTTTTCGTTCGCTAAAAGCAAATGCAATTGACGCCGACGAAACAACGTAGTCCACGTTTAACGGCCGGTGTTGGCAAGGTACAGGTACAGTGTCGACAGTAAGCAAAAGCGTCGATCTCACCTCCAAGGTTGGTTTGCCGGCAAGCACCTTCTCCTCTTCTACCCGGACGGCGACTGCGAGAGCGCGACTCGCAGGCAAATCGATGCCTAGCTGTTGGCGGATTGCCCGGAAGATAGACTCGTCCGCCGCGCACTAATGTTGAAAAAGTTGCCTACACCTAAGGATCGGGAAGTTTGGGGAAAATTGGTCAATTTGTTGGCTGACGGAATGGCATTTGGAATCGATTTAGCTATTATTAAGTGAGAATGAGTTTGGTTAGTGTGCGTTAGACATTATATTTCGTCGTTTCATCGGAGATAATCACAGTTATCATTTCAGAGAAACAAAAGTAAAATATTTGTTCAATGTATCACGAAGCGAGAAGCAAAGAACAAATCGTTTTTTGCAGTAGTCGGTACTCGGAAGCATATCACACGCATTGTGTAAGTAAAAAATTAACGCAATTTAAACAAGAAGAAAAGGTGCAGGATCACAAGGAAGCAACTACAAATATTGAACATTATATTTGGAAGTCTTTGGAAGTGATCGTATCAAAAGGAAACTAATAATCAGCCCAAATTATGCAAACATCGATATTACTTCACATCAGCATGAATCCAACACCGAACATGACTAGAATTGTTACAATTACATTGGTGTACACAAAATGAAAAACCATGTTTTGCCATTGAAAATAGAATTCACATGCGTGAACAACTAAAGAGTTTTTGTGAAAGTTCAAGCATTTTTCACTCAGGTTTGTTTGCTATTATTAACTGCAAATAAACAAAGACAACATGGGGTTGCAAATTCTTCTTCTGTCACCTCTACACGAAAATTATAACTAAACAATAAACTGGTAACTATTCACAAAAATAACGATAATAAATAATACATTTTGGTTCCCATAAATGCAGCGTTAAATACCTGAGAAATAATTAGAAAGCACTGCTAGACCCGCGTACGTACATAACAACAAAATAAGGAATTACCGTCTCTGTGGAATAAGCGAAACCATTGTTAAAAGTAATTCAGGCAGACTCTCGTCAATCTACCGCAGACTCAAGAAGTAGACCGCAAAACAAACAAGATAGTACCACTCCTTCCCCAGCACTCTTCTCACTGAGTTCATCATCACACTCTTCGCCATGACGACGCTCTCGCACGGTGCGTCGGGCGTCGCGACGGCGGCGTCGTTCATAGGTAGGTTGTTCGAGATGTCGAATGGTCCACATCGACTGCTGTGTTCTCCTATGCATGTGGCATACGCGATGGCGTGTGGGATGTAGCTCTGGTCGAACGATCCAGAGAAAAGCTGACTGGCGAGAGGACCCTGGGCAAACACGGGCACGTCCTCGCCCCCATGAGAGGCCCACGACCGGGGAATGGCAGACGCCTGGATTGTGTCACGTGTGTTTGCCCCTGGAGGTGTGCGGGGGTGCATGAAGCTGTACCCTGGACCGTTGCCGTAGAGGAGAGTCGAGTAGGCGAGATTGTCCATGTCGGACACCTTCTTGTCCACTCCTGTGGAGATCAAGTTAAGTGGTAGGTGATTTAAATTTAAGTTAGAATCAAATAAGGGACTTTCACTTTTCTCCTTAAATTGAAACAGTTCATATTCCGTTCAGTAAGTGAACAAACTTTACCGACAAATTCTCCTGGAGGACATGCGGGCCAACCTGTCATTTAAAAATTCAAATAATTGCCACTGATTTCCCCCATTTTACTTTTGCTCTAACAGCTTTTTGTTGTGCCCAGAACTTATATTTTTCGAGTTATTCTAAGAACTTTTTTACCAATTATAACAATCTTGGGATTATTTTGCAGATATTTTAAGTATTTTGCAATCTCTCCAATAAAACCATTAAGTTGCAATTTCATTCATTCCTTCGGTTGGAATCTTTTCTCGCGCGTGCTAGACTGTAAAGCAAGTCAAAAGAACAATTGAAAACAGTAATATGATTTGGTTTTACATTTAAATTGCCAGCCATTCATTCCCTCGGGCGCTCGCTCTGGTTATTGAATCCATGTTTTGGTGTTTAATGGAAATCTTTTGTTCAGCAAATCCCTAGAATCAATCGAATCTAATGCACCTTGTTTTGTGGAGCACTGATTGTTTTAGATTGAGCATGCTCCAAGTGCAGCCGTAATCAGCGATATTATGCGTTAATCCCAGTTCCACGCCAATCACGTTCATTGTTTCGAGTCAGACCGAGACATTACCTGTCAAACCTGACTTAAACAACTGACAAAACCAAACAGAAAATAATATATTTTGCCCTCCTTAATTTAGGGTCAACCCTTTGTGCTTAAACGTGCCGCGCAGAACTCTTTCGCAATCTAGAAGCAAGTGACAATAACAGGCCATCGATGTGGACAACAGACGCTTGTCAATTTTATACTTAGATACTGACACGCCAATCATTTGATGACTGTTCTAATGCAAAGCATTCAATCAAACATCTTATTTTTTTACATCATTTTACGGAAAGTAAACAAACATAAAACACGTGCGTGGGTCGGTTTCGAAAGATTTCAAAACATAACACATGTCAATCTGCCAAAGTAAACTTGTAAAAACTGTTTCTACTCAACTAACTTTTCTCACTCTTCTTTTTATTCAGCTTTTCATAGAGGACACAGAAAAGTGTCATCAAGAAAAGTTTAAATGTAAATGTTCTTGAACACTCAAGACTGTACCTAAGATGGGGTTTCCTCTGTCCGTGGCGGTGCCCCCGAGGGATAGCACGTTGGAGTGGTCTGCCGTGAAGACAAGTAGCGTCTCGTCGAGATCGGCCTCTGCTAGTGCCGCCTCGACGGCGTCCTCCAACGCCAACGTCTCGTCCAGCGCGCGGTACGCGTTGTTATAGTGGTGCGCATGGTCAATTCGTCCCCCTGGCAGGCACGCTCAATTTTTAGTCTGGGGTAGTGAAGGGCGGTTGGGTAGTGGACGCAATACATCAGGTTCACTCAGTAAAACGACAGCTTTAGAGTCTTGCTTTCCAATGTCTTTGTTGGACCCATTTCCAGTTGACTTGAGACTCCCGTACAAAGTGTCCTAATGTTGATATTAAATGAATTGGTCCCTTTCTGATGCATAGCCGCGCTGTATAGAAATATATATTGCAAGTGTATAAATATCATGGCAGTCCAAAAAAGAGTGGTGATCGGGAAACGGAAAACTGGCAACCGGTCAACAAGAAGTGACTGCTAATCATATTATTTCTCAATCTACCTTCAACGAAGAGGAAAAATCCTCTCGGGTTCTTCTTGAGCACTTTGATGGCTGCGACTGTCATCTCGGCCAACGACGGCTCGATTTGGTCCTTCTGCTTGCGGTCCGTCTCGAACTCCATGTGCGAATACGCGAACATGCCTGCGCGAAAAATGCTTCATAATTTGCTGAATCAGAAACTCCAGGGGCCGGAACCACAGAGCATAGCCCAAGTTAACCCCCGAAGTTAAAACATGACCTGCCATTCATAGTGTTCATAATAATAAAATTCACAGGCTGTTTTTTCAGATTCTTAGGGGATGTTATACCATGGTGAAAGCAACTTTACCCCCATACATTTAGGGATAAAGTTGTTATCGCCATGGCAACAACCTCTGAAATGCTGGAAACACAGTTTGTGATTCTAAACTTTAGCTCTCCCTTGCGGGTGCTGAAAGTACAGCACTATATCTTAGTTTATGGAGTAAAGAAAGCGGCAGTGTTTACCTAAGAGATGATCGATGCTGTCGAAATCGACTTTATCCATCTGCGCCTTGGTCCAGAGATACTGCGCGTTGAGACCGCGGCGTCGCTTTTCACGCAGCCAGTCGTCGATGAGATTCCTGCCGTCTAGCCGGCGCCCCTCCCGGTCGGGGTGCACGGGGTCGGGGGTTACCTTCGACACCCAGTGTCGACGCCCACCGCCCAGCAGCACCTGCATCGAAAGGTCATCGTCACGCTTAGAAAATCGCTTAAAGATAAGTTGCATGCCAAAAAAGTTCAACTTTGGCTCAGTTTTGGCCTTGTTTCATAAATCACAAATGTCTCAATTTAATTTTTGAGTTGATGTCTTTCCACTTACACAAGATTGTGATATTTATGACAGCTTTACTAACCTGAGTCATATTTACATCTTGTAGAAGACAACAAGACCTTGATGTCATCAAAAAATGAACATCTTGAAGAAAATCAATGTAATATTATTTTTTTACTCAAGAAACCAAATATCATGGATCAGATGAAAATGATGTAAAAATTTCATATTTCACTAATATGCTAGCTTCAAAAAAATTACATGTTTTGAGTGCATTTTTTTCCATATACCATATTCCTCCCGACACTCTCCCCCCGCGCACTCACGTTAACGTTCCTTCCCGGCTCGTCCTCAACTAGCTGCCGGGCGATGTCCTTGCAGGACCTCCTCATGGTGGGCGGCATCTTGGAGTCGTCTTCCCAGTACCGGCTGGCAGAATGCGCGTAGAGAGCCGCGGGGGTCGCGTGCGTCAACCTGGTGTTCGTCACAATGCCCGTCGCTTTTCCTAAGCACCGGCAGACATCCGAGAGTAAGGAAAATGCCAGCCATCGGGTTTTTATGTAGTCAATGCAGTCAAGACGAGCTTCTCAGTTCATCATAGCAGTCAGTCTATACCAGCTAGACTATTCCTCTTGTAAGCTAGATAGTCCAGTACGGAAAATCTATCGGAACTGATCTAAAACTTAATCTAGCGAAACATTAAGCCGGGAAACAATTACATTTCTTCTAGGAATTTAATACTTCAGAGAAGTGCTAGAACAATGTGCTGTTCAAAATATAGTGAAATACGTTGTTCCGTTATCGAATGAATTCGAATATTGAACAGGTCCACAACTAGGGAATGGAGGCGTTACACCAAAATGTCAATCTGGTTTAGCGCGCGTCACGCTCATAGCATTGGTTGGCTACCTTCCTCCTGTGCCCAGTCCATGAGTGAGGACACCCTCGACGAGAGACTGGAGAGGCAGTTGTTGAAGACGCCGGTCGCGTCCATGCCGACAGTCTCGTAGTTCGCCTTGACGCCGCAAAGCAACGCCGTGGCGCACGCTGACGACTCGCCCACCTGGGCGTCGTTGTTGTAGGTCTGTTGGTCACGGGAAAAGACTCCGCTTATCAGAGAGGCGTCGCGACGCCGGCATCGATCAAACTTCCACTCATGCTTCACCAAATAGATGCTAATCGCTCTACATCGGATGGTTAATTTAGTTTGTGATTTGTTGTGTGGTTTCGCATTATCAAGATAATTGAGTGTAAGTCGTGAAACGGGTCATAAAGTGATAAATTATCGCGTTTTTAACTTCGAAATTTGAACATGAATCCCGGTCAAATACTGGAGAAACAAGATAGTGGTGTAGTAACCGACCAGAGTTTCGACGATGAGGTCCAGCTTGCGATTACTGCTCATGAAAAACAGCAAGAGGGCAGCTATGAGGACGACGGTTTCGCCGATTTCCCATTCGTCAGTTGCCTCCCGGATGTGCTAAAGATTTTGCCACCTAACGACCCGTCGTTCATGGTTTCGCCAGTGGAAAGTGTCGCTTCTGAGATTTCGATGCCGTTCTCCGAGATAGTCGTCGACCCCGAGTTACTGGAGGTGAGGAGACAGTCTGGAACGATTACATCCCTGTTCTCGCCGCTGTTCCAACAGGTGGTCGCCGAAATTAGGACACCGGGCCGATCTCTGGCGACGCTGGTTAATGAACCTTTGCTCAGGAATAGAACGAGGGAATTGCCTCCTTCGGTGCCGCTGCCAGATCATCTTTACGAGAAACTGGACGCTATTATGAATGAACCCGTCAGTGGGGGCACCTCGTCAGAAGATTCTAAGGACGAAAAGGAGAAGGACGAGCCATTAAAGCCTCCTGTGGAAGGCGACAATCTTGAGGACAAAAAGGAGAGGGCAGTAGAGTTCTACGATTCGAGGACTCGTTGTTGGAAGGTTAGGAGCGTCGTCGACGAAGTCGTTGTGAAATGCGCTGGGCCCATCGGGCCTCTGGAGGAGATACTCCCGACCATCGTATCTGACCCCGTTCCGTACGAGATCCTCGAAGTGTCCCGACTGAAGTGCAATGAGTGGCTGGAAAAGCATTTTGTCGAGGGGAAGAAAAGCTTATCCGTTAAAATTTAGAGTGGCTGCTATGAGATCCTCGATGATGGTATCTGGATTTTTTAGTAGGGTAGGCAATATCACATCTTTAGATTATCAAATATGAGTTTTTATGATAAGAAAAGTGATATCAATGTGTTGGATATATATTTTTATATATAGAGAGAGAATAAGATAACACGTGCTTTCTTTAAAGCTGCTATCTCTATTTGTTGATATCAATGTGGAATTGTTTTATGTGTCAGTGTCATTTGGGTCTTGTTGAGTGAAGAGTGAATAGCGAAATAAGACACCTGTCCAAGCTATGGTCTTGAACTGAAACCACGTGCCTATTGTCAAGCCTGAAGATGGAAGAGGAGAAAACGAACGTGAAAAATGGAAAGGTTGCAGCAATTACGCTCGTTGGAGACGAGAACGACGCGAGAGGATTTTTAGAATCTTTTGGCAGGTATGTACCACCAGGTGTACCAGGTGTATTTGCGGGCATACTTAAAGCCACCGAGCAAAGTCTTCGATGTTCAACTAGAAAAAAACAACGCTTATTATATATTTTAGAAATGACACTAAAATACTCCATTGAAATGGACCGTTACGACAGAACATAATATTGACTGTAAGCTAACTTTAACTTCAAGGTTAAAAACCCAAGAATAAAACCTTTGATAAATTTTATAGTACGCACCTAATTAGATTGGACATGAAATAATCCAGCCGAGCGTAACGATTGCTGTTGAAGGAAAAAGCCCAACTCGGCGTCGCCAAGTTCGGTCGAGGAGGAGCACATCATCTGGCATTCGGGTAGCAAGGATGCAGAGGAGTACGATATGCACCACAAACGGCGAGGGGTGGCGATTATCTTCAACCACGTCGAGTTCGCGAAGATGACGCCGAGGAACGGGGCCAAGAAGGACTGTCAGGACCTGCAGGACACACTCGCAGGACTCGCCTTCGAGGTCCGTGTGTATGAGGATCTTGTTTACAAAGAACTCAAAACGGTTCTTGCAGAGAGTAAGTATCCACGAGGCATACGCAAATTTACACACGGTCTCCTTGCATTTTAAATTTTAAACCTCAATGATTAATTTTTATATGAATATATAAAGATTCCAAATTTTGCTCTATCGATAGATTTCACAGACAAGCGAACGAGGTTATAGTTACCTCGTTATCCACGATAACGATTATCCACATTATAGTGGTTATTCACCATAACCAGAGGTTATGGTTAGAGATATTATTATTGTCTAACTTTATGTTTGGCCGCAGTCAAGTTCAGTGGCACATAACTTAAACAATAAAACGTGCCTACGATTACCATGTCACATTACTGGAAAATGTTCGAAAAGATGATTTCGGTAGTATCATTAAACAAATCGCCGGTCGATTATCAAACCCGACATCTAACTTTTAGAGTTTATCATCTCGCTTTTTCATTATAATAAGAAAGGAGCATTGTTCGATTTGGCACGAGGTGTTCAACAATTTTAACGTTATTGAATGTCCCTGCTTCTCCAGCATCCCTAGAGAACCACAGCGAGGCAGACTGTCTGCTCGTGGTAGTGATGACCCACGGAGAGCCGGGGCTTCTCTTCACACGGGACGTCGCCTACCGGGAAGAGGAACTGTGGAAGAACTTTACCGGGGACAAGTGCCCAACATTGGTAGGAAAACCGAAACTCTTCTTTATACAGGTAAGTACTAAAATATTCATTAGTGTCCGATTTCATTCCACGAACTTGGTTACAGTGTTTACGACGCATCGCTAATTAATTGACCATTGTTTGCAATTGTGTAGCGAAACTACAAACAAGTTTGGAGTTCTGTAACATCTTATTGATGATCAACTTTCTCAAAGTGAATCCACTAAACTACCAGCAGCTTTGCAATCTAAATACACCTCAGATTCACGCAAAGAAATCAGTGTGCCACCGTTTCAGACAGAGGCTTCATTAAATAACCAATTATCTTTACCCAAATGCGTTCTCACGATTTATAAACGCTTTCACTAATTTCCCGCAAGTGTGTAAAGTTTTAATAATATGTCGACTTCCTACAAGGCGTGCCGCGGTACGCGTGTCGACGCCGGGGTTCGAATAGCGACCACCGAGACGGACTCTGTCTCCTCAACCTACATGATACCGCGAGAGGCTGACATTCTGCTCGCATACTCCACTGTGCCAGGTTAGATCCTAGAGCTGCCGACGTCGAAGAAAGTGATCTTCCGACTATCTTGACTCGATGACCTTACACGCTTAAATTGTAGTGGGTGTACTACTTAACTGTACTCTTGCCACCATCGCAGATCTGAACGCTCTTGAATAACGAGGAATTTATCGTGTTGCAAAGGTCACGGCCAATTTCTCCTGAGAGTTTAAGGTCAAAACGTTGGAAATGGTTATTGAGGTAAAACGCATAGATTTTACCTCAATTTTGGCACTCTTAAAGATCACGTGCTGTGTTGTGAACTAGACCAAATAAAGTAAAGAGACGCCATATTGGAGAATGGCTCTCTGTGGGAGTAAACAGGAACCTTTCTAAATTGAATATTAGTGTTAATTGATGAAATTGAACTGCAATTCATGATAAAAGTCGACATGCTTGTGCACAGACCACCGGTCCCAAACCATCCCAAACCACTGGTTGAACCTCGCAGTAAATCCTCAAAGTCTTCAGTGAGTTCTAGTTCAGCCTATCTCGTCTTATTTTAACATTTGTATCTTCACCAGGCTACTACGCGTGGCGCAGTCCCTTGAAGGGCTCCTGGTACATCCAAGCTCTTTGCGCCGAACTCAACGAGAACGGGCTCAAACGAGACTTGCTGACTGTGCTGACCTTCGTCAACCGCCGAGTGGCCATCGACTACCTTTCAGCGGTGCCAGGCGATTACAAAAAAGACATGAAGAATCAGATGCCTGCCGTCACTAGCATGCTCACCAGGCTCGTTTTCTTCCACGACAACACCGTCAAAGTCGACAAAAAGGGCAAAGTGGTCAAATGAGAGAAGAAACTATTCACGGTGCCTAGGGAATGTTATGAAAACTGTGCCAAAAAATTAAACTTGAAATTCATGTAAAATGAGATCAGAAATCTTTTCTCGTGATGCTAGAGAAAAATGAAAATGACATTATAATGCTGAGTGCACGACAAAAATAAACCGACTGGTTGCTAAGATATGTAAAAATGTTGATACCAAATCTCATGATTTACCGAGCTCTTCTCTAGCTATCTTGGTCCTTCCTTTCTCTAACTTTCAAAAATATATTGAATTCAATTAGAGTGCAGTCAAAATATGTCGTCACCACAAACAACCTTAACCTAATCCGCTTCACCTCAAGGCAACGATCGCATCACTTCCTCGCTGGCCGCTTATCGCAGTAAAAAATGTATAGATAAGCACCCAGGAGAAAGTGCGAAGGAACGGTAATGATCGATTATTCAGTAACATCCTATTTGAATGCATAAATCGTAGCGGCTGCAAGCAGGAAGATTTCACTTGGCATGTGACTTACTCTGGCCAGAGCGACGGCTTGAAACTTGTCCCAGACAAGTTCTTCCTCCTCACCGGTCCGCCCCTGTCTTTGTCCTCGAAGGATGCGTGCCGCCGTCAGGGTGCTCATGCCCAGGCCATCGCCCACGAAGAGGATGACGCTGCGAGCAGACGCTGGACCCGATGTCGAGGCTGACGCCGAAGACAGGCGTCGGTTTAGCGCATCGCGTGAAGCCTCATACCAGTACTTCCGTCCTGCAAGGCGGCGATGGGTGCACGCGATCAGCATTAGTCATGTCGTCAACTTAATGAGCCGAGAAGTGGATGACAGTTCGTGATTGTTTGTTTGTAGAAAAATAACCACAAGGAATTGAATTTGAGATTTGTTTTACAGTAATTACACAGTAGAGAATTTCATTAGTGCCATTGGCTCATGGAAAAACTAAACAAGTCTAAGGAAGCAAATATTTGAGTGATAGGCGGAAGGATAAATAGATGATAAGAGATGTTATGTAAAACATTTTTATTAAAAAATATAATATTAATATTTAACTATACATTTTTTTTTTTTTTTACAAAATCAGTCTTCTGTCGAAAGCAGTTAAAATTATCTCTAAATATACATTCGTTTTGGCCTGATTATAATCTTATGCATAGGGACCGCCCTGGGCGCTGGGGGCTCCGTAGCTCGAAGACACATCACCGCTGCCTCCATGGCCACCAGACGACAGGAGTCCATCAAAACCTGCCCCGGAAGCTCCGGCTCCAGACGAGAAAGACCCACCCGAACCCACGCCAAAGCTAGACCCTCCATCACCGCCTCCGAAGCCACTTCCAGCGCCACCTCCGACGCCACCGAATCCGCCTCCTCCGACGCCACCGAATCCGCCTCCTCCGACACCACCGAATCCGCCGCCGCCGCCGCCGCCGCCGCCGCCGCCGCCGCCCTCCTTCTGCGTGTTATACTTGATGAAGTACACCTCTGGCTTCGACGGCTGAGTCGGCACCGGCGTCGGGATCTCGATTTCGGGGGCCTCCTCAGGCTTCTTGACGAGGACGTAGATGAGCGTCTTCTCCTCGTCCTGGACGATCTGTGGCAGGACGGGGACGGTGGGCGTGGGCGCCGTTGGGGCCTTGATGAACACGATCTTGTAGTGTTTGCGAGGCGCAGGAGGTGGCGGGTAGACTCGCTGAGGGCGGACGTCCTCGGGGTCATTTGGAGGAACGTGCACGTACACGTATTTGTTGACAATCGCTGGTGCAGAGAATCCGCCGCCTCCGAAGCCACCTCCGAATGATCCCGAAGATCCACCTCCGAATGATCCTGAAGATCCACCTCCGAATGATCCCGAAGATCCACCTCCGAATGATCCCGAAGATCCACCTCCGAATGATCCAGCGCCGAACGATCCACCACCAAAGGATCCACCACCGAATGATCCACTGCCGAACGATCCACCGCTGGACACGCTGCTGATGAACGAGCCGCCTCCGTGGCCGCCGCCTCCGTGACCGCCTCCTCCGTGGCCGCCGCTGGAGGATCCACCGAAGCTGCTTCCTCCGAATGATGAACCACCCCCGAAGCTACCGGACCCAAACGAGCTGCCGCCGCCGATTCCCTTCCACCCTCCGCTGGATGATGACGGGGCGCCGTAACTAGAGGAGGGCGATGAGTAACTGGAGGAAGGGGCACCGTAGCTCGATGAGGGCGAAGCGAAGCTTGCGGAAGGCGCACCATAACTCGATGACGGCGATGCGAAGCTTGCGGAAGGAGCACCATAACTCGATGAGGGTGATGAGTAGCTCGATGATGGGGCACCGTAACTCGAAGAGGGTGATGAATAACTAGATAAAGGTGCTCCATAGTTTGACGAGGGTGCTCGGATAGAGGGTGCTCGGTAACTTTGAGAGGGTCCACGATAAGAGTATCCAGCTTCACCGTTGACTAGGGCAAGCGCCCCCAAGGACGCCAAAATCTGCAAGGACAAATCAGTGTTGTTAGTTTATTGCTCTTAATTCATCGAGGAAATAAAAGCGATTCTACGCCCAGAGTGCGATATAAGTCTCACTATATCGTGAGCCCGTGTAATGAAATCTATTTGCTTACCATTAAGCTCCTCATCTCGAACTCGATACTTTTCAGTCGGAGTGTTTGCGATGAACTGATGCACTTGAAATGATGCGCTCCTCTTATAAAGGGACGGGCTTCGAGTAGGGAGCATCGATAATATAATGCAAATACCAGTGTGTGAGCGAGTTGGTAGGTAGGTACGGGCGATAGGAGTAAAAGTTGCCACACATTTCGTGTGCATGGCGGGGGAACAGGTCTTAAAAATGTTCTCTTTGGATGACCCCAACAGAGATGACCACTCTCCCATCTGACCTCTGGCTAGCTGGTTAGCTGGCAACCGATTCAACGTGTTGTATGAACCGAAATGGAAAGTTGATGATTTCTAACGAGACCGCAATGCACCGCTAGGACCTACTATGTGATGTATAGTACCCCCGTGTGGAACTACAGGAAAATATCTTCACGTTTGATGTCATTATGGTCTCTGCTTTTGTGGAGGGGGAGACGGATGATTTAAATGTGTAAAAAGTAAAACTAGTTGATGGAATCTGTCTATCCTTTCACTTGTACCATCAAAATAATTATACACCTAGACTTTTTATAAGATGATACCTTTACGGAAGCAGTCGCGGGTGTAATTTGAGAATTCCTCAACTCACCTTCGTTGACGCAAGAGACAGTTGTCAACAGTGGTGTCAAGCACAGGACCGAGGTGACGAGTAGAATCCACATAGTCTCTCGGGGAGCGTTTGCTAGCTGCAGGCCGAACACCCCTTCGGCACGAACACGAGCACACGAATGATATAAACTGTGGAATCCGGTAAACGGTTTGACAATTTTACGCCACCCGCCTGCGCGCTTCTATAAATATGGCCCCGTCCATGATTTATAACGAACAGAATGTGCGGTTTTTTTTTCGTTTCAATGGTCAGATGAAATATGTATTTTTATTATATTCTCCACACAACGGACATCTTCAAATAAAACTCAAGAGATTAAATTAGATTATTTTGATAGTAACGATCTCAGAAGAAGGCTCAAATATGAATGAACGAACAGATGAACTATTTTTAAAATTGCTGGCCTCCCGTTAGTTCATTCATTTGGTGTCACATCCGGTGGTTGGAAATGTTCTTATTTATAAAATGTCATTGCTGGCCAAAATCACGTGAACCAATAATCTGGTGTTCGTTATGTATTTATCGCTTTGGCTGATTGCCCACCCTTCGTAGGGAGAGAGGAAGACAAACTGCCGCCACTGTCTCTGCCAAAATGAGGAGCTGCCTGTTTCGAAAATATGATGTGCATGAACGTGTGCAATTTGGCTAGGTTTGCATAAAGTACGTGAATTTATTAATATCGGTAGCCGGCACAGCAATGAAAGTTCTTGATATGACACACCTATCTTTTCAGGTCGATCTGCTTTACTTGTTTGGTGAGAAAAGTGACTGCAAATTACTTTGTCCGAAGATGTTATGAGACTCACAGTTCCTGTACACACCAACCTGGTTTCGTGTAGGCAATTAAATTTACAGCTGAGCCTCTTGCCAACAATTTGCCATCGTGTATGGGAGCTTTTATTAACGCCGTGATCTGTTTTACTTTTGTAGACCACATAAACGCGCGAGTCCGTCAATAGCGTTCGTGAAAACTGCAATTTCAAATAATCCACACGCTAATTGTTCTATTCGTGTAATTTCCCTCCATCTTAGAACATCATATTGTTTTCTCGTGATGAAATGCTATGCTTGAAGACCATCGTGCTCGTCTTTAACTTTTACAACCCCTGAAGATATAATCATGCCGATTGTTTATTGCTACTTATTCATCTGGTTTTGTTGCTTGCAATCATTCTAACGTGTTTGCCGGTTTCAGCGCGATAAAATCTCAATTAAGACCCAGTTAAAAACACATTAAAACCTTATTTTTGTACACACATCGCCACCGAGTTGCATAATGGCGAGACCAACGAACACCCCGTGCCCGTAGGGGTTACCCGGTTACCTGGTTTTGAGCACGGATGATCCGAGTTTCTATTCATCTTCTGTGGTTACTGATCAATGTAATGCATGTGTTTCCACCGCTATTAACTTTCGACGCTGATGTCATTTAATGGTATACACTCAACGGTATAGATGCGATCCGTATATGAAAGTGACAAATTATCTCCGTATCTGTGCGTTGGTTACTAATTGCAGCTATGGCAACGTATGGGTAATAAACTTTACTTTTTACGATGCAAATGAAATTGTGGTTTGAATGAAATTTTAATAACAATGTGCAAGACGGTGGTAATACGACACGCGAGGAATATGTCCATTAGTTTAAGTGCAAGTCTAGACTAGCCTGGATCCACGGTAGAAACGGTAAAAGTTATACTTTGTTCTGGTACCCTCTGTACCCTATATTATTATTATTATTCTGGTACCCTCTGATACACCGATCAGGGATTTGCACTTTTTGTCAGTACCTGAAGTGAACGTAACCGTCTTGTTGTCCTGGGTAACGCGAGTTTGCCGCGTAAACTCACCTTTAAATACAGAAATTAGATGATTAACGAAAAATGTTGCGTTTCCAAAAATAATTGCTACCACCAGTATATTTTGTGGCTCCTTGATGTAAAGTGTGTTGCCTAGAATTTCGAATTGATCGTAATGATAATTGGTTCACGAATCTTATTAAATCGATGTTGTTTTACAAAAAAATCTTACTCCACCAATGTATAAAACAATTACGATTAAATCGTGGAAAAGTATAAAATGGATTTCCTGAAGATATTTGAGCATTTAAAACGTTTAATAAGTGTGGGCAAACTGCAAAATCCAGCAATATTAAATCCAACGAAATCCGAGAAAAATCTGGGACGAACTCTTCCCTCGACGAATATTTTTTTTACCAAAAATAAATTGACCTGTTCTGTAGCAACGTGATACGAGAAATCGAGGAAAGCATGCCACGAATGAACCGTATAGATCCTGTATGTTCACCATTTAATGATCCTAATGAGCAGTCATAGCTTAATTAGGTACATGCACTGCCTCACTATTGCAATCAAGTAGGTGGGTAAGTAAAAACAGCTAATGGTAAGGTATCGAATGTCGATGGAAACGATTTTTGAGGCACATTAGGCGCATACTACCACGAGACAGAAACATCACTTCGGTGCAGAAATAGAAAGAAATAATTAATCATTGGTTGGACTCTTTCTTCCATTAGATTTAGAAATCAAAAAATTAAATCGATACTAGTAATCATATATCTTGTAGATGTGTAGAGAATTATGCTTATCATCAGTTGCAATCATAGGATATGCAGTTTCATTTCAAACGTACGGCGGTGATAACCTAATTTCAATAAACAACACGCAATAATGTTGATCACTTGAAATCTTGTTTTCATGTTTCAGATTTTGGCAAGGACCAGTTATCTTTTCGCGACCGCAGCTCTCTCCCCCCTCTCTACCATCACAATATCAGCAGATCTCCAAAAGCACATTCAGAGTTCAGTGTTGACTCGATATCGACAGGCTTTGCCAAAGTCATTATTTTAGTCAATTCACGGATGCGAAGAGGAAACCACAGTACTACTTCTGTTCGGTGTTAGCGACTGCCAAATTGAATGGCTTCAAAAGGATGTGTATATAGCACCTCGCTTTCAGCTACGTGCAGTAAAAGGCACGCGCAAGAAGTGAAAAGGATTAATTTTTGATTTTTCCACTAGTTTCGTGCTTGGCAATTTAGGAACTGTACTTATTTGGCATAAAAAAACATTATTAAGGAAATGGAAGGGCTATATCAATATAAAAAAATTAAACATTAAAAGTGAACTCCATCAGAACATTTTTACAGTTGTTTTTATATAATTTTATTGAACATATTCATGTTCTGTAACATTGGGAGTAAATCAAAATTTTATTTTAGCATCTTGAGATTAGGCACATATAATGAGCAACAGGCATAAAACTAAATTAAAATATATCTAGTGGCCATTTTGACTGACCTGTACCTTTTGAAACCTACTCGACGATATCATGCTCTTCACTTAGCTTGCACCAGCTCCGAGAGGGAAAGCTCCCACCCAAACACATGATCACTAGCATTTTTGTCTTCCGATGGCACATTCAAAATTCTCGGAGCAAGAAAAGTGCACCTGAATCAACCAACTCTGCCAGTCAAATACGCCATAAGACTCGATGCATGGACTCGATGCATAAATCAGAAAAGGAAAATTATAATCAAAAAATGATATAACTCCCAAAAAGTTGGGTGATTTGAGTTGACTTTCCAACAATTTTAAGTTGTTCACGTAGCAAAAATACGCAAAATGTTCTACATCTAAGACGCCGTTCCACGTTTCCTACGGCAGAACGTTAAATAGTAAACTTCAGAAAATATTCTTAACGCAAAATATTTCCATATAGTCTTTGGAAGGTACATCACAAATAACAGAATCTTTCTATGTGGTAACATCTGCCAGCCGGCATTACAGCTGCTGTGTGGTATAAAACATCACGGCAGAGGCAGGAAGGTGCCAGTGTGCGGCGTGGAGCTCAATAAGTTGCAGCAGCGTCTTACGAATCGCCGGTGTCCCAGCCACCCCTAGGAAAGCATCTCGCACGTTTGACACCAGATGGTGTAGCTTCTGCGGTAGCTCTTGCTCTAGGTCGCGGCCTACCGACGTCAGCACAAAGAACAGGCTCTCCGTCTGCATAAAAAATAACATTTTATAGTCATTTAACTTCTTTCCTAAATTGCTGGTTCTAATAGAAAAAAAATAGGATAGTTTTTATGGAAACCATTTCCTTGCTTCCCTTTGCTGTTTCTAACAGATCATGACATTTTGTACATGATTTTCAAATACCATCATCCTAAAGCTACATTAGTTTTCTTTTTAAGTTTTCTTTCTGTAGAAATCAGGACAAATTCAATGCAAGTTCAATGCAGGTGTGGGGCGGAAGGTGCGGTTTGCTTGAAGTCGTAGACGTATGATTGTTTTCGTCTAGAATATAACTTTTTGAAGCTGAAAAAGTTGGAAAACTTGTGGTCCTCTTTGACAAGACATTTCTTACATTCATGACCCGACATACCACTTATACCAGCTTATACCAATGAAACCAATTTGATTAGAAGGCACAAAATAGAATGCGTGAACAAATAAATAAAAAATTAAATTAATCTCTCACGGCAGGCCCATATTGCCGAAGGTACTAGATAAATAAGGAAAAATGATTTTCCCTCATAGTCTGCTTTCAAAGCAGCCCAAATTCTGATTCCCCCACACAACTCTCTGGAAATCGACCATTTGCTTGTCGGACATGACTATTGAAATTCTGTTAAATCTAGTTTCAAGCTGAAGCTTTAAATGAATAATTTACAAAAAAGTGGAATGTTACAACCAGTCATCAAAAATAAAAAGTCACAAAAAATACAGTTATTTTTGACAAAAACTATTTGAACTGGGTTTTGAATGCTAAGTGAAGAACAACTAAATTTCCCAAAGTTTTGTATCTTGTACCTAGTACTTTAATAAAGGTTAACGCAGTCCTGACAATTCTATACTCTTTCGGTATAGAGATAAAGTAGACATGAGTCTAAAATCCAGTAGTTATTTTTCTTTGGTTCCATGTATATCCTGCCTTTATCACATTAGCCACAGATTTGGCCGACAAAAAGTACTTTGTTAAAAATATCAAACTACACCTATCGTCAAACTACAACTACAAACTTTAGCTCAAAGCATTGATTTGATGGATTTGATCAGAAGCTTTTAAGAGGCACATCTCTCTGTGACCTATAAACCAAATCTTGTCGCCAGGAGAACCAGTCATTAGATATCCTACCTGGCCTAGCGTTTGTGGCGGTTTCAGACAATCTTGGCAACATTTGCAAAGAAGGGTGAGTAATACTAAACCAGGAGATGTGCCTTGCTGCTGCATCTTGAGTTGAAGCTGCTTTAGCTTCAGCTGGAATTCAAGCAAAGTAAGATTGGTACATGATTATTGAGAGGTGGGAAGTTACATAATCTCTTTTCTTAAGTTAACCATCAAATCAGTAAATTTAAACAGAGAGCATATTAAGAGAGTTATTAAAAATTGCTAAGCAATCAAAAATAGCCAAAGGATATATTTTATATTAAAACTATTAATGTCACCGCAGTGAGCGATCACCGACTGTCAAACTGTTGGCTCAATAAATGTAAAATGTTTTAATGATGTGAATCACGACATTAAGTGCGAGGGTTGCCAAAGACCTAGAAGCCAAGTATGCAGAATGGTTTCAGAGATGATATGTGACCATGCAAGGGTTAAAATCTGAGAGAATAAATGGTTCAATTTGCTTTGTCAATGTTTTGTAGCTCCATCAGTATAGTAATATTGACTCTTAACAGATGACTAGCTCACCTCGGAATACATTTCGTTGAGGAAATGCATGAACGCTGAGAAGCGCGGCGCCGGCCCATTTCCACGCAGCGCTCGGTCACGCTCCTGGTACCATTGCTGGCAGCTGTTCAGAAGAGATTCGAGGAAAGTCTCTTTTTTCTCTTTCTGTTTGGACAACCATCATAAAGGTTGTTAGCGAAAACTAGGCGAGCTCACCAAAACTCAAATATTGAGACATATAATCAATATAAAATGATATATTTTTAGATTAATTCTTCATAATGGGTTACCAAACTTTCTGTAAGTGAGACTCATTATTCATAGGCAATTTTAAAAATAGGAAAAATGTAGATACCTAGGTTGCTAGTAACCACAAGCTATGGGGCCACCTAAATAATAGTAAGGTCCAGTTACACCAAAATCTCAACTCCTAGTCGGCTTGTTGTTGAAACACATGTAAAAGCAACTTCCAATCAAAGCAAACTACTTCAAACGTTTCTGTGAAGCTAGAAGCTCATAGTTGACAAATTTGGTGAGACTATACCAAACAAGTGAAAACCTATCACTAGCTCAGTGAATAGGATTTCTAACACACAATTGAGATGGACTCGAAGTGCGTCACTTGAAGCAAGCGTCAGAAATGTCTGGCTTTTTTATTGGCCTGCACCAGGGAGGGTTTGAAACTTGCTTGATGACATCATGCTCTCCACTGGGCTTGTACCAGCTCCAACTGAAGGCAGTCCCATAAGAACACGTAACCATTATCTGTCGAGACATTCATTTGATTTCCAATTGATTGGGAGCGACCTGTGGGGGCAACTTTACCAGTCACGTGAAAGTTGCAATGGGGTAGAGTCACATGCCCAGTCGAACACACAGATCGCCTCCGGTGCACACCTGTGGTGCATCGGGGCAGCCAGTTCAATATGTCATGAGTTTCTTGGCGGAATTGTCCTAAAGTGCTCAAAAGGAGTATGTTTTGCTAAATAAATTAGTGAAGCCAAGAAGCTAGAAGGACCAGAGGATTGAAAAATAAAAGCATAGGCTAGAAAAACTGCTTAAGAATCAACAGAACTGACTGACATACTAGAAACCCTCAGTCTGCCCACAAAAGACCAGATTGACGCAGATTTTCCAAATTTTTTTGTTTTGCTGACTAGTGCAAAACAAAAGATTAGAATTTAAGTATTGGAAAATCAGCATCAAATCAGGATAGAATGTTTGGGGGTGACTTTAAAGCATGTACAAGAAAAAAAAACAAGGAAAAGTGGCCCCAAAACCCTTTGCCAAGACAGTACAGCTAATTCCTCTTATCACACTTGGCTCACCTCGATTATGCTAATACAGAGCTTAGCAGCGGGTAAAGCATATGGCACGCTGGAGATAGCACGCTCCATTATATTTCGGACCAGTTCCATCAGTGCACGCGAAGACAGCTGATTCGGATCTGCAACAAGCAGGATGTCAAATATTTCACAAAGATCTATGTAGGTACACCTTTCTATCATGGACTCCAGTAAGTTCTTGTTCATTATCTAATAAACTGATTTTGGAGATGTATCAGCAAATAAATTCTTAAATATTGCCAGACTTTCAATGTTCTTTCCTTAGCTGGGTAGTTTTGTGAGGAAATTGTGCAACAAAAAAATCAAAATATTTTCTGAGTGCTTCAGCCCCTAAGAATTATTATTGTCTGTAACAATTTAGTTACCAAGCTGGCTTTACCATGCTAGGCAATCCATGAGTTGATATGACTCATGATGCTAAATTCTTGTGACTACTTTCCCCTTGGTCTAAAACGCTGCCGTCTAGGTAGGGTTACTTTGTTGTTAATTCATGAGAGTGAAACCTTACACACTAAGCAGTGTCCAGCAACCAAAGCAAGATCTAATTACGACGGCCAATATCATGCAAAAGGCAGCAACTGCGACTAGTGGCGCAAAGAGTTATGGAAAACATTGGCAAACCAGGCCTGTACGTGTCAATTACATTTCGTTGACATCAATACACATCCCATGCAACTCTTAACCGTGAAGAGATCAAATAGAAGGCAAGGGAAGCCTCACCATCTACTGCTTTCCGAATGATCGTCTGGACTTCAATGGGAAAAGGTCCCAGTTCCGGCGCCTCCTTTACAACGGCCGTCGCGACGTCGGCGGCGCTCAGACTCTTGGAGCGTTTGATGCCAAATGACGGGTGGATGTGTGGTGCTGACGTCGGTGCGGTCGGCGCCGTTGGCGTCGGTGGCGCAGGAGGGAACGCCGTCACACTGCACGACTTGACGGGAGATCGCGGCGAAGACGCTGGCCCCATTTTCTCGGGGGGCATGTTGAAATGCACTCTTGGACCCTGCTAATGGGGGACAAACATTTTAACCAGCCAATTGGGGAAAAAACAGCGCACCTACACAGTACATGTCTTGGCACTGTGCAATCGTTAATTGCACTGCAATATTGATTGATTAAATTATGAAAGTAAAAGCACACTATGGGTCAAGACTACAGCAAAATGTCACCAAGACACTTTTCCAAATATATCAATATTTGGTATCTCAGATACTGCCCTCAAGAGGCATCTTTTTTCGAAACCACCAGCAGTTTTCGACTGAAAATGGTGGCAAGGTTGTTTAGTTTTGTCGTTTGCTAACATCTGACAAATACTTTGCAAAATTATAAGCAAATTGAAAATTGAGTATTTTAATTTGAGCATTGCGCATTTCAAATGAATGAGAGGGGTGGGAGGGTCAAACAGCATCATCATCATTCTTACAATGGAATTTAAATTACACATTTTTGTATACATTTTCTCAAAATATCTCTCGTAATGTGGGTGGGCAAGGAGGTGGAGGCGGCAACTGTCCGCTCTCGCCTTCTTGTGGTACCGCCAATGATCCCCTGCCTATCATTTCTATGTGCTTGTCTGGTTTCTGAAAGCTATCCGTTCGAAGAAGAGATTGCGAAACAGTAAGCCCTTTGCCTGAGATCTGAAGCAAGGTTATATAGGCTAGTTGTCTGAAGTTGTCGATTATTCCCAGTACCTAGTAGGCTTAGGGCCCACATGTTTACCCTCGGAGCCGAAGCCACCGGCACAAAGGGAATAAGATTTTCTTAGGATAGCTAGGTTTTCTTTTAGGTTTGGAGCGTATGGACACTATTTCGGGGTATTTTACAACTTTGGGTTTATAGAAAATTCGCACTAATATGCAGTGGTATTCATGTCTAGCCACCAAGCGCGGTATTGTGTAACGATCAGAGGTGGCAAATAATCGACCAAATCACAATATGTGTTGGGAGCCTAAATGATGTACTTTTCGAGCCAGTTAACCCCTGCTAGATGGCAAACAGCGTATTTTCTATACGTGGAAAAATAGTTCGTTGCACCAAAGAACACAGCCGACCGCTATTGCATAACATTCTAAGATAAGAAAAGGTGCAGTCACGTAACAGCAGACTCCATCAAGTGATCTAATAGTAATCTGATGGGTGTATACTATCTAAATTAGCCGTTGCCTCTCTCCCTTTCAAAGTTTCAAGTCTCAATTACTTCCTTGCTTTGTGTTGTGTTGTAAATAAGTGCATTACAGTAGCAAATAGCTAGAGAGTGTCACTTATAACATCCACCAATCTTTGGTCTAGACTGGAGTCTAGAGCAGATACACTACTCGTAGGAAATGTGTCAGTGACAGTTGGCTTGGTACGGCCCAACAGCCAGATCGTTGGTGAGAGCCTTCAGTCTGCTTACTATCAAAGCACTCTTACCTGCATGAGTTGTATGCTGGAGTGAGACTGCTGTATCGGTATCATGTGTACCTGTTGCACACTCTTCGAATGATTCAGGCTGTTCAGGACATTCCCACTGGATTTTGATTGATGCAGTTGCCCGAGCGATGAGCGCGTGTGCCCGCCATTCCCGTGCTGGTGGACGACGTTGTTGCTGAGGTTGGACAACATTGGCACGTTCACACTCGACCTGTCAGTGGGAATAACGTGCTACTAAGACACTCTGTCGGCAATCTGAAACGCGACTCGCTCGCGGACGGTACAGTTATGAATCCGCCGCGCTGCGGATTGTAACGACGACGCCGACGACGTCAAAACGCAAAAAATCACAAGCTAACGAACAGCTTGAGTGGAGATACCGATACTAATATCGCTGTGGCTGCAAGAGAAATGTTTTAAAAGTGATCAAAATGCTGTAGCCGAAGGAAAAAAGAAAGTTCAGAACACGTGGTTGGCTGTGAATCAGGCTACCGCCTTCACCTGGCGTCCCGAATCGGAATGTTTTATATTGTATAGCTATTGTTCTTTTATGCTAGTCTAGTTGTAAGATAAAGAAGACATCTCGTCCACGGTCCGGTGATCTTCACTTCTCAATTAGTAGCAAGTAGGATATGGCGTATAGATTTGTTTACAAACACGGAACATTTGGTATGAACTCTCTCGTACACTCCCCTCTCCTCTCCTCACTAAAATTCGCATCACGAAAGTTGCCTTCGCATTGAACTTCCTTGACCGTAATTAACTACTAGCAACTTAATTAAATTCCACGCTCTCAAGTGCATTACGCAAAATAAATAGCGCGTGCGCAAAGAGCACCGAAAACACCACTAAACTCGTTACGGCGGTCTAAGGAAGTGAAACTGAAATGTCGAGATCGCGGATGTACCGCCTGGGATTGGGGAGTTGATCGACCTGACCTGACTCACACAGCATAACCTCACCTTGAGTTCTGGACACCTGCAGGTTTCATGGCGACAAACTCCTTGGCGTGAACGTTCAACGACAATCCGTTCGCCTGGTCCACGTCGGCACGCGTGTCTGGGAATTGCAAATGCAAAGTTCCGAATTAACACTTGGTGATAGTATCGGTAATTCTGTTTGTTTTTTTTTTTACATAGAGGCAGGTCAGTGAGCTAATTATGCAACACCACCGAGTGTAATTGATTAGGTATTACGTCAGGCAGTTTGGAATGCCTACAGGTTCTACCTGCCAAGTTCTTGTAAGAATGCATACACATCACAATAGAAATATTCTCGCCACCTGCATATGTTTCATATAAACAAACTGATCTACGTGGCATTTGACCTGATTGTACGTTTACATAATGGAAAGTATGAGTTCGCCAAGCGACATCCGATTGGGGCAATACATAACACATCGATGCATGCATCCTCCTCCTGCATGCATGAAGTGGCGACGTGCTGAGAGCGAAAGCAGGACTTACTCGGCGGTCTATAGATCTCCATGGTCGGCTTGTTTCGCGACGCCCCTTGCACGCCGCCACCGCGACGCTGTTTGCCATCTCTCAACTGCAACAGATGCGTCGGGACGCTTTAGTAACGTCGTCGTCGCCGCAGTCGTTGCAACTAGCAACGCACATAGGGCAAACAATGCATGCTGTGCCACATTGCGTCCAAGGCTAAAGTTTTATTTAGATCTTCCCCAGATGAAAATGCAACGCGTTATTTTTTTTCAGACTTCACAGGTAAGCCTTATCATACAGTAGTTTTATTGGTGGCACGGCATCATTGTAAAAGGTAATTATAGCTTTGGAGGCCTCATTTCTTTTTTCCTTGCAATAACTTTTGAGTCTTGCGCTGTAATTAAAATCAGAATTACGCTGGAAGGTTCACCGTGTTTATCCTAGTTTATTAACGCGCGTTTTTTCTACGACCAACCATTGCAATGCCAGAAACTAGTATTTCTAGAGTTGCCATGACGGTTAATTGAGAACTTTTTCGTCCCTGTTTCCTGCCCTCAATTCCACGCGCATTTCAAACGAAAAATATTTTGTACGTCTTGATCGCAATAGATTAAGACGGAGTGAACGGTCAGTATGGTTTTAAAATAGACCGAGAAGCTATACGTTATTATCATAACACAAAACTGGGACATTTGTTTTTAGTTTGGGTGGTCCTTTGCCAAAAATCCAATGACGCAGTCGCTTTTTCAATGCCACTTAATAAATTATTGTCTCCGTTTTATAATGTGGTCATTATGCTATTACTTTTCATCGCATTAAAGGTGTCACTCCTCTTCGGGTTAGTTTCGCAAAACCCACTGTAAAAACGTAAACGAATCTAAATGTTCTATCTTCAGGCACTTTAAAAGAGATTTCCAGAGATTTTCACGTAGGCACTTAGAAACTAGTTAGCCCACTGCCTAGTCTGAAGAGTTCCACGTATTCACCACGAAATCCAAGTCACTATTACAGAACTGATCGCACACCCGTGGTCAGCAATGTTATTATGAATGAGAGAGAGAGAGGGAGAATTGTCTGCGTAGGAAAGAATGCGTGACGAGTACGGGACTCGAGCAGTGCGGCATGCGTAGCAGCGGACACACCTAGCACTCCCAGAACACTTCCTACGAGGCCGCGATGCGCTACCACGGCGACGCTTCGACCAACTGGACGACGCCTCCGCTAGAATTAGCGTCCGACGGCGAACGCGGCAGCAAATAAACTGACGTCGGTCGGTGTATTAACATACTCGTCTCGAGCTGGGAGAACGTCGCGCCAGTTGCCAAATGATTGCGCGGCTATATTCATCGAACGCTTCGCGTGGATCTTACAGAGGGATGGACATTGATGTTTTGAAGCTGTAGTTATCTACTAAAAGTGTGTTATGTACTCTACGATTGAAAGCGACTGTATGGGTACGAAATGCAGCGGAACCTCAAAAACCAGAACAACAATGGGGCGCGATTTTGTTACTTTTTCCTGTGGATTGAGATGAAACTTGAGAAAGCCTTTAATCGTCCCATTGTTGGCATAGGCAAAATTGGCTATCACATTTAATTTCATGTTATTACACTGGGAAAAAAGTTTCATAATTGGAGTTCAGTTAACCCCCATAAATTTGGGGATAAAGTTGAAAGCACCATGATGGTGACAACCCCTGATAATCTCGAGACACCGTCTGCCATTGGCTTTAACTCAACTTTTAACATGGGGGTTTTACTTCATCTTGCTTTGTGGGCCTAACCCATGGTATAAGGATAGGCTGAAGCCTTACCAGAGCTAATCAGATATTTTATGATGTTTCTCATAACATGTCTGCAAATGCCAGTGTTCAGTTAGTTCGAATTCGTAAATTTAGATGTTGTAAGGTGCCGCTCGATCTGCCAGGAAAGGTTAACTGTTCCTCATTCTAGATTCTGGATATCCAATAGCTCTCTCTATCTCTCTCTCTCTACAGACAATCAATATCCATTGAGCAAAGATACTTTTCAAATCAGGTTAGCGTTTGAGAAACTGCTCGATGGGAGTTGCATTTATTTCTACGTACAAATATTGAGTAAAACGTATTTTGAAACGGGAAGAATTAGGAAGACTTCCAAATTGGCTCGGCTGACTGTACGCAAACAAAATTGTGCGATTCGTCACGTTGCGAGTGACTCAAAGGAAAAGAGCATGCGAAAACATTGTGTCGTCGTAGACACGTAAATATTTGCCATTCTCCTATGGCACCGCCAACAATGAAAACAAAACGCGCATTTCTGAATCAAGTTTCAACCCTTGATCGGAAAATGTGCAATTTTCTCAGCGGTGTAACCTTCCCGTTTCTTTCGTGTTTCCCGTTCCTCAATACAGCGATAGTCCCACCCGTCCAGCTACCACGCTGCCATCCGCAGATCGGACCCTAGCCTAGAATGGAGGAGAGGAAAGGAAACCTGGTACCGACACGACCGTAGCCTTCTAATGTCGAAGAACAACAAAGGCAAAACTGGTTGTCTAATACGATTTCAAAAGTCTGTTTGTGAGAAATCACTGTGAATCGTAACCAAGATATAACCAACCCCAGTATCGAACTTTGGATTTCCCAAATGCTACAGAAGCTCATCCAATCAATTAATTTGAAGTATTTTATATCATAAAATGTGACACACATCGTTGCCTGTGGTTTTTGAGACATTTAACGTGATAGGGAAGAATGATCAATAGAAAATCAAAAAATGTCATGGCTTCTACTGCAGTTCCAAAAGTTTCCAATCAATATACCAGTGAGTATAAAATATACCTGGGTACTACCTGTAATTCTTAATTCTTCCCTCTAGGTGAAACGAGGGTTTGCTCATTGGGTTGTTTTTTTAATTCCTGTTTCTCGAAATCTTGTGCATTTCCGTAGTGCCAAGTAACATTCACATCGCAGCGCATCAAATCAATCAAATTTATAATATACAAATTATCTAAATTTTAGTAACCACAACATTGTTTGCTCCTTCCAGCAAGGGCAGACCATAGACGGCAAGGGAAGCGTAAAATGTGCTCACCTCCAATGTCGGCGTGTCTTTGGGGTATTTCCAAGGCGGAGGCACTAAGTTGATGCTCAACATTTCTTTTGTATTAAATCTATCGCCGGCACAATCAGAATACATTCTGAGAAATGCGAGTTGCTGCTTGATTAAAAATTCACGGAAATAAATGTTCTGGAAAAACTTGAAGCACCGCCTGCTGTATGTTGCTAGCACTGCGAAGAGGTCAACCTTTCAAAACAAATATATTATTTATTTTGTGAACTTGATATTTCGTAACACTGGTTACTCCTTAAATCAAACAATTAGCATTCTCCATGGTTTACCTGAAACTTCTCTACGGGTATTTTTTGAGTAAAAATAAATCACTGTACGCTTAGTGCAAACGGATAAATGTTCCAAAATACTTGTATTTAAATGTAAGCTTGCAATATTACTTAATCTCCCCTAAATTGATGTATAATTATTCCGTTTGATGTGTCTTTCTATAAGATACAATGTTTATGATGACTTTTTTTTTTATTTGCATGCAACCCTTATCTTTACCAATAGCAATACCTATGCTTTTATAGAAAACTAATCCTAAATAGGAGTGCAAAAATAACGACATAGCATTTTTAACCATTGTCGGTCAACGTTTAGACGAAAGTGCTGAACTTGTCCTGAAAATTCAGCTCGACTTGATTTAATACTAGGTCATAGGTAAATATTTCAGTTGTATTATCATTAGAGCACAACAACCCATTTCATACCCTGCTTGCTTCGTTGGAATCAAAGACTGTTGGAATGCTAACTGCCTAAATATTATTGGATTTTCTATTTAAAACTTTACATTTATTCATAAGCGAATTACCGTTCAATTAGTGCAGAATAATTTATTTGATTAAACCGGCGATAATGGAGTAAATTACAACAAAAAAAACGGAAGTCGTCTAGGAACATTTTCTCACAGAATTCAACATTTTATCGAAAACTCTACTTTTGGTTTGGAAGTTAAAAGATGAACAGTGAAAAACGCCCCCAAGGACTTCGGATATAAATGGCATACAAATATTTTTCACTTAAATAAGTTTCGTATACAGATACTGGATATAATAATTACTGATTCGTCGTTTTATTATGGTAATCATAAGCTACTTCACGTTCACTTATTGACAGCTATTGACACTCTTGGTAAAGAGTAAGAAGTCAGAGACCAATTCTGAAATCGTATAACTTTCTTCAAGGCTCGAGACTAATAAGGGAGTCAAACCTAGAAATGCGCCATTTTCTTTACGAGAACTTGACTGTTGTAGGTAAGGTACCCTACCTGAGTTCAGTATCTACATAAAGACGCGTCGTCAGAGTATGGATTGATTGATTGATTAATGGGGTTTAACGACTGTTTTGACAACGGCCATGTGGGCACTGGTCGTATGGCGTCGGTGAACAAGGAAGATGATGAACCTAACTTAGCCTAGAAACAAGGAGGGGAAACCCGGTGCCTGCACGTAGCCTGCTCCTGTTGAAGAGCACCAAGGGGACCAAGGTCTCAACGTCTCTTTCGAAGGACGGTACAACGCAAACAACAGGATACCTCCACAAATCCAAACAGTCGAGAGGTTGATAGGCCAGTTGCTGTACTAACTTTCATCGCTTTTACCTATCTCTCGAACAGAACTGGCCATGTGTATGATGGTCACCCATCCAATACCTGACCCAGCCCAGTGTTGCTTAACTGCTGTTATCTCACGAGAACCGGTGTTTCCAAAACGCCGAACCGTTCGGTGGAATTTACGAGCCTTATGGGAGAGCTTATAGACACTAAGAAGGGAGATTTGTTTATTGAGGTAACTAGAAACCCTCTGATATTGGCGGCAAATATATCTCTCAATAATCAGTTATCATGAGTCATAATGAATATTAGTTGATAATGAGTGAAATCACCAAACCGAAGAGCTGGCTTTGATATTCTATCGTTACCAAAGATTCGATCGTCATCAGTATCCACACTTAAATGAGGGTTACACCTATATCACAAATATGGTTACATTCGCTTAAACCAGACCTGCAAGCGTCGGCCGCGTCCACGAAAATTATTGGATTTGCATGTTAAGTGTTTACCTGCAAGTGGTGTTGGTGCTGTGGGCGCACGAAACTCCTCTCTCTGGTAACAGAGTACTCAAGTCTGGAGAAGTTTCTCCGGAGATCACTCGTGGACATCGGAATATCGGCCATTTCTTCTAATCGGTGGTCTTTAATCCGTGATAATCCCAGAAATACCGTAAATTACAAGCCGACAAGTCGTCCAGCAGCCCCTCCAACATTCACTCTGATGAACAAGTAAGGAAACAAATTTGGATTTAGTGAAAACACCCGTCCTGTCTGGCTTCAACAGAGCTACTGAATGATCGCTCGCTAGCTCGAGGTTACTCATACCCATTTCCCCATACCCCATACCCACTACCCTCAAGGTGGAAAAGGGGGAAGAGGCAACCGGAGAGCTAGGGTGTATTGTTGCTAACACACTGTAGCTAGAAATTTCAGTAAACAGATTTGAAAAAATGTTTTACATTTATTCTACGACTGTCTCTTGCATTTCCCATTGTTGACAGATCCCAAAGTTTGCTTCCTCGGTGCAACATATTGTTAAGAAGGTTTATTTATATATTGAGGCAATAACTTATTAGTCACAATTCAGACACAGAGTTGTATTACTGTCAAAGCTCTCTGTGTACGCTTCGCTATTTTATTTCGGGGTCATATAGGCTGGTAATGTACCTAATTGACCTTTTCAAGCGTGGGGAGGCATTCCATAAGAGCCAGACCACGTGCTATCACTGTCACCATACATAGTGTGACCATATGCACAATGACAGGAGCCATGCGAGCGCAGTGAGGGACTTTTCTTGTGTGCCTGTCACGCAAGCAGGAAGTGAGCGGCGCGCTTTGAATTCATTAATGTAGTTCACTTATGCCACACATGTGCAAGTGAGCTAGAATTTTGATGCCGACGATGGAAATAGGGTTCCTCTTTCATATTTAAACGGGAAATGCATTGTGTTATTGAGCAGGTAGAGTGGTAATGGCCATTTAAGACCGATATCTCGCAATAGTACACTTCTGTCAGGTGTTGTTGGCGGAGGGGGCAACTCGAGCATGCGCTGATTTACGGTCACAAGAAGGTTAAAATATGTTCAATGTTGGTTTAGTACACTTACCAATATTAAGATAAAATTAACATATCTCCTGTTTCTTCGGAAAGTGAGATTGCAACCAAGCAATTCTCACGTCGTTTTTTTCTCACTGGAGAATAAGCAAAGTTCAGCGTTATACTCCCGATATGAAACGTGTGTTGGTTAAATATTTTTAGGTCTAATTTAAAATTAACTGTCTTTTCGTTCACATTTTGGCATATCATGTTTGCATGCACTATAAATTTGCACCGTCATAGCGTCGATGTGTAAAGGAGATCGACAATTTCTTTGGATAAAACACCGATTCGTAGTTCCTGTTACTGCATCGCGGCGAACGAGTTAAATTTAGAAAATTAAAATAGACTTATAATGCGTGGTAGAAGATCATACGGCCAACATTTGAACACCCCACTATTTCCAATACACGCATGGAAGAAAAGAACATTCACCATCACTTGCATTTCAAGAAAAAAAAAATCGGTTCCAAAGCTTACCAAAAAGTTGTGAATTTTGAATGAGATTTGATTCGAAATTTCGTACGCGATTCGTTTAGAACTTTTTCCTCTGGCACCACACATCGCCCATCTCTCCGTCTAGGCTAACGAAGCAGTTCTGGCCGTTCTCGCAGCAGCGCGCGATATTGTCATGCTCACTCCTTCGAGCTAAAACGAGCTTGCTGCATTACGTTTCAAATACTAGCGCCATTCGTTGGCAAAATTGGATTTAATTACAGCACTCCATTTCTAATTTTTGTTTCTTTGTTCTTCATGAATTAACGCATTTTCACTCGTTTTGACTGTAATGGAAGTTTGAAATTGTACATTCAATCACTTACATTTTGGTTACATGCTCCTTTAAAGATTTGGGGGCAATTCAAATTCATTCACAAGCAATCAGGTTTAGGGAATCCGGCAATCTGCGCGAATCCCGATTGCAGGATCACATCCTGAGATTTCTTCATATCTGGATTTCTTTTGCCTTGTCCTTTAAAATTAGGCTACCAGCAGCACTCACAAGCGCTCGCAGCCGTCGGAGATATCTCGGTATTGACCGGCGGTGTTCGGGTGTCAGGACAATCCGGTGCCCATTAAGTAGTCATGGTCATGACTTTTAGGTTATAAACTCAATAGTGACAGAAGAGTATTTTAATAGAGACGAGGTGTGATTTTCGATTTGTGGTATTGACAGAGAAATAAATTGTACGCGTTTATATAAATATGCCAAGATGACGGCAAAATCAGAAACACACCTTCAAAATTTTTATGTTTACAACTCTTCATACAGTGATAAGGAAGGAGAGGTTAGAATTTTTTAAGAATGTCATTTTAAGTATTTCGAGTCATTGTAAAATTTCTGTCTTATTCGACCTGTACCATTCGAGAAATAAATGAATAAAGGAGAGAAAATCAACTATTATAGTACTTAAAAGTGACACATGGTTAACAGCCCACAAGTAACAGATTGATTTTGTCACGTCACATTATTAATTGTTTGAAATAGAGGACCACTGCATGGCCAAAGCAATTTTAAGAAGCACTGGGATGTGGCAGTGTAATTTACGCTGTACAGTGTATACTGGTGTAGAAGGAGGGCATTAGGTTCCACTCCTTTCTGCGACATGAAAGAAATTACGCTTCCTGTCGCCGATCAAAGTGCTTATATCCAACCTTATTTGGTCTATTAATAATTTCTTCATTGCAGGAGCATAAAAATATACTTTACTATTATCCATCGGGTACAGATGTTGATACGCAGATGAAAAATGTTGGTCTGAGTGAAGCCATAATAAAGTTTACAGAGTATGTTGGAACAAACTTTGTTCAATTACTGCTAAAAATGTTAAGTTGTGTGGATGGTTAATTGCTAACTATTATTGTTTCAGTACATTTAATTTGGATCAATCATGCGAAGCACTTCACACGCTAAAGTCCCGTCAATTATATCACCAGGCGGAAAAAGGTTTTTGGGTTGTGATGGTAATGCACATTGTTTAAATGCCGGTGTTATTTTTAAACTCGGTCGAAAATTGTTAGTAATGTGAAGCATTTTTTTATTTCAGACTGTCAGTATACCTTATGCAACTAAAATCAAGGATGGCGTTGAATATTTTGAGTATCAGAGCGATGATATTCAAGACTCCGTGTATCTTGCAGTGCTTCATCAGGCTTACCAGATGTTCCGATTATTTAAAGGGACTTTTATAAGCATCTTGGGTGATTCTGGCACTAACATTACATCTCTCCGCCAAAAATTAGAAAGCTTCTTTTCAAGAGTAATCTACCTTTTTGATTTAAATGCCAACTACCTCTATCATTTCTTGTGGTCCAAATTGTTATAATAAGAAACTCTTTTCAGTATTTGCCAACGTTGAAACTGAGCCATTGCGATATTTTGGACATTTTCCAAGGGATCCAGTTCCTTCCATTGGATAAGCAAACATTCCTCCGAGTTCAGTGCTTTGTCAACTTGCTAGAAGCCACTTTTGAACAAGTTAAGCACACCGCATTCCTCTACAATGATCAGCTTGTGTGGTAAGAAACATGAGTTTTTCTAAAAATATTGGCGTTACTACTCATAGAGATATTCTTATAGTAATTTAATTACATCAAGTACATAATTGTGGAGCACCCTTGAATTGACAGTTTTTTTTCTAGCATACCAAAGCCCCAAAAAATCTACTTCAAGATACTTTCGATAACTGCTATTACCTTGCTGTATTCGACCCTAATCCCAACCAACAGAGAATATTATTTTGGTGTTAAATATTGTCCGAACAACATTTTTCGCTGTACTTCTTCACATAAACTAACCGAGTTCGTTGTGATTCTGTTTCATTAGGAGTGGGCTCGAGTCTGATGACATGCAGGTCATTTATCGCTACTTGGTGACCAGTTTGTTGCCAGCCAACCTTGAAACGGAGCTACAAGGTGGATCGATGCCACGAAACACATCCACTTCGTTTACTAACGCTCACTATGGCCGGTATGCTTGTGCTGTATATTATAACATTTTACTCCCATGCTGAACCGTGTAGTGAGTACTTTGTAATATGCCTGCTTAAACTTCTAATTGGGACCAACACCAAATAGTGGTAGAATTAGGCTATCGCAGAGCCAGCGACGGAGAGTAAAATGAGACGTAAGACATTTAAATGATTTAACTATTGAAAACTGTTCAAGAATATAGCAGCTTGATATTTCATGAATTCACTGGGTTTTTGGCAGAGGACATTCCAATTTTAGCGTAAACTAGTAACAAAATTATCCTACCTTCATTTCTTAAATTATAATTTTCCAACAAGTTGGCAGTAATTGTTGTTTTTGGTAGGATTCAATAAGGAACCAGTTTTGATTGAAAACAAGTATTTATTTGTCTATCAATAGGCTCACTGTTCTGTAAGGAATCATAATTGTGAATATTTTTTAAAGTTAGTTAGGGGGCAATGATAGACATTTTTCAGTTGAACCCACTATTGATTAATTTGTGGTGTTTAACGACGCGCTGTTTTAACAACTGGCCCTGCGTTACTGGTCTAATGGCATCGGTGATTGAGAGGTTGATGATGAGCTTAACCTAGAAGGGAGGACAGGAAACCCGGTGCCGGCACGAAGCCTACTCCTGTCGAAGGGCACCAAGGGGACCACAGGCTTAACGTCCTTTCCGAAGGACGGTACAACTCGAACAGCTGGATTCCTCCACAAATCCATGCTGTCGAGAGGTTGATAAGCAAATAAAGACTGCGAATGAAGTTGCTGTAGTAACTTTCATCCCTCCAGCCTCTCTCCCAAACAGAACTGGGCATGTGTATGATGGTCACCCATCCAATACCTGACTCAGCGCAGTGTTGCTTAACTTCGGTGATCTCATGAGAACCGGTGTTTCCAACACGCCAGGCCCACTATCGAAAGAATTTCAGTGGGCAATTTTGCCAATACTATTGAGTTGATATTATTGATAGTGACAATTATATTTGTTAGTCGTTAGTTTAGCAGGAAAAATAAGCCACCAAGCCGGTATAAAAGCCCTTGTCCCCCTGATTGCTGGTCAGATGGTCTAGAAATTACTATCTGAATAATCACTCCAGCATCACCTTGGCATGCTCATTGACTAGAGTGTGGGTCAGCACGTACCACGATTGAGTCAATTTTCATGCACAAGTTGCGTTGCAAGGTACTCGTCTGTGTTGCTTGGCCCAGCTCCTCTTAGAAATAACCTATCCCTATTGACAAAGCTGGAGAGTGTGTGCCCAGATAGCTCAGTCTGTCTAAAACCCGACTGGCAATGGGGTCCTGGTCTTATATCCTGCTCCGACTGCACATTTTGCCTGCTTTGCTTCCCTTCCATGTTTCATTTTCTGCACTTTTACTATCAAACCCTAATTTTTTATTTTACATATTCATTTAGATTTGTAATGGGTCCGTCAAATCTTCAAGATCCTACTGGCAACATTGGAAAAGTACCAAGGATGTTCATCAACAACGACAGAATACCCGAGGTGTTCCACTTCATAGTTTATCGGTCCCTCAGCGCCACAGTCTGCCTGTTTGTTGACGGAACATTGCCGCTGAAGATAGAATTATTTCGACGCTTGGACGTTTTCCTCGGACCTCAGCTTACGACTGTCGTTTCAGAGGTGGCCGAGCAATGTCCTAAACAGATTGCCAGCACCAGCAGCAATCTACTTGACGTGTCGCCAAAATTTGTCTACTTCAACCAACTAAATCGTGCTATGAAAAGCACAGTTCACCTGGACACTAGAAAAGCAGGCAACGTGGCAGTTACCCCTGAAGTGCTTAAATTATTAGCAGATATAAACAGTGATAAAACCAGGTAGGTTCTTGAAATATTTGTTACCTTAAATAATACAGATTGAAAGTAATTTTTATTGGATAATTGTGAGCATTTGTTTTCTAGGACTTCTACAACGGGTGAGACTATCTTAAAAACAATGTCGGACTACTGGGTCGTCGGAAAAGTGTCCAATCTGAGAGAGTTTTATGTTGTAATCCACCAGAAAAATGCTAATCTCATTGAAATAAATGGTGAGTTAGGAGTGCACAACACCTGCTACCTCTAGTTTCAGACCTATCGGTCACTAGTATGACCTACGTTTGAAGACTTAAAATTTCCGTGAAACATAAGTACCCTATTTATTCTGCAGTCCAGCCAATCTTGAATGAAGCAGTAGGATTCTACATTCTAATGTACTGCAATTTCTTTGTTTAGATGAAGTGAAGCGGCTTTGCGAATCCCAGCTGAAGAGTATATTCTTCCACGATTAAATTCTGTAAAATGTAAGCACTCCAAGACCAGAATTATAAGCTTCTAGTTGCAGCTAGCAAGCTGAAGAGGGGCAGGATGGCCACAAATGCCCTTCTCAAAATGCATCCAGATCAGATGTGCAATTCTAGATAAACATAGAATACACCAGTCTGATGCCAGACTTAGTGGACTCAAACTGACATGTATGATTTGTACATAAGCATTATAATTATGTAACAATAAAGTGAGAATTCACAACTAAACCTTGGTAAATGTTTGGAACCTAAAATGAAATTCAGGTGAATGAATTCTGCCACTGGCAGCTGATACGGTATTGTCAAATGGCTTTTAGGGCAGGTGATGACCCAATTAATTATAGGTGTATGGTGACTGATATAATAGTGCAGGGACAGGGGGTTGTTCCTCCCCTCAATATGTCCATGCAATTACCATGTAGATGCATTACTCAAATTAGTCTAATTGCAATATTAGCTGAAAAATGACTCAATTTTTTTATGCTGTCCTTACAAATTTTCTTTTTTCTGGAGAAGTATTGATATTATAACCTTTGAGAAAAGAATAAGAGAAAAAGCGAAACTTACTGGAGAAGAAAATTGTGATGCATGGTGTACTTTTTAAGAAATGTGTAATTACTAATTAGGTAGAGAATTTTGATATTTTGGCATGGTGCCTTTGTCGTTGTTGGAGAAGAAGTGGAGAAGACATGCACTTAACATAAAAGTTAGTAAGTTTGTGGAGTCTACTACCCTACCACTATGCCTTTTTGATATTCTGTTGTCAATATTCTGCCCATCAAAGATGGACTTGATCTTTAGTATTTAACTCAATTTTTTGCATTTCTCTGGAGCTCAGAGGGTAGCAATTAAGTTCAATTAAGAGCAAGTAAAAGTTTTGGACGATCTGCAATCATAGCAAAAAATCAACTAGTTACTTCATTGCTTCCAGTCGTCCAAATTGCTATTTCTGGCCAACATTTAAAGTCAATAAAAGATTAACATTAATAAACGAGAAGAACAATATGGCTTCAGAAAAGAAGATCAACTGCTGAATTGACCTTTATTCTAAAAAATCTAATGGAAATCTAGAGGATTTATGTATGATTTTTTTAGATTTAGAAAAAGCCGGTGATAATTTACCCAGAGAAAAAGTGTGAAAATGTCTGACTGGAAAGGGGGTTGGAGAGGAGACGTTGAAAAGCATTACAAGCTTGTACAGGAATTGCCATAGTAGAGTGAGAATTTTAGGACATACAGAATAGATATCAGTAACTAAGGGATTAAGACAAGGAAGTGTTTTGTCACCTTTGTTATTCATAGTGGTAATGGATTTAGTACTAAGAGAACTAGAAGGGGAAAAAGATGAAACAAATACATGCATTTAGGCTGATAGTTTATTATGGGGAAACATGGATCATGTTCAATTAAATTGAAAGATGGGAGAAGAGAACAGGAATGAATGGAATGAAAATAAGTGAGGCAGGAACTAAAATTAACCTTCGAGATGGAGAAAAAGAAGAATTAAAATATTTGGGAAGCGTGATCAATAAAGATGCAATATATACGATGTATTACAACCCATTTTAATTTATGGTTGTAGATCTTGGAGTTTAACTGGAACGGAGGAAAGAAAAGAAGCAGCGCAGATGCAGTTTATAAGGAGTATTGAAGGGGTGACGAAGTTGGTCAAGATTAAAAGCAAAATATTGAGAAAATGAATAAATATAGATAAATTTGATTTTAAAACTGGGAACGGAAGATTGAAATTTTGGAAAACCTTTGAGAATGGAGCAAGTTAGATTACCAAGAAATATTTTAAGCTTGGAATATGAAAGGGAAAGAGGAAGACCAAGAGAAAGATGGATACAAAAAGTACAAGCAGATGTGGAGGAAAGGTGGGAAATGGAATAAAATAGAAGTAAAAGAAAGTTGGCTAGATAAGTATGGAAGAAGTTGGTGAGTAAAAAGGAGCACGAAGAATAAAAATATTGATTTCATATAATTAAATTAAATGCCTTGAATTAAATATTTTCTACCTGTTGTTATTAATGGATGAAAAATTAAATGATTAAAAAAAATTAAACGTCAGTTAAGTTACAAAGGTCACAATGTTATAGAATGTATAGTTTGTAGTACGGGCCTATCTTAATGCTAATTGGCCCGTGGGTAGCCCACATTCGTCGGTAATCATAGTAAGGAATCGAAGTGTCAATTAGTGTAGTAACTTTCGATACCTTTCGGACTATAAGGACAAACCAACATTTTATTACAGACTAAGATGAGATTATATTTCCCTTCATAATGTTATTGCAGTTGATATTGATCCAACTCTGGAGACCTTACAGGTAAAGGGAACACTAAGACATACAAAGTGAGCTTCTTTTATGTGAGGTAAATTAAATAGACTCGGTAAGTTTATTCAGCAATATTCTATAGAGGAAATGGTCCAAAAAAACACTGCTAGAAAGAAATAAAGATTTAACAACTAAGAAATATTTACTTTATTAACATAATAATCCTAAATTGACTGGATATTCACAATCCGTATTCTACATCGGGATTACAAATAAAACTTGCAGCTGCAACCTTTCATTCATAAATATCCTCCTTATCCGCAATGTAGCGAACAATGTCGGCAGGCTTGTTGAGTTTTTCAGCATCTCCATCTGGGATCTCAAAGCCTGAAAATCAACATTGATTTGAGAGAACCTAACATTTATTTATTTATATGGTTTCCAACAATCTTACAATATATCTATATAGCCTTTGTCTGCAATGAGTTTCCTGTAAATCCTGTAGTGTAAACTTGCCCTCATGTGAAGAAAACGATTGTAAGGAATGCAACTTAAAACTTACCAAATTCATCTTCCATTGCCATTATGACTTCCACATGGTCAAGTGAATCTAGTCCCAAATCGTTGATAAAGTGGGAATCAAGCGTAAGCTATAAATGAATAAATGGTGTTATTTGTACAGAAAATTAAACAAGTTCGATTTCTTAGCTAGTCAGCCACAGTTAACACCCTGTAATTAAATTACATCAGAAAATCACTGATAAAATGAATATTTTACTTTTCAAATTTTGAACAACTACCCTACCTTTGTGGGTTCAATCTTATCGTAAAGCTTAAGGACTAATAGCACTCTATCTCGAATGAGCTCTAGCGTAAGAGGCTCTTTGGAACTGTAAAACCTCACAGGCGCAACCAAGTTCTGCAAAAAAAGATACAGAAAATATGATGTACCTTGTCAGCAGTGACCTTGTCATAAGCTCGGCACACATTTAGGACTCTTTCACGGATATTGTCCAACGACGCTTTTGGTTTGGCATCGGAAAATGAGCGTAACCCCCCAGATGGATGAAAGGCCAAGTGCTGTAGGAGTAAACCAAAATGAAGGGTTGAGTCAGGTCACACCAGTTTATCATAAACAATTAAATGTTCGTCCGACCAAACATATATTATCTTTAATAGTCTCTGTGACACCTTCATACGAAACCACCGATAAAATAAATCAATGCCACACATATGTAGTTAGTTAACGAATACGTCTACTTAATATTGAACGAGACATAGCGACTCAAAAAAGTGAGAAGAAAAAAAGGCAAACACGACGAATAGTTTTAAATCGACCAAGTCGTAATATCATATAAAAATAATCTGTCCCGTTTTAAGTTCCTCCAAAAAAACACCATGCACTATGGCTTAGGCGAAGCCGATCCTAAACAGTTTACCTGGACAGCATTCAATAACGAGGATGACTGTGGCACACTATAAAGAGATGTGTGTAGGTCTTTATGTAAAACCGCAGCTACAATTCCTCTAGCGACATTAGCCTTAACAAGACATGCACTTTTTCGCAGAGCCCCACGAAATCCCTGCACCAACGACGCCATTTTCATTGAGTACGAAAGAATGACCGCACAGCCTTGTAAATTCGAACTTCTACCGCTCCGAAACGTGCACACACACCACACATGGCGGCAATTCGTATTTTGTATTTGCTATGAAATAAGTGCTTGTTCGCTCTTTTACGAATTTTCTAAATCTCACTACCCACAATACACTTAAGTCGGGTTGGAAGACACAGGGTGTGAGACACATAATTTCATTTACATTTTCTCAGGCTTACTTTCAGTCATACAACCTTTTCTCTCTCCTCCTATTGCCTAAACAACCAACTAGCCCTACAGCCAGCAAAATCCACCTTCATCAAATTCCACACTAAGACAACCCCCCCCCCCCCCCCCCCCGACTACTCCACCCCTCATCCGAGTCAACAACAAAGGAATTCCTAGTGCCCCCGCGACAAAATTCCTTGGCATCCACATCACCCCTAACCTAGACTGGACACTCCATGTTCAAAAAACTCTCTCCAAAATCAAAACCACCTGCTTTCTCCTCCGCCGACTAAAAAAGATAGTCAACCACCACACCGTCAAACTAGTCTATCATGCACACCTACACTCACACCTATCCTACGGCCTCCTTTTCTGGGGCACCTACCCCCAAGCGAAAAGAATCTTTGTAGCCCAAAAACAAGCGGTCCGCATTATTGCAGGAGCATCCCGTCGTAAGACATGTAAATCCCTCTTCATAACTCTAAAAATCCGTACCCTCACCTCCACCCTCATCCAAATTGCAAGCACCCTAGTCAGATCCCACCCTGACCTATTCCCACCAAACTCCTCCGTTCACTCCCACGCAACGAGGAGAAGACAGGAAATCCGAGCCCTCCCCCACAAAACCACACTTTTCGAACACAGCCCCCGATACCTTTGAACCAAAATCCACAATCACCTTTCTGCCCTTGTCAAAGACTCACCTACCCGCAGCTCCTTTGAGTCAAAACTGTGTATCTTCCTCCTCAACAACCCCTTCTACTCCCTTGATGAATATTACCTCTATAACTATTTGCAAAACTGTCATCTGTAAATATGTATTTCTATTTTTATTATTACCTTTATTATCATTGTTATCTCTATTATATTTCACCCCTACCAATATTATATGCCTACACTATAGTTAACCTGACGTTGCCCATACTTGTATACCGTACTTGTCACAGACAAAAAATAAATACAATACAATAAAATACAATTCAACTGTTGAGATACAACCCCATAATGCCAAGGCACCAAACCTTCGTGGGTTTCACTTTTTTAAATTGAAATAAGCCAAAGCATGCATTCTCAAATATTTTTTATCCTGATTTTATATAGTTACATTCCATCATAGATATCAATGTCAGTGTCGTTAAAACAAATTGAACACAGTCTAGATGCTAATGACCTCGTAATATGTGGCTGCGGACATTTTCCACATTTCGCACACTCTTTGCTTGTAGCATATTTCAGCAGCCGACTAAGTCGTTTCCTTGGAATAGAGAATTCATATAGTTCATCGCTGGAGCTTGTGTCAGATATGACGTCAAGGCCGTCTTCTAGCTCAGATAGCTCAGAACTATGCTTGTCTGGGGTTTTTTCTGTATCTTTTGCATCCAAGAATCTTTTAACACACTCTTTGGACAGTCCTGGTATTTTTGATACAACATTCATTGCATGATTGTCACTCTCCAATCTTTCCAAACACATTTTTTGCAACAAGTTACTACTGGAATACGAGTAAATCAACTGAAGGCACATCGAAGCGGATGATGAACACATCATAGGATACAAAGTTTGTTTTGTCAGGGTTTTATCGTTGACAACACCTGAAACAAAAATCAGTGGTTTATGCATCTTTGTTCACATTTAAGCCCATTTAAAACATTGGTACCTCAAGAGAAAAGGCCTTTAATTAAATCCTAAATTGGGGTTTCAATCAAATACAGCTTGCATTGCCTTGTCAGTGGGCAATTATCTTCTCTACCAAGAATGTGACATGCCAAAAAGTCACCATCACACATCTTTTGCAACCAGCCATTGACTTTTTGAAGATGCAATCTCTTTCCTTCTTCTTTTCCAGTATTCAAGAAAATAAATGTACTCTTATCAGATAATCGTCATTGATTGTGATGAAGAAGAAAAAAAGAGAGGAAACGCAACTTAACAGAGAAGAAGATTGATGTTGAGTGGTACTGTTGCCGATAAATTTGTAGAACACCCAAGAATTTAGACATTTTGGCTTATTAACACCAACGATGCCAATTTTCTTCTCCAGTAAGTTGCTCTTCCTCTCTTTTTCCATCTTTACCACAATCAAGATGTCAATACCAGCCTCTTGCCACTATATTCCATTAGATAATTGTCATTTAACTTACACATTTGAATTCCATTTACGAAGAATGTTAAAGAACCGAACCACATATCCAAGTGTAAACCGACAACATCTCCATCTCCGAATACCGTGCCGTAATCCAAGAGCACGCAGCCGTCATGTTGAAACTTTCCGGTATACGAAAATCCCCACGAGTCTTTGTTTAGGCCAAGTAGGCTCACATACATGCCAGACAAAGATAGCTGGACGTCAGCAGTTCCTACCCCAACCATCTGAAAAACATGAATCCATACTGATACACAAAATACTTTTTGGAACTTTGAAATGCTACATTTTACACGTTTACATTTTATTTGCTTTGTAATCAAATGGTTTACTTGCTTCAGACATAAATGAAAACTTAGGGATGAGTATTAAATTTACAATAAAAATTATCATTGTTATTATTACATTTAAATATAATAGATATCAACACCATTACAACGACATGACTACGATGGCATGCTCTACACTGGGTTGCACCAGCTCCGGGCAAGAGCACTCCACCCAGAAATTGTGTGATTAGCTGTCAGGGCATTTATTTGTTTTTCTATTGCACGATCAAGATTATTTGGAGCAAGAAAAAGACACCAGTGACGCGAGAGCGAGCAAATCTGACAGTTGAAAAGAATGCATAGAATGTATAGAATGCAGACTACTTGACTTTCAAATGACTTTTTAGTGTTTTCCTTACATTTACTTATGCCTGAAATTTCATTTGATATAGATAAAAAAATAGCCAAATTGCAAAAATCCAACATTGGTAGTTAAAAGTAAGGTATATTTTACTTCATGAAATGATCCAAAATTAAGATTTATATCTGCTGTCTCATTTGGTGTCTCTAGAACCGTCCTTAAATTCCCAAGATAATAAAGAATTACTTCTTATTATAGTTTACAAAACTATGACAACAAGCAAAACCTTTGATAGCTTTTGGCTAATAAAATAGAATTGATGGTTTATCATTTTTTAATTAGCTGCAGGTAAATTATACAACCTTTTAAAGATAGATTTAAACGGCTAAATAAACTTTATACATACAATCTGATGGATGAATATTCTTCATTTATTTTATTTTAATCTGTCTTTAACAAGTTACACAATCAACCAGTTGCAATGGACCTATAATAAAATTAATATTCCTCCCCCACACTTAAAAATAAATTGCAATTTAGAACTATACTTACCACATCAGTTCCATAAGGTGCTGTGTGCATCTGTATCTCCCAGTAATAGCTATTTCCACTGGTGAATGCTAAATCACCGCGAACAGCAGCTGTTCCGCTACTCCATCCCCAGTGGAATAGTACATTTCGGTTGTTTTCCGTAAAAGCAACTGGGGGGAATTTCTTTTGAGTGGAGGTTTTAGGACTATCTTCAAGCTCGTCCTTCCATGCCCAGGAGTGAACTGATGAACATTTCGAAACTACATTATAAAGGGTGCATAATAAACTGCAACCATTTTTCAGCAGTAGATGTACTACACAATTAGTTGACAGGTAGGCACTACAAAAAAGCATTTAAATGGGAGTTTCACCAAAAAATGTGTAGTAGATTAAATTTAATTCAGTGATTCTACATTTTTTGTTGCTGAGACATGTCTTATGTATGTGGGTTACACTCGGAGATAAAATGTTTATCTAGGCCTCTTTAGTGGCTCATAGTTACAGCCTACAGGTAACTTTCTTGAAGGAGAATATTTGATTTGATGCAATGAGTGTATCTCAAGAGATGTCTACAAAACGATTTTTAAAAAACCTATAATTTCATTTTCAAAGTGGTTCAAATATCGAAGAAATTATTTTCGAAATCCAATGCGACCACAGGTAAAGGTATTGATTGAATAAAGCTTTTGTAGATGATTAAAAGCATAGATTAAGAATAGGTAAATATAAAATGATAAGCTACCGTGCCAATTAGCGTAGGTACATTTTTCTGCACATTAAGTCATCAAAGTAGTTACTAACCATTGAGATTTTCTCGAGGCGATCTATAATGAGGTGGGTCCTTAACTAGAAATGATTCACACATTCTGAGTTAAGAAACGCAAACGAATTATTTGCTTCGTGATTTACAAAAAGATTTATCTCGCTATCCACTACCATAAAATAAAGATCCTCATTCTATGCCACAACCAATGAACTCTCACGAGTCCTTGCTCGTACGCTCCGTTCACGAGCTAAGGGTTAGGTAGGTGACAGGTCAGGTTAGGTTCATCAATTCTGATTGGCCAAACGCTCCCGTTCCCGCCATAATGTCACATATTTAAAGCCACATAATTGAAAACGCTGGTTTCCAACGTTCTTGAGCAAATACGGCATATACTGCCGTTCTGTTAGGGAATAAGTGTGCGAGTACGTTATGGCTTATTATGGCTTATGACGATGGGAAATGCATTGATAATTAAATCCAATAGTCGCATGCGTTATATTTTTAACGCGCAGTTTCAACATCACAGTATAGCACGCTCATTCTAGAAGGAATGTGGACCCCAGACAATCAATACTACCGTTCCCGGATTTCACCCGATGCCGTCTTCCATGTCAACCGGAATGGAGCAAATGCGCCTGCGCTTTTCCGGGGCAAAATCAAAATACTCCAGACACTTCGACCGAGCACCTGTATTAAGCGTCTGCAAATGGCTGAGTGGCTAGACGACGCTTATAATTTCTATTAGGATTGTTTGAAGGACTTGTTAAATGGTCGCTCTTCATTGGGAGTTATCCTGTGAAATAAGTTTTGTCGAAAACGAGCGTCGTGGCCATTGATCGGCAATGTGTCGCCGCAAGTCCAAGCAGCCTGCTGGCACTGGTTGATACTTTTGACACATGGACACCTAGGTAGGTACCAGCTTGTCAAGGCTCGCTGTCGACGCGCTCGCTCAGTTTCTGCATGTGTTCACGTTAGGCTCACAATCATGATACATATCACAAGCTGTGCATTGAAATTAAGCATGCACAGTTATCAACCAAAGGTTACGAGACCCGATGAACTCCAGGGAGAATAATTGTGAGACAATGTCAGTGATAAGATATCGAGTCTTTCTGAATTTTGAGCAATGCTTGCATGCAAGACTCATGGCCGAATGGTTTTTCATTCGTAACAGATCTAATACCGTCTCAACGCTAATACATGAGAGAAAAACAATACCACATTCAAATTTAGCCCGGGAAGAAAAATAATACAGCTTAAAAGGTTATTATTAGGGTAAGACCTTTTGGATATTAGCACAGAACAGGAAAAAAACATTACGAACAATGGTTGTGTGCCAGCTAACCAGGCAATCATGGTTTCGTTGCCTAGTTGCAGGACGTCGCTTGCTTTCAAGTAGAACACAGCGACTGCCCGATTGGCAAAAATTCCGCGTGCCAGCTCCACCACGGGCAGAACCCCATGCATTTCTGGATCGACAAGCGGAGTCAGACGTGCGGTTTCAGCGGTCGGCATCGCCTCCCCCCGGCGTTCATCCACACCAGTTGCCGGCAACAGCGTCGTAACCGTCGCCGGTCGCCCCGTGGCGGCGACGGGAAGCTTATGGTGACACCGGTGCACCGCTTCCAGCCAATCGAGAGCACCGGTCTGCAGTCGGGCAGTTCCGCAAGCGTAAACCGTCGCGGCGTCGGCAACCACCATCACCACCATCACCACCAGCAGCACCAGCAGCATCAGCGCCCGTTGCACAACTACCTGCCGCCCACGTACGTGACCAATCTGGTGCAGGCGCGTAACAATGGGGGCCACTCGGCAGAGCTGGACAGCAGCGTCTTTTTGGACCTGCCGCTCAACGGCAACGGGGATCATCTGCAGGCGTCGACGTCGCAACGGGCGACGACGTCGCCGCCATTCCTCGTGTCGACGGGCACCCTGCGATGCGGGATTTGGGTGGCGTTCGTGATAGCGACCATGTTTGCTGCCGGTCTCAAGTTTTTCGTGTTCGATCATAAAGATAAGGTTAGTTGTTTGATTCATGGCCTATGGCGTGGTGGTTTAGCGTACTCGAGACGTCTGTTCTGGGGAGCATCTCATTTTAAAGTTAACCGCTCGAAGTTACATCTTGACCGCCTGCTTTTTATGATTGATTCCAGGGTTCCGGCATCGAGATCCTCGGTTTCTTCGCCATGTTTGTCCTCGGCCTGGTCGGAGCATGCACAATTACGTTGCGTCGTTCCACAATCCGTGGCTGGGACACCACAACCGACGCGCCGTCTGCCCCTCCGTCACAGGGACCGTCAGGCTCGTCCGTTGGTCACGATCTCGTAGTGGTCATCGAGGAAGCCGGCGCCTCTTCTCCAGCCCCGCCAGGGACGTCGCAGCAGCCGGGGACGCCTGGACAGACAGAGCTGCCTCCGCCTCCTTACCATATCGCCATCATGCTTCCACAACAGAAGCTCTCGCCCCTCGACAACGACGAGTCACCGCCGCCCTCCTACGACAAAGCCGTCGGGTGAACGAGCCGACTCTCGTCGAGTCATTGCCAGACCAAGCACTTGTTGAACGAACCGCACATCGATGATTAAATTTATCATTGGATATTTGCTTATTTGATATTCTTCAGTGCCGACATGAAAGACTTACAAGACTTTATCACAAATCGATATTACTCACCTATTACTACACTGTATACAAATGAAGCTGTGAATCCATGTCATATGCGCAAAAAATATTATGATACACATATACCATTAAAATCAAAATGTAAAAACGTTTGCATGTTTGTTTAGTGTTACATAACGATGCACAAAATGTGGTCCATGTGTATCCATCGAAGCCTACATTAACCATTTCTACTATTCACACTCAGCTAATCTATTTTAGAGCCAAGTAACTTTTTTTTGTGAATCTTGATTAAATATTGTGGTAACAATATATGATATGACGCACCATACTGCATGGTGGACAAGACGAGGTGTACCTACATTTCATAGACTCACTGGCTGAGATCTATTATAACTAAGCATGTTATACTACCCCTTCTACAGTGAACCGAGTGCCATGTTGTAAGTAGGCAGCACATCTACTTACAGCTACACTTTGCTTGAACCGCTTGGTTTTTGTAATAACTTAATTATAAAGCACCTATATTGCCTGGTGGAGCACGCTCTGTTCCTACCTATAGAGTCGCTCTTATTTGATTGAGTTGTTTACAGGTTGCTATAAATGTGTTCTATAATATACTCTTGGCCTACTGCCACTCTCATTCCTATCACAATAGAATTTTTGTAGGAATTTTATAAATAGATATTGTATTCAATTCTTCTATCTATAACAGACAAATGATTTTCAAGCCCAAATGTATCGAGTATTACTCATAATTTTAGCTTTCCACGTGATTAAACTGCAGATATACTCATGGTGTCATATAATGTTAAGATAACAAATATTCTATGGTGCATTAAAATAAACTTTTTATCCGTTGATATCGTGTACTAATCGATATGTTACAATAGCCTATTGAACACCACACATCCACAAAGCTCGCGACTTGTAGTCGTTCTTTACTCTTTTGGGCCACGAATCCAGTCTGAAGGGCTTAAATTAGAGAAAAATGACCCTATTTCCTGGGCCTTTCCATAAAATTGGCATCCAATCAGGAGTCCTAATTTGAAAGTTCAAGCCCTTTCATTCAAGGAATTGACCATCACTTCCACAGTGTCTCAAATTATAGCTGCGAGTGACTTCTTCGGTGTTGCTATAGGCAGTTCAGGACTGACCTATACCGAACTCCAAATGAATAAACAATTGCTATACTTTGACGGCAATGTTTCGGAGTTTCATGCCACAGGTTGTTTGGCTGTATAGCACCGGCTACCTCCACTCTGTCAACTGTCATCGCATTGGACACGAGAACTGGCTGGCGTGACAACACCAATAGCATTCCAGCACGCAATTTCTGTGTACGCAATCAATTGGCTTCTTACAACCGAAAGCCCCCATAGAACCCACCCCCTAAACAAAGCAATCGCAGCTGAGCAGGCAAAAAAGCTGCATGTTATGTTTTCGTGGATGCAAACGAAAACGCAAAACACTCATGTAATTTGAATTCGCATAAAAACCCCGTATAACACAACGCTATCCGACGCTAGTCTAACGAGGCAAATCTAAATTAATGACCCACCCACCCCTTCCCTATCCTGGGTCACAATTAAATGCCCCGTGGCGTCGATGGCCTGCGCCTGCTCACGACCTCCCCCCCCCCGTCCCTCTCCGACCACCCCTGCCCCCCTGCCACCGACGCAGGCAGTCATGGATCCACAGCGCGGCGGCGTCAGGCGTCGAGACGTCAAGCAGATGCGTCGTGGTGTACGTTAAAAAGCAATACATGGTTATTGCATATAGCGTGTGATAGTGGCCACCGCCGCTGCTCGCTCGCAAGTTTATATGTTGGGTTGTGCGAACTGTTCTGGATTATTTACACACCAGGTAGGTGGGATACGGATTCGTTCGTTGATTGTTTATGCTCGTGGTGTTTATGCGTGTGAAGGCACAATCGAATGTGAATGCGAACGGTGAAGTTGCGTAGGCAGGTACTGGATTTTACTTGTACCAGAGCTCAGGCCATGGGTGTGTGGACTGCGGAGTGAAGTGCAGGTGGGTAGGATCCATGCGCGAATTCAGATGGAGGGTGTATAGGCGTCGCGTCGGAGCAGCGATTTTCAGCGGTTATCGCACGGAATTAGATCGTTTATCCGACGCGAATCTGGAGCCAGTCGCTCGACGGGGTAGAGTTCGGTCACGTGACGGGGGGTGGAAAATCGAGGAAAACCGTAGAGGTTATTGCATTTTCTAGTTTCAGTTCGCAGCGCTCTGCGTTAAGCCAGCTTAACAGTGCGATGCAATGGTTAGAAACCCGTTCGTCCAGCCAATTAACTCAGCAAAGCTATTGATGTTAATGAAACAGCAACGCGATGATGATGATGACAACGATGGCGATGAAATGAAATGTAAATTTACGTTCGTTTTTATCAATTATGTAGAACAATTTAATTCATATGCGACATTAACTGGTCACACATCTCAAACCTAATGTCATGACATGTCAAAACGACATGGTAATTAAATCAGACTCGGCGAACATTTTGTTTGGCACTAGCATGGTATTCGACAGATGCGCTCCGACTGCATTTACACGCATGTCCCAATGAATTACCTAACCGCTTTAATGTATGATCTGGGCATAGGTGTATAGCGCCTGCCTATAAATGAAACCAAGTTCAAAGAGTAGTCAGCTAGACAGCAAGCACACTTCGGCATCGGAGGCGAGCCGGTCCATTTTGTTGCTATATCCATCTCTATCTTGTAAGACACGTATGTTTGAGGCAGAGAGAAGTATTTTGGTTATTTTTATCCAAACTCTCTAAAGCTATTCTCTCGAGTGTACAGACCGATCAGAAAATTATCTGAAAGCCCTTGCAGCCGGCACGCACAAAGCCTGACAAAGAATAACATTTCGATGGCTATCTGTATACACTGACTTGTAGATCGTTGGTAAATAAATGATATCCATGAGTAGCATTTACTCGCCTTCATAATTGAAGTCGGCGCTCACGCTCGTCGTGCTCGTCGCTGACACGCGACCAAATTGTCACGAGCGTCGGCCTGGAAAATTTACGTCAAAGCCTTTCTTCCTTTTGTTAAACAATTTCGAAACTATAAATTATCCGCTCATCAAAGGTATCGCCGCCTCTGAGATGTACCTAATAAAACAATGTATATATTATCTTGTTCTCCCCATACACTCAGGACAACCCCATTTCTTCCCAATAATTAATGTATAAAGTTTTACTATTTAATCGGTGAACATCTCTTCTGTTTCGACCGTACCTTAGAGGGAGTACGACACCAAATTCACGTAATTGATTTGAGTGAACCGTCCACGTTGCACGAACACACTAAAGATTTCCGCGTAGTTTCAAAATCGATCGTCTGTTTACAAAGCACCTTGGCAGGTTTGAACGCTTTTAGGAGATGAGGGTATGCGAAACATAATCGCTCGAACTTGCGCGTTGCTCGGCTAGAAATACCAAATAGAGGTAGCACCCTAGCACAAGCTTGTTGTTTCAACGGTGCCCCGCTGATGTGATACGACTGTGTGACTCATCAAGGAAATTGAGTAACTACAATTTGTACACAGTTGAAAATTGGGTAAAACAGAAGCATCCGCTCGCTAGCACGATACATAAACACGAAACGAGTGAATCGGCAGCTGGGCTCGATCGACGCTACCGGGCTAACTTCTGGACCGGGGAGTCTGATTTCCTGTCGAAAAATGCTCGCTGTTCTCGTATTAGCCAATCACAAACAGTTTTAGGTTCGAGGTTCAATAACGAATGTGCCATGGCAATGGTAACCATGGTAACGAATACTATAAGCATAATCTTTGGCCCATGCAATTAGACCCTCCAACAAGATTCGCCCAACTGGATTTTCTGCTCGTACCAGTAAAACTGATTTTTTTCGGTTTCTGTCTGCGCTGATCTCACGAGTAAAATGCACCATTGCATAATAATTATGCACCATATAAGTATACGACCCACTTCCAGGCAGATGAAATCGACTCTAATTTGTCTGGGTTTTGAGAGTCATTTCAAGTTTTTAAGGTGTCTACTATTTATTGAAGAGCAAGGCACCATCACCAGGCTATGAAACCATGCAGCCAGATCGCCGGTTCACCAGTCTTACCCTGAATTAGCCGGTGTGCAATTCGCCAGAAAGTCGGGAAACCCAGACCTTTTTAGGACTGCACACCCTTAAAAAAAAAGAGCGTGCACAGTGAAACCACAAGAATCACATCATCAACAGTATTAAAATACGTAGACCGAAGGGATTCATGTATTTGCACGACCAAGCTGTAGGATTTTTGATATCATGGCCTCACGGTCACCTGGAATATTATGACCCCTGTGTTGACTCCAACCATCGCACACGGGCTAAATCTCATAAGATTTTTGTTGGATGCGTCTCTTAGGTGCTTTGGCAAGAAAAACATTTTTCAGATTACTTTTTAGCATTTATTAATTAGAACGTTGACTAACAGCCAAGTTTATTTGCGGGGCGTCTTCGTAATTACGTTTTTCAAACGTAAAATACAATATTAATGAATCGTTTGACACTCGCTTGAATATACGCCTCGAACCTAACTTTGCGTACCTACTAGGATCATGCCTACGATATGGACCCACGGGATTTATTAATGAATTTTTTTTAACATTACGTGGAGGTGCAAATATAAATATTAATGTAGGCAGAGATATAATTAAAACCTGTGGAACTTTCACACCATCAAACGAAAATATCTTTTATACATGACTTGAGAACTTTTCGTTTTGACAGGAAAGTTGTATCTCATTTTTACTATTACGAGATAGGAAGGATGCGGGGGTGGTGACCTGACAGCAAATTCTCACCAAACTTCCGGAATTTTTAAATCTTAAGTGAAAGAGGGTACCTACTGCCGACAGCCGACCTGTTTCAATATGCTTGACACCCTCGTGTCTGCTTGCAACGAAGTAAACTGTTGAGGAGGGTTGATTAATTCGCAATCGATTCGTTATTAATTTGTCTCCATATCTGGGTCAGTTAGATATTGTTCCATGGTGAGACGACCATGAGAGTGTAGGGTCATTCATATGTTCTGGGCCAACGAAAACAAACCACGGAGAGGCACCGTTTATCAGTTTAAACACTCCACTAGCTTTGAACGGTTGATTTGATTATTGATGTTTTAGTGACACGTTTGTTTACAGGTGTCTAATGAATTCAAGGGGCCACCAACAGAGCAAAAAATCTAACGTCCGGCAGACCCTCCATGCATTTCTGGATAGGCCATCATCGCGGGCATCACCAAGGCCACCCGCACAACAACTACCTCCCGTCCACTTACGACTCGGGCTTGACCAGCCCCCCTAGGTACGTAAACACCATGACAAAACCATGGTACGGCCATGCCGATAAGTCGACTTGTCTACGGTCTGTTATTTTGACTGTTCTTGACAAACTGATTGCGGGTATCCACTATAAATGGGCAGAAGCATCGTACAATTATTATAGTAGCTGAATCAATGTCTTCTCTCACAACTATAGAAGTAATATAAATTGATAATGAAATTAAAATTAAACAATGGATTTCTATTGGACATCTTAAGTAAAGTTTCTAATCCATCTTGCAACATTCACCTTTTTCAACACCTAAGTTCTAAGACCTACAGCCATCATAGTCAAGAATTGTATTTACTAGTTGCAGCCTAATTAACCAAGAGTTACAGATTAGGATCTTCGGAATATTAGAAAATTAAATTTCTGTATTTGTGTCTACGCAGTTCCAGGAAATCGTGGTACACTTAGTTTTGAACAAGCCATACCCAATTCGTTTCATTTGTCCGTTGCACTTTGTAGCCAAGGCATGGAAAATTCAACCACTGGTGGCAATCAGCACCTAAGCACATTCTCAGCTCAGTATCGTACGAACCATTTTCTTTTCACCCGTGTCTTTTCACTTTCCCTTTCACTTTCACTTTCTTAAGTTTATAATCTTAACTTTGGTCCAATAGTCTTGTGATGGGCATCGGTTCTCGGAAGCAAACAATAGCGACTTGAAGTTAAATTTGGCATGAATTGGTCAACCATCAGAGATAATTTTATTTTCCACAGACCCCATGGGCCCGGACCCACCCACCAGGACAGCGTGGTGTCGACTTCGGGACAGCATGTCGACACCGCCAGCGCGGGATCTGTCGGCGTCCTCAAGTGGGCCGTGCTGGCCACAATCATTTTCATTGTCGTCTTCTTTGTTGGCACAGAAATTTATAAGCTGCATCAGGTATGGCAATTCGTTAAAAAAAGAATGGTGTCCTTTGAATAATAAAATAAACTATCATTTAATAATTTATTTCCATCTTGTAAAAAATTATGAAACCTCAGCACCTAAAACAGGTGTAAGAAACTTTGTCGGAGAAGTTATATTGCCCGGGAAAAATTACAATTGTAAATTCATTGAGGGTTTTTTTTTGGTTTTCCATTTCAAGTCAAACATTTGATAAAGACTTGATTATCCCATAAACAAGTTCTCCTCGTGACTTGGGTTTATTAGCAACGGTTACCAGCTCAAAATACTTGGTAGCTTTTCAGCCAGATACGTAAAGATGCCCTCACTATAGGAAAATGTTCCACTGCAACTTTCATTCATTTTCGTAGGAGTCCAACTACCACATGATCATCTGGATGCTCGGCACTGTCGCTGTGCTCCTAGTGCTGGTGCTTGCAGTGTGCGGCATCCCTCGCTGTCGCTCCAAGATGAGACAAGACAATCCGCCCGCCGATGCCCAAGTCACCGCACCGCCCACTGCTTTTGTATGATATGTTAAGTGTGGCGTTCTCGTTACATGGCTGTCTTCACTCCTACAACCTCACCCAGTCCGTGACAATCAGATTTCCTGCGCGACAACAAGCACAGCTTCATGCGTTTTGTTTTCGATCGTTACTAGCCGTTCGGAGCCAAACGCCCTTAGTTTATGAGTTAGTAAACCTACAAGATGTGCAGGTATCGTATCTTGGATTCACTTTTTGTGCTTGGCTACTCTTCCATCTCTTGGGTGCAGTTTTATGCTTCCATCCAGAGAATAACAAATTTCATTAGCAATTTTTTTCCCCGTTAAAACAGTCGCAACGGAATGTTTAAATTTCTAACTCCTGTTTGCACAAGGAAATTGAGGAATACCATTCTCAAGCCTTATTCATGCCACAAAGCTGGTAGGGCACATTATTTTCTGTTGTAGGTCTATCTTTAGGATACTATTATGCAAATTGATCAATTCTAACCATATTAGATATCCTAACACACCGTTATCCTTGTTGAGCTTGCAAGCACCTGTGCATTGATTGTGAATTGTGATTAAAAAGTAACTTTAAACTTGAATTCCAAAAAGACAAACACGAGCTGTTCCTCAAAGCTGGGATTTAGTGACGTGTTAATTGTTAAAAATTAAATTTTCTCTTGGCTCGGCTAGTAATGATCGACAATTTTATTTTATGAATACCCAATATACTCAAAAAACCTTTGGACATTGTCGTTAATGTACAGCCATTATGTAGAGGATTCATATAGATATAAAACATTATTATAAATATGAACTATATATATATCTATATACATACCTTACCAAAGGGACTAAAATATATCAAGTTGATGTGAGAAAATTTTACACTAAAACTACCATATCAATTTTAAATTTCAAGGTCTTTTTGCAGAAGTCCAGATTATTTTTTTCTACAAACAATTTTTGCCAAATGTAAATATGGCCTGAAGGAGAAAAAGATACAGGGTTGTAACAATATACATAATTTTACTTTCCAATAATCAAATATCAATTCATTAACAATCTGAAAATTAAATCATGTCAAAATATCGATTCCATTAAATATGTTTAATGATAAAAAGAAAACAAACATCCTAGCACAGTTTTTGTCGTAAATTTAAGTCCACACGGTATTGGCTAGGAGAGATATTGTGATCAACAGTGATATTAATTACTACTACCTAAATAAAATACCTATACGACTTCATGTTTCATTCCTGTACCTATAATAATGTCATCAGTGATCGAGATAATTTATTGTTTCATATTTTCCTATCTTTTATGTTTAATAAATGTTTTTAAATGTATTTTGTAACAACTTACTATTGTAAATTAAATATTGGTGTCAAACTATACTTGTAACATAGTCATTTATATCTTGTCCTTAAAAAACCCAAACATTTGAATGATTCCCAAAGTAATTTCACTGACAGTAATTTACAAGCAGCTTCTAGAAGCTGTCAGGTAATCTCAGCACCTGTATAGCTACTAAAAGTAATATCTAACATTGATCCTGTGTAGTTGAAAGCATTTTTGTTTTCAAAGTTTGCAATGAACATGACTATTTAAAAAAGTTGTAGTTTATTGATAGCGACTAATAATGGTAGATGCAAGGCGAGTGATTATATCGATCGATTGGCAAAAATCTCGTAAAAAGTATTTCAAGTCAAATTTGATAACAAATACATGCTAGAACTAGGGCAGGCCACTCTGGCCACTTAGGTCTTCAGTATGAATAGGAAATTTATGTTTGGAAACATGTATGTACCAACTGTGGTCTTTTACTACCCACAATAGCAAGCAACTGAAGGGGCGAGACAGGCGACAATAGACCATAAATGTAGGTAGCATGAATCGGAATGGTGGCAAAAAGTTCTTGAGACGAGGCCTTTGTGATACTCAGAGCTACTCATTTTGTTCTGAAAAATAAAAGCAAAACCACAAAGCTATGCAATTCCTGTCGTTTGACTGTGACACTGACTGAAGACTGTCGGAAATTAATTACGCTTAGTTATACTGAAGATAGAATTTCTTTCAACTTGCAACCTACGTCTTCTGCTCCTGCTCATTGTGGATATACCTGTATGTATCTTAAACCCAAGAAGTTATAGAGAACCTCTTTGGAATAGGAAGGCAGGGTCTTCAGATTAAGAAAAATAAATTGCGACACTTTAACAGATCAGTTGCGATATGTTTCACATTGTAAAACAACTTTAATAAATTATTTGGAATTTCAGAGCTGTGTACAAACTGCTAATAAAATAAATATAACATAAAAACAAAAGTTATGCCACTATGTCTTATGAGTCAGCACAATGCAATACATTGTACAAAATAAATAAAAACTGCCTCTGTCAGTTTGTGGCATAGTATTTGAACAAACTTCAAATATCTTTATAAAAAAATTTAAATTAACACAAGTTGAGGCACATTTACAGCGATAAGAGTTTTGTCCAATTTCACCTGGAATTACTTTCACTTCCATTAATTCTCCACTCACTTGCAAATGCACGCAATTTATTTTGGTAAACTCAGCAAAACAAATATGTTTGGCTCTTAGCCTAGCCAAATGTCTGTCAATTATTATTGTCTTTATCTCAAATTTATTTTTGCATTCTTTTTATAGAATGCTTTTAAAGCCAAAAGGTTGTTCTTGCAAATGTTACAGTAATGAACCCAAGAAATAAAATTGTTAATGCTATTGCTGACAAGAAGTTCTTAACATTTTTTGGATAAATACTTAACTTTAGCATTTGCATTACATTAATTAAGTAGTTACATGCACGGCACAGACTATTTCTACATTTAAATATATATATAGGGCTAGAAAGTAGGTACGTTATTAGAGACTACAGACGTACTGATAAATATCCTCTACGATGACATACATTCACAAGACAAGGGACAATACAGCTTCATATTAAATGTAAATATAAATGGAATACTCTCTCACAATCCTTAAGGCAGACAAGAAGAAAATGCAATGGCAAAGACTAGAGTTGTCATATTTCCTTTATTTTTAATTTACGGGAAGATCTGTAGTAGTCTTCAATTTGGCGCCCTCCTAGTTTTTTCGTTGTCAACAGATATACATCTGCTAACTTATCATAATTTCGTATTTTCTCTTAATGTAGGTAAATATATTTAATTTAGAATTGCAATCACTGATCACCACAAACAAAACAACATAAATATCGTAACTCTAGCAATGTATAGCTGAAGAAAAATGCAGTTTAAATTTAAAAAATAAGGCTTTTCCATCTAGGAATTAGTTCAGTTGGCCTTTTCTTGCAAGACAATGGTACCACTCGTGGGCCACTTCAAGAAGTCAGTGTAACTTGCAACATGCGCTTTCTCATTAAGAAAGTGGCAGTCACTCTCCCATTTTTAGAAAAGGGCCATGAATCGTTAAACAATAATCCACATTTTACCTATGTAGTATCAGGCATGCAAGCAAAACGCACCGTAAAAACACTGCCGTAAATTCCAACTTAAATCTACAAAAATAGCGTGAGAGCCGTAGAGTTTGAAAAGGCAGATCTTTGCGTGTATTGACCTGCATATCAGCAGTTCAATAGCAAGACATCGTTTCCTGGAGTCAAACACCTTTGATGAAAGAATTTCTTTCTAAGCCTGAATCCATACAAGTAGGACGAAAATATGAATGCAGTCAATCACATTCTCTGTACAGTTTTTCAAACTTTCTGTCACTTTGATGATAACATAAATATCCTGCAGTTGTGAAACCTCTTTCTTCTGGATCTGAGCCTAGAAAAACTCAAATTTATAACATTCCCTTCCCAAACATCATTCCCTTCATCAAATTCCCAAACAAAACTTTCCGGTATTTTTGGTTTGAGGCATACTAGACGCGCTGAATTTCAAACAGCTTGACATCGGTGTCGTACCAGATGGGAGGGTCGACGTTGCGCAAGTAGATGACGCCCCACATGTACGTGCGGAACCAGGTGGTAGTGCCTGTGTTTGCCTGATACTTGCGGATCAGGATCGGGTGCGGTACCGGCAGCAGTCCCACTAGTGTTCCGTGCTGCAGGAACTTCAGGATCTCACTCTCATCCGTTAAACCCCTGGAAACGCAGCAGCAAGCAACGCTGTTATTTCAAGGAGTTACTATTTATTTAAAACAAATTTCGTGGCCTTTAATGCACAAAGAATGTCTAAAACCCCTTACCAAAGTGTATCCAGCCTTATCTCCCTCCAACAAACATTGCCTACACAAATATACATAATAGAAACATACGTAGGCAGAAAAAAAACTCACTTGTCGATGCAAATCTTCTCGACCTGTGGCACCAGCACCTGCAGCAGCCGCATGATGGTCTGTAGCGGCAGCTTACTCTTCCACGAGTTGACCCACTCGGAAGAAGGCACCCACTGGTGGCCGGAGCGTCCCTGCGACGTGCGCGGGTCAGACAACTGCACGCTCTGCGACTACATCGGCGTGCCGCGCCCAAATCATAGCAGGCGTGCGTGCATCGAGCAGGTAAAGCAAGCGAGAGGGGAAAAAACAAACAGGAACATGACAGAAGATTAAAAAATAAGCATAGTTTAATTTATGATTGATCATGGGAATACCAGGTGGTGTGTACTTGAAGTAAGCTAAGTAACCAAAGGGTGAATAGCCTGCTCCCTAGTGATGAGCATTGAAACCAGTAGTGTGAAAAATAGATCAGGTCCTAACTCAATTTTACACTTATTGAATTAATTTTTATTGACTTAAACTACTAAGCAATTTAACATCTTCATTATTGTGCAAATCCAGTGCAAAGTAAAGAAAAACCAACTGGTGGACGGTAAAATAAACCAATAAAATATTGTATGAAAATTATCATTCACTTTATCAAATGGTGAAATAATAATGTTATTGGCTTGGTCAAAAAATGACAGAACTTCTAAGCATATTAACCCAAGATTATGGAAAATAAAATTGATGCATTGTGTACTGATAAAAATTTGTGCAGGTAAACAGCATTTGAACGGCATGTTTGCAACTTGTGCATTGAATCTGTGCATGATACTGCCTCTTATTAAATGGCATTTTCAAGAACTAAACTTGTGAGCATGCAACACATATTATAAGGCCATGTACGGTACCTGGTTTACAATTCGAGTAGTCGACGTTGGCAGACTAGCTACTGATGTTTGTGAAAATTTCCGCTCCACTTTCGAGGGAGATATCGCTGGAGAGTCTGCTCTCTGCAAAAAGAAAACCAAATGTGAGTACGATTAATGCAGATTTCTTTATCCTTAACAACAAATGTTCAATTTCTTCCACAAAAAAATTATGGAGAAATATGTGGCTACTACCAATTTTATTTAATTACTCATTAAGTTAAATTCTTGGCTCTACATTGTGGACTTTTCTGATGCAAGATATATATATTGTTGTTGCTTCAATCCATCGCTTGTCAGTATTGTCAAAAAAAAAATCAGTGGATCACTTGTAGAAAGCTATTGAAAAGTAAAATTCTTGTTGACGGGTCGATCTTTACCTCGGAAGGCGCTCCCTCCTCTCCTTCAGCAAATCGCTCATCGATGCCGAGCTCGCAGAGTTCCGCAACGCAGTCGGCTGCCCCCAAGTCACCGTTGGTCGGTGCTGCGCCTGGGGGTGGCTGCAGAGCCGCAGGGTGCGCTGACTCCTTCTCTGTCATCGAACCGATCTGTGGTGTTGCCGGCAACGTGGCCTGCGCAAGGTGGAGGGTATAAAGGGGTGTTATCAGGTGGAAAATCCACTTTTTTGACAGTATACTTCTGATAGGTGAAAATTTCCATTGAGGTACAAGATGGAAATGATTTTTTGCCACCAACTAAATCTTTTGGTAGTAAAGTACCTGCGATAAGAAGCATGGATGAAGCACCATGAATTACTAATTCATTTAACCAGTAGTGAAAATTAGTGAAAATTTGCAATGGGCTCTCATAAATTAACAATAAACAGAGAACATTTGAACAGCAACGTTGAAGTAAAGAAGAAACGAGGGAGGAAATGGAACACCATTCTTCAGATGCTTTTTAATTCCCACGAAGTCGGATCTGGTGTCTATCTGGTGTTTTATCCACAGTAAATTTCACGGGAGTAGGCTCAATGAAAAGGGCTAACGCCTACCTTGAGTGTGCCCGGTTCTGCAGGCTGTGCGGGCCGCGATCCCTCCATGCTGGGCAGCTCAGCCACACTCTCCGTCGATGTGGCACCAGTCAGTGGTCGCTTGGTCGACCGTTTAGTCAGCGACTTGCTGATCGTCCCGTAGTCGCATGGCAGGTTGGCCAGTGCGTGGAAAACCTACAAGGGCGGGAGAGGTTTGCAAGTCAATGAATTATAAAAATCGTCAATGAAAATTAGATGTGCACTGCCAAAAAAAAATGCAAAGTCTTGGTTGATGCTACGCGACAGAGGAGAGAATAATGGATTTCGTCCTCGTGTGAGGTATGTGTTCGACAGTCCCACTCACCTGACGCTTGCGTATGAGTGTGTAAACAAGGTTAGAGTTGCCGTCAAACTGGTACTGGATGATGTTGTTGAAGATCTCGAGCAGGAAGAAGACGAGGTGATGGTTGCTGGGTGACGAGAACAGGAACCAGGGTGTGCTGAACGCCTCGAGTAGGTGTAGCAGTTTCGTGCTAGCAACCATCGACAGCGTCTTCAAGTATGGGGAAACTGGAGGAAAAAAAAGCAAACCTCCTCAGGACTGTCATTGAAAATATGGTGACGTATGAGTCATACACGTATATTACATATTATTTGTGTACTTTATGAACAGAGGACTTTATGTACAGTAACATGCACACAAATGGTATAAGACTGTACTTGCTATTTTGGTAGATTTTTTTTTTTTTCAAAGACAATGCAGTTTGAACCAGCAAATTGTTTGCTGTGTTTTTAAAGATTGCGATTGATACAAGGAGAAGTTGATGCTTTGAAAGCTGGAATCAATCAATTTAAAATTCATGCTCAGTCTTAATCTTGCAAATGGAGATCTAAGTTTAAGGTGTACCATTGACAAGAATGGTGAGAAGGCAGTCGAACAACGGCTGCAGTCTCTGGTGGCCGGTCGTGATGATCTTGTGAAACACGGTGATAAGAAGATCGGCGTGCGTGCCTGTGAACACCGGGATGTCCATGGGAATCGTGGCTGTGTACGGTTTGTTGAGCCGCACCCCGAAGTTTCGTTCCCCGCTCAGAAGCAGCAAGATGAACACCCCGATATGCATGAGGCCAACACGAGCTGCAATTAGAGGAAGGCACGTTGTTTGTTTGTAAAAATGTCGATTCTTTTTATAGTTTGAGAAGGGAATTTGAGGAAATGTATAGCTGAGAATAAGGAATGCTTATAATGGAGGTAGACAAAGGGAAATGCAGGTAGGAATATGGGAAAATGTGAAAATGGTTGGTGAAGAAGATAAAAAAGATGAAAATGTTGAGGGCATTGCTGTAGAAACAGATGCCAAGCAATTTTGAGCTAACAAGTATGCCAAACATTTCCACCACAATGTGTCCTATCTGAAAGTTACGTAAAACACTATTCACATTATAGACATTTACTTGCTTTAATGAAAAGACAGTGTTGAACGTCATGCGACACAGACTTACATTGGTCAGCTCTAGAATCGTTGAGATGAAAAAGGATTGGTACCAAGATCTCGAGCACATCACTGCTCTTCAAGACATAGTACAGGAATTTCTGAAACAAAGTTGAAGTGTGCCTTACTATTTGGGACCGAACTTTGGGCTTGATGACAGAGTTTTTTCAATCTTTAATCAAAACTGTCAAAGATACTACATTGAAACTACATTGACGCTTGGAAGATACTTGAAAGTAGACCTCGAACTTACTTGTACATTCAGTTGGTAAGAATTGCAAATGAGTAACTACCTAGATCAATTTCACCGAGACTTAAAACAGTAGATAACAAAAACCTGGATTTTACGTTTCAATGAAATCCTCGACAAGAAAGACTAGGTGCACAAATGCAAAACAGGTTTTGTGAGCAATTTTCAACAAAACTGAAGATTTCTAATATGTGTCTGCCTTGAAAGGAGCAACTGATCAAACTCAGAAAAGTGGGCTAGTTAAAATCATTGAAAACATGCCGATTGGTACCTTGTTGTAGTCACACATTTTCCAGAAGAATACTAGCAGTTCCTGATGGAACTGTACTTTTTTTGCTGAGTTTGGTAGATATGTCTGTACTAGTGGGTTATTCAACAGTTTAGTAAAACCTCGGAGTACAAATTGAAAGTCTTCGTCTCGATGTATTCTTGAAAGATAGTTGATGAACAGGTTGTCTGGTACAGAAATCTGGAAGAAATTGATGAATTAATCGAAAAGTCTTTTAAATATACATTTAAAATAGTTGAAACTTTTGTTATCATTTTGGAATCCTGACACAGTTTTTGGTTTCAAATTTCTATGAGTAGCAACGTTATATATTTCTGTAGAAAGAACAGCAGAACATACACAAGTAAAGCAAAATAAGAATGTCCACTTCTTGACTCACAAAACGTTCTACCCAAAATATGTTTAGTTAGGAGTAGGACGGTTGTTGCCAGCATTGAAAATAAGGTAACCTGAGCCCGTGGCATGTCATGTTCTTAGTTGAGCCCCAAATAAGTTTTTATTAACCAGTTTCCTTATCAATGGCTGTTTGCTAAGTGGAATGAGGGCCGGCGATGTCCCCAAATTAGTTTGTTCCCAACTTCTGCACATTTTCAGCACACCACACTTACTGCACATACATAATTTAAGAGAATAATTAAAACTTTTCCTAATTTTTTTAAAATTATACTCATCTCATGGTTCCTACTACTTTCCCAGAATTACAAAAAAAAAAAATTTTTCATTAGAATTTTTGGCCTAGAAGTTTCTCGGAAGCCAATCTGTTTGGCAGATATTGTTTATCTAGGCAGGTCAGAGAAATTGTCGATGAACTCAGAATGACACATTTTGATGGCCAAAAGGGGCAGTGAGGTTAACGTACTAAGGAACGTTTTAAGAGTCTAGAAGTGTACCTACATAAAAAATAAACACTAGAAACCCTGACAGAAAAATTAGACCTCAATTGGTCACAACCACTCACAAACAGAATAATCAAGAGTAGGTTTGAACTACGAAATATTGTGAAGAAGTGTGTTTTTAAGAACACCGCAATGAATTGAAACGTGGAACAACTAGTACCTCATCTGCATCATTAGTGTTGCTACTAGTGTCGTGGTCCAGGGTGACTATTAGTATCTGCAATGCGGCGTCGACTAGTGGTTCCATAGAGTCGGTGAACAGGATGTGGTTGTAAGGCACGCCCATTCCGACGGGATCGTACGAACACACCGTGTTCAATAGAGAGGTAAACATTGGCAGAGCATGTCGGTTGTCTGCACACGTGTAGTACTGGATCCATCGGTTGGGGGCCGAGTGGATATCTGTCATGGCACACAGAACACTTTGCTGAAGTAAGGTTCTTAGATACTTCCAGGGATATTAGCATGGCAGAAAAATATTAATTGAAAAGCAAAGTAGCTACTGCAGCTCAAAAGAGTGGCACCTGATAAACAAAGCTTAATAATTAGTGGATACATTGAATTTAATTGGACTCGCTAAGACTCTGCAATTGCATGTTTTTGATGCATGGGTAATCAATCATCTAACAATAAAAATCGATTTTGTTTCCTTATGTAACATTTTATCAATCCAAGCAAAATACAAAAAACCATTAACTACAACCAACTTCTTTTGGAGAGCGTTCAAATAGCAGGTAAATAAAGGAATTCTTTCAGGTTTTTAAAGAAGGTATGTTTACCAGTTGGTGGTTGGTACATAGTTTCACTGAAGCAAGTCAGGAGCAACTTTAGCAGCTCAGTTCGGTTTGAGTCGAAAGTTGGGTATCGTGGTGGAGAATGAGCAAATCCAACACCAGCTTCCCAGATATATTCACAGCTATCTATAGCCTGCAGATCTTCAGCCTTGTCCTGATTGAGAAACAATAAAAAATTAGAAACTGCTAGCAGCTAAAATCTAAAATAATTGATATCAACTCTACAGTGATTAGGGTAAATGCCAAAGCATTAAAATTCACAAGTGTACCAATCAACGCCATTCATTTATGAGTTTCCGGTAAGTTGCGCTTTGGTTGCAACCCTTTCTTTTCCTAACTAAACTAACTAAATAAACAATCTAAACAAGTAAAAATATATTGCAGAATGTTTCAGCACTTACTGGACCAGATTTTTTGTTCGCTGCCACAGTAAAGTCTGGGCAAAATAGTAAATCACATATTGCATTGATGAGAGACTGCGCTAGTGGCATCGACTGGTCCTCGTCATCTTGAGATTGCCCTGGTAAACTTGACCAAAAGAATCCCTTCCATTCTGGATCCTCGAAGATGTATGGGAGGAGACGGCTTAGTAGCCGAACACAATTCAAAACTGGAGAAAAAATTAGTTTAGCATTTGAATCTTATTAACATAGAACAGGATAAGAAAGAGCCAAAGATGTATTAATTTTACCGTAAAATAGCTAGACCTAGGTATCCTACTAAATAGGTAAGTAAATAGGCACCTATGTAGATACTATTTCCAACCTAGGTAATAACAATATGTTAACTTTGAAGACTATTTACCAGTTTGCTGCTCATGCTGGGTCCGACAGCTGTTATCTACCGCTTTCACTAATTTCTCGACAGCCTTATAACATAGTGTAGCTAAATTTGACGGGGCTGATTCACGCAAGGCTCGTATTTCTGGAGCTGGGACCAGAGTAAATACGTCCTGGACATTGGTCAACGTCTCTGACCAAAATTGATCCCAAAAGTTGTCATCGCTGGCGTCAATCGGCTGCAAATCAGAACAAAGTGAAGTGTTAGTAGTATAAGCTAAAAAAATGTTTTGAAGTAGATTAAAAAGCAAAGGGAAGGATTGTTTGCCTTCCCACGCAAGTGTCAAAATCGTCCTATGTCACACTACAATGCTGACTAGGAATACCATGGAGACGGGATGAAAAAAAACATGAAATAAATATGAGTGACTTCGATAAAGGAGTAATCACCTGAGTTTTAGAAGTAAGCTGAACAATAGCTTTTCTAAAATTTAATTTTGTATCCGCGTTCCCCATGACTGCAACAGCTGTCCACCATTTGTAGACGTCACATCACAAGTGGGAGACACGTGACGTCATATATCAAGGCGGCGGGGCAGAAAATTTTAAACCCTGATCAGAAGGTTTATTTGTCTGTATATTTTTAAAAGCTGGTCCAATAGGAACTTGTCAATTTCCGTTGAATAATTCTACATCAGATAGTGGGTCTGACTTTCTAATACCTGTTTCAAATATAAATCACATTCAAACAAAAGGAAGATTTAAATTGATTCTTTTATTATCTAACAGGTAAACAAGTGCGTAAATTTACTTACCTGTCATTTCATAAAAATTAATTCCTTCAGTAATCGTTATTTAGAAGTGATTAATTTAAATAGAAAAATAGTTAGTTCAGAACGTGTGCCAAATTTTTTTTTTGTGCATCAAGAATCAAGAATTCAAGAATCGAGGATGGGAAATTTGGATGGGTTATATGCCAGATGGTGAGTTTTCATTCACATAAAAAAATTAACAATACACTTTGTCACACTTATGTTTAATAGTATTACATACAACATTAAAAACAGCATTACTTTTATACATGAAACATTGTTTTATAAAAATATAAATACTTTACTGCTTTTCATCTGGTGTCATCATACACCTCGATATAAAGCTGTCAGTGTAGATGTACAAGTTTTCTGCTAAGGAAGACCAACGAAATTAATATTTACGCTATCATCTAGCATTTTTACTGATACTCCATGACTAGTCGAAAGTTGGTACCCCTTGGGTGTACTATATATTTTACAGGATTACGGTGGGACATCGTCATATTTTATTTTGAAAGCCAAAATAAAAATAATCCTGCACAGTTTCTTTCTTAGATAGGCATTTCATATTTTGCTAGAGGTTACCATAAAACCTCAATTAATAGTACTTTGGTTTGCACTGATTTTTAATTATCTACAAACTAGATGTTCATGTACCACATTTGAGAAATTGGATGCGAGTACGGAGGGAGCATAGAACTTTGGACGTGTTGGAGCGTTTACGCATAGAATTCATTTGAATCTACTTCCAAACACAAATTTATACATTGATGTTAGTTCGAGGTAATAGGTAGAAGGTACCATTTCAATATTGATATGTACACATAATAATTATTTATAGCACACAGTTCAATAACAGTCACTTTCATCGAAACAGTCAAAATGTACAAATTAACGGCTAGGTATATCATGGCATCTTTGATCTTTTGTGCTTCGAGCGATTTGCGAAGCGCATATCAGAAATGTTTCAACTATCTCTAATATTTACATTTTACATATTAATTTAATCAATGATATGTTTATCTACAATCAGTATAACAAGGAAATTTTCAGTTCCATTATTTTGTTGTTCAAGGATGGAAAAACAATTAGGAAAAAATCTGTAGTTTTACAATATGAAAAAATTGTTTTACACATTTCTGTCATACGCACGTTATCGAGATGGGCAAGACTCATCAAAACAGAGCTGTAGAAGTACAAGAGCTTGTACAACTCAGGTGAAAATGTAGGAAATCACAACGAGAGATGCAAGGTGTTGAATACCACTTCCCGCTCCACTATCCATGGAAAAATTTCCCCCGAATGATAATGAAAGTAATTCTCTATTTGTCCCTCTTTGACCCATTTCAACAACCTAGCCATCAGACCAAATTAACCAACCTAATTCACCAACGCAACCAACTTCAACGTCGGCCTATATCTGAAAGAACGCAGACAGCTATGTGTGGCATCCTGGCTCGCTCCTTGCCGAATTATGATAGACGGGTTGGTAGTGCCTTGCATTTGGTGCATAGCCGGGGTAAGGCACGGCGAAGCTCGACATGCTTTGAGCGTTATAGCTGTGCGTAGTGTCGCCGTTGGGCAATGCGGTCATCAGCATCATTGGCTTGACACCGCTTGGGTGGTTTTGCCAGACAGGCTGCGGAGAAAGGCGGCCACCTGCCGGTTGTGCGGGTGGTGTGATAACGTCAGGTGTGCCGTCGGAAAAGCGGTGGCTATCGCGCGGGTTTGGATAGCCGGCACTTGCATACTGCGGGGACCGACTCGTGGGGGACTGCCGCGACGAGGGCAGACTCCCGGGCGATGTTTTAGGGAGCTAAAATCAATGGGGATAAGTGGTTAATGCATGGCCACTGAAATTCTAAGGAAGCACTTCAAAGCGTAGCAAAAAACGTATCCTCTATTTGACTTAACCAGGTTTCCATATTGTAATTTTTTAGCACAAAAAAATACTGACTGGAGGCTCTGATTGGGTAATTAACCTGCACATTTTATGGGCAAAAACAAATAATTGGCAGAAATTCCATCAAAACTTTAGACTAGTCTGATGTCTTTATAGTGATTTTTTCATCTTCTTCGTACCTGTGGACGCATGAGTTGTAAGTTACGGTGCGGCCTTCTCAGCGTTCCTGTCGGGGTATGTGGAACGGACTTGGCATTTGAGTTGCCATTGGACAGGGACACGTTGTCGTGGTGTCCCAACTCGGACATCGCTTTCCTGCCGTGTCCGTTAAAGTGGTTGTTCGCGCTTCCGCCGTTTGAGTGCTCCGCATACTCATTGCGACCGTTGTAGAAAAATGCGTCCGAGTAAACGTTCCGGTTATAAAACGATCCAGCCTTAGTTGGGTATGGCGGTTCTTCTCGGTCAGAGGCTGGTGGACAAATCTGAACCCATCCCTGAAAAAAAAAAGTCTTAGGATTGTAGTCTATAGGCATATGAAAGAAAGGAAATTTTGTTGAGTATCAAAATTGTTCCTTACTCTCAGTACAAGCCTAAATGTTCATGCTAAGGACATGTGCAAGTTTCTAAAGGAAAATAATATGGAGATTGTTACCAGCCCGTGCAGATGCTGCCGGGAGTTTGTGACGAGGGTGGTTGTGGCGTAGGGAGCGGGCGAATTTGCCCCGTCCCTAGCCTCTCCGTTACCCTGGAACGTTGTCAGTGATGAGGCAACTTCCGCATACGCAGGCATCTCGCTGTTAGGGCTCTTCGTTTCCGCATACTCGTTGGGGATGCTACCGTTGCAAAGAACATACCGCATATCTGGGGATAATGAACAAGTTATTAAGAAAATAGCTATGACATAAAATATTTAGAGTATATCAGTTTTTACATTTTCCAGTTTGGTATTAAAAGATGAAACCATGAATGGCTTCAATCATTGCTTGTTTATAAATGGTTTTACATGCCATTGATCACATTATTAATTTACCAGGATGGTGATTGTCTGCATGACAGTTGTGGGGTCGGTTCTCAATCCAAAGTGATGAGTCAGGATTCACTAGCGTGCGGTTGCGTTGAGCCAACGCAAGTGAAGTAGGCATTCCATGGGCCGCTTTCAGATTCAGCGGAGTCACCAGCACACCTCCATTTGAGCGAGAATCTAAGATAAACAGGAAATACATTACATTTGTAGATGATTGAGCCTGAATGCTGTTCAGCGAAGATTTTCAGTAGTTGATTAACAAAATTACTAAAGAGAATAACAGAAAGGAATTACAATTAATGATTTTGACAGTTCTCCTGTTGCTAAATTCTTTAAATTATCAATGAAAACGATGTTAACCACAATTGTACGTAAGCACGCATGTCTTGCAAGTCAAATCTCCAGCCCACGAGCTTGAGATTTGACATCACACATTTCTGGAATACTCCGAGTATAATTACAGATTTGCAACATTAATTTGCGTAGAGGATACAGTAAAATCAATCTACCTAGGTACTCAAGGTACCCTACTTAAAGCTTGTAAACGCACCATGCAAATTCGAGTGCGCTGACTTCTTCAGCATGAGCTGTCTCCTCCGAACCAACAACATGGCAGCAAATAGCAGCACCATCACGGAAACCATGCTCCCAAGAAGAGCAATGAACCACGTCTCTGTCAAGAAGTCTCCAAAATTCGAGCTTCCACCCATGCCCGAGTCCATGGGCAGCCGATTTGAGTGGTCTTTGAGCAGAAGACGGGATGCAGGATCTAGCCGCAGAGTGGCAGGGGAACTCGAAGGTCCTATGCCTGCTCGGGTTGAAGCTGCGGCCGTTACGCTGTATGCCACGCCTGCCGTTAAGTTTGTTAGCAATAGCGACGGAGTTTCGACGTCTACAGTAACATTGGTTAGGACGCGGTCAGTGCCGTTGCTGCCTGGACTGCTCACCACCACCTAATGGATGAAATTTCATAGTAAGAAACAATGCAAAAACAGTTTTTTAAACCAACAACCTTAGATGTAAGAGCGACAGAAGACTCAAATTGATTGCAGAAGACAAAAACTCCGAAGAGAACAACTGACCTGGTAGCTCCTAAGTATTCCATTGTGTGATATGTCAGGCGGCGGCCTCCACTTAATATAAACGGCTGTAGCATTGAGCAGTAAAGCCTCCATGTGACTCGGTGGTAGAGATGGGACTAAAGGGAAAACAGAAGAAATTCTTTAAATTTTGTTACTGAATTTGGGATAAAACGTCACTAGAATAAAGGTCAAGTTCACTATGAAAAATATTAACACACTTATTGACTATCCATTCTACAACAATTGACAAGAGGTTGAAAATCAAAAGAAAGAATATTGCTTACCGTCCTCATCAGTCCTGGCCAGCCGGGAGTTGGATGGCCTGCCATCGACCGTCTTGTAAAACGGAACGAGGAAGAACTCGTAGCGCGTGAACTTGGCCAGCCCCGTGACCTGGAAACCGGATGCTCCACCGGCATGCAGCACCGTCAGCATGTTGTACATATCTGGAGACTGACCGGGAACGTCCATCGGCCGAGAGTAGATGTAGAAGCCCTCTACGAACTCCGAGCTCAGGATCTAAGAAGGGGCAAACTTGTCAGCTTGTGTTGGACATGTGTTGTTGCTATTGACTTGGTTAGCAGGAATGAAGATCTTTTTTTTGCCTGAGAAATGAGTGATAATGGCACTTAAAGCTCTATGCCTGTTGCATAAATATTTCTTTGTTATGTGAATGGAAAGTTTCTTGAACTAATTTTACAGTTACCAGCCCAGCCATTTGTCTTGACCAGCCATTTGGAGACTAAAAGTAAATGATTTTTTTTTTTCGGATTTCGAAGCTTACAACAAAAAACTCTCAATAGCAATTGGTAGCCTACTATCATTATCCATTGTCTTATTGATACTTCTGTAAACTATCTACATCTGGTTCCAGTTGTCTACTATGATTGACTATGAAAGGTTTAAGTTGTCAACGTAAAGATCTTGCACGCACCTCCCATGTCAACTTAACGGACGTCGAGCTGAGCGGCTGGGCATCTGTCAGCTCCACCACGTGCCCAGCTAACAGACTATTCTTGGCCTGCTCGAGCTGTCGCTGTTCCGGACCGTACGAGCCGTTGTCCAGCAGAACAACAGTCTCGGAGAGCGGGCTGGGCAGCGAGAGACCGTGAGAGTTCTCTGCTCGGATCAGGAACGTGTAGCTCACGCCTGGTGCCAGGTGGCGCTGAGTGTATGTTGGGCCCTGGATGTGATGCGCCACCACAGCCCAGCCCTGGTTGCTGCCTGTACCCGGCTCGCGGCCAAAGAGTTCGATCTAGGGGACGGAGAAATCGGTTAAGTTCCATCTACGGCGCAGAGCAGTTGGCTTAGTTTGTAGCTCGAGAATTCTTGTAGTCTATTGGCAGCTCTTTTAAAGTATATGTGTGATATTTTGTTTATTTCTCTGCTTCTTAAAATTGTGCAAAAAATGAACCTTATACATCATGAACCTGATACAAAGACATACAATTCAATGTCCAAATGACTACCCAGCCATGACACTCAATTATGCTTGAAATAACAGGGATTCAGAGAAAATATTTTACATCAAATATAAAACTTATTTTATTGTTAGGAACACTAATAACCTCTCAAAAATTGAGCAACACCTGCGACAGGTGATCATCGGGGTTCGATTCCCCGTTTGGGAATCAATATCTGAGAGGTAATTAGTGTTTCTAATAATAAAATACCCTGCACATTGCAAGCATTTGCAATTTAAACCAGATTTCACACATAACTGATTGCTTCTCTCAAAATCATCTGACGTATGAGATAATTTGTTCACAAGAAATTGTAGTGACAGTTTGACAGATATATTACTAAAACATTCTATCAAGATTATACAAGATGAAAGTGAAACATAAGACTCCATGAGGTTAGCCACTATGGCTCATACAAGTGAAAGCAATGTCTGATGGCAACAACCCACCTGATAGCCCAGCAATGAGGAGGACCCGATCTTGTTGTTGCGAGCCCAGCCGATGGTGACACTGGAGTCTGTTTTGTTGACGATGTGGGGTCTACTGGGCGGGCCGGGAAACGTAGATGGCTCGGGAGCACGGAAGAAGTTGATGTTGGGATTGGTGGGCAGATCAAGGCGCAGCGCTGCGCTCCAAGTCGCCTTGCCGCTTCGTGACGATGCCACGCACGTGTATACGCCACCATCACTTTTCTCCAGGTCTGCATAGGAAAGTGTGACAGTTTTGTTAGCTTTGCTACAAGTTCCAACAAGTTTGGGAAGAAATGCGTTCTCTCAAAAAATAACTTGCAGGATCTTGCTTAAATGTTAATTGAATTCAATTTTTAGTATGTTGGCGGATCTTTAAAAAACTGTTTCTACATTCTAGTTGTTTGGTTCAGAACAGAACACCAGATATTAATAAAGGCCATCATCAAAGTCAAACAAAGTCGGCTCCAAGCACAAAGGCTTATAAAAAACGAAATCGTCAAAGTTATGTGCAAGCACTTTTTTTAGGGATTTAGATCTCAATGATGTGAGACAATGCTAATGACTTGTCAGCGTTACCTGTGATCTTGAGCACGCCGGTGGATGAGATGTTGAAGCGTGGTCCGGGAATGACAGGTTGTCCTTCTCGATACCAGGTGATGACTGGCACGGGATTGCCGGTTGCCCGACACGGCAATACGGCCATGCTTTTGATGGGCAGCGTTTGATTGGCCGGGCCCAGCGTGATCACCGGCGGTGGATAATCTTCTGGCGAGCTCACCGACAGCCGACCACGCCAGATTGCTGACCCCGCGGGATTCACCGCCGAGCACACCACCACCGCACCGGAGTCGTTGCGAGTCACCGCCTGCGTGAAATAAATTCTCAGACGCCGCCAAGAATCCAAGGGTTGCTCTCAGTTACATTGTGACAGCACTCTTCAGCCTGATCCTTGGCTGATTGATTTGTGGTGTTTAACGACGCACTGTTTTGACATCTGGCCATGCGGTATTGGTCTAATGGCGTCGGTGAATGAGTGGATGATGACGAGGATGATGATGAACTTAACCTAGCCTAGAAGGGAGGAGGGGAAACCCGGTGCCGGCACGTAGTCTCCTGTCAAAGAGCACCATGGGGACCACCGGCTTAACGTCCCTTTCGAAGACTGTACAACTCGAACAACAGGATTCCTCCACAAATTCATGCTGTCGAGAGGTTGATAAGAAAGGTGAATGAAGTTGCTGTGCTAACTTTCATCCCTACAACCTCTCTCCCAAACAGTACTGGTCATGTGAATGATGGTCGCCCATGCAATACCTGACTCAGCGAAGTGTTGCTTAACTTCGGTGATCTAACAAGAACGGGTGTTTACAACATGCCAAACACAGTTCTGATCCTTGGTAATAGGATTGTTTTAAAGACAAGATTTTACTTGCAATATATTTTTCTGATTGATCAAAACTACTTGATTATGCTACGTGGGTTGCTCAGACGGAAATCTTGGGAGAACTTTCTTTGCACTGGTAAGTCTAAGCGCAGCCCGAGAGATTTTGTAAAACCGAAATTTGTTTAAACCTAAACTATGTGAATGCCAGCAAGTGGTCTCACCTGCAACGTGAGGATGGCGCGTCCTTCTGGGGTGACTGTGGCGAGGTAGCGGTCATGCTTCGCGCCTGGGTAGAGCAGCGAGCGGTTGCCCTCAACAGACCAGAAGACCGACGGCTGCGGGCTTCCCACGGCACTGCACTCGAAGACCACGTCTTGGTGCAGCTCGATGTTCTGGTCAGCCGGACGGATTGTCAGCGACGGTGGCGCTGTGGAACAAACACGTTCATATCTTGGACACTTTCCACGATTATCTACAGGGCGCCGATCTGACCCTGAGGCTGGGGTTTCATTTAAAAGAAGCATGCTACATCTTTAGAGTCATTTTCTAAGAGAATCGAGTTTAAAAGAACAAGTGCCATGTATCTGACACCGTGAAAATAATGCTCGAATAGAAGAATGTGCTTAATCTGAAGAAAATATCTTTCGAATTTCTAAACTTTACTGAATATGGCATTTATGAAAGTTGGCGCATAATGATAGCTAATGGCGTGTTTCTTATTCTTAGAACCACAAATGATGGAAACCTCAACTCTGTTTTAACGTTTCAAGAGTAGGTTCCAAAACCGCAGACAATGCAAAAGTTCCTGGCTCAGTTAACATTGGAGCAAGCTCCACACAATTTCAGCATTCGGCCATCAATAATTCACAGGCAGATCTCACAGGCGACGCGCTCTCGTCGCAACAACACGACGGTGGTGGGACTGTTTCCCCCCGGTCGAAATAATTGATCCCCAGCAGCCCCCAGAAACTCACAATGAACCGTGAGCGTCGCCGACGCGCTTATCGAGCCGATGGGGTTCTCGATCTCGCAGATGTACTCTCCCTCGTCTTCAGGCATGACGCCCTCGAGTCGAAGACTCTTGTCTTCGAGTTCGTTGACTCGGTTCGCGGGCATACTCCCGCCGCTGGCCAAACGCCGCCAGTGCACGTCGGGGTGTGGATCTCCGCCCCCGCGGCACTGGAACTCCACGGTGCCCCCCACGAGAGTAACCACGTCTTGAGGGGCGCGGATCACGAATGGCTTCACTGTGGAAATAACATGCAGTTGGGTTTCAGGAGAAATATTCAAAAGTCACGATCTGGAAACTTGGGCTTGGCGAGGGCGCTGAAGTTTGCCCTGAGGATGCAAGCAGAATGTGATCCTTGTGTTTTTAGGTCCCTAATGAGGGGTGGACGCGTTGGTTGCAGGGTAAGAGACGAGGCGTTGTTTTTACCGTGCACGCGGAGCTGAGCGATCGCGGATTCGCGGGAGCCGACCGTGTTCTTGGCGATGCACTGGTAGCGTCCGTCGTCGCTCTGCCGCGAATCCTGGATCGCCAGGTTGCCGCCGTCCACCAGGCGAATCCTTCGAACACAAAGCACAACTTTGAAACACGTGCAGGTAAGCTAATGTTATACCTAATTAATTTCAAGAGTGTTTGTAGTTGGTCCTTGCGATTCTCATAACTGTTTGAAAAATCTATAATGTGATTTCGTATGTTATAAGCAGCGTTCTGCAAAACCGCAAACGAATTTTTCAATCCACCCTGAGCGGTTTTTGCTTTCAGAACTTCAAAAGCTGTTGACAAATCATTTCATATGCTTGAACAAAAGCAGTCACGCTTGTAAGTTCCGTAAAACAAATTCTGGCTGGCTTAGGATCAATGTTCATAACACTCAAAAACGAATCTAAATCGCACCTTTACACGATACTTTAGTTTTACGCTCGGAAACCTAAGTCTTGTGGCTGTCAATTGGATCTAACTTGCCTACAAGTCAACACACTCCTTCCCGGTGGTCACAGGTGCAAACTCGAGTCTTTCAATCCGCACTCCTTCACGAACAAACTACTTTTATTTTATTGATAAACTTTGCCGGTCGGTTTCGTACATAGGGTGAGCTGGCAAGAAAGGAATAGACTAGTGCTGGCTAACTCACCTTTTGTTGGAGTCCAAGTCGATGGTCTGTCCGTTCTTGCGCCAGGAGACGACGGGCTCGGGGTAGCCCCTCGGGGGCCCGCACTCCAGCAACGCGGTCTCACCCTGCGCCACTTTCGTAACTTTCGGCTCGGCGCGGAAATCGTCTTTCAGAACTGTCAACACGAGAAAGAGGAACGCTTGTGAGAGGCTTGACTTCGACATTAGCGGGGGTGGTGGGCGGTGGGGTGGGTGGGGGCTGGCTCGAGGTCGGGCGTTTGGAGGTGCTGGCTCACAAATTACGAGATGAAACTAATGTGTGTGAAGAATTCCAGATGGAGGGTAACTAAGAAGAGAGGGGTGGGTAATGATGACAAGAATAAAATATTGTGAGGTGAAACTGGAAAGGGTTCATGCGGAAGAATGCGCTTTCACGGAGGATGGATGATGAGGGCGATTGTTGTGGAAGAAGAAGAGGCCAATTTCTCGAGTTCATATTAGAGTAAACCTTGTATAAAAAGATCGAGGTGGACACAATACAAAGAATAGACAGATAAAGAGAGTTGAGACAAAGGCTGCGATGGAGCAACTTTCTGCTTGACCAGCGATCCCGAATTCTGTAATCTCGACATGCCCACGTTGTCTTTTATTTAATCCTGCTCCTCGGCTTTGTCCGCGATTTCTGTTGTGATTTCTGACTGAACATCTCTCTAAGTAATCGACCATTTTGTTCTTTTGTTCAGTCTGTTTTTTCGCTGTAAAGAGTATTTGCTTTGTATTATTCATGGCTTCACGTTCTTTTCCTGCGCTCGTTTTTCGTCTCATTCCTTACATAAATCCGAGTAATCATTTCATTTATACAATTCCCTTTAGATTTATTTTAATTACTTTGCTCATACTTCGCCCCAATAATATGCCTACTTTTCGTTCCCTCAACTCTCGGTCCAATTCAACTTATGAATTCTTTGTCTATGCTTTCATTCCAACTCAATTTAGCTCTCGATCTAATAGTATTTCCCCATCGTCTTTGTTGTGTGTGTCTTTCATCTCGTCGCAAGCCCGTCTCTGTCTCTGGCACCGTTCTGCACCAATGTCTTCGAGACGACGTATTCAATTTGCCTGCACAGTGTGCCTCATCTGGCATTCCAGCCGCCCAATTGGCTCAGCACATTCATCCTGCTCCCGTGCGGCGCGGTGCCGGAGACGTCGGAGATTCCTTGTCTCCTCGCAGGAGTAACTCGCCAGTTCCGCCTATCATGGTCCCGAACCCCTGTGGGGGGGAGACATTCGTCTTGGCCGCCTCCCGAGAACCCTTCTCATCTCGTCCAAAGCATTGTCCACGTCAGATTAGATCCTCTCCCGCTGAAGCCAACTGACCATGTCATACTATTTTGATCGTCAAATGACTCGAAGGAGATGCTGTCTCGGCAAAGAGGATTGCTGTGTTTACCGTTCACCTTGATGTTCTTGCCGTACGCCTTCTGTTTGGATTGGCTCTTAGTTATCATACTTTGCATCCTGCCGTTCGCTATTAATTCCACGTGCCCTTGTTTCATATTTACGCAGGTAAATAATTTACCCCAGCGTTCCATGGTTACTGCGCTCACAGCGTGTCGTGGCGTTTTGAGACGCCAGCAACCCATGTCTTCTCCTTGTCGTTCCATTGTGTCGCCAGCGTCTTGTATCTCCGTCTTGCGCCCCGACGTCGGCGTCGCGCCCGCGCTGGCTTTCATTACGCTTTCCGCGACGCCGACGCTCTTTTCAAGCTCGGAACAGATTGAACCTCGACGAGACGCCAAACCCGAGGCCAAATTGTGCGTCGCTACGAACGGGCCCCATTGTGCAACGCACAGCTATTATGTGATACGGGGATCAATAAAACTAATTTGGGCCCAGCATTTCGACAATGCTTATTATCGCGAGATAGTAGACAGGAATAATGCTGCTTTTGAGTTTTGATAGTTGTACACTGAGTGGGTATAAAGAGATGAAAACGGTTTGATGAGAGGCTGGGATTTCGGGAAGAAAGGGTGCTATCAGTCATGGCACTCCATAGTTAACGCCAAGATGGTAGCGCGGGCAGACACTTCCTCCCAGGACCCAGAGCTTGGTTCCAAATGCTTGATTTATGCGTCCGTTGCGTTGCCTGAACCATCCGTGTTTGGCAAATGTTCAACAAGGCTTAAATTATTCTTAATTACGCTCCATCAATTAGCAGTTTGTCAGTTTCATCATCACAATGGTTTTGTTATCATGCCTCGGGTGTTTCGTATAATCCTCAATAATAATTAGCTCCCATCCTGGAAAACGCTCCGTTTTAAGAGCACATTTTAATTTCAGCAATTCATTATTTACGTTTCACAAAATAGGATAATTTCGAGGCAATATTAATTCGGCGATCATGATTGAAGTTCGTGCTGGTAATTCATTAAATTTTAAGTCACAAGGTATTGCAATCAAAGTCAGTAACCCACTTGCCCGTTAATTACCTTTGGGATCGGAAAATTGATCTTTACTTGGGCTCGAGTGCACCGATTTGCCGGCGTCGCGACGCCGACGCTCAAGGGCCTGCGTGAGAGAACACGAATCGATTCTTGATTACGCCGGAAATAATCCACTGTTCATAATTCAAACTTTCGATTGCGACTCGATCCAATTAGCAAGGTGCCCGACGCCGCGACGCGCCCTTCTGACCTCGACGCCGACGGTAGCGCGATGACGCGCTCTCAATATCCACTGACGACCCGCACCAAATTAGCACCAGTTTTATAAGTTACACCTAGGTCAAACGATTTTTCCCGGATCCATATCCATCTCTAGTTTCATCCTTTACGCTGCGTTTAGAACTCTTTCTTAAGCAGGAAGTGCTTGCAAAACTTCGTCAAGAGTCTTCAGTATAGGATTTCCCTTTTGGTTCGAAAAAAAGAAACTGTCTTTGTTTTGCCCCTGCTTCATCGCGCCCCGGGCGGGAGAACACACACCTATTTTCCACGCATGGCAAATTCCCGATAATAATCTTGCGATTAATCTTCGTCGTTTATTGGATCACGTACTGGCTGGCCTCGTCAAACTTGCACACCCCGGACGCGACGGCAGGACCAGAAGGGCGACTGACGCTGAGGAATGAGCGTCGTGATTGCTAATTGCCGCAACATGGTGCGGGCTTGCCCGTGACTTCCCTGGGGCCGTGTGAGAAATGGTTGAAAGTACGCTCCAACCACATGCCAGTTGACAGGCGTCCATCTTGTTTCGCTGACCGCACACGCTGTCTTCACATCTACCAGTGGTGCAAACGGTTGCACCCCAAACGTTGCAGGGACGCCAATAGGGGCACGCGTCATACAAATTACCGTTTTATTTTAATTAAATTCATGAACACGAACTATATGGCGGCGACACTTGCAGAACACTTATAAGCATGAGTGAGTGGTGTATAAAGTTGAATAATTTTAGAAGTTCCTTTTCCTACAAAACGCTTTCGCCGCGCGATATTAAAACCATATTTAAAAGAGCACTCAGGAACAGAAGTACTTTTATAGGCAATTTTCATTCAATTCTTGACTCGCGAACGAATGCTTTTACATTAATATTAATGACCCCCGCGTAACGAAATGGGCTCCGTGTCGTCAGAGACCAACGCCAACAAAAAAACTGATTGCCAAAAGCCCGATCTTCATTTCACGTATTAGACTCCATTATTTTTTTTTTTCTGGTCGTGATGGAAAATTGGTTTCCGCCGTGTGTGCATATCCACCATGGTTGAACATAGCACATCGTCTGTGGTACCTGCGACAGCGCGGCTCATATGATAAAATATTGTCAATTTCCGTGCTTAACCCGTTTTACCCGGGCGCTACGCGAAGTTTGTGCACGGGCGTATATTTGAGCCCCCCTGGCCATATCTCCCCGACTCAACCATGGCACCATGCCTACCCTAGTGCTACACCAAATGAGCTGGCAAATAACCGAATTACTCGGCACGAATATTACTGTCATTAACATCGGATTGAACCCTGACAGCGCAAAAACACGCAACTCACAGTCACTTTCCCGAGCAATCACCGCGATGTGCACAGGTACACTCCCTTCGCGAACACGAAGGGAACTGACGAAGCTGACTAATTAATTTCTCTTTGAACAAACTCTCTTGTGTTATTTTTTGTTGGACGAAGGATGGCCAAAATCAGTCAGTCAACTGCGTGCTTGCGACTAGAGGGCGGCACGCAAGCGTGTGCTGTACATGCCAGACCATTATGTCGTCACTTACAACTACAGAACAAGCTTATCATAAAAATCATCTAAGAAACTAATTATCGAAACACGTATTGGTAGGCACCTGGCATTTGAACTGCATAACAGTGATCAATTAAATTACAAACTCTGATGTACCCTGGCTCATTATCGAGCATGTCCTACCAATAATTTGTTTTTGCAATTTAACGGTTGAACCTGACCTTATAGCTATGCAAAAACTTTTACACCAGCTGATTTGGTTGGCTATTTAAATTGGCTATCCAAAACGGGGTCTTAGCAGCAAGGAAGGTAGAGGAAATTTGCAATTACTCGCTCCATCAGATCAGACAGTGCCGCAGTCGCGACGCCAGCCAAGGGAGAAGGGCAAGGGAGAAGGGCAGGCGCCACAAGGGCGTCGCGACGGGCGTCGCGGGGGTCAGACATTGCACGCATTAAAACGTAATGTTTGTCTAGTTTGACGGGAAATGAGCATTAGATTGGCCGTAATGCGGGAAGGGCAATCGCCGGTCGATCGACTGCACTCGACGTTGCTTCTCGCCAGACGTCGTTTTCTCTGCGGCACGTCGCTGGTGCAGCTGCATTATTGATAAGAGCCATGTCGGAGGCCTCGTTATTGACGCCGAATGCGATTTCTTGCCCTAGGCTCGATCGATGGGCGCTCTTTTCGATTTGGAGGCTGCAAATGGCTCTCATCGGGGCCGACACGACGGGAGGCTAGTTTGAATATAACATATTGCCGGTAATTACAATTGTGAATTGCAATAAGAATTCGTTTATCGCTTGATAAATGGTTTATTCTAAGTTTGATGGGGCTGAAATTGAATTTTAAATAGATTTTGCTTAAGAAAATTAAATTTTAAAGTAGAGTTCAAATTGAGCACCATGTGTGCGCACTTGTTTTGCACCACCCTTCTGTATCAACGCTCGGCAAGCCGTGAGCTAGCGTACTTCAAATTTGCTACTGAGCTGTATGACTTGCATTTGTTGAAGGAATCTGACAGTGAGTACCATCTATACCTCCAAAGTGCATACGCCGACGTAACCTTGAGTTACTTTAAAAATATTGCATCACTTCGGAAGTCTTGAGAGAATGCATATAGCACGTAATCTCCGCTATCTCTATTTTGCTTGTCCTCCGCTGAAAAACTGAACAGCACGGGAAGCAAACCTTGCTGTCTCCGTAAAACAACATGTAACAAATCGCAAGGCGAATTTTAGTTTTAAATTAATTTCCTGAGACATACGAGCTGTCAGTCTGACAAACTAGTCGGCTGTACTTTGCAGTGCTCATATCGCCCGAAACAAGGGCAATGACGGCACCGCTATCTGCCCGGGAAAGACGGGAAAGCCGGGAAAACTTGCGCGATGCGTCGAGCGCCAGTCACATGCAACAGACGGAACAGCTCGTTCTTTGGATTGGATTTGTTTAGGGAGTTTTCCGGTGGCACAGACGGCGGCGGCGACCCGCCCATGGTGAAAACGCCGGTGCACACTTTTCCTTTTAACCCCTCCCTTTTCATCATCATCCGTCTTCATTTTCTAGAAAAAGTCTCCGGTGCGAAAGAGAGAGATAGGAAGTAATCCCGCAAATAGGACCGATAACACTAATACTTTTCGACCCCCCTTTCAAAGATCCTGTGTGGGAAATGGGACTTGCAAGAAGTTCGGGGGGGGGGGGGGGGGGGGGCATGGATTAAGAGAACAGTTCGCGAAGAGCAGCCCAGACAAGACACTAACTTTTGCATGGAGGAGGACAATGCCAACGAAGAAGATTCAGTCAGGGTAGCGAGCAAGAATGCTGCTATACTAGAGGACGATGTCGTATTTTAGCAACACGAGAAAGGCGGACAAGAATTGAAGGATGAAATGATGCTACGCTGTTTGTAACTAAATGGATTTACGGGAACATAAGGAAAAGGAGGATCAGGAAATATGTGAAATGACGTAAAATGACAGAATGAACGACATATTGACGCGAAAATACCCTTGAAATGTGGAGAAAGGCGCGGGTGCAAAGGTAGAAAAGAAGCGGAGAGATGATGATAAATATTGCTATGGAGAGGAGATGGGATAAAGTGACAGAATAAGGGACAGATTGGCACATGCTCGTTGTAGGGAGGCGGCAATGATAGACGGGAAAGCGTGGAAAACGAGCTGGGAAATCGAGGAAAAATAGGAAGCGTGCTACGAGAAAAGCGAGTGTAAACTGATTGGGGGACAATGCGGGAAATCGAATGGAAAGTGCTCCTGAGATAGGTGGAAAGCCACCTGCGATCTGGCTTATCAGTCGTATACAGTGCTAAGAAATCCGTCCCCCTCTCCACCCCCTGCATGTACACACCGGGCTTAATTCAATCTGTGAATCCGGCAAAAATCCAACGAAACCCAGCGCTTATGGTAATCAGAAACAACCCTTAATAGGGAGCACCCTTAAACAAAACGACACTGAGTTCAGTTTCATTACAACCTCACGTAATTTAATTTGCGGAGTGCATTACACTTGATGCATTACAGATTCGACGTGGATCTCATTGGAAAGACAATTCGTTGCATAATGAAATTTTCTTTCTCCCAAATGGCAGGGACATTATAAAAGAGACGCGTGTTTTTTCGACAATTATGAAGCATTTGTAGCATTCAATTGTACATTTATTTCCTTGTCGTTAGCATGTGCGGGCTTGGAAGTACTAACGGGACGCAATCAGACATTGTCGTGCCTGTGTTTGCTTGGGGTACACTAACTACACCTAAATTACACACTCTCGGCAGCCGTTTCTCTACGCAGCGCACCGTGTTTGTGTTTTTTTTTTTCATTTAAAAATGTAATTATGCAAATTAAGTGGAGCGTGTCAGCGCTATAAGCGGCTGCACGCGGTTCGTGGTTGGAGACGATCACGTGATAACTCGCATTTTCCGCCGCCGTCGGCCGCCCGCCGCCCGCCGCCCGCCGCATACTACCCCAAAAATAGTCCCACGTCCATGTTGATAATTGATATACAGAGAATATGATGAAAAGTACACATACCGCTGTCAATTGTAACAAATTCGCTTATTCATTTCGCTAATTGCTGTCTCGTGTTTCATTTAAGTAATGTGATATTTTCATATATACTGTCATCAATAATTCACTACACGAGTTTCCAACCGATAAATGGAACACAAACTTTCCAATATCAAATTAATCAATTTACAAAGTACGTCACTTATGGTCAACATTTTGAAGTGCACATTACTGTATCGCAAACAAATTTGAAAACAGGTCAAAAACTCCCTACCGATTTTCGAACTGCTACAAAAATATCAACCACTCTCACGCCTTTTTTTTAACGCCAACCATTGAATAATGTATAGGACTACCCTCACAGATTACAGACGTCAAGTGCTCATGCTTTGGAAAAATTAATAAAAAAAAAAAAACTCCTCGTTGTACCGGTATCTGTCCTATCTTTTAGCGTTTGCTGCTGGCTGGCTGCCTCCGCAATGGAGGCTCTTGTAAGGGTGGATATGATTAATGCGGGCAAAATTGTCAGCATTCAGCCGTGCCCATGGAGATACTATGCAGCCAACATGTATAGCTTGGCCATGCCGAAGCTACATACACACGGCCACGATAAAATCATCGCAACCTATATACGGGCCGGCTTCATATTTTATTACATGCAAGCATCCCATGCCCAGCCT